>JARQZJ010000012.1:1512500-2712500 GCA_030704895.1 Henosepilachna vigintioctopunctata | reverse complement strand
CGGTCACCAATGTGAACTTTATCAAATTAATATGATACAGAAACTCGTGGTTACCTACCGAAATAAAGAAAAAACAAGTCGATACAAGTCGAAAAAGATATCTCACAAAGTATATCAAATACATTTGAGTACTCACTTGTTAACAATCTCAAATGAAATGACAAATTTACATACGTTTTGTACATCAATATTAATAAACTCTGATAGGCAGACTAAAATTTGATAATGAAATTTCATTTGATTAATGAAATATGATGGTCACACACGATGTGTGTGGCAATCAAATTTCATTCATATTATATAAGTTGAGGTTAAAAATTTTTATACACGTGAACTTTTTATATTTGTGTGAATTTCAGATATTTGCTATGAGCCATGAAGTTATTTATTTATGAAATGAGGATGTTATCACAGATATATAATCGTACAATTCAAACACTTGACTTAGTTTTAGAAGAAAAATATTACTCATCGGTCATTTTCGGGCTCTAAATCCATTATTGAGACCATTATAACTGATGTAATTCGAAGAAGTAACAATGTGTCTAATTGGAAAAATCTAAGCTCTTTTTTTAATAAAATTAATATTTATTCCCCGTATAATAAAGTTGGAAGGTCTTTTATTGGTCGATATTTTTCTTATTTAGAAGTAAGGCACAATTTAGGACTATAAAATTTTTATTTACGATGAAGTAATTAGGTATTCCATTGACGTGGACTTGAAGTTTAACGACAGGTCCGAACAACATTTGGGGTTTTATTCAATGTACATTAATTACCCAGCATATATCACCTTTTAACTATTTTAAATCATAGAAGAACACATACACCCATGCCTTCAGCGGGGCTCGAAACCAAGTTCTACCGCATCATAGTGGGGTGTTCTCCCGATTAAGTCACGGAGATCGGCATTTCATTGACGTTCTGGTATTGAAGAATTTGTTCCTCTGTTTTTTTATCGATTTTCCTTTTTTTGTCACTTAAAATTTCATAACACATAACATTTTAAATTATATATACCTGATTTCTCAAAGATTGAGATCAGGACTGATTAGGTTCCGTCCATATGATGTTTTTTTGGCATTCATACAACCCCCCACTTGTGAAACATGGTGAGTTTCATGACTAAGCCCCACATTCCCCCACCAACCTTATATCACGAGTAATTTTAGTACCTACAAAGAATCTTAAGTTTTTAAGAATATTAATTATAAAATACAGGTTTAAGTATCATCAAATTTTAATAAATAAATTTAAAAAAACGTTCGTTCGAAGCGTGAGGATGCGGGAAGGACGGATATTGTGCATCTCTATCTGCCGCTTTCGAATTTGTACTCGTTTGCCGAAAAATGAAATAATCGTGATATATTACTACCCCCTCTCCTCCTTGTGATATTTCGTGATTTTTTATGTATCCCCACCCCCCTTTCGAGTCACGCATGATTAATGGACGGCCCCTTAGATGTAAGAGGCATTATATCGGAAAATTTATACCAGACCAAGGAACAAAAGAAACAGAATAGTTTTGAATCTGTAGTTAAATTTTTGATTATGTTAATAATATTAATCATTGTTAGGTAACATTCTAATGGATATATAAATTACCAAATCATGAGAGTAGGTCAATTGATATTTATTAAGATTTATACTTATAAATACTTGGATAAAATTGATATCCATAATGAAACAATAATTAAAATTTTTGTAAATATTAAAATATTACTTTATTGTCCACTTTATTAGATTTATAATTTACTTTTTATTATCTTATTTTCTATGTTCGGGTCCAATTTTTATTATTATACCTGGCTTATATTACCTGGTTTCTATGTTCACATTAATTATTTGATTCTACTCTTTTTCATTCCTATTCTATAATAGATATACGAGAAAAATCGCTATTTCGATCAAAGTGTCAAATAAAACATTCGGAAATTCAAATTTTCTATGAAATTCTCTTGCTTCCCTTTTCTACATATATGTAATATAATAAAATTGTATACCCAAAAATAAAACTGCTGAATCGGAATTAAAACAAACGATTTTTCAATAAATGTTTATGATTTTTTAATAAATTAAATTGAAGGATATACCTATATCCAGATTATTCATTAGACTTTCTAGATAAAATTTAAAATAATAGAAATCGAAAAATTATCAGATTTTTATGGATACTTTAATATTTGATACTTGAGCAATAAATTTATAATACATTCTACATTTATTTAATTAATTCTTATACATTTCAATTTCTATCATATATACTTGAAGTGATTCAAGACGATTTTATAGAAAATGTTTAGATCTACATTTTTTCTTTGACACTTTTCGTATTTTTCTATTAAACATCTGTATTCGCAAAATTTTACCTGTGTTCTTTATGTATCCGAAGAAGAAGTTGTACTTCTGAAGAGATGTGCGTCATGGGTATTATTTAATTTAAGTTAAAAATTAAATTATTGGTTCATTATATTATTATTATTTTGTCACGCCGGTTATTTGAGTTTTGTCACTTAATTTCACTGAATTTTTTGATGAATATCCTCTTGACGTTTTTCTCGTTTTCTGTTATTATGATAATGATTATATATTCTTCAAGATAACTGAAATATTAAAATTGTTTGATGTATAATCTACCTGTCACACAGTGTATATCGTCAGGAAAATCAGGCACAGGTTTTCAATAGTAGTGGACACTTCTATGCGTTTTTGCACATCACTAATCACAAATGTATGTCCTCATACAAAGCAACGATTGTTTTTGAATGATGCGTGTTAACTGGTCAACGTCGTCGCGAAAAAACAGTATTACATGTCTTTTCCATATTCAATGTGATCGCGGAACAAATAAGTCGATAGCACGAGGACCATAAAACGTCCTCCGACCGTTTTTCATCGCTATTTTTACTTGTATATTTGCTGTCAATTGCATTTGTTATGAAATAAATGATTTATATCCCTAGTCAGATTGTCGTATAGGTATGTCATGTAAGATAAGAAATATCCGCAATTATTAATAGCTTATCCGGCGCCATATTCTAGACGTGAAATTGATAAAAGATGATAACAGAACGACGACTTTCAACGGCGTGGAAGATGTAACAAACAAATATGAAATAAAGGTGAGTGTGCACTACAGGAATTCTTGAAAATATCTCGAAAACAGCTGCTCGTAGCAAATATTGACAGGAGTACTTTTTCCACGTAAATATAGTAGAATAATCGATTATTCTAATAGAAAACGTTCTACGCGCACAAAACTTGCGATATCCTAAAAGACAAAAGTATCAGTACAGGGATGGCCAACTTGATTAGACCTAAGATCTATTGCTTACTAACGAAACCCTGTGCGATCTACCAAGTACATACTTCTTGAAATCTTCAATGAAGCAGCATAGTTTAGTACACAATCATGTATTTTTTATTGACCAGTCCTAGTAGTTTCTTTTCATAACACATTTGAGATCATTTCCTTGAATTTACTTAATAAAATGGGTCCTATATATTAGTGTGAGCATTACGCCTGAGCATTTTCTGAGCATTCGAGTTTGTAGTTCGAAATTGCCAACCTTAAAGAATCCAAAATATGAGCATCTGTCAAGCGAGAACGGTGTTTATTTTTTGTTTCTTTCAAGTACGAAAATGCTGACTCACATAAATATGTTGAACCAAAACACAAATGAAGTTGTTCAAGACATTTTTTCAAATTTGGATATTTTGGAAACCAAAACCCAGAAATCTTGACTTGCGTATAACCTTGCTTTTAGAAATATGTCGCAGCACAGAGTAATAATTTCGTTTTGAAACATCATGTGCTGCATTTAAAATGTATCTGCAAATTTTGTAGCCAATTCATAGATATCACTATGATCAATGGCATCATTAAACGGATAACTTATGAATTGAACCAACTTCTCCATTTTTCTGGAATCACTAAAGCAAATTTCGAAGTCTGCTATCACTGCGTTAATTTCTGTTATGTACTTCTCTAAATTAATGAAATGGTAGGTAGGATGTTTTTCCATATGATCCCTGATGTTTACAAATTGTTAAAATTTTTTCTTCTCTACGGTCAACTATCATAGATTCTGTTTGACTTTGAAATGCTGCAATACAACTCATCATTTCTGTTAATGTTTTATTGTTGCCTTGTAGATTCAGATTTAATGTAATCAGTTTTCCAGTAAAATCGGCCAAGAAAGCTAAATCACGCAATTACCGACAATCATCACCCCTTTCATCAAGAAATTTTATGAGAGGTAATAATAAAAACTTGTCTAAAAATCACTGACAGAACAATTCTTTATTCGACTAGTTTCGCCTTCTACAGCATTATCAAGAATGAATACATATTACAAAGACAACCTATAAATATTTTGCAAACCTGTTCGGACCACCTTGAATTACGTCATAGAGGTGGGGGTTTCGAAATTATCAGAGATTTAACAGGGGGGAATGGTTTAGGTCTAACTGGTCATTAAGAAGATCGTACTTATCGGATTTTTGAAGTTTATTTATTTCCATGGCTTCCAGGTAGTTCATTTTAATCCCTTTTTCACAGTAATGAAGTATCTTAGGTTTAAAACAACTTGAGATCTTAGGTCCTGCCGACTCTAGATGTTCCCGAAAAGCAGATTGTCCGTTTTTTACGTGTTCTTTTAGCCTAGTTTCAAAATCGTCCATTGAATTTAAGAAATTTTATTATTTTTTCCAATAGTTCTCGACATATTTGCAAAAACTTGCTTCGGCTCAACCACCTTACGTCAAGGTGCAATGCCAATTTTGGTTCCTTATCATCTATTTGCTGTATCAAGAGCCGCCTTTGGAGGGATTTTCCCTTTAAGGAATTTACAATTTTGATGTTTCACGTTTAATCTCTTACTAGCCAGTACTTGTTCATGAGTTATGAAAAGGTAACTAATGAAGTCTGGAAAATCTTCGTCTTTGTGACAAAAAGCAATAAAATCATTATGGGTACCTGTCATTGAAGGAGCTCGATCAGTTGTCATTGATACGAGTTTATACAAGAGTAGCTTCATCTGGCAAATATATGCTTTGAATTCCGTGAATATATCCAGGCCATGAATTATCCTTTTAAGGAATATATTTCATACTTAGCAATCCTTCTTTGGCCAAAAAATCTTCAAAGACCATCCGAATAAAACAAGTAATTGCGCAGTATCAGTGATATCTATTGACTCGTCAAATTGAAGCGAAAAAGCAACGCATAGGACGATATCTTTTTGTAGTTGTTTATTCAAATTTTTATTTATTGTTTCTATACGGCGCATCACAGTATTTCGAGATTGACACTTGACACACGCCCCTCCCCCGCAACCCACACGCTTCCTGCTTATTGGTCATTGCGTGCCGAAAACAAAACACTATACTGCGTAGAATAGAGGATAAATACCGTGACGGAACAGCGATTGAAAATGATACAAGATGGTGCTGCAGTAGTTGATAATAACGTTTCGCATTCTGGTCTAATTATTTATATTTTTTTCCTGGCCACGATCGCGATCGACTGGTTGGCCACCCCTGATCTAGTAAGTAGCGCTCCCACAACTGAGAGATGAACTGATATCAAATTTGAATTCTTAATGCTGAAAAATTCCTATGTAGCATTTTTGTCACTGTTGAGATTATAGCCAAAATTATATAAGGAAAACGAAAATTAAAATAAATTTTCAACCAATGTATCTCACAAATGAAGACTTGAAGACCTATTCTTATATGAAACTTTTTTCCTGAAAGTAACTGAGCGGAAATTATAGGATGATTATGAATAATATGATAATATGATTGAAATTGGGAGACATAAAAACACCACCATGATGCGTATATAAAATACAATATTTCAGGCAACGAAGCAAAATCAAAGCGTAACTGATTCTTAATTTGATGAAGAATAAAGGATAAAACATAAAAAAATTTAGTAAAACTGAATCTCTACTTGTTACTATACTTTATTAAAGGTATAATGAATACAACCAACTGATTACAATTCATTTAATACATAACTAACTGACGATATTGCTTAACTACTTTATCGTGTTTATTTATTCTTGATTTTACGACGATTTAAAATATGCTATAGAATTTTGAATTTTTTCTACAGTAACTAAAGTAAGGATTTTTTTGCTTTTCATCATAACAATACATTTCTAGATAGAAAGTTTATAATTAAATTATATTCATGAACTAGTTGTTAAAACTACATTATAAAAATTGTTGATATTTTTAATATACATGATTTGTAGTCTGTTAAAAATGAGTGTGTGTGTGTGAGCTTTAGAATGATACATGAATGAAGAGGTATGGGATACAATAAATATAGAATTATCAATAATTTTCAAAGTCTATGTAATTTGTGTTGTCTTATGATAGGCGACATATCAATAAATTTGATAGTATCATATTGGATTAATGTCACAAATATAGTTACGGTGTTCTTAGTTCAAGAGTAAATCATTTAACAAGGGCACGCATTTACATTGAACATTATGTATACGATATATGACTAACTGGACCATTCGTCCCTCTTTGGGCGGGACAGTTCCCTTTCCCGATATAGGCCTCGTTTCTGCAGAAAGACCGAATGATAATTTGAAATATATTTCTCCCGAATTCAATTATATTTAAAATTGAACGAATTACTGGGCAGACAGCTAATTGGAATTGGATGTGGGGTCCAAAAGACCATCAACACTGTCGCTGATTGACTATTGATGCCTATTGACTTAAATGCATCATAGTGAAAATTTACTCATTTTTCTATATCTTCAGTGTTCGAGTAAAAGCTTTGAAAGAGTTTTGTGATTCTCCTGGGACAGAGTATCCCAAACTGCTGGGTTACAATGGAACAAGGTGGTTTGCGTTGATGTCCACGCTTAAGAGAGTTATAGCAATGTTTCAGCCTTCGAAAAACTATTTTTCAAGTACCTATCGACGAATGGCCGAATATTTTGAAGACGGTTTTCAAAATCTCAGATCAAAATAATGGTTAAATTTTGTGCACACACAATCAGCAATCTTTTATGAAGCTGTATTGAAAATCAAAGGGCAAAATGTGTCCAGACATAGAGTCGGCCAAGGAAATCAGTCGTCCCAATAAAAGAGATCGAGATTTTTCTCCTCGCATCGCCCTTGACCTTTTCGTAAAGTGACAAAAAATAGGAAAAACTGAGTGCTTGAGTTTTATCAAAAAAGCAAGGAATACTTGAAGTAAAAGCGTCAATTCAACTGTCAACTATAAGTGTTTACTAGACAATTACAACAGAAGTGCCTACGTGGAATCAGTTACAGAAAGTGGTGAATTTACTGGTCATGATTTATTAGCAGCAGTCAAGATATGAAAGTCTTGTATTTACAACTTTGCGAAAGATGAACAGTATCGACAAATGCCCAAATATTTTAAAGACGGTTCAGTGGTTAAATTTTCTGCACACACAATCAGCAATCTTTTAAAGTTGTGTTGAAAACCAAAGGGCCAAATGTGTCCAAACATTTAATCGGCCAAGGAAATTAAACATCCCAATAAAAGAGATTGAGATTTTTCTTCTCGCATCGCCCTCTACCCTTTTGTGAAATGACAGAATAGAGGAAAAACTGAGTGCTTGAGTTTTATCAAAAAAGCAAGGAATACTTGAAGTAATGCTGTCAATTCACCTGTTAACTATAAGTGTTGAATAGGCATTTTCAACAGAAATGCCTATGTGGAAACAAGTACAGAAAGAAGGCCATTTACTGGTCATTATTTATCAGCAGCAGCTAAGATACGAAAGTATTGTATTAACAACTTCGCGGAAGATGAAGAGTATTGACGAATGTCAAAAAGTTTTGAAGATGATTTTCGAAAATTGGCAGTGAAAAATTGTGGATAAATTTTCTGCGCACACAAGCAGCCACCTTTCATGAAGCTGTGTTGATAGTCACAAAATTGAAGGGCAAAATGTGTCGGCCATAGAGTCAGCTAAAGAAATTAAGTTCCCGAGATAACCTGGTACTGAAAGAAAATGCAATTTTGATTCCTCACATAGTCTGTAACCTGTTGATGATAAGAAATAGAAAATACTGTTGATTACCAGAACGTGAAAATTGAGGGAGTGAGTTTTATAAAACAAGCAAAACAATACTTAGAGCAGTAGTGCCAATTCAACCCAGAATTTTAAAGGTTCGATTGAATCAGCAAATTCAACAAAGTGCCTACGTGGGAAGAGGTACAGAAAGTGCTGGATTTACTAATCACGCAAGGATTTATTATTATCATCCAATATACGGAAGTTTTTGACGAGTTTTCATTTATTCCCAACTTTGCTACAGATGAAAGAAATTGTTGAGTAATTATTAGGTGTGTTATGTATCTACCTGGAAATAACGTAGGTGGGGAATATTTTTTTTTATGAACCAAATATGGACAAGTGATGAAAAAGGGTTGAGTGTCTCTTAAGCTAAAATAGTGATGAAACCTTTTTTGATTTTGAACACGAAGATCAAAGAAAACTAAATACTGTGTTCCAGTCTTACCTGAAAACAAGATCTGATATTTCGAAACAAATTTTCTCAGCCGATAAATACAAAAATAGGAATTAAGAGTTACGCCACTGACTACTGGAGCTCAGTAAAGTCGTTTAGTCTTTTGATTTTGTTGGGTTATTCTATCTAAAATGAAAAATTGCCGGTTGCCGTGGATTAGTCGTTTAGAACACCTGACTGGTGCGGTAGAACTCGGATTCGAGCCGCGGTGAAGGCATGGGTGTATGTGTTTGTCTATGATTTAAGTAGTTGAATAGTAAAAATATATGCTGGGTAATCTACAAGCATATACATTGATTACAACATGCATTATTAAAAGCCCAATGGCCGTCCGGACCGGCGTTAAACTTTAGGTTCAGTGAATTAAAAAAAAAGAAAAACACAAAAACAATTTTTTTATTTTATAATACCGCAGGTGTCCTGCTTTGGTAAAAAAAATGGTCATGTTATATACTGTCTACTGAGAAATTGCAAGAAGAAGTCAGATGTATGTAAGAATTTATGAATTAATTTGGGATTAATTAACGTACTCTATTTTTATTTTGATGTATATGTACTATATTTTTTTGTAGTATCACTTCTAAGTATTCTGACTATTCTTTATGATCGTTGAATTTTTCTCTATTCAAGTACCAAGTTTTCGGAACCATAACTTCAACATAACACATCAAACGTCTTGAAAAAATACTTAGAGTAAAGTTACCAATATCTAGTATCACACCGTTCTGCCTAACAACATTAGAGCATTAATACTTTACTTCCAAATAAGGTGATTCTGAACACCTCAATTCCAAAACATTTCAAATTCCCTCAATAATGTACCACGTTTTCTGCCTCCGTTGGACTCTGGATACCAAGCTAATTTTAATTTATTCTATGCACTAAGTAATCTATTTTATGAGTTATATAAATCTATTTTGTAGGTAACTGATGAGCTTCGCTTATTCGTCCATCGGTACACAGAAATGTCGTTTATGTTCAGAGAAAGTAGATGGTTATGTTGCGCTTAGATTTTGTGTGTCATTCTTTTTATTTATTGGATTCTCCTGTTGTCTCAAAGACCTTTTAAGTACTTTAATTTTTATTCTCAACGCCAAGGTTAGATAACGCACATCATAAATTCTTTAGTGCGACGATAATAAAAAATGAAACATCTTTTTAATAGTGCTTTCAACTTTTATATACAACTGCACTTTGAATAACAAAAAGATGATTCCTTCCTACTCAAAATGCTCTGATGATCTTCTGGTGCCACATGGCTCCAGAAGATCGTCAAGATATTGACGCAGGTACAAAAGAGCGTCTGCCACTATACTAGTAATTAGAATTTACTATACCTAATAAGAACGAGAAATCAACCGTTGTATATATTTGTATTATAAAAGCTATAAACAAGAAATTTTTATTGAATAAGGTATAAATACATTCATATCAGGAGTTTTAATCCGCAATTTTAATCCATACCAATTGCACTTATAAATTGTTTCTTCTCTACGTTGTTTATAGTTTCTTATTTATGTTTTATATTACAATAATTATTTATTGACATGTTTCAAACACTCTAAGTAATGAGTGGAAATAATTTTGAGTGTTCAATTCAGTAAAGTAATTATGAACGTAATGAAATCCTTTAAAGAAGTTGTTATTCAAATTATATATCATAATCTGAGGACCCAATTGTTTACTTTATCATCATACAATTATTACTATCGCCAATTAGAATTAGAATCAAAATTACGATTGCAATTTGTATGTTCAGCTGTCCCTCATCCACCCCCACAATCAAATACATAAAATTTTGGGATAATATTAGTCTTAAAGCTCCGATGGAAAGCTCACGTTAAGACTAAAAAAACGGAGTTGGAATTAAAATACAGGAAAGTGTATTGGCTGATAGGCTGATTTATGTTATAAGCAAATTCTTAAGCCTCTGTGGTCCTTCACAATATAATTATGGGGGTGTAAAAAAACGGATGAATTGCAATAAAAAAAAAGTACTGAAAACTATTACAGACGCCCCTTGTTATGTTCGTAATAGTGACGGTAGAAACTGTTGAGCAAACTAGTATGCCTCTAAACATGAAGAAAGGCTTCATCAACATGTTAACATCGAAGTGATTCATTTGTTAGACAACAGTTAAGAGAAGACCCATTCAAAGATCTGAGGAGTTTGAATGAAATGTCTACAAAGCCTCACTGATGTTGCCACGAGAAAGCGATCTTCAATGCTCGAGGTAGTCTATGACGTTTCTTCGATAGAGGGAGCTTACGTGATTAGTTCACTAATAAATGTTCTCATTCTGAATATGGGGACTAGGGGAGTTTGAAAAACCATCGAAACTTGATTGTTTGGATGTATATCACTGAAGATTCCTAATAAGGATTTATTTCTATTCAACAAGCTCGCTGATTTTTCGGAACGCACTTTATTTTCACTATCGAAAGTGGCAGGTTGTGTTTTCGTTGGGATTGAAACCCTCAGTATCGACCATATATATAATAAGTGACTATTGATTTTGTATTGAAAATTAACAACGCTTCTTTCGGTTCAAAAAGAAATCGCGACATTCGATAATTGAGTGTTTCGAATCAATCTTAATGTGACTGATATCAAAAAGTAGTGGAATTAATGCGAACATTTGTAGTGTTCATTAATTGAAATCACCTATTGATACTCGTATCCACCGGTTCAAAAGATTGAAAAGTTGGAGGTATGCAATGTAATGTATACAAAATAAGGTCGCAAATTCTTGTGACAACTGCAGTTTTTATAAATTTGCAATATAGATACACCTACACGTATTTTCATTCAGAACTGCTTGCGAATAATTTGATACCGTTGTACCTGATACCTTTCTCCATGAATTAATAAGAATAAATTTTACATTTAAGTACTGAATGATCGGCAACACAGGCAATTCTAGATGGAATTAAAAGTTTATCAATATTTTATGCAGGTTATTTACCAGATACCCACACTCTGTCTTCATGTGTTAAAGCTTCGAGCTAGTTGCATAAGTGTATTAAGGTAATTTTATAACAGTTAATTCTAAATTAAATATATCAGTTCAGATTTTTGCCCGAGAAGTCGAGGGACACATTGGGAAGATAAGAAAATCAATCAAAAAACCTGTTTCTGAATTGGAAATTACAGTTTTCAGGGGTTGAAAATTTTAACAGAGACACCTGTTATATATAAAAGGCTTTATATACATTAAATCTAATGTTTACACTCAGATTCAGAAATAATCGGGAATTTTCATTTGCATGCGTAAGTCTTGAAGTTATTGCTGAGGTCGAGATTAAATCTTACGTATTTGATACTGAAAAAGCTGTAGATATGTTACGGATAATACAAGTTCCAATTTGCATAATCCAGCCAGGATGTATCATTTAGAAATACTTTATAGCATAAACTTTAGATCGTTATGAGCTTCGATGTTATCAAAGAAATAAGCATTTCTAAGAGAAATTTTTTTCTGAATACGTGTTTATTCGAAGATTTATCAATTGAAGTACTTCTTTATTGAAAGCACAATTTTTGAACGTGAAGTCGTATACTTACAGTGTATCTAGTATAAATTGTACTTTGTGAATCATAAAGTATTGTACTTTATAAATTGAAAGCATTTGTTTCAAACCAAACACAAATAAAAACTGATATTGCTTTTATAGACAAAAACGTAAACTTTGACAAAAAGTAATGATTTGTTTTATGGATTATTTGGAGTCTCTTTTCGAAAAATTTATTGATTATTGTGAATAACTATTTCTGTACCTCAGAACCAGACGGATATAATATAATAGGTTATAATATAGGTCATGGTATATAACATTTCGATGTTAATTGAGTTATAATAACTTTTTAATTACAATTTTTGGCTTCGTAATCTTTGTACATTACCCGTTTTTTGATATTGGCCATTCATTTTGAACCAAACACATTGAAAATGAACCAAACCTAATTAAAAGAATGATATTGCATGTATCGATAAAAATATGAATTTTAACAAATAATAAATTGTCTGTTATGAATTTTTTAGAGTCTGTTTTTGATCACTTTATTGATTTATTAGGAATGACTATTTCTGTGTCTGTGAAATGAAATTTCCAATGTTTACGTTATGACTTGATGGCATATAAAATTTCATTTTTATTCAGTTACAATAACTCTTGAATCCATTTTATTGTGTTCGTAATTTTTGTATTACCCATTTTTTGATATTGAGTAATCAAATTTTATAACCGCTGAAACTCATTTTTTATGTAAAAATTTATATCTTACCCGGGATCCGAAACCAGATCTCCCTAGTGAGCGACCTTCACACTTCCCACTATGCTACGGAGACGGCTCATATAACTTGAGTCCGTTGAAACATCGTTCAAGTTTTTAAAGTTTCTAAGTACTCGAGTCCTTATCTATCATTGTGCCAAACGAATTTACGTTGATTCTGTAGAAGCCATATATATGATTGTTAAAATGGACTAGTTCAAACGTTAGTTCTACACTCCGATATTAAATTCGTTTTGTACCGTTTTTGAGTAATCTTGAGAAATGGCCTAATGTGACTTGAGTTAGTCTTTATTCATTTATATTTCTTTATTCTAAATTTTTTGCCAATCAGACACCCAATCTTACATACATATACTACATATTTTGACAGATCTTGAAATTTCATCTTGGAACAATTCGGAATTTCATGTCACAGTGTTTCTTATATTGTTAACAATTTTTTTATAATAATAATACATTTATTCCCAACAGATATACATCCAATTACAAGAAAAAAATAACAAATTGAATACAAATAATAGTGAATAAGAAAATCATTAAACGTTTGGGCCGATACTTGATGAAAATCTAAATACATTATTGAAAAATAATACATATATAAAAATATATGAATAAAATATATAAAAAAAATATAAAAAAAATTAAATATATAAATATATAAAAAATTGAAAACAAAAGAAAGTATATAAACGAATACATACAAAAAAATTGAAATTAATTAAAATATACAATAACCAATTAGTACAAACTAAAAATAAAATATTATTTATTACAAAGTCACACGTTAGTCAACAGAAGTCATATGTACTTAACAGCAGTTAATATAATATAATATAAAATATCACAACATTTCATTGCGCTGTTCTGAGTGGCATGTCAAAATCACTGATTGCTGATCAATATAACACATCGACCGCAATACTCATCATAAAGATTACGTATAAAGTTGATAGGAGAATATTTGATCTGCTGTAATTATCATAAAATGTTTATCATATTATTCCGCCCCAGACTAGGCCTTGGTACGTGAATTTTTTTTGCTCAGAAGAAATATTATATTAAAATTCCTGTTTATTCAATTTTAAAAGGAATTTTGTAAAAGATTTAAAAGTCTCCACAAAAATTTATTTACAAGTCAATACCACTAAATTCTCTTGTGATTTGCCTTTGAAATTGCATTACAACATAACATGACATATTTGAATTAACCTTTTTCAATTTATTTATTGATTATTATGAGAGCCACAGCAGGTCATAGAAATGTCCCAGTTACTGAAGACTGGTAACCCAGAATTTCGCATTGATATAGACGTTGTATTCGTATAAATATAAAAATCATTTGTATAATGCATATCGTTAATCAAATGCACATTCGAAATATATAAATAAGAAGCGGCTATAGGAGAAAGTTTTATTGCCCATAAATTATTACAAATATCGATTATTTTACACTCATTTTTTCTTAATATTGACACTTTGTTCACTTGATCTATTTATATTTGTATTAGATGAAGTGATGCACGGTATAAGAATAATTACAACGCCGCCGCCGATATTAAGTACCATTAGAATATGTTAGGTTATAAATTCTGTGGTTAAAATTGAACCTAAGCAAAACAATTGAGTTTTATTTATAAACTCAATTCGTCATCATGATATAAAATGATATGTATGTTCACGATGAACATATCAAATACTTGGGTACAATTTTGGATTCGAATTTAAACTTTCACGCACACGCAGATTATATAACAAGAAAATTTTCGATAAAAGTAGGATTCTTATCACGAATCGGCAAATCTTTGTCTATGAGTACAAAGTTGTCACTCTATAACGCCATTTCACTTCCTCATTTACAATTCTGTTGTTCCTTATTGTTTAATTGTCCTCAATATCGAATAAGTCGATTAGAAAAAATACAAAATTGGGCTATGAGATCTATATTAAAATATAATAGATATACACCTGTCAAATCCATGCTTAATGTGTTAAATATGTTATCTGTTAGCCAAAGAGTTGTGTTTAATGAACAAGTGTTCATTTTTAAACTGAAAAGAAATATGTTATCAACCTACATTAGTGAAAGAGTTCGATTATTTAAAGATGTACATAATTATAATACGAGATTCAAAACATACTTTATCCTTGGAAAATGTAACACTACACAAAACCTAAAATCTATTTTGTATAGTTAAAGGTTTAATTGAATTTAATGAACTTTCTGCACATATAAAAAAATGTGAAAGTTTAAAAGTATTTAAAAGACTTTTGAGAACGTTCATCTCAACCAAATGCAATACAGTTTAAAGTCACTCTAATTCAATTGGGCTTTGTTTCTGCTAGTACTCTAATTGATGTTTATCATGTAATATTAGTTATGTGCCATGTATAACGTTTTTGTTTTTCTACTATATTATGTTATTTACATATATTGGTACTTTACTTAATTCACAGTTTTTTACTTTTCATTATTTTAATTTTTAATTAACTTGTTATTACTATATTTTGTAATATGATGTTGCAATTCTGCTAAATAAATACATTATTATTATTATTATTATAATTGACAACGTATTATCGTTGCCCTAAAAACATTTTTTTATTTCAGAGAGAGGTATCTGAAATACCTATTTTTCATGAATAATATTCAAAATGACAAATATCGGTACCTGTGAAACGGTTGTGAGGAAACATTAACACCATATTGTCTGGTGTAAGAGACCTACATCTGCTTCACAGTCCTTCATCTTGATTAGGTCTGAGGGAAAGGCTCCCACGATACAGGTCCGACCAGCAACAGGTAGACACAAGAATTAGGGATGCTTTGAATGATTGTGTTTCAAGGAAATAATTAAAGTAGAGTTGGCCGACATTTTTTGGATACTCGTCACGCATACCGATCACAAAGTTGAGATGATTGTTCAAGACTATAAAACTCGAATTCTTTTTTGAAAACAGAATTATGTGAAGTTTCAGTTAACATATAGTGAAATTCTCATTCGGAGGATTAAACGAACTGAGATACGCCATAATGGATATTCCAGATATTACTTTCAGTTTATTCCATTTATTCAGAATATGCGTTATCATCGAATGTACGACGTTTCGAAAATACCTCATTTGGCTTTCTCAGGGCATCACACTGCTAAGTTAGTGTATGGTTCACTTCACATTTACTGATATTCTATAAAATGTTTGTTACAAATACAAGGTGTTCCAATGGGAATGCAATCGGTCTGTATACAGATAACTATGTATAGGAGAATTTTGTATATTTGGCAATAAACCAAAATTGAGTGGGGCAAATTCCCTGAAGGAATTATAAGTTAATTACACTTCCAGTTATACCTGAAATCAGTGTCAACTTGCGTTTTCCAAATTGGACATCCGATATATTATTACGTATTTAAATTCTACTCAATATTTCAACTTAATTTTGTGTATAATGTAAAAAAACTGAATTTTGCCGTTTTTGAACATTTAAACTTTTAATTTCAAAACTGGCAAATCCAAAATTTGTGAATTTTATACTTGAGGAATTTGAGCAAATATTTGAAGAATCCAAAATAACAATCAACTTTTCCTATAAGAAAAGCCTAATTTATATATTAATATAACATTTTATCTGAAAAACTCATCTTCAGAATCTCTAATTGTTTAGATAAAGATCAATACATAGTGTTCAAAAATATAAATTAAGAAAAAGGGCGAATGTTGGTTTTTCAAATGGAATCGTATAAATTCTAAACTTTATTCTATCCAGCAATAAAAATAAGCCTGATATATATGTAAATATGTAGATCAATTGCAATTTACTTATAATAAAGGTTTAATGGTAGTCAAAGAAAAGAATTTCTTCACCTTAAGGGCATATTATTCAATGTAAGATCAATTTAATGAGCAATTTCAAGCTATAACGATTGATATTTAACGAAGCAGTATCAAGTACCAGGGTCGCCTTTCTCTCGACTCGACTTAAATAGGTTTTCACTCAACTTGTTCTACTTTGAGAAGATTTATTCGCTTTAATACAGGGCCTAACACTTTAAGACTTCGTTACTTTTACAGCTACATAACAGAAAGATATTGTGTGTATTAATTGAAGAATCTCTGCTCTTCTTTGCTACATTGCAAATCAAAACAAACGGGCATCTAACTTCGATTGAAGGAACGTAAAAGTAATCATAAGTTAAATAATTTCATTAAATTAATAACTGATGATGCTGATACTCGGAGAAAATTAATATATATAGTAAAACAACGTTTAAGTTTTTCTCACATATTAAAGCCAATACGCATGACGCGAGTTCTGTAGTACTACTTCGAATAAATTAAATCTTAACCTTTTAATGAAGTAAATATATACAAAATAGCGTAAATTCTTCATATTAATATGAAGTATGTCCTCCTTTCGCAGAAATTACTTCTTGAAGTCGTCTGGGCATCGATTCCACTAGCGTAGCGCCGATTTTCTTCAGTTCGTCATCATGAAACCACACCTGAATTGCACTTATAATAATTTTTTTAATCTACTGGCAATCCATTTTTGCCAGTAGTTACTTTAAAATATTCCATAAATTCTCAATGGAATTGAGATCAGGTGAATTCCCCGGCCAATCGAGTACTTTTATTTCATTCTCACGCGTAAAGGACTGCACTTGTTTGGAATTGTAACAAAGAGCCAGACCGTGCTGAAATGTTCCATCAAACGTTTCCATGAATATGACAATCCTGGTGCGCAATATGTTCATATATTTCACTGAATTCATCATCTCTGTTATAGGGGCTAATCGTCCAGTGCCATTGGTTGTGGAAAAACCCCAAAACATTTGTTTCGAAAAATGTTTTACTGTTTGCTGGATGGGATCAGTCCGCAAAGTTTCTCCATCACTTCGTCTAACAACACTTGATTTGTACCCTTGATTAAACAAATGTGTCTCATCACTAAAAACCACCTTCTTCCAGTCGTCCACAGTCCACGCACGGTACTGTTTGGGCCATGACAAACGTTTCTTCATCATTTTCTGTGTAAGCAGTTGCTTTCTTCTAGGTCCTCTTGCCTTACGGCCAACCTCCAGCAGTCGTTATCGCACAGTTGAGATGCTCACCTCCATACCAGAAATCATCAAATTCCTTCGAAGATCCGTTCTTTCTCGAATTAATTTTTCTATTTCTCATCAACAATTTGTGTGTTCTAGGAGTAGTTTTGCGTTTGCGGCCGCAGTTTCCTTTTCTTTTTAGAGACGATGAGTCACTTTCTTCAAATATTTTTAAAATTCTCGAAACGCTGAACTTTTCCTCAGCAACAGCTTCAGCTATATCTCTTACAGTCATTGATGTGTCTTCATGAAGCGCGATAATTTTGGAGCGTACAGCACGTATCAAAATTGAAACCACCAACTGTCGCACCGGTGGGCTCACAACTGAATTGCTGGCGAGGTAAAACAGGTCAGAATGTAAATGATGATCAAGATCGAACCCTTACGTCACCTCAGGTTGTAAACAAGCAGTTGTGAGGATGTTTGGGCTAACTTGGTACTCACATACTTACTATAGTAACTCAAACGAAGAAAAAAAAGTTTGTCCCAATTAATTCGAACAGCATAGTACATATCAGACATACTCATACCTAATCTAGAGCTCTGAGAATAAAGAACGAAATAGGGAGGAGAAGGACCAAATATGCAATTGAAAGACGAAAACAGATATAATGGTTGAAAGATAAAAATGAAAAAACCACAGAAAAACTAGAATATAAAGAATAATACAGAAAAAAGATAAACAGAAAATAGATTAAACAGATAATTTACGGCAATAGTTATGAAAATACCTGGAAGGTAATGATTTCGACCTGTCATGGGTATTTATTTGTTTCAATATATGGGAAAATCTCAAAAACTACTTTCGTTAAACATATATACCAATAAATCAATTAATATTAGAACTATTGTTTAACATTATTTTTTGATTGATATTATCTTTGTTTTTAATTTATGCCTTCCTTCCACTATTAATGCTTCCCAAATTTAATAAACGAATAATTTTTAGTTTATACTCGCAAAAATAAAATATTTGATAAGTCTTAAGGCCCTAACTTAAGGCCCATAAGGCAACAATTTCATACAATTGCGTCCCCCTTGATGTGATTAAATATTTATTAGCTTCAAACAATTGAATTTTTTTCATAAGTTTAATATATTTTGAAAATATAATACTTTGTAATGAGCTTCGAGTGTATGTATACTTTTTAAATTTAGTCCAATATTATATAACATTCGCATATAACGAAAATCTGATAGAAACCTAGTAAATTCTGGATAGAGAAGACCAACAGAAGCATCTCGAGGATTTGAATGAATTTATCCATGTGTGGTAGCAAGAACAGATGTTTTTAATCACGCTTTATTCATTCATTTGAATGAGTCTTTGTTTAGTCTAACCCAAATTCAGAGAAACAATCTTTAAAATCCTAAATTACGAGTTCACAGAAAGATATTGTAAGATGAACAGTTCTGATAATCAGATTTTGAAACACAATTAATTGAAATTTCACATGCATTACTCGGAATGTATTTAAGTGATATATTTTGTCAATTAATAAAATTTTCAAAACATTTTAGTCATCATTCAGTGAGTTTAGTATCTTCAGTGAGATAGCTATAATTTCAACATTTTAATTTTTGGTATGAATACAAATGTCTTCTTTATCCCACTTGATGTAATCGTTCCGTACGATTTGGAAAATGTTTGAATTATTTCTTTTTCTCTATGGAATTTAGTTCTTCAAATATTTTTTAATATAAAATTTATTCTGGAAATAAAAATTTCATTGATGAAGAAAGATTTAACTATTAAATAATTTACTTTATTTTCAGTCACTCGATGTACTCCAATATATATATATATATATATATATATATATATATATATATATATATATATATATATATATATATATATATATATATATATATGTACAGTTGGCCTTCTAAAACGCATCTTCAAATCAGATATGCCACTATCCTTAAAGAGTAAAGTGTTTGACAAATGCGTATTACCAGCGATGGCCTACCTCAGCGAAACGACTCTGAAATCTTGGACCCTGCTCACATCCAGAAGCTGCGAACAACTCAGCGGAGTATAGAAAGGTACATGATGGGCCTAACCATACGAGATAGAATGAGCTGCAGCTGGATAACAGGTTAAAAAAAGGTGAGGGATGTCGTGGAGTGTGCGAAAAGGTCAAAGTGGAAATGGGCAGGCCATCTAGCCCAAACAAGAGATGAGCGTTGGTCAGCTGTGGTTGATGATTGGGAGCCCAGAGACAGGGTAAGACCAAGAAAGCGCCCTCACGATCGATGGGATAAGGAGCTTGTGAATTGGCTGGGCGTTGCCTGGAAGAGATAGACTGCCGATAGGGAATAGTGGCAAAGACAGGGGGAGGCCTTCGTTCTGCAGTGGACGGACAGAGGCTGAAGATGAATATATATATATATATATATATATATATATATATATATATATATATATATATATATATATATTTTAAATTGATTTATTGCCTGTTTAAGATATTTTATTTTGAATGTTTTTAGCAATAACAGGGTTCTTTTAATATGAAAAACTTTATTTTTGTTGACGTTTCGTTGTATATCACAAGTTAGTCAAAACTTTTTTTTTTTTTGATAAAGAGTTTTGACAAAGTTGTGATATACAACGAAACGTCAACAAAAATAATGTTTTTCATATTAAAAGAAGCCTGTTATAGCTAAGAACATTCAAAAAAATTATATATATATATATATATATATATATATATATATATATATATATATATATATATATATATATATATATATATATATATATATTTATTATTGCATACATATTACATAATATCGGCTACAAGAAATATTTTCTTTTTTTGGTATGATTTAATAATATTGTCGCTATTATGGTGGTACTGAAATTGTTGTCAATTCTCCTGTTTTTCCAGAAATAAAAAAACTTTGTTATTTGAAATAGATTACCCCGTATATTTTTTGTTTTCAGAAATTCTTCATAGAAACAGATGTTCTTTCATGTTAAATCATTTATACCTCGTTGCTATAATTTCAGAGTTATACCCACATTTACATGTAGGTGAAAATAATACCTTTAGATGGCTATGCTTCGATGAACCAATTCAAAGGTCATGATTTCATACGTCATGAGGAATATAAAAGAATATCTTTCAGATAAGTATGGAAACATATTTTTTCGTTGATAGTTCAATTATGGAAAATATGTTATCCAAGGATATTAAGTTATCATAAAATGTATTTAGTTTGAAAATACGCCTAAGACATTTTCTCATATTGAGTAAATAGTTGTACATACACTTGAGAATTCAATTTTGATTGGCCCAGTAAACAATAGATGCTTAGTAATAAGCGTTATTTTGGAAAAACTAGCTGAAAGCTGAAGTAGATTTCTTTTGAAAGGGAATGGTTCTCACAGTTTTTATTTTTACTTACGAACTTTGAATTTTCAGTGTATCGTGGTATATGTCATTTAAAAATCATGCTTCTCCAGAAATCGCGAATGTGGAATTTTTACTCTATCAATAAAATCTGAAGAAATTTTTCAGACATTAATGACAATAAAATGGCTTTTCATTTCTTTCAGAACTTTTTTCATTGGGCAATTCATAGACCGCTTGGAATTTGTTGAAATGTCGACAGTAATTTTCAACTGAATGCTCGAGAAAATGATGGTATTCCATCATTATATCAGAATGGCTGAAGAAGATGGCGAAAGGCATCTGAAAAACTGTACGTGAATCAAGATACTGTATAAAAGCGGCAGAATATCAAGAGTTAATGACAGACATCAAAACTGGTTTCATTTTTATTTCCTGTGCATATGTACCTTCAGCAACTGTTGACGTTAAAACCGATTTCAACTTGCTATTTTTAGCGAAACAGAACTGTCACCTATAAACTATGTAGCGTGACTTTGACGCCTACTGTCTTCGGGATGTGTTGACGCAGATGCATATTGTTAATGTCCAAGATAATATATGTACATCTCCAAGAAATTAATGTAAGACTAATACGATTCTAATTAATTCATTGGGGAAATTGATTCAATCAATCAAACATATCTGAATAACTTATATTAAATTAACTCTAATACCCACTTAGAAATATCTATATCCATCAGAGTAATACGTTCATCAAAAAGTTATTCATACATCTAAAATAGAACAGAAACACATTAAAAATTAATTCACTGGAAAATTTCAGAAAAGTATTATTATATTTTGTTGTTGTTTTCATTGTGCTATAATTTTTTGCATTGATCATGAATATACGTTTTAATATAAAAAGGGATGTCTTTCAGGGTCTATATACATTTATATGGAAAATTGATTTATTTGTTGAAAGTTCATTTTTTCCACTCTAGTATTCATGGTTTATATACTCGTAGAGTATTTATTTTAAAATTGGTAGGTTAATAATATCCAATACTTCTCTTTTCTCTAACAATTTATCGGTGGAATACGTTTATCATTTCATACTCATTTCTGCAGTATCTCCAAATTTTTTGAGCGGTGTGAACATTTATCTTTTATGATTTTATGGTGTTAGTATATTAAAAGACTAATAAGGATAGATGATGAATGCTTCCAGTATTTTAGAACGAACGAACCAAGAAAAGCCGTCAGACGTTCTTAATGGTAACAATGTGACATACCAAACATGAAGTACACAAAGAGTCCCCGAAAGAGCAGACAACTGCACCAGTTGGACAAGATGCAACTTCAAAAAGAGGTAGAGTGTCACCAGAAGGATTTGCTTGGGTTCTATGGTTTGAAATATTAAATATAGAGAATAAAGGTTCCAAGCTAAATTTTCATTACATATTAATAAATTAAAAATTCGGGACTTTTACTCAATAGCCAGTTAGAGGTTAACACTAGCCCTCTACTCAATATGTTCAATAAGAATATTCCAGTTGGCAGATCAGATTGATTTATCTAGGCTTTAGTTATTTACATTCAATTTTATGTTTTATGTTCAAAAATTTTAACTTTCCTTTATTTGTTCTTAGAAAACTTAGTTGTATATTTGTATCTTTACTACATTTAGTTGGAATACCTGACTTAAGAAATTGATTTTCTGTGTTCATTTCCAGGTATACGATCCTTTTGTTAAATATCAGTGTATTCTATGGTCCCCATTCAAAGATAGTCATAGAACATACCTGATATGTTCTGTGAAAATAGCTATAAGTATTGACTTCGTAAAATTACACATAGTATTAATTCAGCATTTGATAAAGTAGTAGTACTTCGAAATGTCGTCATGCGTTATATTGAATTATGAGAAAATTGTAAATATTGTTTTACTATTTCTATGATTTACCTTTTTGTATTAAATGAAAGTTTCAATTTTGGCTAATTATTTTGAATGCTTTTGAGATGATCTCTTCAAATTGTTTGGTGTTATTTATGTTGAATTTTTGTGAATGTCTCTAATTGGAGCTTTAATATGTTGGTTGCTTTTGTTGAAACAGTTTTGTGTGTAAACTGTGTGGTTTCTTTTGGATGACATTCCATTATTGGAATGCGAACATATAAACCTGTCAAGAAGCTGTCAAAAAAAAATAATAAAATATATATATATATATATATATATATATATATATATATATATATATATATATATATATAGGAAGATAATTTTGTATTATCTATATATACTTAGACTTACTAAAGCTTTTGTATATGCTTTCAATATTATACCAATTTTTATCATGAGCAAAAAACACATATTTGAATAATAAATAATTTCAAAATATTTCAAAAATAACTGATTGTACTATTCATCTTATAATGAGATTTTCGAGGGGCAAGGACCAGGATCACACTCATGCCATTATAATTCTATTTCTCGAAATTCAAAATAATAACAATCAATGAAGGTTATTTTTCCTATGTCAAAAGCTTTTCTAAAATTTTGGAAAAGTGAAACCGTAAACAAACGTAAACAAATTCAAATGGAAATATTTTGATTATAAAATAAAAAGATAAAATAATAATTGTATGCCATGCTCTACTTATAACTTTATCATATTCTCCATGAATAATAAATAATTTTATTATTATGATTAAGATGTCTCGGCTTTGTTTACAAAATATGTCTCAATTGACATTTCTGAATTTCATTGTTTTCTTACGTCACGTCGTTGCAAATCAATATGTATTCGTACAAGTATGTGTGAAGATATTTAATTTTAGCAGAGGGAAAAACACAGTTTTCAGTTTTGAAAATATACTTGCATTTAAGAAATTAAAATTTAAATTGAAGGTGGGTCCTTATATTATTTTCTATTAAAAAAAATATTAAATGGTCCTATAGTAGATAAAAATTCGAATAAATTGAACATGAATTGATTATACGTCGAAAAAACACTTCACGAATTTCCGGTAAGTGAATATCACTATACATATTCCCAGAAATATTTACAAAATGGCACAACTTAGGTATCGGAAAATATTCCCAAAATAGGTGTAAAATTCAATGCAAAATCTAACAATAAAATCAGATATTGGCTGTTCTATTTAACAGTTAGATCTTTGTGAAATTACTTTTACTAAAATAAATTCGAAAAATTTTGTGATGAAGTTTGAGTGATCATCAACAATAACTGAAATCAGCAATGAATTTATAAATTCTTTCAATAACGAAAATTCCTATTGTGATATGAGTTATTTCATTTTACCTTTAACCATAACATTTCTTTCAATCGTAATTCTGAAACAAATTTTCTGATATATTTCTTTCTGTTATAAGAAGCAGGACAATAGCTGTGAATCAATGTCACAATTAATGTGTCACGTTTCTTTCCATTCTGCCGTAAAAAGTAGTTCAATCTCATGATGCCTCTGTCGGCCTTTTAGACCAGTTAATTTCACATATGCAGTTTTCAGACATGAAGAAGGTAAACATCAATAGCGACGTTGCCTTTTGTATATTAATAGACTTAGCAAAAGCGTTCGACACTGTTGATCATACAACATTTTTGATCCTTCTAGAAGAGATTGGAATTAATGGTGTCCATCTGAAATTATTTAAAAGCTACTTATCAAATAGGAACCAAACAGTGAAGGTGAACAATACATTCAGTAATACAAGGATGATAGAATATGGAGTACCTCAGGGAACAATATTACGGCCAATACTAAACACAATCTATAAGAATGAACTTTTGTTGTCGGAGAGTGAAGGTAAGATAATCAGTTTTGCAGACGATACTGCGATAGTTTACTCAGGAGCAAACTGGAGCGATATCAAAACCAAAGCTGAATCTGATTTTGTGAATATTAATTGGTTAAAGCATCACCTCTCAACTATCAATACAGGTAAAACGAAATACATTAATTTTGCTGTAGATGAGCGCTTACTTCCACCTAGTGAACCACTGAGAATTAAAATAGCAGAAAAGACATTCAACATTCCTTGTATATACGAATGCAAATACTTAGGAATTATACTGAATTCGCATCTTAAATGGGATTCCTACGTCAGAAGCTTAATTGGTAAGCTTAGAGGATCAATTTCCAAATTTAAAGAAATGACAATTATTCTGAACATAAAACATCTAACAATAATCTACCAAAACACTGGCGTTGTCTCTGATAAGATATGGTATTGTTGCGTGGGGTGGTGCCTATGATACAGTAATAAAAAAGCTCGAAATACAACAAGAATGGTTGCTGAAAATCCTTATCTCAGTCATAAAAAAGATATCAGATATCCTACTGACATTTTGTATAGAGATGCTGACATGCTGGATATACGACAGCTGTTTGTTCAATCGCTGCACATCTTCACGAAAAAGAAAATAGACAGTTGTTACTTTTTAGAACATAGCGTGAATACCAGATATAGCAGAAACTCTTTATCAACTCCGCAATACTGTAAATCTATATGTCTTCGTAGCTACTCCTATTTGGCACCAAGAATCTATAATGAATTGCCATTTGAATTAAAAAATATGATTAACATTAAAAAATTCAAGTCTGCCTTAAAGAACTGGATGAAAACAAAGGACAGATATATGATTCATCGACTGGTGAACATTTAAAAGCTAAAATTGTGGTAAAACAATATATGATAGTGTTACACATTTTTATAATATTGATATTCGCTTCTCTCCAATATTGTTATAAAATTTTCGAATTAATAAGTTTTTTCTCAAATAATTAAAATAGATACCTTGATATATATGTAGGCATTAAATATTGTAGAATATAGACATTATTTGTACTCACCACAGGCTACGGTCTTTGTGAGAAAATGTATTATCTTTGTTTAGGCAAAATGATTGACGAGATAGATCTTAAAATTAGAATAGTTACTATTGTTTACCTATATAATTGTATTACGAGAACCTTGAGTAAAAATTATTATTATTTTATTATTATTATTATATCAGATTTGTCCAGTCGCTCGCTGTCAGCATGGTGGAGAGACTTGAATTTACCGAAATTTCTCAGTTTGTTTATGAAGACTATTAGTTATGTAATATCGTCATGTACTATTACCTAAAATACAATACTGTTTACCTACAAAACGACACAAGTTTTCGTCTATAATTTCAGAATTAATTGAATATAACTTAAATTCAAACACTTGAACTTATGATTTACACTTTATTGACTACATAGCATGACGCGTTTTGTCGTTACAAACGATTTCTTCAGATGCTTACAGAATAATATTATTATTATATAATATAATTATATAATAATATATATTTATTATTATTCTGTAAGCATCTGAAGAAGTCGTTTGTAACGACGAAACGCGTCATGCTATGTAGTCAATAAAGTGTAAATCATAAGTTCAAGTGTTTGAATTCAAGTTATATTCAATTATAATGGATTTACATCAAGTAAACGCCAACACTATTGAATATTCAGAATTAATGCCAAAATTCAAGTGAAAGCCAGTATTTTTACGATGTTGGGTGGAAATAGTTTCGATTTCACCTATGTAGAATTGGCTCCGAAATAATAAAATTTGAAAGAATTATCAAGAATTTTGAAAAACGTAGAATTAAAAACACTTGATTAAATTGTAAAAAATTCGTTAATACACTGACATATGTTTCATAGTCTTAACTCATTATCAAGAAATCAAAAGTTGATTATAAACCACTAGGCCGAAAAATATGTCTAGTGTTTTAAACAATTATGTGGAATTTAATCTGGTCTTCGAATCGTATAATCGATATCGTATAATTATATACAATGCATTTAAAGAAATTCAAGTGTGTACAAAGAATCGATTAACATTATAATAATTTAAACTTGAATTTAAACATATTTTCATTCCATAATTCTTTCTCGGATATCACTAACGAAAGTGAAAATAGTAAATATAATTCTTGAGATCTTTACAAGGATCGCGAGTTCCACTTGTACGGAATGTTTTTGAACATTTGGCAAATTAAAGTTGTTCACTGCAAAAAAAATCAGTGTGAACAAAAATTATAAATCCCATTTTGTTCCATTAACTCAATTTAAGCCTTCAGCAACCAAAAAACTTTTTTGAGGGATCCCATTTGACCCCGACGGGCCCTATTGATGTCCACCCACTCTATAATAATAACGTTTATTGCATCAATATAAATAAACATACAAACTTCAAAACAATTTCAAGGAAACTTAGCTGATACAACAAACAGAACCATATAAACTCAAATATATATCTAATATTATTAGAAAAAAATGGATATTATCACTATAACATTCATCGAAATAGCTCTAAAACATACATGCGATATAGGTTATAACAGAAATGCAGAACGTCAGGTGCCTATCATTCTATCAATAGTTGAAAAAGTTATTTTATATGCAATAAGAAGAAAAGAGAGTAAACGTTTAGGCTACGCTAAGGAAGAAGTTTACATTTGGAGAGGCGATAGGACACATATGGGTTCACATATAGTTAAAACATTCGACAGAATGTTCTTAATTTGAGGAAATTCTCGAAATTAGTCTCAGTCAAAATTCAAACCATATCTACAATTTTATGACAAATAGTAAAGTACATATGAAAATTGATGAAAAATGGAAACTTCCGAAATTTCAGGAATTCCTCAAGGGGGTATTATGTCTCCTATGTTGTCTGTTGTTTATTACCATCGATTTGGGAAAATAGACAACACACTAAAGTGTTACAACAAAAGACGATTTAGTTATACATTCAAGTCTACTCAAAAACAGATTGAAAGAAATAATTGCGATGTTAATTGAATTTTTTAACTACATCAATGACCCAATTGAACCATCTTCATCGAGTCTCTTAAAATAAACAGTGAATATTTATTCAAATTTATGTTCTCACAGTTTTTTTTGAAATTGTAATTTATATATCGGAAATAACGATGGAATGTTAATGATTTATGGTTTAATAAATTTAGAGGTCTGAATATTTATTAGGTGAAACTAGTTCTAACACGAAATATTCATCAATGAAATTTTCTAAGCAGTAGTTCTGAATGAGTGGCCTTGATAATGACATTATTTAATGTTACTCGTTCATCACACTCGATTTCACATTCTTTGTCGAGTCAATCAATCTTGAAGGATACTTTTGTCAGTTGCAGTGCAGCTGATGTTTATTCAGAATTGATATACAATATTATATATTGTTCGGATATGTATGAGAACATGTTGAAAATGGTCAACTTGCCAGTAGCAAACTGTTTTTAATTTTGGAAATGTTATTGTATTCTCTTAGTTCATCGCAATGTGTCGTATGTTGTCTTGCTGAAAAATTATACTTTATATACCAGTATATTTTTACCACTTTAGAATTCAACTTCATGGAATCAAAATTATACTATTACCTATAAAGCAAAAGATAAGAAACAGTATTATGTAAAATTGAAATACCATTCAATCTAGCAACAGTATCTAGAGTAGACTGTTTCAACAATCCACTCAAAAGGTCATTTTTAGATGCAGATGTGTTCTCCAGAACACACCCTAAAATTTTGTGAACATTAAGTATATTACCTCCAATTATCTTTGGAAATATGCTTTCTTCATTTTCCACTTCACTGAATAACAAAAGTTCACTGATATAATAAGACAATAAGATAATAACCAACTTCAACATATTTCTGACGATAATTTGAAAACATTTGTTTGACAATCATGAGCTCTCACTTCTATTCAACTCAGACGGTCTAACTGTACTAAACGATAATGATAACCTAAATTATCATAAATTTTTTTAATTAAATGTATTACATCTTCCAAATTTTCAGACACAGTTTCTTCTAAAGTTGCGAGGAAAATGTTTATAACAGATTCTTGATTAAGAGAAAATAGATCATCATTTTTACGTATGTTTCCATTTTATGAACGTCTATAGCAGAAATATTTCAATGGAAAATGTGACTTTTGAACTAAATGTTTTGAAAAATAAGCCATAAATGCATATGTAGATGCTGAACCTGTTAAATGAAGTTTACTGTATTTTTGAAGAATTTGATTTTTAACTTTTGGTTCTTAAATAGTCAATATTTCTTTATTATTGATAACTCTGTTCAACATCCTCCAACAACAACACTCCTAACAAAGTCAGCATTTTGAAATTGAATGTAATTGCAAGTGATTAAATTATTAATAACGTAGTTAGAAACTGCTACTTCAAATGAGGCTGCATCAGACATCAAGTAACAACCCCAACCATCTACTAATTTCAAGCAATTTAATTTCAACCCAATATCTTTATGGCAATCAGACTGATGGACAGGTTTTCAGAATACATATGAATAATCAGATTTTCATCGGGTGTTGACACATACAAATCATTTGGTAAATTTAAAATGGATATCATAACATTTTCCTCAAGACCTTCAATGTATTCTTTCAAGCTTTTAAGTTCTTCTTTAACTACATGCTTGTGTAATGTCAGCTTATTTACTTCATTAATACTAACATCTGATTGCTTAGTAACTTCTGAGTAAATATTATTCAATTCATCTTATGTCTTCTCTAATATAATTTTTTTCTCTTCAATTGATTTGTAAACAGAATATCGGTTAATACGATCCAAATCAATATTGAGAGATCTTTTTGAAATATTTTTCAATAAGCTTTCGTTATCCCTTAATTTTTTTTCAAAATTAATATATGGATAAATAGCAACAAACATATGCTGTGCTTTTTCTCCTGTTATACACAAAGCAGATTTTAGATGTCGTTTGATAATGCGTGAAATCCCATTTGATGTGGAAGAAAGGGAAATGTTGAACATGATTGCAAGTCTAATTTGATTCAACTCTCATCCTCTTATCAGAAGATTCACTATCTTCCAGAGGCTGTTGGGTCTCAATTTTTCTCTTTTTAGCTTCAACCCAACTGCCAAAACCTTCAGCCGTTTCAGATTCTTGTATTGTGTATGGTTCTGTTTCTAATGCCTTCAATCTGTGTTTGTGAACTTTTGTTCTGAAATGTTCTGTTAAAGCTTGATCGTTAATAAAATATCTGGCGCAATGCACACAATAATGTTGTGCATATCCTAGTTTGTCGTAATCTACTTCTTGATTGAGTAACATTTCAGAGTTTTCTGATTTGATGTCCTCGTTTATCTCGTCCAAATCTTTAGTTATTCATCTCCTTTTTAAATGGGTATCCCCATCATGAACTTTTTTCAGCCGTTGCGTTGTCGTATAACCTTGAAGTGGTCCTTTGAAAGATCACGACACATGGGTGAAAGTCAATGGAGATCAAATCGGGTGAATAGGGTGGACGCCACAATGTTCATAGCCCAAACGCATTAATTTGCTCATTATTGATTAATCTTCGTGAGCTGGTTGATTAGATGAAACTGTTCTCTCATTCAATTTGACTTTTGAACGATGAAACATTCTTTTGCAATTCAGGTTAGCCTAACCATGTTATTCATTCGGTTGGTCAAGAAGTTATCCATAGTATTTGGTTATTGATTAAATAATAATTTGAAACAATGACTTTTGCGCGCCAGGAAGCATTGGGTAATCGCTTTATTTTGTTGGTACAATTGAAATAGCTTATCATCACGTTTAAACTTCGACTTCATATAAAATTCGATTAATATGTGCTTTTATACGAGTATAGTTAACAGTTTATGGCGACGTCGAATGTTGTAAAAATTAATAATCACTACTATCATATAATCACTACCATTGCTGAAAGAGAACGGAATGTGACCTATGGTATCAGTATTCATTTTCACGTATTTCATGGAATATTGTTGAAAACACTTTTACAACACGTTTATTGTTCACTGAATTAAAAATACTATGCAAAATATTTACACACTACTGGATCGTAGCGCCATCTTTTTTAAGCTTCCATAATTATTTTACGCATTATAGCTACTAGATTGTATAGTGACTTAAATATTTTTATATTAATCATATATAAAAATTTGCAATAATAAAACAGGTGAGGGTTTCACTTAATCTATCAACATTGCATTCAAAATTGAAATATGTGGCTAGGTTATTTTAGGCATCAATAATTTGTTCATTACCCATCCAGCCAGTTTCCGTAGAAACTTTTTATCATGCCACTGTGTTGTTTTCTGCATTGAAATATATTAACAAATTTACAAAGGTTCGTTAATAATTTCCGTGTCTTTTTTGCAATCAATATATCCCTTTTTCAATCTGTCTAATGCTTATTGTGCAATATGCTATATGCAATATGTCTAATGCTTTCTGAACCACGTTCATATTCGTACCTTGTTTTATGTAATTCAATAGATTTTTCACTAATTCTTCATCAATATCAGTGACATTGACTTTCAATTTCGAAAATAAACTGAATAAATATTTAGTATAAATACATATTTAGGGAACCCTGTATCCAAAATCTCGAAATTTTTATCTGATAGAAATTTAACGATAGCTTTCAAAAACCAGAATACCGTGGGTAGACATATCAGAAATGCGAAAGATAAAATTTCGCCTCATGATAAATCGGGTTTCTATGAGTTGAGTTGCGGTACTTGTCCCAAAGTATATGTTGGCAAACTGGCAGGAATTTCAACCTTAGAATATTTGAACACCAAAGATGCTTTGCAAAAAATAAAACCGATTCTACGTATGCAACACATCTTTTAGAAGAGAACTATGTCTTCGACAACTTTAAAATATTGCATACTGAGCGAAAAGGTTATAAACTAACCCTGTTAGAAGTCATTGAAATCAATGAAAGGAAGAAATCGAACAATTTATTGAATGATCAAGTTTCAATCAATAAATCTCCGTTATAAAATTTATTCCAGTAAAAATGCAATCGAAGAAAAGTATTCTATGGTCATCCCCCACAATTCAGAAGAAATATGTTCTATAGTCATCCCCCCTGTAAAAGGACAGTGTTCTATGGTCATTCCCACCCCACGCACTTCAAGATAAACATACGCAGTCCACAGTGTAATAGCTTAGTTTATCATCAACATCTGATGAAGCCAGTGTGTTGGCGAAACGATATTGTCATGTTTTGATTTAATTATAGTGAAAATCGAAAAACTACATAGTTTTATTTAAAAAAAAATCGTCTTTCAGTTGAATGATTTTGATTGCAGCTTCAATTGACGATAAAGGTTCACTCTCAATAACAGAAGACAAACTTTCAACAGGTACAGCTTTCTGGAAAATTGCCGAAAATTTATTGAAAAAGTCACAATTCTGATGTGCGATTTTGAAAAATGTTTTCTGTTAGTTGGGGACAAGTTTCAATGTTTGAAGAGTAGTCTGGTCGCCAAAATATTCACACCATTTCGAAAAACGCGATACGTTTAGCGGTATTTTTGGAGAGCACGGGACACGCAACCGAATAACAGGACTGTCCCGTTCTAAACGGGACGTCTGGTCACGTTACGAATGAATGGAAGTATTTTTCGTTTTGAAATATTTTGAGATAATCGTATATGAAAATCAAAAATGAAAATTTAAGTGATTACATTGTTTTCGAAGTTTTAAAACACCTGGCAGTGGCGCCAACTAATTAATTTTTGCAATATTTCTTAAAACGTATGTAAAAATCAGCGCTGAGTTTTCAAAATGATGCAAGGTTTTCTTTCTCCAATTAGTTTTTAAATTTGTCGTCGGCAAAACAGCAATCATGCATACATTGGAAATACATAGGGTAAAACACCCAGTAGTCAGCCTTTTAGTGAGTAATTCAAATTTGTTCATTTATATTTCAAATATTATACACTATAGATAAAAACAAGCACTTTTTTGTGAAAGGTTTTTTACTATGTTAACTAAAAAAATTAACAAAATATTCAACTTTTGTTAGACTTACGGAAAAAATTAACGATAATCATATAATGGCACTTTTTCCCAGTGCTCAGCCTCATTTCTCCAGAAGTCAGCCATGGCTTACCCTGTAGTCAGCCTCTCACTTATTTTGCATATTTGGCCTAGAAATTTCTTATTATATATTTTTTCTCACTTATCCCCACCGAATTCAGTGCATTTCTAATGGTACCATGCAAGGTAATTATCACACCCTATTTCATCTTCACAATTATTACATCTCATTCTCTTTATAGTACAGGCACTATTTTTCTTTCTATTTACTCTTTTTTTTAGAATTCAACTACTTTTCCGCTTTAATTTTTTGTAATTCTTCTTTCTTTTATGTTCCTCTTCTTCTTTCTTTGCCTTAATCTCAAGTATTTGATTTTTTATTCAATATTTCGTACTTTTCCTGTTCTTCATCTCTTCTTTTTGTCTCTCAAATTGTTCCCACTCTTTCGAAGAAATAGCTCCTGTTTCATTGATTTATCTTCTTTTTTGATGTACTTAGCTAGACCAGGCAATATCCATTTAAAATTACTCACATGTCTCCTGATCTTACATTAACAGTGGACATTATGTTTATATTGCTTTTAATGTTTTTGGTACTGTCGTGTAGTACAGATTGCATATTTGTTGTCTCTTCTTGTTCAATATTATTTTTAATTGGATCAAGTTAACAATATGTCTTTATGCCTTCCACATTATCCATAATAATTATTTGCATAGTAAGTATGTATTTCTTGTCCAACATCTTCATTTTCTTTATCAATTCTTGGTTAGTATTTATTTCTAGATCAATATCTTCATTTGTCATATATTCTTCAAAAATTGATTTTGGTGTATGATTAGTGTTTCTTAAATTTTAACATTTTCGTGAATCACTTCAAAGTCGGTTATGATTTCGAATTCCTTCAAGAATATCTCTTCTTCTGTAATGGTACTCAAATTATTTTTCAATGTGTGATCACCTATTATCAGCAAGCTTATCACAAAAATTTCATTCGATTCTGATACCTATTTTGGTTGGTTTGCATCAGTATCACAAGCAGAACTACAATCTGCACTCAAAACATTAACTTAACGTTGTGAAATTTCTCAAGATTATTCTCAATATATTTTGAGTAGCCAAAGCGGTCGTATTGCATGGGTTCAATTCACATTTGCTAAAACTGTTGCTGATTGTTATAGACAAATTTTCTTTCGCAACCTTGAAAACTCGACTAGCTTCTCTAATTATCCTAATCCCCACAATAGCTTCTGTCAATTGTTCTTTTTTTATTGGTGAATAGGTCTCTTTGACTTGATGAAAGTTTAAAAAAAGTGATTTTCAGTCTAAAATAACTGTGCATAAGGGTCAAAATCAGAGAGGTGAGAATCATGCTTCTGACAAAGATTTTCTTAATAAAATAACGTGGTATGGCTAAAATACTTGTTTCCAAATAAAGTTTCTGCGCATAATTACAAGGCACTTATCATATTTATTTTTTTACGATAATATTTTATTAGATTTTAAATTAAAAAGGCCTAAATAGTCATTCCGGGAACGCGTCCTTATACCACGTTTCATAGTTGAGACAAGTCAAAAATGTTTACAATTAAGACTTAAAATTGTATTTTTTTATATATTAGCTTCGAAAATTATTAAATTACGAATATAGGTATAAATTAAATAGCTAAAATATATATTTTTCATATTTTGACTATTCAAATGCTGTCTGACATTTATTAAATCATTCAGTGAACGCGATGGATATCGGTCGATATAATTCAAACAAAACGCGCTAGGTGGCGCTAGCGAGCAACAGTGTGAAGTTCACTAGTCAAAGGACAAGACGCGTGTCGTGTTTTTGGAAAAAAATAATTGATTTTATTGGTAAGTACGTTTTAATTTCGTATGTGGGTAGCGTACTTTAATTCCCTATCACTGCGGGAACGCTGTTTGGTGATTAGTTTTCCGATAATTTCCATAATTTTTGCTAAATTCTTATAAGTATTACAGCTCACGTGTTCCTAAACTCAAAAACCAATATCTAACATAGCGGCATGAAGCGTGATATGAAAATATTCATCGGATAGTCATTCAGGGAACGGTCATTTCGGGACCGTTCTGGTATATGACGGGCGTTCTCGAAATGACGATTAACGGGCAAAATGACGCTTTCTTGCTTTTAAATACATATAACAATGCATTTTTTTTTTGTTTTAGGTAACCACTTAGTAATAGTAACATAGAAAATAAAAATGAAGATAAAAAGAAGTCAAAAAAACGATTAAAACAGGACAGTATAGCTTACAAAAAACATCGCGAAAAGACTAATGCAAGGAAACGCAAGTTTTTAGATAAAATGACACCTGAACAAAGGGAGATGAAGAGACTGAAAGATAGGGAATATTACTAAAGGAAGAAGGCTGAAAATAAAGTTAAGACTGTTAGTGATATGACTGAAAGACAGAAGAGGAAACAAAGAAAGTCGTGGAGAAAAAATTCTCAAAAGTATAGACAGAAAAAAAAGATGTTGGCAAATATTTTGAGTAATAGCCCACCAGATTCTGAAAATGAGATAGAAATCGATAATAGCTTGTCAAGAAAGAGATCAGGAACAAAACTGTTTAAAAAAGATAAAGCACAGGCTTACAGGACTGTTAAAAAACAGAAAGATAAAATACAGAAAATGCAAAGAATTATAGATAAGTTGCGAAAAAAAGTACAGAGAAACAGAAGACGCGAAGAAAGAGTATCCCAAAAGAATGCTGATACGCCTACTCGCAAAGTTAATGAATTAACAAGAGAATGTTCGGTTACCCCTGAAATTCGTAAACGTCTATTATTTGGCGAAGTTTTGTGACAACTTAACTAAAAGACACCGTTAAAAAACTACCAAAAAATTATAAACAGCGAGAGGCTTTTCAAAAAAGTGTCAGTGGCAACTGTATCAAAAAACATCGTTTAAATTATATGACCAAACAATTTCTACGTAAAAATAAAAATAATGACAACATTTTAATATCTAATCGGAAGCATCCAACATTTTTAATCACTAATGAGATTCGAGGAGAAATTCATAAGTTTTTTGAGCTGGATGATATCAGCAGAATTTGCCCTGGTAAGAAAGACTGCCTCAAGGGATATAGACAAAAGCGGTTGCTTTTAGACTCTGTAAAATTGCATCCTCAATTTTGTACTGAAAATAAAAAAAATTAATACAGATACGTCGCAGTTGTCAGCGGAACTCAGCAAAGATGTTTAAACTTCAACAAAATGATGTTGCATATGTCCCCTGTGAAAAAGTTATTAAAATTTTACCCAACCCGAAATTGCTGAAAATAGGTAGTCGTGGCTATTATTGTTTTGATGAGAATATGGATATTTTTGAAAAGTAAGTTATTGCTAGACTTGTTCAAACTTTGATACTCAAATTATTTTGTGATTAATATGAATAAGCTTGAATAATGTTTCGAATTCATAAGACTGTTTGTTTTAAAACTACATTTGATATATTTAATTTGAAGCATTGATGCAAAAAATCTTAATGATACTTGTAGAGTGCAATTACTATTTGTTCCTAATATATAATATTTGTTAACTGAAACTAAAAGTTTATTATTAGATTAAGTTTAAATTTTGATACTCATGTTGTTCATTCTTTAAGTACAAATAAAGGTTTAATACTTAAAGGTATTTATTATTTTCATCTACAACATAATGCAAAAACCAAACGTTGCAGTCATTTAGGGAACGTCAACGTCATTTAGGGAACTTCATTGTCATTTTGGGAACACTCTCATCATTTTCGGGAACATCGCAAAAATGGCAGATTTTTCACTAATGAGTAGGGTTATAGTTAAATCTTGCATACATATCTTAAAATGACCTTTCAACATTTGAATTTATACCATTAATTCATAACGTATTGCACAAATGTATACAATAAATTAAAATTTTGAAACGAAATTTACACTAATTGAAAATCTATGGAGAGTAATATAAAAAATAAGTCTTTTTATTATAAAAATATACAAAATGACAGCATCTACTGGTAGAGGGACAGGTTAATTATAATTTAATGACGGTGATTATTAAAAACGTTGGTTATATTATTATTTGAAAAATATTTAAAAGTGTTCCCGAAATGATTTAAGGCCCTGTCATTTTTATTATTAACAGGTATAATTCCTAAAATATATATTTGTGTGCGCGCCTCTTTACGGGAAAGGTTCATGACAAATGACACAACATATTCCACATGTTAATTTTCTTATAAAGAAAACTTAATTTCTCAGATATTTCAAAACCCAAAATGCCGACCTCTCTGATTTTGACCCATAAACTCAACTCTTATTAAAAAGGCTTTAAAGTGCAATTTAATGCAATAGGACTGATGGCTGGTTACTAGATTCGTAGATCCATTACAACATCCAATTACATTCGTAAACTGCTGACTACTGGTAAAATACACTTCCGTGTTAAAAACTAGTAGTCAGCCGCTTATGGCTGAGCACTGGATTTACAATTCAAATTCGAAACCCAGTAGTCAGCCACCCTAATTACAATATATTCAACAAATAAAATGCATGTAAAAGTTGATTTTATTGCAGAATAAACATTATATTGTAACACGGTAAAATTATCCACCGCATATAACAATATAGAGACACAAAAATCTACCGAAAACTTTAAGCGGTTCCTGAAGATAAAAAACAGTAACAGTAGCGAGTATAGTCGTGTCTGTGTCGGCGATGCAAATGAACGACAGTAGCTTGTCTGATTGAAATGATATTGGTTCGTATGTGTGCATATTAGACAATAGAGAGACAAAGGATTCTTTCAAACCTTATTTTAGCGGTGTACACAAATTTCAACACTATTTATAGGGAAATAATGTCTGTAAAGGCTGAGTACTGGTGCAGGGCTGACTAATGGGTCTTTTACCCTACTCACACTACCTAATTTCACATATTTTCTTTCAGGGAAAATATGCAACCTCATCAGATCTTTTCTATTGCTAGTCGAGTATTGTTATGATTTAGTTGAATTGCTTCCGACAAAAATAATTTAACAGCGGTCCTATATATTCAAATTTATGTATTTTAATTTAACACATACTACGCGTTTATTAGGAATAACTGTATAAACAAAACAATTTATGCTTACAAGGTGAAGCTTTACATTCGTTTTTGTGACATGCGAAATGTGAGCGAGAAAACTAATAATATAATTGAATGACAATTTCATGACGAATATAGTGGTGTTCTTAAAATAACTATTACACGCACACTTCAATATTATTCATTCATTTCCAGAAATCGTTTGTCCGTAGGAAATCCATGAGTGAAAACTTATCTACTTTAAAATTGAACCGAATAGTTATATTTGGGAAAAGTATTTAATTCGATATTTTCATTACAATATCTTTTGAAGTAGGTATTATATTTTGTTAGGATTTTCCGACGATCTAATGTATTATATTCTTAAATTATATTCATTTATATATAGTTGAAGATAAAATTTATTTCAAATTCATTTATATAGTGAAATAGTAAAATATTGGGTCTGAATAATAATTTTTTTATTGGTTTTCTAAAATCCATCAACTAATGGAAACAATTCTTTACAAGAGGTTTGAAATAGTGTAAAAAACAATAAACATTCACAAGTATTATATAATAATGTGTGATAAATTTATGTATTTATTTCTATTCATTCAACTGTAAAACACTGTATTGAATTGTCAAAAAAGAATTGGAAAACAAAGTTTAGGAATCGAAATCTAAAGGTTAATAAGGTCTACACTGGAAAAAAATGTTACTGAGAAAAAGAAGTTATAGCTAGCTGATCGAAAGGATATAAAACACAATTAAAAAAAATTTTATGACTCATGATGAAAAAAAGAAGAATCAATAGAAAAACTTAACCCTACGAGATAAATAACGGAACAAATACAATATATAAATATTTAACAATTCGTGTTACACAAAATAACGGACAAACAATAGAAATTAAATATAGAAATGAGATGGAAAAGGCAATCGTTTGCGATTTAAAGGTAATACTTAATGGTTAGAACAAATAAACGTTATAAATTTTCAACAATGTATGCAAAATATGTAAGTCTTGAGAGTAATGCATGTAGATTGAAAATGAATAAAATGTGACAGAATGAAAAAATTACAATAATGAAACAATATTCAGTCTCATAATTTAATACAAATACGCATGCCAAAGTTTCGAAGTACCTACTACTTCTTTATCAAATGCTGGATTAATACTCAGTGTCAATCCCGCATTTGATAAAGAAGTAGTACTTCGAAACGTCGTCATGCGTATTTGTATTAAATTATGAGAAAATTCTAAATAATTATGGATATTAATTTTGTCGAAGTATCGGCCTCATCAATCATCAATTTTAAAAAAGCTAAAACTAGTTTTCTGGCCTTGTGGTATTTTGAATTACTACTAAGATGTGTAATTACAAATCAAAACTTGTACTTTTTCACAAAGTGCCGAAAGAATAATGTTTTAAGTATATGTCCCTGAAGACCGATATCGAAGTGTTCCTGCAGTGAGTGCCATCGCTTTTGGACAACTTACATGTTTGAAAGGAGAACAGAAGATCTTGTTCAAACGAAGGGATATCTACAATATATACATTAAGGTAATTCATTCAGAAGTGCTACATATTGCAATGAGTCGTATTAATCCAGCATTTGATAAAGATGTAGTACTTCGAAACGTCGTCATGCGTATTTGTATTAAATATGAGAAAATTCTTAATATTGTTTCAATATGTGTATTAATTTTCTCCAAGTATAGTCCTCATCAATCATCAATCAAAATTGCAATACATAGTATAAATTATAGTAAGAGAAAAACATAAGGGGGAAAAACGAAAACCTTGGAAGATTAAGTGAATCAATCGAAATTAATCAATAAATTTCCACAGACGATGGAGAATAATCGAAGATGAGGTAAAAAGGAGGAGAAGAACTTCAAGAGAAGATTGAAATACGAATAACAATCAAAACTGTGTTATTAATTTATATAAAAAGCTTAACGTGAGATTCTTATTCACACCTTCTATGAGTCAATTGGATTAGTCTTCTAACATAGTACACGGTTTCATCATCAGCAATGCAGGATTGATATTGAATTCCTCAACATTAAATCAATCTTTGTCTTGTTTGGCGCCCAAACTGTGAATGTCATATACACCATTTGGAAACACGACAGAAAAGGTTTTTAGACTCTCATCTTGGGAAAAGTCATACATTTTGTATACAGTCATAGATTTTGATTATGGTACCAAAGCATTGGCAGCAAGGGCCTTAAAGCTGGTTAAAGTCAAATTACTTAATTATGAATTTTCTAATTTCCAAGTATAGCACATATTTAAACCTTAACGCTTGATTTGTGGTTTGTTTCTTTTCGGATTAATGCCAACGTTACTATTTGATATTTTGGGAGGAGTATGTAATCTATTTATTAATTAGATACTCATTAAGTTGCTTCTATAATTATGCAGATTGTTTGAGGCTTATCTTGTTGGTATTATATTAGTTTATTAAGTAAGGTAATTGAGTAGGAAATTTACTGGAAATAGATATTTATTATGAATGAAAATAATAATCAATAATCGATTTGGTCGATACTTGATGAAAATAAAAAACTACTTAGTTTTATTCAAATTATGAAAATAATATTTCATCGATACAGGAGTAGCGGTCCAAGTTTTCATGATCTTTCACTTTTCTTTTCCACTTCCTATCTTTCAATCAATTTTCCACATGATTCCAGATCTTTATGGCAGATAGCAACTATCCAAACCACGGTTTTCTGCAGGACATTTAAATTGAGAGATTCAATTTCCATAGTGCAGCGGTATGTGTACTTCTCCTTTTTCATTAATCATTAATCGATTGGGCCGATACTTGATGAAAATCTGAATACATAATTCAAATAAAACTAAGTTGTTTTCTGGTTTTCACTATAATTAATTCAAAACATGACAATATTGTTTCGCCAACGCAGTGGCTTCATCAGATGTTGATGATAAACTGAGACTGATAAACTGAAACTCAGTTTATCATCAATATCTAATGAAGCCACTGCGTTGGCGAAACAATATTGTCTTGTTATGAATTAATTATAGTGAAAATCAGAAAACTACTTAGTTTTATTTAAATTATTCTCCTCTTTCGTAACTTTCAAACTTGTGAATTCTACTTTTGATAGTCTGAACTTGATAAGCAGAGTAAACTTTCAAGTGCCTCCTGTGAACAGTATAAAAAGCACTCCTTTTTATCTCCAGACACCACCCACAAATGTTTTGAAATTCCCTCTTCAACATAACCCCTGTAATATTTGCACTGGGGAAGTGGATATAGTTCAACACTTCGATTTCCAGAATCCCAAAGCATGTTAAGGGCCCTCTGTATAGATTTCGTCCTCTTGTGTATTGTTTTTTATCGCCTAATTTGTTTATATATTGAAGTATTTCTAGATTAAGTTTTTTAGTTTATTTTTACGTTTTCTTTTTTCCTTTTGTTTCTTCTCTCTTCATATTTATGTATATATACTGATTTTGTCAGTTAAATTGTTATCATTTATGTCAGCACTTGTACCTTTCACATTTATATTTAATTTACTTTATAATTGGGTTTATGTAATCTGTAAGGTATATATTCTGAATGAAATTTTAAAAAATGTTTCCATATCCTTCATTTCTACGTTTGATACTTTTTGCGGGATCGAACTTTCTAATTTCCTACCCTCTCTATCGTTCAATACACTCTTTACCCATCTATTTTTTGTCATTCCACCAATGTGTCCTAGCCATCTTTCTGTATGTACTTTTATTATTATCTATTGAATATAAACTTAAATTCTAACACTTGAATTTATGATTTACACTTTATTGACTACATGGCATGACGCGTTTCGTCGTTACAAACCACTTCTTCAGATGCTTAAAAAATAATGTAATACAGAATAATTATTCTGTAAGCATCTGAAGAAGTCGTTTGTAACGACGAAACGCGTCATGCTATGTAGTCAATAAAGTGTAAATCTTAAATTCGAGTGTTTGAATTTAAGTTTACATATATTCAATTATAATGGATTTACATCAAGTAAACGCCAACACTATCAAATACCTTTACTATTCCTGTAATACCTGTCTTTCTATTTAAATCTTCTAGTTCTCTATTAGTTCCTCTTCTAAATTCATAATCAGTTGAATCAGATTCGACTTCTTAATTAATCTTTCTCAGAATTTTTTTCTTATATCTTCAATGTTCTTACTTGTTGAAATTCATGATTCACATTTTATATATAACCGCAGATCTCATTATTGTTTTGGTATTTATTTTTGGAGGCTCTGCTACCTCTGCTTACCCTTTTCTCTAAATCTCTTTTTATAAGAGTGCAAGATAAAGAACGGGATACCTATGAATATCTTTGTTGATTTCAGAACCTTACTAATAATAACTCAAATTTGTGTGATATTTATATAAAATAAGAAGAGTAGTAGACCTTGTGTATTGGAAATTCTCAACTCTACATTGTTAAATTGAAAACCTAGTTGTCAATATACCTACCGAAATTAACATCACTTATTAAATTTGAGAAAATCGTTCTGTTTAGAAGTGTATACAAAATAATAAATATAAATCTAAAGTTGTGTCATTTGTTTTACAATGATAGTGATTGAGTGAAAACTCCACACTTTTACCTTGAAAACGTGGTAAACCAAATAAAATGTGTTTTTAATATAAACTGCATTGGAGAAGTGTCTTTCTGAGGTTACTGACCACATTAACATCTACTTTATCGATTTCCGTAAACATTTAAATAAGATAATTTTATCTAACACCATACAAATCGAAAAACTGGTTTGGATGTATTTACAGGTGCCGCAAGATTAGATAGATCACTTTCACTGTAGACTATCAAAAACATTTAAAAATATTCTTGGAAAACGGCCGTGTCGGCAACGATTACTACTAAAAATTTTTATGTTTGTTTTATTGGCTGTTTTCGTTGTTTTATATACGTTGACTTTATGTAGAACAAATTGACAACAAGGTGGCGACGAATTTCAATGTTTATAAGAAGTTGTAATATGTCGGAAGTTGCCATTAAAATACACTCTCAGAATTTACAATTGCTGTAATTAAATAGCAGTTCGATAATTAGTTCTAATTTGAAAACCGTTCGGTCTTATTAACTAATTAACAGCTGATTAGTTATTATTGAAGACAAAATAAAATTTTAATTTGAAACTATTTCCCTAATTTTTATTCTGGTCGAGATCAAACAATTTCTCCTTTTTATGTTTAAAATTGAAATTGTAAAAAAAAACATTGCACCAAAATCAAAGATAGGTCCCCTTCACAGTCTCTCCGTAATTCTGTTCACAAACTTCCCTGTCAGGGATGTAATTATTGAGCTGTTATCCACCCAAACCTAGCAAAACCCAATCCATACTCTTCCACAATCTAGACCTCGAATGTCTAAAAGACTGCACCTTCAAAGTAGACATATCCATTTCAAATTGATATTTCCGAGCAGAGTGAACTCCCCACAACCGCTCCGGGGTCCAAATAGCAAAATTTTTCACGTTTCGAGTAGATTTTGTAATTTCTTTTCGGCTGTTATTTTGTAGCCACCCAGGCGATATTTGCAGGAGGGAAACTACTGGACTCACCAATTATGATGATATTTTTTTTCGCAAGTAGTTCCAATTGGTTAACAATATATTGTTAACTTCATTGGCCTGTATCTCCGTTGTCGAATTTTCAATTTGCTTTTTTCGAATTAAAGCTCTTTTTACGTACTTTCCATCTACGTAATAAAAAATTATAAAAAAAATTGCGTGACCGGTGGATTTTAATTTGCAAGTAAGAGAGTTTTTTAAAAAATTTCCCTCAGTTCCAAATTGAATTCGGATGAAATACTAATCGATTTCGATTTATAACAAAGAAATATACCAATGAAAAAATCACCGTGATGGAGGGTGGCTCGGTGGGTAGACAGTCGGTATAAACTAGTTGCTAAATATTTTTATTATGCGCTGTTATTAATAAAAAATCAAACTTCCCGACTCTGGGTTTGCGTATTCGTGATCTATGAATGAAAACGTTTAACTCAGCGTCATTGCAGGACTTTATAATAATAAATAATAACACTTTTCTTTCTTTCGTTATTATTAATAATAACAGATTCAACGGTTTTTTGAAATTAACAATTTACCAAATAAAACGTTCTCGACGCTCTAGATTTATACGCTTGGTCTAGATTTGTTTGATTTTCCAAAACGAACAAAAAAGTTCTGAATAATTTCTTTAAAACCAAAAGCAGAGCCGGTATAACAAAAAAGCGGGAAAAATCCTTTTTTTGTTTAAAAGAATAATATTAGAGTTCATTATTCTGTAAGCATCTGAAGAAGTCGTTCGTAACGACGAAACGCGTCATGCTATGTAGTCAATAAAGTGTAAATCATAAGTTCAAGTATTTGAATTTAAGTATATATTCAATTATGCATAGGAATCTGTTCAAATATGTTGTTATTATAGATATTGAACAAATGTCTGTTTCTGTCATTTAAGGTTTTATTCATTTACTTGACTATAATAAGGACATGCCACTTCACAATTTTTGTAACCATGCTCGTGTATATAAGAAATATAAACGGAAAAAATGTGAAAAGCCAGTAAACTAATTGTTTTCAACAACACAATTCATAAAAAAATTTATATCATGAGTTTTATTTTATTATTATTTATATTATATTATATAAATGAGTTTTGATAATTTGCAATGCAATCATCAATATATCAAATCAGTGTTATAATTTTACCAAATATTGTTCTGTCCGATTTCTCGTACAAAACTCAACTCAAAAAATAAGAGAAATCTTTCAAGATTTAGATATTTCTCAAATTTTATTCGTCAAATTTCATGAATATTTTTATTTAGGTTGCTTCATTTGGTATCTACAGTTTGTGTATGAATCTTAACCTTCAGAGATGTCGAAATCCGCTTAAAGACTTGGGCGTTATACAAAATTGGATTTCAGTGCTACTAAATTACATTTTTTAAATTATTAATGACACATATAAATCTTTTACATTTGAATATTCTTACACACTTCAATATTTCCAAGTGAATGTACTAGCTTTTTATTTTTTACCACCAGATCAAATCATTTGGCCCTTAGGCAACAGTCTCTCAGAATTCTGCTGTTTCGTTAAAGTAGCAGGAAAAGCTTCTTTGTTCCACCTCTATAAATACCCAATTAGAAAAAAAACACGTAGACTACGTCGGGCACTGAGAACGTTTCATATAGAACATTTCTCAATTTCAGTATACCTAATAGGGCCAACATTCGAGAAGAAACATTCTAATTGGAATGATTCCGAAAATAATAATTAAACGAAAATTACGTGAAAAAATTTTTGTTTTTTGAATATATATATATATATATATATATATATATATATATATATATATATATATAATATAAGAGTAAGAAAAAAATAGGGACACTATAATTCTATATATCAGGACTCTAGAAAGTACATATGTTAAATAAAATATCATGAAAAATGGAGATACAGGCCAATGAAGTTAACAATATATTGTTAACCAATTGGAACTACTTGCGAAAAAAAATATCATCATAATTGGTGAGTCCAGTAGTTTCCCTCCTGCAAATATCGTCTGGGTGGCTACAAAATAACAGCCGAAAAGAAATTACAAAATCTACTCGAAACGTGAAAAATTTTGCTAATTGAACACCGGAGCGGTTGTGGGGAGTTCACTCTGCTCGGAAATATCAATTTGAAATGGATATGTCTACTTTGAAGGTGCAGTCTTTTAGACATTCGAGGCCTAGATTTGTTCGATTTTCCAAAACAGACAAAAAAGTTGTTTATAATTTTTTTTGTTTTAAATGATTAGGTAATTACCAAAAGGTGAGCATTTTTGAGTGGCCGACATCCACAAAGTGTGTGGCTGCCACTCAATCCATCCATTCCCAAAAAGGATTCATTCCCAAATCAGTTTCATGCATTCCCAAAAAAAGAGACCGCATAACTATTTCCGGGACTCTGTGGGTTATTGATTTTGCGAACCTGTTCCTCTCCTCTGTTGAATTTGCTCAGAATTTATCACATCTTTTCTTTGCTATACAATCCGAATTGTTTAGTTTTCCTTTTCGTATTATTTCTAAGATACTAATGAATTCTAATAATTTTTTTTAATGGTACGAAAGAGGTGTAACTTCAAGTAGCCCTGCAAGTTAAGACGTATTGTTCTGTCGTTTTATTTTGAAAGACACGGATACCTAATTGGGTTTATCGCCTATTAAAAATAGGAATTAGTGCAGTATTCGAACATTCGGTTCAATAGTCATTCTTATATAATAAATTTCCTGTCTGACTGTTGGCAAGCATCTTCATGCATCCTCCATTTAAAACCAACTCAGACCTAGATGTATACGGTGTCGCTTAAGTAGAGAGAAACAAAAAGAACTCGATCACATCCTTTTTAATCCGTCTTAATGAGGAATGACCTGATGGGAAACGATGAGATCTTTTTTTCGTCTCAGTATACGAAGGAAGTCGATAAACATTTAATTATTTGATTTATTAATGTAAATGCTCCAGACCGTTGCGTCTATTTCTGTAATTGAGATCTTTTTCACAGTGAGTTTCGCAACGGTAACCTAGCCTTCGCGCCATTATGATATAAATTGCAATGCAATTTATCAACCTTCTGATGTTTTCTTTCTTCGCAATAAGTTATACGTAGAGTGGTTGAGAATCGATATAATCACTTAAAAACGCTCACATCAGTGGTGTACCGAAAGAACAACGAGGGCGAGATTTTCCCTATTATTCATGTGAGTATCGATTGAGAAACTACGTACTGCTGTGAAAACACTAACACCAATGACGTAAAAAAAAGAACTTGGGAGTTAACTCTACTCAATCTCGTTATGAACATATTCATTTGAAGCTTAACAACTTCTACCTAAAAAGTAAAAACGCACGACACGCGTTTCGATGTGATGCTTTTTCTTCGGATTCAAAATTAACAACCTGGCTTTTAAAAAATTTAGAATTTATGTTCAGTAAAGAAATTAATATTTCTTGGAATGATTTCTGGATTTTTCCGATACATTTCAAAATTAATTGATCTCCATTGAATTTTAATTAATTCCAAGTTGTAAATGAAATTAAAATGACTGAATTTGAAAGGTAAATAGAAGATTAAAATAATATTACTTGATTATAACTAATACTTTCAGCAATGACAGGCTTTGTTGATTGAAAAAAATTTTTGTTTTTGTTAACGTCTGAATTGCAACTTTGTATATCTCGCTTATTTTTGAGACCAAAGAACCTTTGAAGCCAGATAATTTGAATTCAATTGGACATATGAAGAATCTTTCATTTAATTTTTAATGAATGAGATTGAATTCTCGCTTAACTCTTGGTGAAACATAATTGAATATTAAAATAAATCAAACTCTTGGCTTAATGTTCCACGATTTATTTAAGAATATGTATAGTCAACATGTTTCGAGCGTTAGCTCATTTTCAAGACTCAAGATTTTCAAGAGTCTTGAAAATGAGCTAACGCTCGAAACATGTTGACTATACATATTGTTAAATAAATCGTGAAACATTAAGCCAAGAGTTTAATTTATTTTAACATTCAAGTTTTTTTTAAATTATAATTTCAATTTTCAACGATCGTTATTTTGAAATAAAGTTCTTCAGCTTCCAAGAAAATTAGATAACATAACCCAATAGTTATAAGTCTGGAGATGACTATTGAGTATATAAAAAGTTTATAGACAGGCAATATAATAGGAGGATTTCTCAAATATTATCAATAATTACATGTTTTAAGAGCACGGACTGATATAACAAGTTCTCGCTTTTGGAAAGTGATCACGACACAACCGATTTAAAATCTTGAAAGATTGATGATTCAGTGTTTCACCTTGTTCTTTGTATTCTTGTTGGCAATTACTATCTTACCTTTATCTTTTATTGTGCCAGAATGCGTAATATATTGGCATAAAATTATTCGAACATCTCGGCAATATCTTGACCTAGAGACCTTAAACTTGTTTTATTCAGGTAATATCGGCAATTTAACGCAAAAGTTTTCAAAGTACCACATCGTCCCAGAAAGTGCGCCTACCGAGAAAGTCGTATCGGTCTTTAAATGTGTGAAAAATACCAATACATATTGATATAAAGACCTGAATGAATAATTAATTTGAAATAATTATGGATATACTTAATATCGATGTAATTGATTTATGATTTGTGATTGTTTAAAATTGATTTAATTTAATTTTTTTGTTCTTAGTGGAGTTCTATGCTCTAATATGTTTCTGCCTGTCGGTCTCCGTAGCTTAGCCGGTAGAACACCCGAATATGCTGCGGTCGAACTCGGGTTCGAGCCCCACTGAAGGCATATGTGTTTGTGTATGATTTAAGTAGTTCATTGAATGATATATGCTGGGTAATGTACATTGATTACAAGCCCAATGGCAGTCCGGAACCGGAGTTAAGCTATAGGTACACTGAATTTTTAAAAAAATGTCTCAGACAATAATTCGTGTTTCCAGAAAAAGAGACAGAAAATTTTTACCACATCGTAATAGGTTTCAACTGAAATGAGGTGTTCATTTTGGCAAAACTTCTAGAGGTTCTTCATTCGATGGTAGGGGGTTCTGAACAAGACTTACTTAATGATGACTTGTAAAATCGACTTAAAGCTCACTCAGAATTATAGAAACAATTATTCCATCAAAATGTCCAATTTACGACAAGAAACAATTTCACCCAACAAATTAGCATATTTTTTTGGGTTCTGTATTTGTTTCAACTTAATAACTCCTTATTTATTTTTAATTTGTCTTCTGTTTTGGGTGTTGACAGTCAACTTGTAAGGTAGATCCATTATTGTGGAAAGAAATTTTGTGACAAACTTGACATCGTTGAAAATGAATTTCGTGTCGTTTAAATTCATTATTGAAATTATTTTAGGAAATTTCGAAAAATTCAAAAATAGGCGTATTTCGACCATATTCAACTAGATATGATATTTGAATTTGAATTGTTTTCCGGTATATTGCGATATAAATAATATGGTATGATGGTTCTACCTTTAAACTTAGTTACCACACAAGACGTATGAATTATATTTATCCAAAGCGTACATTTTCATTTTATAAAAATAGTCCATTCTATATGGCTTTTACCAGTCTACCTCTGAAAATTGAGAATAATTTTCAATTTAAAAAAATCAAACAAAATTTGTTCGATTATCTTATAGAGCTGGAACCATATAAGTTCACTGAATATTTAATATAATTTTTGTAGTTAATTTCATTTGTTAATTAGTTTATTTAAGACGGAATCATCGAATGAGTGACACAATTTCCATTCCAATGTAGCGAACCAAAAGTATTTTGTTCATGATTATGTATTTGGAAATGAATGGTATTATTATCAATACAATGAAAATTATATCCTCACATTTATTCATAACAAACGAATATCATTTGACAGTTCAATTATCGTAGACTTTTCAATTTAATACTCCCAATGATTACTGTCGTATTTTTCATTCCAGGAATTATTAAACTGGCGGTATTTGTTTACTGAACTGTTACGTTTTGATTGTATAGAAGACAATTTTACAATTGGTCTAACAGAGGTGAATGACCAAATTCCGACTACTTGTTGGGCAAAAAAAATCAGAATTTGAAAACTTCTAGAGATGGTAATGAATTTTATTCGTGTCGTTTGTTTTCAGTGTATCGTATTGTTATTTCAATAATATAAGTTAACTTTTATTCTATGATATAGGCTATGATACTTGCTCATATTTAGATGAAAAGTACTCTGCGAATTATGAAGTTTTTAGAATATCTATGTTTCATGTACTATATGAATGTGAATATTGTTTCTTTTATTATAATTATTTTTTATTGACAGTTATTCTCTTTATTGAAATCTCTTATTATAATTCTATTTTTTCTTATTCAAAATTTTTTATTTGAAGAGAGGTATTAAGGTGAATAAACATATGAGAATTAAAATATTTTGTTTTATAAGTATTTTGGATCTAAGCTAAAATAAATATATTTTACTTCAAACTACTCATGTTACTGTTATGTTTCTGCAAAATCATAGTCAGTGTATTCGAACAGGTTGTTTCCAACGTAAAGAGGAACAGAAATATCGAATTTAGAAATAAAATAATTTCTAAACAGAAATTTGGCTGCTGTAATTTTTTTTTTCAATTTGATCTACCTACTATGAAATAAATTGTTTCGGTATTTTGTTCTCAATTTTGAAATGGTAGATTTTTTGGATTGAGTGCCTATATTAGTTTTATACGAATTTCGGGTTTTCACAACAAATTTTCGAATTGTGTTCTGAGGGTTTTCTGAGTTTTAAATTACATTAAACTCCATTAAACATTCTTTCATATATAGAATAATATTGACATTTACTTGGTGCAACTATAGGAAATTCAAATACCTGAATGTGATTTACACTTTTACTGTCATAACGTGAGCGTTTCTTCGGTATAAGCGACTTCTTCAGACGTTTACAGAATATAATTTCCTTATAGATAACGTCTGAATATGTCGGTTATACCGACGAAACCTGTCACGTTATGACAATAAAAGTGTAAATCAAATACAAGTGTTTGAATTTTCCTATACATTCATTCATATTTCATCAGTAAATTGATCTTAAACTGTTCAATTTTATTGTCATCTTTAGCATAAGAATTTCTTGGTTATTCAAAGAAACGTAACTAAGAAAATGGGATCTATTACAGTAGATTGAGTTGAACCTTAAACGATGTCAATGAATGACACTTGCGATCAAGTAATTATTGAAATTCATATCGCCTAATCGAGCGTTTTGCACGTTTCAGTTGCAACTTTTAATCGAACATGATTCCGACGCTATTTCGATATGCAAATCGCAAAGTTACATTCATAAATATCCTTGAGAAATTTAAACGCAACCAGATCTTTGTTTTGTTTGGAAATCGTGAACTTTCAAATCATCATCAAAAACCAAGATCGAAAATATGTATTACGTGGTGCATATGAATTACTTAAAGAAGCAAGAATCGTTCGGAGATATTTTACCTATTTTTCATTTCAAAATGTTTTTCTCGTCCATTCAAGTATGCTGATTCATTTCGTGAAAGTATTAAGTTGAAATATTACAATTTTTTGAACAGAGTTAGTTCTATGTTAGTAACAATTAACGTTGTAGTTTAAATAAAACTAAGTAGTTTTCCGATTTTCACTATAATAAATTTGAAACATAACAATATTGTTTCGCCAATACAGTGGACTATCATCAACATCTGATGAAGCGATTAATTGGCGAAACAATACTGTTATGTTTCAAATTTGTTATAGTGAAAATCAGAAAACTACTTAGTTTTATTTGAATTATGTATTAAGATTTTCATAAAGTATCGGCCCAATCGATTAAGAACTAGTGTTGTGTTTTTTGTTTGGACGTCTCCCCTAGAAACGTAAAAGAGAAGCTTTCATTGACATATGAAGATGATAGATATTAATTGCATGAGAACAGATTGCTCGTAAATAATTCGTAGTGAGTTTTTTAGTTTCAATAGAATGTCAGATCAACATTATATTATGTTAATTATGCTTTTTCTTGTCTACGGCCGTTAGTTACTTGAGTGAATCCTTTTCAAAAATCTGAAGTTTTTTGTTTTTACACTTATATCAATTAATTGTGACGTATGTTTCACCATTACGGTTCCATTAAGCCATTATAACGAATTGAATATAACTTAAATTCAAACGCTTGAACTTATGATTTACACTTTATTGACTACATAGCATGACGCGTTTCGTCGTTACAAACGAAGAAGTCGTTTGTAACGACGAAACGCGTCATGCTATGTAGTCAATAAAGTGTAAATCATAAGTTCAAGTGTTTGAATTTAAGTTATATTCAATTATAATGGATTTACATCAAGTAAACGCCAACACTATTAAACATTATAACGAAGTACGTCACGATCGTTCAATAAAGAAGAATTTTCATAAGCATTCTAATATTTTTTTTTGAGTTCCATTAAGAAAACTGCACGAAGTAAAATAAATCAATGTTGAGAAAAAAATTTTGGATTTCAATAATTATTTTGGTTCAATTGTAGGAATGTTGATGTAGGAGAATATTTGAAGATTTCCACGTGATAATGTTTGTTGGAAACAAAATTGTTTGCAATAGAACATGCAAAGCTAAGAGGCGATTGCGAGAGAAGATTGGTTCTGTGGGTTTTTGAGTCAAATGTCTGGTTTATACACCTCAGCAAACTGAATAAAAATTTCTTCGCATTCAAACTTCTCTTGGTGTTAAGGCTCCTTGTGCAAACCTCGACAGCAAAATGGCGAGATCACAACCCCTAGGTGGATATACACCATCCTCTCAAAAAGTTCTCACATTTGTAATCAAAAGTTATCACATTTCTTTTTCTAGTAAAACAAACCACATCACATTCAAGTGTAAAAAATTATTGAATATAAACTTAAATTCAAACACTTGAACTCATGATTTACACTTTATTGACTACATATCATGACGCGTTTCGTCGTTACAAATGACTTCTTCAGATGCTTACAGAATAATAAATGATTTAATTAATTAAATCATTTATTATTGTGTAAGCATCTGAAGAAGTCGTTTGTAACGACGAAACGCGTCATGATATGTAGTCAATAAGTTCAAGTGTTTGAATTTAAGTTTATATTCAATTATAATGGATTTACATCAAGTAAACGCCAACACTATTAAATATGTAAAAAATTATTATTACACCACTGGCTGATATCATTCAGGTCACTTTGTAGCTCCAAACAATCTTACCACACGCTCTTATAAATTTTAATATCGTCCGCATGAGCCACCTTCTTGCAGCCCACCATCTATAAGAGATCGTTAACGAACAGAAAAACTAGTAGGGGTCCAAGATTGGATCTCTGCGGCACTCCCGCAGTCATATTATTATACCACAGTATTTTTCGCATTTCCTTGCACCGTTAATTCGAAGATTGTAACTTGCACCAAAGGCTTTCGATATTGTCACGATTGGTACAATTTTTCTGCGGAGTCAGAAAAGACAACGAAGAATGTACCTAAACATCAACTTTGTTCGCGAGAATTAGTGGAGATAAATAATAACGAAAAATGCATCTAAACGGCAACTGTAACAATAAACACAACGAGGAATGTATTTAATCAGCAACCATGTACGCGGGAATTGAGGGAGATGAGTTATACCAAAAATGCATCTGAAAAGCAACGCTGTGCTACCGGAATTGCAGTAAGAAGAATGTACCTAAACATCGACACTGTACGTGGGAATTGTGTGAGAAAAATAACGGAAAATGCATCTGAACGGCAACTATGTACGGCGAAATTGCAACAATAAACACAACGAGGAATGTACTTAAACATCAACCATGTACGCGGGAATTGAGGGAGATGAGTTATAACAAAAATTGCATCTAAAAGGCAACAATGCACCGAAATTGCAATAAGAAGAATGTACCTAAACATCAACACTGTACGTGGGAATTGTGGGAGAAAAATAACGAAAAATGCATCTGAACGACAACGTTGTACGGCGAAATTGCAACAATAAACACAGCGAGGAATGTCCTTAAACATCAACCATGTACGCGGGAATTGAGGGAGATGAGTTATAACAAAAATTGCATCTAAAAGCCAACAATGCACCGAAATTGCAATAAGAAGAATGTACCTAAACATCAACACTGTACGTGGGAATTGTGGGAGAAAAATAACGAAAAATGCATCTAAACGACAACGTTGTACGGTGAAATTGTAACAATAAACACAACGAGGAATGTACTTAAACAGCAACGATGTACGCGGGAATTGAGGGAGATGAGTTATATTAAAAAATGCATCTAAAAAGCAACGCTGTGCACCGGAATTGCAATAAGAAAAATGTCAGAAACATCAACGCTGTACGTGGGAATTGAGGGAGAAAAATAACGAAAAATGCATCTAAATGGCAACGCTGTACGTCGGACTTGTAAGTGGAAAATAAAGTAAATCGAGTCGCGAATAATACCCCATTCCGTATTTCACGCCAGTCTCTTAATTTCAATTGTTAGGGTATTAACTCAGAGTCGATTGATCATCACTACCAATTTTGTATTCGGACCGGAACGCGTAAGGTCACCTCGTTTCGTAATAAAGATGACGACCAGTCCGCTACGTGACTCACAATTCAAATACACCCCGTCGTCTGTGCAAAACAGTTCACGCCTAAATTGAGCGTAGCATTTCTCTGAACTTCCCACGAATTATGTGAGGCATATTGCCCACCTGCTTTCGAATATGGCATTTGGAATGGTCGGAAAAGTGTGTGGACGATGGATTGTTTCGTAGTAGTTATGGCTTATCAATGGAACAACCAATTCAATCGAAGCAGTTACTGAATATATATCGAAAAGTCGATTTGTTTACCAGAAATAGTTGTGCGGGTGGAGATTTTTCTCTGGAGGATCTTCCATAGCAGGAGTTCCCAAAGTACAGTCCGCAATTTGGATACGATGTATTAATATTTTTATTCTGTTCTGGATTTACAATAAGAGCTTTCACTTTCGAGTTGACTATTTTCGTGATTTTATAGTAATCGCAGTTACTACAGTTAAAGATTTTAATTATTATATAATAAGATAGATTCTAGTTATTTTTTTGTTACAATGAATATATAATTAAAAATTTATATATTGACTACAAAAATAATGAATAGATGAATAAATGAAAAATAGATGAATTCTATTGTTATCGCGCTCTTATCATTGCATTTGTATATATTAAATATTAAAAGAATACTAGGTATTACTTTCTTTCGATCAATTTTTACGGAATTTCTCAAAATAATATCATAACAGAGCTTGCTATGTGAAACATGAAAAATATGATGTCTCCATTATCCTTCAAGGGATAAATGTTAGGGAATATTGCAATCGGTAGCTACATTTATTGCAAACGCAAGACATTTAGTGTTTCGTGCAACAACGCACTCTTCAGTAGCCTTGTAGCAATAGAGAGGTACTATTCGTATGTACCTATTTTTTTCAAACAGAAAGGTCCCTAACTAAACCAAGTATACTGAAGAAAAATCAATGAAGATGTGTTAATTTATTTCCATTTCAAGATCACCGAATTCTATCAAAATATTCTACAAAACGAAAGATAACATTTTCAGTATTGAAATAAAAAAGTACACCCAGCTAAGAGTTTTTCAATAATCAACTAGTTAATCTGAAACTAAAGGTCAACAATTTCAGTTTTTTCTTTATGAAAATCTAAGAACTAAGATGAAGAACTTCTTCTATCAGGCACAAATCAGATCAATCTTGAAATCATAAATAAATTTCATTGAAATATACGAGCAAAAATATGAGATTGTTATTTTGCCTGATGGTTAATACGCCACTGCCTTTACTTATAAGATCTCTGCTTTGATTTTCATTTCATAAGTCAAACTTGTTGAAATCTTTCGTATTTTCGTGAAAATTCGGAAATTATACTGAAAATTAGCGTAAATATATGATATGTATTATTTTAAATGTAGTTCATTTGAAATAGAATATAGTTGTAAAATAAATAGCTATAAGCGTCGACATCAGAGGAATCAACGGTAGGTCCCTACTTAGAAACTGACTTCACAAAAGAGTTTACGGAGGATGAAATCACCGGATGTGCTATTTCTATTCTCAATTGGAGCTTTGAAACCGTGGGAGGTACTCTTATGAATTTCAAATATGAATTATATTTCCCTCGTGAATTACAAGCAAACGACATAACTTTTTTTGAATTTATCGTATGACTTGTGACGGAATCTAAATAAACAGTCTGGAGTTTCTGGAATTAACGGTCAGAATAATGAGCTTTTTATGAATGGTTGATTCGGTAATCCAACTTTGAAACTACATGAGAAAGTTTTTAGAAATCTCGAAGTTTTGTTTGCCTTGGTGGAATCAAGACGTGAAAACAAAATAAGTGCGAACAACAAAACTTCGAACAGTAACATGAAAAATAATATTAAAAGTAAGGGAATGTGTAGATATATTTTTGAATTACTCAAGTTTGTTATCTATTTTACATGTTTCGAGTTTATTGCTTTACATAGGAACGGTGTTGTAAAGTTTAAGGTGTACAAATTTAAAATTGAAATTTTGAATTTGATTACAAAATCCACTATAAAGAACAATTGGCCCTTTAATAAGCTTTTTCGAATAAATATTTTGTTGATTTAACTTTAAAATTATGTATATGAGAAGTTTTTTCAAACCTTGAACACTGGCCTCATACCTTTGTGAAAGAAAGATTTTTGAAAACAAAATACGTGCGTCCAATAAAAATTCAAACAGTGTTTTGTCAATAAGAAAAATTGAGGTTAATAGTAGTATATACCTACTTCTGAGTAATACAAGTTAATATAGGGAATGTAACCTATACTTTAGGACTGATACATGTTTCGGCTTTATTGTCTCTCCATCAGATCGACGTTGCCTAGTTTGAAGTATAGAAATTTAGAGATGGAACATACAAAAAATTCCCCACAAAGAACAAATGGCTTATTAGGATTTTCGATAAACTACCAGCATTGAGAGGTCACTCCGTTTCACTGCGACGAAATTATAATTGATGTGCCCGATACGTGGAAAGAATTAATATTTATGATGAATCGTTAAAAATCGATATACTTATTAAAAAATTTTGAACTTTTTATTGATATTTTCAATTATTTAACTTACATATTGCATTTTTAATTCCTTTACTTAATGTTTTCAATAATAGAATTTAAAATAGCTGATCAGACGGTTTATCTAGATAGGTCATTGTTTTCATACCTAACTTTTATTATTTTTGTTTGTCAATTTCCATTTTGTCAATGGGACCATTCTTACACATGGTAGACAGTTTTCTGTAGTGTTCGAAAGAAATGTCTACAAAGCCTTACGCACTTGCACTACTGTTGTCTTGAGTAGGAATCTAGAACGCTAGATATTCTCCGATAGAGGGAGCCTACGTGAATATTTCACAAGGTAAAATTCTCCTCAATTTGGTATAGGAACTATGTTCGTTTTGAAAGTCATCGATTCTTGATAATAATGATGAATCAATGGTATCCTATTATCATTCAACAAGATCGATGAATTTTTCGAAACACTCTTAATATTCACTGCCGAAAGTGATGGGTTCTCGTTGACAACATTTGTGTAGACAGCTCCCTGAGAGTTTTATTTGAAATATTCCGATATTTCGATTAGGAGTCTCAGTATTTACTATATATATATATAGATAGATAGATAGAGAAATAGACTACAAGGAAATTAATTCTAATTATCGTGCTCATATCATCACTCTGGTAAATATTCAATGCTAAAAGTATACTACAGCTTTCTTTCGATAATTTTTCTTGTATTATTCAAAAGAATATTATTCTGAAAGAATATTAGAATATATAGAAATGAAGTTATAGTATACTTTTGATATTCATACATAGAGCTCCAGGGATGTAAATTTCATCCACATGTAGAGCCGATAAAATTTTTAGGATAGCAATGTCCTACATTTTTCAAACGACCGTAATATTTCCTCAATTTCAGGCGAACAAATAGGCTATTCTGTAGCAGTCGCCTCGTTGTCGCCGGTGGGACTAAAACATATAACAAAATTAGTTTCGAAATTCCCAGTCGGTCTTTTAGGAGACAGAATTAGAATTCTAATTTTGGAAGACTATGCGACTGTTTCCGAAATCTTTCATTTGTTCTTTTAAGTTCCGATGTGTATGCATTAACTGAAGAATATAAATGATACGGTCAATGATTGAAAAATCATAGTTCACAAAATCAACAAAATATCATTTGTTGGCTTTTTGTGCTTTTGAGGGCCTAAGTCACTTTCTTAACGTAGAAATTTTGACTGTATTAGTTTTTATATCTTAGAATGTGTACGTTTTGTTGATTATTTGAACATTCCGTATTAAAACACAAAAATATTATTGAACATATACTTAAATTCAAACACTTGAACTTATGATTTACACTTCAATGACTACATAGCATGACGCGTTTCGTCGTTACAAACGACTTCTTCAGATGCTAACAGAATAATAAGAAGTCGTTTGTAACGACGAAACGCGTCATGCTATGTTGTCAATAAAGTGTAAATCAAAAGTTCAAGTGTTTGAATTTTAGTTTATATTCAATTATAATGGATTTGCATCAAGTAAACGCCAACACTATTGAATACAAACGTATTATGTATGAATTTAGTATACGAAAGATATAATTTTGGAAATCTACAAAAAAGGGCAAATGTTCAATTGAAATGGTTTACAATTTAATTCCAGTAGATATAAGGCTTACTTAGAAAAAAGGCGACATTGTTCATTTTCTGCTTCTTGAATAGAGAGCATTTCTCTCAATGGAAGATTTTTTTCTGGTGACAGAGCCTCAATAATTATTTTAGCTAAGTATAATAAGTATACATATTTTAAAATTTATTTCAAATATTCATGTTTTTAGGTCATAGCATTAGAATGTACTTATTATGGTTCCATGACCACTTCGGCTTTTGTGTAAGTTTTGTTAATTTACTGAAGTCAATGAATTAATTAATTATCTAATACTAATCAACTCCATGTGAATTTTGTCCGCGGCACCGTATCAAATGGTCCATTCGGAAGGTCCAATGTTGTGTCACTTTTTCGAATGTGTTATGTTATCCTGTAAGGCTTCAATCGTGTTCGGCTTGTCAACATACACTAACGACTTTACATAACCCCACAATAAATAATCCAGAGACGTCAAATCGCATCATCTTGGCGGCCAATTCACAAGGCCATTTCGAGAGATAAGCTTCTCACCAAATTCATCCTTCAACATGTCCATTGTTTCACGAGCTGTGTGGCATGTGGCACCGTCCTGATGAAACCACATGTCAACTAAGTTCAACTCGGTCAACTGGGGCTAAAAAAAGTTGCGTATCATGTCTCGATATCGTTCGCCGTAGACGGTAGCGTTTCTTCCACGGTCGCCTTTGAAGGAAAATGGACCGATGATGCCACCAGCCCACAAACCACACCAAACTGTCGTTTTTTCGGTCTGCATCGATAATTCTTGTATGGCATGTGACTGTTCATCACTCCAGATGCGACAGTTTTGTTTATTTACATATCCGTTAAGCCATAAATGAGCCTAATCGCTGAACACAATTTTTCGATAAAGCAGCGGATTTTCATCAAGCTGTTCTAAGGCCCATTCACTAAAAATTAGACGTTGTGGTAGGTCTCTCCGCTTCAGTTCTTGCAGAAGTTGAATTTTATAGACTTTCAAACCCAAATCAACACGTAAAATTTTCCATGTGGTTGAGTAACACATGCCCAATTGCTGAGAACGGCGACGAATTGACATTCCACGATCATCATTAACACTGTACGCTACGGCTGCAATATTCTCTTCAGTACGCACTGTACGCATGCGAGACAATCGTTTAATGCCCAACAAAGTAAGTTTGGTGAGAAATTTGATGATAACAGCACAAATTGTTGATTCACCAGGTCGATTATGACGACCATAATCATAGGCCCTAACAAACGATACACATTTTTCACAGAGTACGAACTTTGATAGTAAATTTCAACAATTTACAATCGTTGCTCGTTTGTAAGTCTTTCAATGATGAAATGGCAAAGCGTATTGAAAACATTTTACTTTGAGATATGACGTTTGGATACCACTACCAACCAGTACCGCCAACCTGAAAAACTTAACTCTTAAAAAACCAACCTTTATATGTACCCTCCTCTTTTAGAATATAAGAGTTTTTTAAGGCGTATTAATTGCACATTTTTCTGTAAAACAGATGATACTTCTAACATTTTTACATAAAAAACGTATCACTTATTATAAGTCGTTAGCGGCAACTAAAGACTTCGAGTTTTCGAGATATTCTGGTATAAACTTCAGATCTTTTTATACTTAGGTACTCATTGAGTAACAATAAATAAAAATGATATTTGGGCGATATTATCAATTATTTATACACGTAGACTCTAAGTAGGTGATCCTTCTACCCGTCATGTTTTACCCATCATTTTTATAAGAGAACTGAATATGCTGATAAAAATGAAACATTATTCCTTTTGTCATTGAAGCATATGGGTTTCTTGAATTTTATTGAAAGTCGCGTTCAGTAATCCGCCTCGGGACATATTCCGTTATGAAATCAAGTATTAAATACTTGCAGTTTTGTGTATGAAAGTCTCCTCTTGGGAAACATATGGAATTACTGGTTTATTTTCTTGCAACTCAGATGCATTATCTGAAAGGATCTTACAGAGGTTCTTAGCCAGCACAATGAGCTTCTGAGAATATCAGATCTTTTGAAACAGTTTCGAACCATTCGAATACTTCTTGACGAAAATGAGAATATTTCATTCGACTTGACGATCTACCTTTAATGTCGAGTTTTATCGATTTGGGAGATAAGATTAAGATATTATAGGTAACTTAATTATTAACTAGTGTTGCCTAATAAGTGATTAAGTAATTGATCAGTTTTAAATTAGAGTTTGAAAATGCAAATACGAATATAAAAAGGCAGTAGGTGCTGTTGATTTATTTGGTTGGAGATTAGTTTTGTAGATGAGATTTAAATTATCGTCTTGAAAAAAATCCGATACGAACTTAATTATTTGTATTCTAATTAAGTATAATAAAATAAGAAAGAGTTTATAGCAAATTGATTAATGTAGTGAAAAAACCTCTCGGCTTAATCTCACAAAGTTATATTGTTTCTTGACAATTGCTTCAGATTTTACCCCCTATTCAAGACTGAACTCGAGTTTGAATTTTGAATGGGGTTTAAATCGAGTTAAGCTCGAGTTCGACTATTAAAAATGGGATAACATCCCCGAACAATTGTCAAAAAACAATATTATTTTGTGAAATTAAATCAAATGTTTTTCATTCAATATCATCTCAAGTTTGGTTTTTATTTCTAGTTTCATCTCTAATGACTTATTTTGCTGACTTCAGAAGTGAAATTATGTATTTACATAACTCATACAATAATGTGAATTCATGATGAATGATGGATTCATTCACAAATTTTCGTGTGTATTGGACCAATTGATTCAAACTGAAAAGATTATAATTATAGATAGGAACCATATTATTTATAAAATGCGAGAGCTTTTCAAAGATTTCACAAAACATTGGATTTTTAATCAGTGTCACTCAGATTTCGTTTTTTCTTCAAATAAAGTTTTGGATATTCAAAGCAAGTAATGATATGCAAAATCTTCAATTTCCACTATCAGTAATTTCATCTCATTATAACAATAGTTAATTATTTATTACCTACTACTTCTAATGCATGTGATATAAGGTTTTGAATTTAAACAGAACTAGGAACAATTATTTAACAATATAGAATTACTTTATGTACTTAGGTACCTACACATTTTTAAAATGACTTTGATCTGTTCGGAATTTCAAATTTTTAATGATGTCAACATTTTATTTCAATTTGAATGAGGGTTAAAAAAAGACAAATGTCTTAAGTAAGTACCTAATGTTGAAGAAGTTTAGTGGTAGTTGTTTGAGTTCTAAACTTATGTACAGATTCTCAATGGAAATAAAAACGATTATATTGAACAAAAATATAAGTTCAAAGAACGATGGCAGAAAATTACGTTGATTCGAATAGCCTAGCATTTTAATTGCAGAAAATTCAAAAAAATTTCATCATTTGTTTTTATACATACTTCTACGGTTATTTAAATAATAGGTAATTAATGTTTGACTTACTTAATCGTTAATGCCTCAAGACAGTATCACATTGTTTTATCACTTGCACTATAAATATTTAGTGTTTATTTTCAATAGCACAATTCATATTACTGATTTTCCTTATAACAATTGTCACCTGCTCGCACAACGAACTTTCGGCACTATTCGAACAGGAGTAGGGAATTTTCTCACGCTATTTCAATAAGATATACACACATATACACACACATGTTCGTTTTGTTTTAACATTATCGCAGTACATTTCTGTCGCACTCTATCGCAGTTCGACTTCGAACGAAGTGACGCGACTTAGTTACGAGCATCTGATACTCAACTGTGGTACTGGAATTGGGATGCAGTGTGCGGTTCAATTCTGTCCGGTCTGTCCTTTTTCGTATCTCTCTCGAGTACTCTCTCGGTACCTCTTTGGGTTACTACTGACGATTAGAGAAGGGAGCGTCTCCTCTGACATTATATCAGTGAATAGAGCAGATTATTACAGATAGTTGAAAATAATTGTCTATTTTGTCTGTTCCGCCGTGAGGCAGAATTGTTTGAACCAATTGGAACCTAGACGAATGGCATCCCTTTATTGAAGAGACTTAACATTGTTATATGGAAGAGGCTACCTAATTCCATATAGCATTATGACATGCGCTGTAAAAACAACGTCCACTCTTATTAACGGAGAATGTGATAGCGAAAAGATAGAGAAAGATTTTTGTTCGTCTATTTTGTAATTACAAGATAAGACACAGATTGTGCACAATTACTAATAGGAGGCTGTGAAAATATTCAAGTAAAGTTTTACAATGTTGATTTTCAGTATTTTTTTTAGAGAAATTACACGAATTTTCTCGGACTTTCGTCCATAATCCGCAGAAGTGATTGCTTTTGTTAGAAATAAGTAAGTTAAGTACTATAAAAAATGCTGACTACATTTTCGAAAGTAACATGAAAAAACTTATTTCTTTCTACTTGCTTCGTTGTTTTTCACTTCAATATTTTACAGTACATTTTGAACCTTTGCTATTTATTCATTTAGAAATAAATACACCTCTCATTTTCTTAAGCCAATTACTGATTTCGAAAATACAATAAAATATATTAGTTATGTAAGATTGAACTAGAAACAATACTAATATTAAATTAAATTAAACTCTTGGCTTAATGTTTCACGATTATATTTAACAATATGAATATTTCAACATGTTTCGAGCGTGAGCTCATTTTCAAGACTCCAGTCAACACTGAAGTCTTGACCTGAAGTCTTGACTGGAGTCTTGAAAATGAGCTCACGCTCGAAACATGTTGACAAATTCATATTGTTAAATATAATCGTGAAGCATTGAGCCAAGAGTTTAATTTAATTTAATATTTAATTATGTTTCATCATGAGTTGAGCGAGAATTCAATCTCAGTCATCAAAAACAATACAATAAACGATGTTACTTTGTGGGACAATTGAAATGAAAGCTAACCACAAAACTACATGAAAATATGATATCTAAAAAAACTTAAACCTCAACTCCTATCTAGAGAAACGACAGGCCAGAGTCTGCCTGATATTACTTATAGTAGCATTACCTTACTTATTTGATGTTTTGGAAGGCCACTTTATATATATATATATATATATATATATATATATATATATATATATATATATATATATATATATATAATGCAGTGAACGTGCGAAGTGAAATGTAGACTTAATGTTATTTTGAAATATATACGTTACGAAGTATAGAACGACTACAGATCGAAGGGGGTTGATACTACGGTCCATATATTCATATTTAAGTATCTTCGAATAGTTAGTTCTTCATGGGCGACCGACAGAAAACGAAAGAAGCTTCTATTTTGTTCAGAAGAAACAATCATATGCAAAATATTCCTAGAAAAATGGTTTCAAAGACCAAATATCCATTATTTCAACCTTTTCTTTAAAGCTCTTCTAATTTCTTTTATGTGACCTGAAACGATGTTATATATTCTTGGTACCAGAAAGGTACATAATCTCCGAAAAATCCTCTTTTAAACTGAGGATTCTCTTTTTGTGTACAAGTCAATTAACCACTAACCTTCACTTAGAACTCACACCGTGAATTTTTTGGATTACAAATGATTACAATGGATTACAAATAGCACGAAAAACAACTGTTTGAAACCTTTTGATAAATTCGTCAGATCGAAACCTCTATGGTTTTTTTAATATAATTTTTAATTCTTAGTATACACTATGACGATCGCTGAAGATTTCGAGTACCCCTAATATAGAAGATTCAAACGAAATTATGATATGTTCATTGAAAAGATCAGTTTATCTAGTACCAAACGATGACATGTTTGAAAATAATTTACATCGCAGTATTTTTGGCAGACATAAACACGAAGCAAATTCAACAGGAAGACATTTGAAAATGGAGCAATTCCTTTATTTTGATAAAAATCTGTTTTCTTATTTAGCATTATTGCATTCACAAATTTTCCAAATTAAATTATTTCAAAAGCTTTGTATATCAAGTCGCTTTCGTCATGATTTATAGAGTTCCTACTTGAACTTCCCGAAGAATATCGTAGACCTCTGTACTCTAGGTATTTCTACAATCTGTATACTTCTTTTTGTTGCACAGTGGTGTATGCTATACTTACTCATTTCTTGTTCGGTGTGTCATTCGATCGTGCTAATGATGATGAAAGATCCAAAATCAGTTCATGAAATGTTTCGATAAAAAAACTTTGAAACATATGGTTTATCTCAAGGCTACTATTATCCCCTATAGTAATAAAATACTATGAAATAAATATGGCAATGTTTTCAATATTTTCATTGTGATATTTACGTGCATACATGTTTGCTGAAATTGGTGGTTATCTTCCTTATGTCATGTCAGTTTGTCAATGAATCAATATTGAAAGGGATCAGAATAGTGCTCCAACTTTAACAACTCAAAACAGGATTTAACTCAGGGCAAAGAAATACTGCTATACTCGATAACAGTTACAATATATTTTATATGAAATATGAAAAGCAAAGGTCCAAGGATAGTTCCGTGGGGAACACCTTAAATATTTTCGATATAAGGTGTATTCAACTGAACATACAGAGGTGTTTTCAAAACGAAAAACTTCGAAACATATGGTTTATGTCCCGACTTATTATCCTCCGTAGTAATAAAATACTTCCCTATCAATATGGCAACTTTTTCAATAATTTTATCATGACATTTACGTGCATACATGCTTTCCTTGAATTGAATGGTTATCTTCTTCAGGTATGTCATGTCAGTTTGTCATTAAATCAATATTTAAAGGGATCAGAATGGTGCGCCCATCTCTAACAAACCGAGATTTAACTCGGGGACCGTCTCGTCGTCCACTGGCCAGTCAGACGAGAAAAGCAAGAAGGAAGTGGGTCTATTTCAGTCCGGCTCGTTGGCCGATAGCGCGGCAGGTAACAGTGCAACAGTGTGGAACCACAACAAGGTTTAGCAAGTGCGAAAGATCGGTAGAAAGGAGACAGGTTCACTTATTGCGGAGGTATATACGTAACGTATTCTCGTGATTCATTCACACAGATGACCGTTGGACAGAGCAAATATTTAAAGTAGATTGCGTTTCGTAAATGCAGGTCAAAGGGAAGTTGTAGAAAGCGTTATTGGGTGTTGTTACTTTGTCGCGTATCTTATCTTTTGAAGACGTTTCTGTTGCAATTGATTTTTCATATGGCGAATGAAAAAATATGGCATCTATGTACTTAGTTGCTAATTTCGCTAAAAGGTTTATTTTTTAATTAGTAGTAGTGGTAGAATTTTTATACAGTTATCTGTAAATGTAAACAAAAACGTGTGAAATAAGTGGTTTCTGAATAACTAAATAGGTTAGGATTGAGCCATAGAATGGCAAAACATCACAACATTACTATAGAAAATAAATCGTTTGGCAACAAAATCATTACGTAAGAAAATTCACTACATTTGCTAAATAAACACAACTGAAGACGACAAATTCTATTTGTTGAATATGAACTTAAATTCAAACACTTGAACGTATGATTTACACTTTATTGACAACATAGCATGACGCGTTTCGTCGTTACAAACGACTTCTTCAGATGCTTACAGAATGATGTCGTCGTTAAAAAACGACTTCTTCAGATTCTGCAAGCATCTGCAGAAGTCGTTTGTAACGACGAAACGCGTCATGCTATGTAGTCAATAAAGTGTAGGTAAATCATAAGTTCAAGTGTTTGAATTTAAGTTTATATTCAATTACGAGTATTGAATGATTAACACTATTGAATAAAAAAAAATTCCATTTGTTATTATTTTATTTATTTTCATTCATAAGATCAATTTCGACATGAAATTATCAATATATTTAAATTGAAAATATTAAAGTTTATATTTTACGTAATCACAACACAATTTTCCGAATAATTGTAATTTTTCACAATTTTTGATTAGATTTGGTCGCTTATCCCTATTTTGAACCATCTGTTAACACATACATATATGCTACTTTGATTTAGATTGAAATGCGGCGCAATAATTGATAAATGCCGAATAATAACATGATAAATGAGTTGTATGCTCAATGAATTTCGAACTCTACATAAAAAGTACATAAGTTATTGAAAGTTTTGAAGTTATTTATTTAATATGGTTTTTGAAACTCAAAGTTTCATCTAACATTATTCTAAATATTTCATTTCTTTCACACGCTCTAAGCTTATATCGATGATATTTCAATTCGTACAGCAGTACAGGGGTATACAGTCGACAGAGTTCATATCTACCTCTGGAATACCTCAAGGGTCTAATCTTAAACCACTGTTATTTATTCTGTTCGTAAATGATCTGATGGATAATATTCACTCTCCACATTTGATGTTCGCAGACGATTTGAAACTAAATCATGAAATTAGATCACAGGATAACTGTGTTCAACTTCAGCTCGCGTTGGACCATGTTGCTAGTTGGTGTGAGGACCATTATTTGAGTATGAAAGTGTCAAAGTGTAATATTGTTTATTTCACAAGGAAAAGAGACCAAATTGACTGTGGTCAGGTTCTTTCTCGTTCTGATAAGGTGAGAGATCTTGGTGTAGTCTTTGACCAGAAGCTTTCCTTTGTCCCACACACCATCCAACTCATTTCATCTGCTCCGAAAATAACTGGATTCGGTATACGTCAAGGCAAATATTTTATTAAATCCTCAACATTCATAGGACTATTTAATACCCTAATCCTAGCAAGTTGGAGTATGGCAGCATGTTCTGGCATCCCATTTACACTTGCCATCAACGCCATCTTGAGGCTATTCAGAGAAGGTTCTTGAAATTCTTAGTTTGGAGGATGGATAAAGGTTATCCACAGAGAAGAGTCAATCATAACGAATTATTGAGTCGATTTGGTTTAATCTTATTGCAGAGCAGGAGAGAAACTTTATCACTCAAACTTTCGTACAATTACTGCACAAGAGTATTTATTGTCCTCCCGTCTTACAGCTTTGAAATTTCGTTTTCGTAGGCAAAATTCTCGTAATATAGAATTATTCCGCCTAGAGACTCCGAGGACCAACTCTCTAATACAATGCCCCATTTGGTTTATGGAGTCTACATTCAATAGAGTTGCCAATAATTGTGACATTCACTTTGACTCCATAGAATTTATTATCGGGAGTTATGTGGACAAAGAAAATTGACTAAAATGAATTAATTTAGATTGAGTTCTCCGCAATATTTCATTGAATGCTATAATGTAGTTATTAGTTACCTACTATTTTTTCAGATTAGATTGTGCTCTTTGTTATATCTTTTTCATTTTAATTATTTTAGTAAGTATTCAACGTTGTTACTATTAATAACCTGTAATTGGGTTTTATACCTGTTGAGAATAAAAAATTATTATTATTTTATTTGAATTTAATTGAGGATCGACATCCCCAGCAAATAATTTGTTCAAAGAATCATGTACTTACTCTTGTTAGAGTTAATACTAAAATCGTTATAATTTAGTCACAAATAAATTCGAAACATATAATTAATAGCATAAAAAATATAGTCACCAATCATGAATGACATATATCAACAGCAAACCGAGAAATACTGAATTTCAGTTACGAAATCATTTATATATCATAGAAAAACCAAAGGTTCAAGGACAGTTCCTTGATGAACACCATAAGTATTTTCGATATCATATACTTGATACATTTTGTTTTTTGTTGGAAAGGTTAGACTGACACCAACTCATCACCTTCTTATTTTGTCAAATAACGCAGAGGAATATTCGTTTGTCATTATATACCCAATTATTTTTTGTAGGTAGCAATATAATAATAACTTTTTTTCATTCATATTTTGCTCCATACCATCAATGAATATGCATTTCCTTGCGTATTAGCTACTGCATTTCATTCGGAATATTACGCAATTTCTGAATACTGATTAGATTGGAGAAAGCAAAATGCGTTAACCCTAGGTCATTTTAGCTTCCTCTTAGTTTGAAGTCTATCAACATTAAACCCGTTTGCTGACGCCTACTGCAGCATACTTTATGAATGAAACTGGATGTTAAATAATTCAATTAGTTGGCGAGTGTGGGCTGCACAACTTTTAGCCAGTTTGCTAGTTCATAATCATAGGATACGTAGTTAAATTTCTCTTTTAATCTAATAAAAAAGGACTTTAATGGCTCTTGATAAGGAACTTCAAAGGTCTACGATCTGGCACATTCACAACTGGACACGAGCTAATTATTGAGGAAACGAAGGTAAATTTTAAAATTAAAAACAAACAAAGAAACTGGAGACATATTCAAAAGAAAGATATAATTTTATTTCTTGTTGAATATATAACACTAAAAAAACGCTAATGAAAAGAACATCTTATCAAACCTGGCATGTGTTTCTAAACAATAATTATCATAGTAGGCGTACAAACTGGAGAAAACTTGAAGTTTCAAATGAAACTTCAATAAGGTCTTGAAACTATTGAATTTATTGTAAATACAACTAGTTTCGCGTATTACGTCATCATCAAGTATGTACAATCAAAACAAAGAGTTTGTTTTGAAGATATGAGCACACAGAAGGAAAGCAAGAAAAAGATGGACATAAAAAAGGATTTCGTTCTTCTTTTGTGTTAACTTAGCGTGAGTGTTCAAACAACGAAAAATGTATGGTGAAAACTTGCTTATTATGTTAAGTGAAACTGAGTAATGGCAAGTAGTTTATCTCTAGCTGGTCGTTTATCGGAAAAAAAATGTGTGATTTTTCGTGCCCGTTGATCGACATTGCCTCTGAACGTTAAATTTTGGACCTTTATCGTTGATATGTAATATTGTTCGTTGGAAGGTTAGTGAAATTGAGTGTCCCGAATTTTTTTGTAGAATGCAGACGGTCCTTGGTGTAAGTGTTCATAAAGTCTTGTTTGAAAACATCTTCCTGTATGGCATATATACCAAGCGTCACATTCCTAACAATCTAACCAAATTGCTCCTGGTTTCACCACGAGTTGATTTGTAGAGTTTGTTATTGAAATGTATCCTCTACTTCGGTCCAATCTACTTTGTTCAGAAAAGGCCATATCGATGCCATTGAAGAAATGGAAAATTTTATTCGTAGAGATACAAGTATACGGTATGGTGATCAGCCTCTTATCAATAAACTGTTTTTGTTTTTCAGATATTAAGGTATCTTATTATGTATAATAAGATACCTTATATTAGATATATAAGATATAATAAGGTAAAGTATTATATCTGCAGGAAAATTATTATTATTAGAGGCTATACTCCGAATAATGACAAGTATTCGTTTTAGCAGGGATTAGTTTGAAAGGGACAAAACGGATATTGATGAATGAATAAATATTTTTCGGAAAAATTCACCTCTTTCGAACAAACTTGATATCAATTTTTTTATATAGACACAAACCTAGGTGCACAAGGATGCTTCCAAATGGTCAAGCGTTTGTGGCTTATCCGCATAGACAAATGACTTTACATATCTCCACAGAAAGTAGTCTAGCGTTGTTAAATCACAAGATCTTGGGGGCCGATTCACAGGTCCAAAACGTGAAACTAGGCGGTCACCAAACGTGTCTTTCAATAAATCGATTGTGGCACGAGCTGTGTGACATGTTGCGCTGTGCTGTTGAAACCACAGCTCCTGGACATCATAGTTGTTCAATTTAGGAATGAAAGAGTTAATATTCATGGCTCTATACTGATCACCATTGACTGTAACGTTCTGGTCATCATCGTTTTTGAAGAAGTACGGACCAATGATTCCACCAGCCCATAAAGCGCACGAAACAGTTAGTTTTTCTGGATGTAACGGTGTTTTGACATACACTTGAGGATTATCTTCACTTCAAATGCGGCAGTTTTGTTTGTTGACGTAGCCATTCAACCAGAAGTGCGCTTCATCGCTAAACAAAATTCGCTTATGAAAATCGGGAACAACGGCAATCTCGTTTTGGGCCCATTCGACGAATCTACTCATTGCTTGATGATCGTTTGGCTTCAATTTTTGCAGGAGTTGGATTTTGTGAGCACGCAAACCAAGATCCTTCCGCAAAATCTTCCATAAAGTGGATGGACACAGATCCAATTCCTGTTCTCGATGGCGGATGGACTCATTCGGGTCTTCCTCAATGCTACGCTCTACAGTAGCAATAGCTTCTTCTGTACGCACCGTACGGCGTCTCTGGGGTTGCGAGCTATCAATAAGAGTAAACGTGGTGCGAAAACGTTCCATGGTTAATCGAATTAACTGCTGTGATGGACGATTATGTCGACCATAAAATGGACGTAATGCGCGATACGTATTCCGCACAGAACAATTATTTTCGAAATAAAATTGCACTATTTGCAAGCGTTGTTCAGGCGTGAGTCTATTCATGATGAATTGCCAAACCAAACTGAGAATAAATCACTTCTCAGCGGTTAAATCGGTCGCCTTCTTCAACAGTAATGCCAACTTAAATTTCTATACCTCTAAAAAAACATACGTATACTTCCCATTTTGAGTTTGAACTGCATTTTTATCAGAATGTTCCTGATTATTGTTTTATATTTTGTTTGTAAACACGTGTAATAGTTATTATTAGGTACTTCCTTTACTATAAAAAGTAACTGCCTACAATATACGCATAGAAGTGAATACACTCATGTCTAAGGACTCAAATTTAGGTTTGGGAATTCCATCCAAACACCTCAATAATGCATATAAAATGAAAAAATGTAATTTTTTCAGAGAATGCACCTCAGAGTACAATGATATATATAGTCCGATAAGAATTGTTTCAATGTCTAAATAACTTTTGATTCTCTGAAAAGTTAAAATGATGAACTCAAGTTAGAACAAACATTCTCACAGTATATCCCCCATAAAAATTCATATTCCGTACATTGAAAATCTGACCGTACCTACTGCTTTCGTTTAGTTCAGTGTCATTTATATTCACATTAAAGTTTCTTAAATTTTTACTAAAATGCCTAAATATTAAAAAAAATAGTGTTGCATTTTGAAAATATTATGATGAATTTTATTCAGAAGAATTCTGAAGTTTCTAAATTGCGATAGATATATAGATAACTTAGCAGTGATTGCTACTTATCTGTTAGTACTTACCAGTACGTTTTATTTAAGCGATTTCGTTATTCAAATACCGTAGAGAATCAACAATATGGGCCCCAATATTGAACCTTGTGGTACTCCAGTACATATTATTATTTATTAAATTAGATCTAGTTTCGCTAAGTAGAGAAGAATCGTAACATGACACCAAGACATATTGATTTCTATACTTCTGAAAGACAAATATACAATTTAGAGAATATCTTGCTTGCCTATATCTGCCATACATATATGAATAGCCATATTTGACTGGCTTAGCCAAAAGTTATACAAATAACACTAACCACTATATGAGTCTAATGAAAGCTTGTGATAGTTGAATAGCACAGCTCTGTTTTGAGTATTTCATACATAATAGAAGAAAAGTGAAATAGGTTTGGTTATCCATTGAACAAAAAGCTGGAAAAACTAATGTCAACCATTTACAGTTCACATCATCCAAAACATTCAACATCAACCAAAACAGTTAGATGACATTGGTCACAAAATGAGATACAACATATACGGACTAGATACTGGGTCTAATAATTTATAGCTTCCACAATTATAATTGACGGAAAATTCAAGAGAAAGCCCTATTGAAACCAGTCAGCACTCTCTTGATAGACCTTAGGGTTTGGATGTATTTTTGGTGAAATCTTCTTAGTTGCAGTGTCTACGACAATGTTAGACGTGTGCAGACGACGTCATAAAAATAAGAATAATTTTTGACGTTTCCTTTCATAGACATTCGACAATGTTTTTGGATCTTTTTTGAACTTCAGAAGTAAAGATCCAGAATTTGCTACTTTCATCGTCGTTGGCAACCCTCTGTTATAATTTCAATATTCTGGAGAAATATTTCACTTTGCTTTACCTTATAAACAGAAATTTCTAGATAAATTACAATGTCGATCGGTGAAAGCACGTTTTAATACTTCTGTTATAGTCAGAAATTTCAAACCTTTGATCATTTTGTTAACAGTTACTTCAATTTATGCAATTTGTCTATTGCTGCGAGATTCTTGAATTTTGCCTTAAATTCTACGAGAAATGGAAATCAAAATTAAAATACATAGAAAACAAATTTTTGGAAAAATTACATATAACATAAAGTTGTCTACGTTTGAAGAATTTCGATAACTAAAATTAATGAAAATTTTCTTCACTTTGTAATGCTATTTCACGTAATATTATGTGGAAAATCATTACACTCCACAAAACTTATCGTATTGAAGGTATAACAGTTAATTAACTAAGTCTTTTCAATTCATCTAAATGTTAGTGTGCTTTTCTTAATTTTGAACTTTTCACCCTTTTCGGGCACATGAGGATTTTAGAAGCTAAGGTGGACATGGCGCGAAAAAGGTTGGGAAACACTGATCTTGATGATTTAGCATTTTCCCCAATTTAGTTATATATCTTGGGATATTTCATTTTCGCCTAGTGGTGTGTCTGTGATATCACATAGGCACAAAACCCCAGAATATTTGATGTTGCCTTTTGTTATCCAGGGAAAATGTTCCCTAGTATTGAGTTCATCGAGGTCTGATATTCATTTCACTTTATCATCTTCAAAACCACAGCTTTCATAGATCGCAATAAATACATGAACATGATCATCTCAGCCAAAAAATTTAATAATAGTTCTAGTCACAACATTCCGTTGTAAATGATACTTTACTTAGTTACTTTTCTTTAAGAAATGAACTCAAATGACTATAAAATGAAGTCTGACCGATAATATCAAATAAAATCAGAATATGTCCAAATACCTACATTTATTTTCATATCTTTCTCATAAATCAACACATTCATCAATATTTGACGAATAGTGTGACAGCGCCATCTTTTAGTCAGTAGAAAAAGTAAAAGTATAGAGTAGCAAGTATTCTTTCCTGCATGAGAACAACTATAAGGCTATATGAATTCAATTTGTAATTATAATTACCAATATCAATATACAATCAATGAAATCCAAATTTCCAAAACTTAATATGCCTCAAAATAACAACTTTATTATGCATTCGTAACATAATTTGCATTATCATTTTCTCCATTATTGAACTACATCAGATGATGATATACACATTGAATCAAAAAGGTCTGATAGACACGGAAATTAATGTACCTACATAAATATATATATATATATATATATATATATATATATATATATATATATATATATATATTTGAATATTAATTTTCTTACCTTCTTTCCAGAGAACTTCCTGTTCTGCGATGATTGTTTCGTCATCGGACCATAAAATCTCTTCAGTCGATGCAGCAATGCTTTGACATTCCATGTAAGAATCAAAATCAAGGCTCCTTCGACATGCCATATCGACTGAAATTAAATAACTAATCTGAAATGAAAAAAAATTATAACGTTAGAAACAATATGAATAAAAGAATTGATTAAATCAATAAGAGCACATAATGAAATAGGACGACTTGGAGAAAGATAGCTAATATTCTGTAATTTTTGAAGTAATAAATATTTTTTCGCTTTGAAAACTTTTTTTTCGAGAATCTTAACTATTCCTAATATTCTGAATTTCTATTAATGAGAAAATTCTTTCAGAAGAAAGGAAGTCCACATCGAATATTCAGTGATTATGTTATAAAATGATGTAAAAGAGATGTTGGCTCTTTTATTATCATTAGTGCTGAAAAGTATTCTTCGTATGAAAAACATTTCTTTCACATATTTTCGCTAAACACCGTATTCTAAATAACCTTTTTCTAATGCTTATTGGAAATCATATTAATGTTAATAAAAAATTTTTTTAGCCGGTCTCCGTGGCTTATTCGGGAGAATACCCGACTATGGTGCGGTAGAAACCATTTTCGAGGTCCCGATGAAGGCATGGATGTTTGTGTATATCCTGATTTAAATGGTTTAAACAATGATATATGCTGGGTAATGTACATTGATAATAAGCCCAATGGCCGTTCGTAATCGGCGTTAAAGTGTATGTCCACTGAATAAAAAATTTTTTTTTTAAATTCCTATCACTTTTGTAGACTCATATTATAAGATATACCTACTTTGTTCATATTTTGTGGTAACGTTATCAGTTTTCTGTTTCTGCAGTGATTATTGAAGTATATCGATTATATTAAAAAATAGCAAATTACGATAGTGAATAGCTATTATTTCTTATCTCTCAAAGCTATTTTATTTATACAGCAAAGTAGATCAATATAGACCTAGCAGCAAATGAATGGCTATGCCACGGCGATCTTTAATACAGGCCATGAAATGAATATCTGTCATAGAATAGTCAGTGGTCTAACAATCCCGCTATTAGTTGAGCTGGTATACTAATGCAGAAAGGAGGCTTTCCAAAACTTTCGCAGTTTGAAGTTGAATAATTTGAGCTTTTGGTATAAATTCTATAATTTTCGATTGTGTACAGTGTAATACAAGTGTTGATGTTGATAATTTGTTGAAATCTCAACATCAAACTATAAAAAACCAAGTGTTTAGTTTGTTTACAAATTTCAGTGAAACGAAATCAATTTTGTGTTGTTTAAGACTTTCGTAGTTTGAAGTTGAATATTTCACGATTTCAGTTCTAATCCTCTGTTCATCAATTTTCTGTAGCGTTATTTATGTGCTAGTGTTGATAGTTTGTGGATAACATAACATCAAATTATAAAAACGAAGTGTTTTGTGTGTACCGATTTAATCGAATCGAATTTGTGTTGTGTTTTAAGTACGGATTACTTAAATCGAGTTTCTAATAAGAATATTTTCTTAAAATGTCGAAAACTTTCTATAACTATCAAATTATAACAGCACCCTGCGGGCGGGTAGGCAACTAGTATCGACTTTCAGTTTCCCTAGAAATGAATTTTTGAATAGTAAATGGATGAAATTTATACCACGAGATAATTGGGATCCAACAAAATATTCAGTTGTTTGTGTCTTCCATTTTCCTGAAACTGATATCATCAGGGAAAAGAAATTCGTTTCAGTTAGTGGGATTGTAAGCATACCTACAAAAACAAGTTTAGTCTCTAACGCGGTTCCTTCAATTTTTCCAGAGTTACCGCATTATTTGTCGAAAATTATGACCTTACCTAGGAAAAGCCCAGAGGAAAGGCGGACAAATTATTTAGCTCGCAATGAGAATTTGAATTACATGTTTGAAAAGTCAGATTTAATTGTCCAATTTTCAAGATTTAATTCTTCATTACTTCAGTAAAATAAATATTCCTGATTATTGGATTGTTAAAATGGGTTCAGTTAACAAGAAAATTCATATTTATTTTGTCAATTTAAGTGAAGAAATTATTACCATAAGTAACCCAATTACAGTGAATGAAGACATGTTAGTAACAGTATTTTTAAAAAGAAAAAAGTTGTTGTACACTGATTTAAGTTGGATTTTGCCTATTGACTTCAAATTGGACAGGTGGTTTCAAATAGAAAATTTGTTGTTAAGATACAAAGATATTCCAGACAGTGTGGATCAATCTTTCACATTTTGAATCGAGAAAAGTTTATGTTATTTAAATGAGGCATCCATTGAAATTAGTTGTGATTTAGTTGAAGATTTTTCAGGAAACAGGGCTACTTGTTTAAATAACCTTCGAATTTCAATATTTAATTAGTTAATTAATTAATAATAAAGCTGGGCACAAGAAAACTGAATCAAAAAATAAATGAAGAATACTCAAGACTTTCATAAAGTAGTTTGTTGGTTGCGCTAATCAGAAATATATTTATATATTTATACTTAGGTAAATAGTTCAATTTGAGTAATTGCTACAGCGTTTCTTTGAAGGTTCCTATTGAATAATAAATTGGTTTCAAATTTCAATAAATTTGGTTAGGCAACTTTTCATGTAAATAAATCCCACTGACTAATAGAAGTATTTTTCACGCAGTGGGACTTTATCGAAAACATCGTTGTTTTCTTGCAATAATAAATGTTTTAAATTTTTCTGGTACAGAAATATGTGCTCACAATACCGAATATAATATTCTATATGTTATGAATACTAATAATATTTCTTGTTTGTTCGCAATATACAAAAAGAGTTGAAATAGTGCTTGAAAGCTTCGGAGCATCCGACTAAGATAGTATACCACTGTGCACAATTTGGCAACACCGAGGGACTACGCTCTTCATGGCCTGTATTAAAGGTGGCCGTGGCTATGCTATAACACTAAATAACACTTATCGCTAAATGAACTGAAGTCAAAGCTTATAGTTTTGTGCACAAGTGGAACTCTGGAGGTATATGAAATCGAACGAAGATATAAATATTGAAATCGAAATACTGAACCAGAATATTGAAAGAGTAATAGTTTTCGAATATTTGGACAATATTTTAAATCAAAAATTGAGTTTCTTGATCACTTTGACCTAATATCGTCGAAAGTCTAAAACCTCCAAAAAAATTAGGTTTCTGAAACGAATTGAAAAGAAATCATACAGGTGAATTTATTAGTTGAAATATATAAAAAATTCAAATATTTTTCTAACGTGTTATTCGATTTGAGCAAAGAAAAAACTACAAAATTGTAGAATAGCGCTATATGAACAATATGGAAATGTAATAGATGGATTAATTAAATGCAATATGGTAATGTAATACTCCAATCGAAAGCAAATTGAGTTGTTTAGAACTTATGTTTGTTAAACAGACATAAAAAGATATTTGAAGTTAAAAATAAATTGTGAGCAATATTAGCATTTAATTGGTGCAAATCCTTTATAACTAATAAATATACGTTATAATTATAAGGATAATTCAAAAAATTTCTTTTGATTTACACTTTTATTGACATAACGTGACGCGTTATGTCGGTATAATCGACATTTTCAGACGTTAACAGAATATGATTTTATATCATATTCACGTCACATTGTAACAATAAAAGTGTGAATCAAATTGAAGTGTTCAAATTATCCATAGCCAAAATAAATTGCTGAAAATTTTTATAGAGAAATGAAAATTGTGTCAGTGATATGCACTTTCATAACGCAAGACGTGCTGATAGGTTTTATTTGCAAGTTTATATTCTTTCTTGATCTAGAAAAAGTATATTTTCAAGTAAGCCTGGGTATTCGAGGATAATCTAGCTGAGTTCATTACAGATAATAATGAACTCAAATGTTAGTTTTTTAATATACATGAATTTTGTCATAGGTTGGTGCTGAATCAATTGTATAATTATCATTTTTAATTTTGAATATAAACTAAAATTTAAACTCTTGAACTTTTGATTTACTTTTTATTGACAACATAGCATAACGCGTTTCGTTGTTACAAACGACTTCTAAATGACTAAAGTTGTTTGTAACGACGAAACACGTCATTGTTTGGCTAAGTTGTCAATAAAATGTAATTCAAAAGTTCAAGTGTTTGAATTTATTTTATATTCAATTATAATGAAATCAAAATTTATAGATTTTGGTACAAGTAAAATTCTAAAGGTAATTACTAACGAAAATATAAGTATTACAATTGAAAACCAGAACATTGAAAGGGTTAAACTTGTTAAATACTTAGGTGTTATGTTAGATGAGAAATTGAGTTTCAATGATCATGCTGACTTCATATCGTCTAAAATCTCAAAGAAAATCAATTTACTCAAAAAAATTGGAAAAAATCTGACGACATATATGAAGTTATTGCTCTTTAAGTCAATAATAATGCCACACTTCGAATATTGTTCCACTCTGTTATTGGAATTGAGTAAAGAAAAAAATCCAACAGTTACAAAAGTTACAGAATAGAGCAATGCGAACAATTTTGAAATGTAATAGGTATACTCCAATCGAAAGCATGCTTAATTATTTAGAACTAATGTCAGTCAAACATACTTTCAGAATACTTTTTGCTACATATATATTTATATTCAAAGTTAAACACAAATTGTTCCCATATAAAGTAATAAAAAATGTAACATGTGTCAGTGATGTGCACAGTTATAATACAAGAAATGCTGACAATTTCTACATGCAAGTTTGTAAGCTTTCCAAACATAGGAATAGTATATTTTATGAAGGATTCAACGCACTCAATAAATTGCCTACCTCCATAAAAACAATTAGTGACCATAAATTATTCAAGCATAAATTAGCTAAGTTCGTTTTAAACATGTAATTGTGAATAACATATTTTGAACCTAAATGTATATATCATTTTGTAATAGCTATTGCTAAAATAAATATTATTATTTTTATTATTATAATATTTACATCAAGTAAACGCCAATAATATTGATTACTTTTAATTTTAATTGCGTTGTTCGCTTTTTCTTAAAGATTTACTCTTCAATCTTCCAACATAAATTCAGATCTCACTATATCTCAACTTCGAAATAAAAGTGAAAAAGTGACAATATTACGGTCTACCGTATAAATGAATGTCCCATGTAATTAAACGACGACTAAAATAACGCAGAAGGCTTAGAAACAATGGAGCACTATTCTGAGTTCATTTCGGAAACGATGTGTCATCAGAAATATTAACGCAGCCGCGCATCGAGATATGGATGCGCCTTTTCCTGTCCTCTAATTCGGCTTTAATGATGTCACGACGTACGCGGCCCTAGTCCGCAGGGGGCGCACAGAAATAGATCGTCTACTGTCAACTCTCATAGCAGGAATTCCCTCGTCTATTTTCAGAATACGCAGTGACGGGGGTTGCTCGAGTTCAGAGAGAGTCTCTGTGAATAACGCTGAAATTGCCCCGGGCCTTCGAGACATTAATTCAATTGATTTCGATATTTCGTTTGAAATAATAATAATCCCATAATTTATTTTCAATTTTGAACGCTTGGTTTGTCTAACACAATCAATTTGTTTTTGTGATATGGATGATATCACAGCAGTATTGACTTTTGTCAATGGACTGTCGGGCTTTTATAGTCAGAAGATTTCGAAATTTCGAAAAACTTTTTAAATTTTTCATTTACATTTATTTCGAAAATGAAACGAACAGAAGAAACAGGAGCAAAAAATTAGTTAAAAATTGTGATATTGACTACAAACAATGTATCAAATTGTCGATCATGAAACAAAACTAAAAATTGATGACTGATGAGGCCGATACTCGGAGAAAAGTAATATCCATAATGAAACAATGAAACAATACTTAGAGTTTTTTCATAACTTAATATAAATACGAATGATGACGTTTCAAAGTACTACTTCTTTATCAAATGCTGAATTGATACTAGGTGTAGTTTTACAAACTCATAAAATTATTCGTTAGTATTGACAAAGGTGTGATATAAACGAAACATTCAACGAAACGTAAACAAATATAAAGTTTCTAACATTAAAAATAGCCTGTTATTGCTAAAAATATGAAATATGTATATATATATTTCAAAAAAATGTCATATTTGAGGTGATTATATATTCTATTATGTGGAAAGGCGCCTCCGCCATCCACATAATAGCATCACAAGACAGACTGTTTCAATCACCTGCTCATAACTCCGAGCTGATGATTGCCAAGTTATAAATGCTTCACATTTCCTCATATAGGAAGCAATAAAAACATCCTTCAGATTGTAGAAAGGCCAAGTAATCAATAGCAAATACGTCTATACCCGTAGGGATATATTTCAAATGGCAACGTCTATTTTCACAAGTAATCGTCATATAATAATAATGATTCATCTATTCTCAATATATAGACATAATTACAGGGAAAAATAACAAACAGTACACAAATGAGAAAATTTGAGAAAAAATCAAACGAAATAAGAGAGTGTAAGCGAATATTCGCTTACGTTGAATATATATTCAACGAAAATATAATAAGAATAAATTGAAGTAGTAATGAACAATAACTAAATGAAACTAAAAAGAAATTTTATCTATTTCATGAACACGTAGTCAGAAGGTTATAAAATTTAGTTGATAAATTCAACAAGAATAAAATGCAAATCAATTGTAATAGTAATATAAACTAACCAGATGAAACTAAACTAAAATTAATAATATTATAATATATGACAATCACCCATAATAATGGGTGATAATTTTTAAGCGTTGTTTTTTAATCGAATAAAACAATCAATTTGAATCATATATTCAAAATTTTTATTGAAATTGATAACTTGGGCTTTGCCATTTCCATTGTAAAGATAATGTTTCATGTTAATGTTGTTCGCGGCTCCGTATCAAATGGTCCATTCGAAAGGTCCAATTCTGAATTTTTGCGTCACTTTTTCGAGCATTTCGGCCTGTATCCCACGAATTACGCGTGTTATGTTATCCTGTAAGGCTTCAATCGTGTTCGGCTGGTCCATATTCACTAACGACTTTACTTAACATCATAAGAAATAATACAGAGGCGTCAAATCGCATGATCTTGGCAGCCAATTCATAGGACCATTCAACATGTCCATTGTTTCACTGTGCTGTGTGGCAGGTGGCACGGTCTTGATGAAACCACATGTCGACCAAGTTTAACTCGGCCAACTGGGGCAAAAAAACTTGCGTATCATGGCTCGATATCGTTCGCCATGACGGTAACGTTTCTTTCACGGTCCTTTTTGAAGAAATATTATAGAAGTTGAATATTATAGGCTTTCAAACCCAAATCAACACGTTAAATTTTCCATATGCACAATTGCTGAGAACACTGTACGCTACGCCTGCAATATTATTTTCAGTACGCACTGTACGCATGCGAGACAATGGTTTGATGTCCAACAAAGTAAACTTGGTGCGAAATTTGGTGATAACAGCACTAAGGTACATGAGGGTAATAAGGCCTAGCTAAGGGGAAATAGTTATAAAATATTGAAAAAACAACTCAATCAACTACATTTATTGGTAATCAGTCCTTTATTTATGGTACTACAAAATAGAATAACAAAATAGCAATTTCTGCTTACAATGTAAATAAAATTGAAATTTTTTTGAAACACTCTCAATAGGCCTTATTCTAATTAGGTAGGATAATAAGGCCTATATTTATACTGAAGAACTTAACACTCAAAAAATCACACGTTATATTATAATATATTACAAAGTCATATGTAGACAAAAAATGTTCAAGAAAATATCACGAATATCATATGATGTTATATACCTTTTTTCTTCAATAGTTAATGCAGCGCCATTAGAACAAAAATCGTATGTACGTCTGTATATATATAATATCAAAATAAATAAAATAATGACAATCAAAATGAGAATATATTTATACATATTTTCATTTTCATGAATATTTCCCAAAATGGGCCAAAATACTGAAAGAACGCAAGTGTACCTACTACTAACGAAACCCATTGAGATAACAAGTCAGTCTATAGGTATAAAAAAATATTGCAGTCTATGTTGACTCCATCAGAAAAAATTGAAATCGACATTTTCATTTGTATTTTTTGTTTTGAAATTTTGATATATAAAGTAAAATTGAGCAAATAGCTTGCTCTGTATTTCCTACTACCGATTTCCATTCGATTCCGAACGTATACATTATTTTGGGTGAATCCTGAAGATGTTTTACGCATTGAAACATAGACAAATAGGGTTATTTTGCGCTTGAAAATAAGCAAAAATGCCTGTGCAATATTTGAATGAGGTCTATTTGCAGAAAGGTTTCAATGTATTGAATAGAATCCTGAAGGTTTTATGTTTCTTGTACCGCCACTGAATAGTGACAACTGATGAGGAGGAATTCCCTTAGCTATTTTAAGTTTATCCTGTCGAGACAAGGTATTCATTAGGCGAATGTCTGAAACTATCCTATTGGTTCGCTATTTTAAAGCAGACACAGACAATTTACGGAGATATTTTATTTGCACATTCGATGCATGTTAAGAACGCATCCTTCTTCTAAATTCGGTAACTTGTTACATATAGATATATAAATATAATATTAATAGAAATTAAACACTTGGCTTAATGTTTCACTAATAAATTTAAAGATAATACAACAAACAATAAAATTAATAACGCCGAGTCAACATGTTTCGAGCGGTCAGCTCACTATCAAGACTAAAAACAAAAACATAATATAGCGAATTTATAGGTAACTAGCTGACTCGGCGAACTTTGTAGGAATAATTATTTTTCTGAATATTTTTCAAAAAGCCGGAAAGACATGTTTTTGTGCATATTCCATGCACAAGATATTTGTGCTACACTATCTGGTTTTTAATATTCATCCCGTTTAGAGCCAGGGACTTACTCAGTACTCACTTACGAAGGGACTGCAATACTTTCTGTTATTTCAAAACATTGAAATTATCAAAAAATTGCTATATTGACACGTTTGATGTATTGAAAGTGATTAACCTGTCCGTTCTATAATTGAACGGCATGTTTCTAATTTCGTATCAAGTACTTGTCCCATTATATCTCATCATTAATTATATGAGATATTTGCTGGATATAAAAATTTTTCAGAATTTAGTCCATTACGGAAACCAATGAATGGCTCTGGTGACTGTACCAATAGTGTCTATTTGAATTGAGTCTTCGCGCAATATTTTGTAGCATAATTGGTAGTATTTTTTTATCAATAACAATGAAACTTTGCCTTGCAATATTGACACACAACGTTCATTGGTCCAATAGCAACGATTTTCTGTGAATTGTAATCTATTTCACGTTATAATACTCGTAGAATGCTGGTCGATAGGAGTTAAACGCAAACTTTTCATATTGATAATTTCGATTCCATCGATTCCGTTCAACTTCATTTCGAGCTTCACGTTGCTCGTCAGTTTGACTTGCTTTTTTATATCTTTGACTTGGGGCATTGCAAGTTCTGCGACTTAAGTTTCTACATTTCATAGCTAGCATTTTTAAAAACGAAATTTCAAATGTAAATGAAAGAATTCTTCTTTATAATCAAATAAACCACGTGCTATGTTAGTAACGTGTATGTTAGTCTATTCAAACTTACCAAAATTTTATATTAAATTGAAGTTTTAATATTGGTCGTGATAGCTCTGAACTAACCGTGTGATAAGATAATCAGTTTTTTACATCCTCTTTTTGAGAACTAATATTTAGTTCTTACTTATGTTATTAATCATTTTTAAATTTTCTAATTTTACACACACTTTTTTAAATTTTGTCCCTGATAATAAAAAAACAACAAAAAAAAATAGTGAAATCGGTCCAGCCGTTCACGCGTGATGGCGTGACCAAGGAAAATAGGGATTAATTTTTATATTATATAGTTAAATTAGAAATAATATTATATTATCTGGTTGTTAAGTATTCTTAAATAAGTATTCCTCAATTTTCTAATTTTCCGCACAATTTTATTAATTTTTTCTTTCATTAAAACCTTCTCCTGGCAATAATAAACCCAACAAAAAAATAGTCATTGGTTAGACAACAGTGATGAACTTCATTAAATAGCAATAAAGTTCAAATTGACACTGCATTTTAGTTAGAAAACGTTTTAATGGGAAAAAGAACCGGGGTTTTCCGGCAATTATTCAAATTTTTCTTGCCGTAAAAACCATCCTTGGACTTCAACGAACAATTAAAAAAAAGAAAAGGCAAAATTGTTCCAGGCGTTGTTGAGTTATGCGCTTACCAACATATTTTGCAATTAAATTTTATATAATAGATAGGTAAGATAGACCACGTTACCAACGTCCCGTTTTGAACGTGACCGTCCCATTTTTTGGTCAGGTGTCCGGTTGTCCTCAAAGACCAAGTGACGCAAAAATGTCCCGTTTTTTGGAATAATGTAAAAATTTTGTCATCTGTACACTTTTCTGGAGCATTGACAGAAGTCCTCAATTATCGAAAAAACTTTATTAAAGGCATTTTGGCCTTTTTTTCTCATTCACGTCGGCTAGTTTTCACCAAGCTGTATTAAAGCAGAAGACTAAAAGACAATTTGGATCAGAAACAGATCAAAATTGTTCTTTTTACAGTTTTTAGTTCATTGGCGAAGTTGCAAGTCAATGGCAATGGCATTGATGGAAAATTTCTGAAAAGTACGTCTGGCGAAATGTATAAAACTAGTCGAGGATATGGACAGACATATTGATTGAAAATGGGGTATATTGATTTTAATACAGACACGGAAATAATTGTTTAATCTTCATCAATTTGTAGCTATTACGAAACATATTGATTGAAAATGGGGTATATTGATTTTAATAAAGACACGGAAATAATTGTTTAATCTTCATCAATTTGTAGCTATTACGAAATATATTGATTGAAAATGGGGTATATTGATTTTAATAAAGACACGGAAATAATTGTTTAATCTTCATCAATTTGTAGCTATTACGATGCAGAAAACAACGGAATGGAAGTAACGAAAAGTTTTCACGTAAGCTCGCTGCATGAAAAAATTAACAAACTATGGACGTTTGGAAAAAAGCACCTACATTATTCAGTTTCGAAGGGGATGTTGATAGTTCGATTGAATACAAGAAAAGTGTCTAAAATTTTGTTTTTCTGAAATCCCCACTCGCTGTGTTAACGCAAATGTTTTAATTTTTCAATAATTCAAATTATTTTCAGCTTCAACTAAGAATATTCTGTTCCTGTTCTCAGGATACTAATCATTAATCTTTCTTCAGTTTCATCAGTTAACTAAGATTTATTTATTATTAATTTTCCTTAATCGTAGCCATTTTTTCGGAATTTTAATTTAAATTTTTAAGCAATAGAAATTTAATTTTTATATATGCATAAGGATAACTGAACAGATACCAGACGATTGGAAATGCGCGTTGATACATCCATTGTACAAAAAGGGGGACGAAATGGATATCAATAATTACAGGAGAATTTCCTTACTCCCGATTGCGTACAAAATACTTTTTAAATCACTCCTAAAAAGAGTAGAACACCAAGCGGATCCACTGATTAGGGAATACCAAGCTGGATTCAAAAGAGGCCGATCATGTGCTAACCAGATCTGGACTTTGAAGACGATATTACAGATGAGGAAATGTAGAAATACAGTGATCACATTCATTGACTTCAAGAAGCATATTATGATTCGGTAGACCGCGAAACTCTTTTCGAAATTATGAAAGAATTTGGAATCCATCGAAAGACCCGAAAAATTATAGAAAAGACACTTACAGGTACAACTTCCAAGGTAAAATTTATGGGCGAAATATCAGATCCCTTTGAAATCAAAACCGGTGTTCGGCAGGGGGACGGACTTTCGCCAATTCTTTTCAATATTGCTTTAGAAAAAAACATTAGGGAATGGGAACTTCACGTAAAGGGCATACAAGTGGGTATCAAAAAAGAAAAAAGAATAAATGTCAATTGTCTCGCCTTTGCAGACGATATTGCTATCATCACAGACAACAGAACTGAAGCCATTCGCACCGTAGAAAAACTACATGAAATTGCACAGGAAACCGGGTAACAATAAATTTCTTATGATAACACCAAATACATAGAAAGAAAACCAAAAAATAAATCTTCTCTTATCATAAAACATGGTAATTCTGCAAGTGGGCCATTTTAAATACCTCGAGGAAGTTATACAGTCCTCAGTTTCAAACCGAATCGCTAATGAACGAGAATTACCAAGCTCCAAAGGATCTACAAACTAACATGGGCTCACTATAACAAAAAGTGCATTTCGAGAGGCGCCAAATTGAGGCATTATAACACAACGATTCTTCCAGAAGCAATCTACGCAGCTGAAACAATGGTTATTGGCGGCCATTCAAGAATTAGAGAAATAGAAAAACAAGAACGAAAAATTCTCAGAAAGATTTACGGCAATCAATCGAAACGGCAAGAGAAATTAGAAATCGACGAGTAAAGTTCTATGCACATGTCTGCAGAATAAAACAGTCCAGAATACTGAAGAAACTACTCGATATAATTATGAATAGTAAATGCGGAACAGAGTGGCTAAAAGAGGTCCAAAAGGATCTACAACAGATCAATATAAAAAATCTCGAAGATCGCACTGAATGTCGTTATAAAATCGCACATGCGAAGTTTGAGCAAAAATCAAATCGTCAACCTGGAGTAAAGTGGACAGTTGAACGGAAGAAAGAGCATTCAGAGAGGATGAAGCGATTTTGGGAGGCAAAAAAGATGAAGCAAAATTCCTAATGATTGCAAATTCAAGTTCAGTCGCTCTCCTCATGGAGAACAATCGTAATAGTAATAATAATAAGGATAACAAACGCCCTATGTTGACCTTATTATTTTTTCATCCTTTGATGTATTAATTTGAACTGAAAATCGAAAATAAAATTCATTTTGAAATAATATTGATATCATATGATAATATAATGTTGCAGCAAAAAAGTTTCAGTATCTAAACTAGTTTTCAATTTCGTAAGTAGCAAAAATGTTTTCAAATACTGTGAAAAAAATAGTTTTCAAAGTAAAAAAATGAGTGAGAAACAATAAATTAAAATTAACACACTTGGCGCAAGTTTCACTAAATAAATTCATTGAAACTTAAACTAAGTGTGTTAATTTTAATCTATTGTTTTTAACATAATGTTCCACCAAGAGATAAGCGAATGCTCCGTGTCATTTATTAAAAATTATTGAGGTCACACAGATTCCACCTCAGGTCATTCTCCCATACGTAAATTTTCATAAATATGGCATTTTATGTCCGTCATTGTATTTTTTAACGAAACTTCGAAGTGTCAGTTGAATATGCGAATAACAACTACGAAACATAAAGAAAATCTCATCAGAGAAAAACTCTGATTACCGAAGTGTCAGTACAGGCTTTATATTGTGCGACCGGATTCTGCTCAACACAAAGTATTTTTCATTAAAGCAAGTAGACAAGTTGTCATTGTTTCATCCCCTTGCGGTAAGCCTGAAGAATGATTATTATTCTGATACATCGGCATTGTTCGCAAGCTGCTTTTATGTGAAGTTTGACGGCATCGCATAGCCTAATACGAAATAGATTGACGTATTGGGTAATTGAATTTCCATCATTATTTTCGTGGCTTATATATTAAATTCCATCCCCTCACTTTATACGTAAGTGGATTCTATACATTCTGAAAATGTGCTGAAAAAAAAACTGATAATATTTTGAAAAATTAACACTTCTAAATATCCTTTAGGAGCAAGAATTGTCCTATGATAAAGTAATAATTCGTCGGTTGTGGATCTTTGTGAATTTGAGGATTATATTCTGAATTATTCGTGTAAGTAACTTATCTTGCTCAATTGCTGCAAATATATTGGAGCAGTGTAAGAAATTCTCCAATAAACTTACGTCTGTTCCTGATGAAATACCAAGTTTTATTGTGAAAGATTTTATTTTTGCACTTTCGGATCCATTAACACATATATTTAATCTCATAATAAGCAGAGCCACTTTCCTAAAATATGGAAATCGGCCAAGATCGTACCTACGTCTTGAAAAAATGTGATCCTTCTGTTGTAAACAACTACAGGCCAATATACATCTTATCAAACTTTTCCAAGCTTTTTGAAATTTTTATCTATAATGCTATATATCCAGCCGTCAGAAACAGCATGAAGATTGAGCAACATGGATTCATGACAATGAGATCTTGTTGAATGAATCCAATGCTGTTTTCTCAGTACTTTTCTGAAGTACTCGACTCCACTGGTCAAGTTGATGTGATTTGCACAGATTTTCAGAAAGCACTTGATAAAGTTGCTCATTAGTTTCTTGTACAGAAATTACGCAACGAATTTGGATTCTGTGAAAGCCTCACCAACCCTTTTCATTCATATGTTGTTGACCGACGCCAATTCGTCAATTCGTACAGCTGGTGGGCATACGGTCGTCTGAGATCATACCTACATCTGGAATACCTCAAGGGTCTAATCTTGGACCACTGTTATTTACTCCAATTCATATTTATTTACTCTGTTCATAAATGATCTAATGGATAATATTCACTCTCCACATTTGATGTTCGCAGACGATTTGAAATGTTGTCTCTTTCCCAAGCAAAAAGAGACGAATTGAGAGTGATTATGTCCGCGGTGGTCTGGTTGTTTTGTTTTCTGATAAGGTGAAAGATCTTGGTGTTGTCTTCGATCAGCAGCTTTCATTTGTTCCACACATCCCCCAACTCAATTCATCTGCCTCGAGAATATATGGATTCGTTATACGTAATGTCAAATAATTTAGTAATTACTCAACATTCATAAGACTATTTAATACACTAATCCTTAGCAAGTTGGAGTATGGCAACATGATCTGACATCCTATTAACACTTGCCATCAACGCCATCTTGAGGCTATTCAGAGAAGGTTCTTGAAATTCTCAGTTTGGAGAGAGAATAAATTTTATCCACAGAAGGAGTCATTAATAACGAATTATTTAGTCGATTTAGTTCAATCTCATAGCAGAGCAGGAGAGAAATTTTATCACTAAAATTTTGGTACAAATTACTGCACAATAGTATTGATTGTCTTCATCTCTTGTCCGCTTTGAAATTTCGTGTTCCTAGGCAAAATTCTAGTAATATAGTATAATTCCACCTAGAGACTCCGAGGACCAACTCGCTAATACAGTCCCCCATTTGGTTAATGGAGTCTACATTCAAGAGAGTTGCCAATAATTGTGACATTCACTTTAACTCTATAGAAGTTATTATTAGGAGTTATGTGAACAAAGGGAATTGACTCAAATGAATTGATTTAGATTGAGTTCTTTGTAAAATTTCATTAATTGTTTTAATCTAGTTAATAGTTACTATTTTTTATTAGATTGAGCTCTTTGTTATATCTCTTCTATTTTAATTATTTAGTTAGTATTCAACATTATATTATTAGTTTCTGTAATTGGGTATAATACCTGTCGAGAAAAAGAACTTATTATAATGAAACTATATTTAGAATTTTCTCATAATTTAATACAAATACGCATGACGACGTTTCGAAGTACTGTTTCTTTATCAAATGCTTAATTAATACTAGGTTATTTTGTGGATATTTATTCCCTCCAAATATCGGCCTCATCAATCATCAATCAGAACTTATTATTATTATAAGTATAATATAGTTGATTGAATGTGCACTGATCTCTTGGCGAAACATTGTTTAATAAACAATAAAGTATAAAAGAGTACTTGGCTTAGTTTCACGAAATAATATTGATTCCTTGATTTTTGTTACGGGGTGTTAGCTTGAGTTATGTCTACTACTGATCTTCATATACTCGGGTGTTATATTTTATATTTTTCTTCAAGCACTCTTTGTTGAACCGAATATGACTGTCAGTCGTTTTGAACTTGAGGTGTGTTCGTCTATGAAAAACATTGAGTGTTACGTTGCTTGCGTTCTTGATGAAGTTAATTGAATGTTCGCGGATCTCTTGGTGAGATATTGCTTCATAATAATGAATGAGAATTACTTCACTTAGATTCACATAATTATGTTAATTGCGTGACCGCTGCTTGGGGGTTTAGCTTCTAAAAATGGGCAACACTTCGAAAAAATTGTCAAGTAATTAATATAATTTTGTGAAACTAAGTCAAGTATTTTTTTCAATATATTTAGTATAAATTAATTCAATTCGCATGCTAAATTCAGAGAAATGAATCAATTCATTCGAATTATGTTTCGTGTTACTAACTTATTATTAAGAGTTGATACAAAAATAATATGAACTCTTAGTTATGGGGTTTCATCCCGAAACATACTTTGAGTAAATTGATCAATTTATTTGATATTCAGCCAACTGTTCCGAATTGAATTATATCCCTCGTAATTTGTGGAAACGAAAGAGGGGTTGTGGAAACTGTATTGTCATTGGTTCATTGACCAAAAAACACAAAACATATGAGCAGCAAATTTCTGTTCATAAGTTCGAATGTTCCCTTTATTTTGGGTTATAAAGTAATTTAAAGTAAAACACGAACTTCATCGGGCATCCGATTAGAAAAGTCTACTATTATCGAAATCGAGGTTCGAATGAATTATTCAATTTTTTAGTATATCAACTTACATTTGAACGAAATTCAATTTGTACGAAATATGAATTCTGCATATGAGTTTACGTTCTTGATAAAATTTTTGTTGTCAGTGTCTTCAAATTCATGTCAGTGGCTTGTTTTCCTCTTATCTTGATAATTAAAATAATGTTTAATGTGTTATTATGATAATGAACACATGATTGACCTAATAGAACTGCAAGACAAAAAATATAAAGAAAATATTCAGAAGTTTGGACTCTATTTAAGTGGGGGAGGGAGTGTAAACTTTTCTGAAAATGTGAAAACAAATAGTTGTATAAAAGTACTCCAGCGCGTTAGTCATTTACAATGTAAACGCGCTATATTTCTGATAATCATCACATATTAATCTGACGATTAATTCAAGGCGGCTGCTCGTAATAATCGGTTTGAAAAACAAAAATGAAAAAGGTATTCGAGCGTGTCAGACATTCAAGGTGTATGTAAAGTAATCTCTAAAAAGTGTCGTATTGAAATGTCTGACGATTTGGATGTCGCACAAAGTAATAATTAATTTTTGTATCTGTAAAAAAAAACTTGATCTTGAGATACTCCAGCTCGTGAGTATTTTATGCAGGAGGTTCAAGTTGATATAAAAGTCCTCCTGAGTAATAATCTGACAATTATAGAAGGGATATTGCTATTCTGAGCATTTAAAGTGAAATTTAGAAACAATATATGCATTCACGTATAATTTTATTATATTTATATTTTTGATTTTATTTTATAGCACTGGGCATGATAGCCATCGTTCAAAGTTTCTTCCGAAAGTTCAACAGCAGCATAAGTGTTGCTCGATCTTCTGACAACAGGTTTCACTTTTCGATACTCCAAAATATTGATACACTTTTTAAAATTTATGTTGAAAATGTTTGACTTTTTCACCACTTTCTTCTTCACAAAAACACATTCTACACTAACGTTACTCATTATTGTAATAGATGTAAGACTAATTGATTAATTCAAAAACACCATCAACAAACGAAAGCGTCAAGCGTCTACCAGAGACCAAGTAATAATAGCGTATATCAAAAACGAGGACGCTATTCTGATCAGCTGAGATTCGGGATGCTCGATGATCATTGATGGTCGATGTTTCAACATCGATGTTAACGGGAAGCCTCTGTACGCTTCACCTTTCATCTACGATTCTACCGAGATCGCCTCATGGAAACCGTCAGATTTAGATAAAGTTCTTCATAATTCGATCAGTGTGTCCTTCAATTGAAAAAAAATTAGAAACGCACTCGAGTATTTCGAGGTGACGATTTTTTTACAATATCAGGGTTCGCTGATTTCATAATGTCACGCTCAAATTGTCAGATTATTGAGATATACTCTTCTCAATGTAATTAATCTACTTTCTCTTAATCTGACTCGCTCGACTTTTTTTCTGAGGTTGAATTTTTTTACTAATCTGACTAGTTCTCCTTAACACATCCCGCCATATGAAGGGTTCATACTTGGTAGAGGTACATTGAAGGGTGCAAGGAGTGTTCTTATATAATTATCTGATATGCTCGAAACACTTCTAAATCACCGCTTGGGCTCCCCTACTATAAGTCATTTTCTTCAAGATTTGAAAGATTTACAATTCGAAGCAGTTTTTCAATTGAAACTCGATATTACCTACTCAACATTCAAGAGCTTCTTATTGCGAAAAAATTTATTTTCAGTTGACGTTTGGCTACAAATTGTAGCTTTATCAGAACTTTTAAATACAAAATTGAATGTTTCGATCTTTAGCTTTGTTATTGCTGTGTTAATTTTTTGATAAAAATATAAACAGACAAAAGGACGTCCAAGAAAAATTTATATATACATATGTATATAAAAGATGGGTATCTCGCCCGGTATATCCTTGACCTCAATTATATCATTAGCTAAAATATAAACAGGGATAACACATTTGAAACAAAAAAGGTATAAAAATTCACAAGAACAATTAAATTTGTTTTATGCTAGTAAAAACCTATACAATTGAATGTCTTATGAACATAAGGCATAAAGGAAAGAATCGAAAGAAAGGATACTACTGTAAAGGATTCTTTCATGTAATTTTGTTCTTACATATGTAGATTGAATTCAGCCAGGGAGAAAAGCTTCAAACACATAAATTCAGAAATAGAGAAAATGCAATGTTGCATATTTCAACCATCTTATATACTTTCAGATTGTTTAGCGATAATAAAAAAATTTAATTCCAGGCCTAGTAAAGTTCGAAGATTTGATTAAGATTTGAAATAAAATCGGTACATTGATGACTGAAGATTTTACAAAAAAACTAAATAGGATCAGTTTTTACAGCACTCGCGAAATGGATATTCTTTTACACCGTGTTGCGCATTTATTGTGAAATATTAGGTTACAACTTCGGAGACCACAAAATACGAACAAATCTTTCCGATTACCGATGCTATTATACCATGTAAACGTAGAAAGTACAAGATTGATGCGTTATTCTCTTACTTCCATCTCAAAAACTCGACGCCATTTTTTCTCACAGGCGATTTTCATATTATGGAGATGTGGTGATAAAGAAGGTATCTGCACATTTTTAAGCTGAACTTTTTTTTGAGCCTGATTTGACTGTTTTATCTTCTAGTAGTCTAGTACTTTCAGAAAAGTATCCATATGAGCTTCAACCCATTGTTGCGAAACATCTATAAAAGTACAGTTGAATAAGGATGTTAAAATATCTTTATGAGAGTAAATTAAACTTGTATCGATTTTAAAATTTTTGAATGAATTTAGGACGCAGTTGTTCTCGAAACACGTTATGAATAGTTTGGTCTGCTCTAGGAAGGACGTATAAATATAAGTATATGATTGACATCATTTTACACATCTCTAAAAACCTCAGAAATATGTTTCAGAAATTACGAAACCGATTTAGAATGAATTTTCTAACAGACTTATCTCTATTTGATGTGTTGTGGTAGATTCTATGGAAACACAGAAAGATAAAACATAAGAAATAAAAATATAAGAAGAAACTATTTTCATGGGAATCGAGAATAAAAACTAAGGATCAATTCAGGTGAAATATCGCCGATTTGAATTTAGAAAATAGAAAAGAGCTATGTTCACTTTTAATACCAAATAATTAATTACGACACTATTGTCATCGCACTTGGCACGATACCAACAGAAGCTACATCAAATTAATTACCACCAATTAAGCGGTCATTCATAAAATTCTGTACATACCTACACACACTCGAATATATCTCAGGAATCGCGTTCCGATTACTTCAATATCGAAAAACACTAACTTCCCGTTTGCTGGAGGTGTAGAGGAACGTGGCCGTCGGCACGAGCCACTAGCATCCCGAAGTTAGACTAAACCCCTCTCGCTAACCTCCCAATGTATTTGGTACATTTGTAGTCACCGAATCTATTTTCGGTGTGGAAGTCGGTATTTTTTTCTGCCGGTGTTTTTATTATAAGCGACGCTTAAGTTCATTCACCAGTATGGGGGGCCCCGTGGCACCCTAGGCATCGTTCTTAGCACTTTGTCGCTTTATCTCATTGTAAACCTGCGGTAAGGGGAGGCGAGCACGTGTGCTACTTCCGGGGGCGATTCAGTAAAAAAATTTGAGACGAGAAATTTCGGTAATTACGCGCAGAGATGATTTGATTCGATGATTTATGTGAGATGTAACACGTGTGAGCTCCTTGCGTAGGAATAAGAAGTGGGCCAGGGCGTATTAAATTTTTATTTGTATATATTGAAGAATTCGTGGGTCAATTTTTATACTGCTGTTTGATGATTATTATTGGAGAAATATTGTGCTTTTGTTTTGAATGTAATATTACTGACTCAATTTCACGAGGAAACGAAAATAATTTATAGCCTAAAACTATAACTTTAGACCGGAGGCGTATATAAGGGAGGGGTCCAGGTGGTTTAAAACCCCTGTGACTATTTGAAAACCAACTGTTCATTTAAAATTTCAACAACACTTCTTCTCATGCAATATTATTTAATTTCGTTCGTCTTTGATCAAGGAATAAGCGTGACGACAATATCGAAATTTATTTGAAAAATTCATTCAGCCATTTTGACTGAAACACCATTACGTCACGCCTAGGTAAACTCTATTCCCATTGTGTTTTGTTGTATTTGATTGATTTTTCCTTCATAAACGTGTGACTTATCGAATCTACCCTATTATAACAATGGAACCAAGCTTTGTTAAGGCAATTAGCAAATTGGCCAAGGAATGATGTATTGACGTTGGGCGATTTTCTAGCTATTTTTCCATGTGAGTGAATTTTGTGTTTATCTTTATATATTCAACCAACTTATTATGAAATTATTTTTGAATTCATGCAAGATTATTTCATTTTACTTTCGTAGGTTATTTTTACAATAAACTTGTTATTGTTTATTATGGAGATTAGCTCCCAAGCAGTTTGTAAGTTGATATTTTAAAGTTATTACCATCTTAATAACCGATAAACCAAGTGAACTTCTATAATTAAAAAGCATCTACTAGTACGAGCACCTACTAGTACGAATAGTATTTTTCTTCATAGTAAACAAGAAATTTGTTGAATCACCAAGTCAATCTTTATGTGCTCGTATTTGTTCTAATTAATTCAATTCAGTTATGGTAGGTCTTCGAGACCATCATATGTGGATGATGTATACTGAAACATAAACATCACATTATAGGTACTCTATAAAATTTTCCATATTATTTGGGAACTGAAACAAGAAAATCAAACGATTGAAATTGATTAAAACAATGAGAGCGAGTACCAAAACAAATATAACCTCAAATAATAAGTTATACCTTGTCGCAATATTTCAACTATTTCCACGTAAAACATACATTTTATGTTTGATATAATCAATATAAGTATAATAAAATGCTTACATTAAAGTGGTCCTCACAGAATTAAAGTGGCGAATGTTTTCTTGTTTGAAACATGCACAAACTCTGTGATGAGTGTTCTCTTTCATGTGTTTTCACTATTCGGTACTGCACCCACTTATAACTCTGAAATTCATTTTTATCAGACAAATTTATTTATTGTTTTATTAAATTTATTTATTGCAGTACCACGTATTCCTGAGCGTGACATCAGAGCCGACGCCATGACACTTACGGCTGTTTTTGCTGTTATTCAGAAAATATAAAAAATAGCATTAAACATCGTTAAACTTGAATTTAATACGAAAAAAATCTTTTGTAATTAGTAAATGTGTATGAACAATAGTCAAGATGATTTCAAAGTGTTTCGTCCAGTATATTTCTCGCGACATATTTCAATTTGCTTATGGCTTCACTGGAGTGAGAGTAGGTAGAGTAGAAGTTTCGTTTTTACAGGGTGAAAAAAAAAACCGTTTCTTTATCTTGAAAACAAAAGGTGCAGGGCAACACCCAGTACCTGTTGGTACTGGGGCTAAAACCCACAGTTTTAGCTTGGGCAACACTAAAGCACATATTTATATTGCTGAGGATTGAGTTCGGATATAACAGAATAACAGAAATTATACCAAAATAATAAGAGAATGTGTGATTTTGGAGTAAAGATGCCAACAAATATAAACATTTTGAGCAGCACAAGTGAAATAAATACAAAAAAGAATTATCTGGAATTTATCCCGGACAATAATTTGAAATGGAACAGACATGTTAGAATCTGAAAAAGATTGAATTCAGTGAGTTTCACATTAAGAATTTTGTCAATAAAAGTAGACTTAGATGACTTCAAACACTTTACTATGCAAATTTCTCTTTGTTTCTGAGCTCTGCCATACTCTTCTGGGCAATGGTTCTGAATTGGGTGGTGTTTTATCCCAAAAAAAAGAAGCAGTTGGAATAATCCCCGAAATACGGGTTTTCTTCTTATTGTATTTGGTTATGGAAATAAAGATTATTCATAAAGCAAATTGCATAACACGTAAATGAAAATATTATTTTATAACACAGAAATTATAGGTATGTATCAGATAGACAGATATTTATTGATGCAATTTAAATTTTTACATTTTTATCACATATACAAAAGGAATTCAAAATTCAAAAAAAAACAAATCAATAAAGAAGGAAATGAAATAGCTAATCAAATATCCAGTAGATACAGAATATGTGAAAAATTCTTCACATGACTATTAGTTCTTTCGCTATGAATTTCCTTAGAAGTCTCTTAAATTTGGCTTGATCAGCGTTCCTTAACTTGTAATGAAGTAACTTGTTAACTCGAAATTAAAAAAAAAATAGAAATTCTGACCATTCTGTGATGTGCCTAGTTTGCATTAGGCTACACGTAGATCTTGTTTACTTCTCGTGTTATATAACACGTGTAACATATATATGTGAAAATCTGCATTTGACAATATTGTTTTTTTTCAGTTTATGACAATTTTTGCATTCGTAAGAATAAGGGCAAAGTAAAGTTAGGATTTCTAGCTGTGAAAGGGCATTTCTGCAGCAGGATCGATAGTTTAGATTTCATTTTAATCGAATACATCTTCGAAGTCCGAACATACTCATAATATACTTATAATAATAATAATAGCAATAAAATAAAATTTATTGAGAAACATTCCTTGTATTGTGAAATTACATTCATTCAATTGATACAATAATTACAACTAAGTAGAATACTCTCAAAAGGACTGAATTCAGTTTTAAGTCTGAACCATTTAGCCCTCGAATGAAAATATTGGTTCAAACAAAAATATTGGTTGAATTTATATTCACAATAATATACAACTTTATTTAAAAAGGAAAAAAAATTACCTCAGAAATATTTAAAATTTGAGACAATTTCACATTTTGAAAGACATTTGTGGTAAAAAAATATACAAACATATGATACAAACAATTGATTCATACATTACTGCCTACATTCGAATCATCGAGGTTCTCTGCCACACGATATGCTTTTGCTAAGAGCAGAGATTTAACTTTCCTCTTATATAAATGAGCTTTCAGTATTTTCAAATTCGATGGTAATTGGTTGAAGATTTTAATACTCTGATAATAGAGAGAGTGCTCAAACTTAGCTGTTTTATGCCTAAGTATAAGTAGTACATCCCTGTTCCTTGTTGAATACTCATGATTACTATTCAATTTAATTTAATAAACCTATCTTCATTTTCTTTAACATACAACAAACATCTATAAATATATAAACGCGGTAAGGTGAGTACCTGTAATTATTGATGAAGATAGGTTTACAAGACGTTCGTTGATGAATATTGAATATTTATCGAAGTATTCGCTTCTGTGTAATAAACACCCTATTTATTTCTGTAGAGCAGCCCCACAGCAGAATATTATAATTTAGATGACTATATACAAGACTGTAATACACATTCATAACACAGTTTCTAGGTACGATGTTCTTGATTCTAGAGATTGCAAAAATGAGTTACTGAATTTTTTACATGAAACATCAATGTGTGACGTCCATCTCAAATGTCTGTCTACATATATTCCAAGAAACTTATCACCCAACTTCGCTAAGCAAGACAGATCCGTATTTGGCTTAGACAATATTGTATCCTCAGCAAGCAGAAGTATCGAGGCACCTGGCAAGTAACCGGGGACATGGATGATGACGCCCAGGCAAAGCAGAGGGTCCAGTACTGAGCCCTGTGAATCCTCGCTATCCAACAATGCACACCGCGAGTACTCTCCCTACACCGCCATTGAGAAAAATCTGCTAAGTTCGAATGAATTAACTTCAAAGTGCTATCAGTCAAACCAAACTTTGCCAGCTTGCTTAGTCAAATCGAGTGAGGGATGCAGTCAAAAGCTTTTGTCGAATCTGAAATCAATGACATCGAATTTAAACCCTAAAACCTTCAAAACAGTTAAGAGTTATCTTGACAAACTTAAGCAATGCATTGTGTTTCTATTCTTTCTATATCCATATTGACAATCGCTCGAAAGGAGTAGACTCAATCCTCCATGTATTGCAGTAGTTGTCCACTCATAAGTTTCTTTAATAATCTTTGAGGTGAAGGGAAGAACTTCTGATAGCTCTGTTATTATTTTCATCATTAATATCTTTCTTTTCATGAAAAGAAAATATTTTTTCCATTTTTCGGCAATTAGAGAATCTACTTTGAGATAACCACATATTTACCAGTTTAGTCAAAGGTGAAATGATATTACCAATGTTTCTCTTTATTTAACAAGAGGAGAGACTATTTATATATTGAACCCTACTATTCTTCAGAGAGATAACTGTGTTTCTGACCCTTCATAGGTGAAACTTCCGAGAATGAAAAAATAGTTCATTAGGGACCTCTTTTTAGATTGTTTTCATGACATTTCATCGACCAGGTAACGAACTAGGAAATAGTCTAATTATATGGTAGTAGATACAAAGTGAAATCTCACAAAAATTGATTCAGTCGGAAGTACTTTGTACTTTTGCATCATTGATATTTCAAGGCAACCCAAATGCAACGAGAATTTTAACAAAATGAGCATATATATGCTCATTCCTGATGTAAATGATCCTGATCTTTTGCATTGCTGTTAACAAAACAAAACGATATGGTCGTTGATGCTAGAATCAGTTTTCAATTTACACACCATTGCTTTACAAAAAAAATGTTTGGTGATTCATTTTAATAGTGAATTATTAATATATTTGCATTTAAAATTCAAAAGTTATATTTTGTATAATAATGACACATTTTTCTGAATAATTTTCATTTCTCACAATCCACTATGAAGTGAACTTGATGAATAAAATGACAGCTCTTGCTGGCATTATGAGAATCTGATTCTCATAATGTTCCGCAAAACTACGTTTATGTTTACGAAATACAAACGTAGTTTTGAGAAACAGAAAACAGATTCCCATTATGCTAACCATTTATTAGAAGAAAGTCGTATATTTAGTTCAGAGTTTGAAATATTAAATAGAGAGAATAAAGGTTCCAAGCTAAATTTTCTACAATCATTACATATTAATAAATTAAAAAATTCGGGACTTTTACTCAATAGCCAGTTAGAGGTTAACACTAGCCCTCTACTTAATATGTTCAATAAGAATATTCCAGTTAGCAGATCAGATTGATTACCTAAGTTTTAGTTAATTTACATTCAATTTTATGTTTTAGGTTCAAAAATTTTAAATTTCCTTTATTTGTTCTTAGAAATCTTAGTTGTATATTTGTATCTTTCCTACATTTATTTGGAATAACTGACTAAGAAATTGATTTTCTGTGTATCTACAGGTATACGATCCTTTTGTTAAATATCAGTGTATTCTATGGTCCTAATTCCAAGTTAGTCATAGACATACCTGGTATGTTCTGTGAAAATAGCTATGAGTACTTCATTGCATGTCTGAAAATTTAGTTGTCACATTTGACGATCAAATAAAATTTTTCTGATTCTTCTCGAAATGTCAAAATGATTTTTTTCATCATTTTGCTACCCTTTCACTTCTTTCTGTCGCTCTCAAATTGTAAGATTTGTGGAATATACACTTTTAAGCATGTAATCAACTCATCCTCATCAATATGATGCGTTCGAAAATATTAGATGATTAATTTTTTTAAAAATCTGATCTTTTATACTTGCCATATATTTGGGGTTCATATTTGGGGGTAGTACTTCACCGGATATAAGGTATGTAAATCTGCTGCGGTTCAGTAAATCCTGATGGAGACCGCTTAGTTTCCATTACTCATATCTAAAATTGATGTTTATTTGAGAGCCGAAATATTATTTTTGAGATGGGAATCAAACATGTCAATAACGATAATATCTAGCGATATGAAGTGTTGGATATTTATAACAATATATAGAAAATTTCATCAGAAATAATCAAGCTAACATCCACTTCCGAAGTGTTACTAACTTGTAAGTTATTTATTCGATCTCTCCAATTCAAATTTTGTATATATCAAAATATTTGATGGAATATTTCTGTGTTTTAGACGAATGAAAACTAGAACTCAGTACCAATAACTCGAAATCAAATCATTATTGCCGCCAAGAAACTCTCTAATAAACATACGTCTGGTTCTGATGAAATACCAAGTTTTATTGTGAAAGATTGTATTTATGCATTTTCGGATCCATTCCGAAACGATCGACGTCAATTCGTACAGCGGGAGGGTATACAGTCGTCTGAGTTCATACCTACCTCTGGAATACCTCAAGGGTCTAATCTTGGATTACTGTTATTTATTCTGTTCGAAAATAATATTCACTTTCCACATTTGATGTCTGCAAACGATTTGAAACTATATCATGAAATTAGATCACAGGACAACTGTGTTCAACTTCAGCTCGCGCTGGACCATGTTGCTTTTTGGTGTGAGGACAATTATTTGAGTTTGAATGTGTCAAAGTGTAATGCTGTATTACATGCTATCTTCAAAAGAGACCGAATTGTCTGTGATTACAGCGTCGGTGGTCAGGTTCCTCCTCGATCTGATAATGTGAGAGATCTTGGTGTAGTCTTCGATCAGAAGCTTTTTTTTGTCCCACACATCACCCAACGTATTTCATCTGCTTCGAAAATATATGGATTCATTATACGCAATGGCAAATATTCCAATAATTCCTCAACATTCATAAGAGTATTTAATGCCCTAATTCGTAGCAAGTTGGAGTATGGCAGCATGATCTGACATCCTATTTACACTTACCATTAACGCTTTCTTGAGGCTATTCAGAGAAGGTTCTTGAAACTCTTAGTTTGGAGGGAGGACAAAGTTTATCCACAGAGAGGAGTTAATCATAATGAATTATTGAGTCGATTTAGTTTAATCTCACTACAGATCAGGGGATCAAATTTCTGAACAAATTACTGCATAATAGTATTGATTGTCCTCTCCTCTTGTCCTCTTTGAAATTTCGTGTTCCTATGCAAAATTCACGTAATACAGAATTATTCCACCTAGAGACTCCGAGGACCAACTCCCTAATACAACCTCCCATTTTTTATTATTAGTTTATGGAGTCTACATTCAATAGAGTTGCCAATAATTGTGACATTCACTTTGACTCCATAGAAGTTATTATTAGGAGTTATGTGAACAAAGGGAATTGACTAAAATGAATTGATTTAGATTGAGTACGTTGTAATATTTCATTAAAGGCTATTATTTAGTTATTAGTTACTATTTTAGTTTTTTTCAGATAAGATTGAGTTCTTTGTTATATATCTCTTTCATTTCAATTATTTAGTAAGTATTCAACATTATGTTATTATTTTCTGCAATTGGGTATTATACCTGTTGAGAATAAAGCACTTATTATTACTATTATTATTATAACGGACATTAACACCTTAAGAATAACACATTTCCCTCTGTATGTAACGTGCTTGTAGAAATACTTAGGAATGTAGATAAGTTAATCAAACAGTCCGATCTACATAATTACCTGAAATACAAGAGGTGCAAATAATATCCGAACAAGTAAATATCGTATATGAAAATAAAAAAAAACGATTGATTACAATCTATACAATATCCTACTTTCCCATTTCGAAGAGCTTTAAATCATCATCATCATCAACTTCAAGGATGGCCTTAGGCAGTCTCGCATCTGTCATACGCTGTACATGGTCTTTCCAGCAGTTGCGGTATTCTCGTATTCTGTCGCATAAATTGAATATCTTCAGCTCTCGCCTGATATCGTCATTCCGAATCCTATCAAGTAGTGTGCACCCCTTTACTGACCTCAGATATCTCATCTCTGCCGCCTGGATTCTACTTAAATCCCGGGTATTCAATGTCCATGTCTCAATACATTCAAAATAATCATAAAAAAATATCTTCTGGGATTCTGTCAGCGAGTGTTTGGAGTACATCAAGTCTTAAATGTGAACATGTTCACCACATGTTTATGAACCTATGTGTTATTTTTGTGCTCGATATGTATTTCTTTCTTTAGTTTTATTGTGAATGAATTATATGAGGTTATTAGATTCTTACTTATTAGATTTCAATCTTTAGTTTCACTTACAATTAAGTGTATATTTATTATTAGCTACTACTTTGTGCTATTTGCTATTTTATGTTTATTTTAATTTTGAGGAGTGGAATAATGATTCGTCAAACTTCTACCAATTGTATGGAAGAAATTTCTCTACAATAAAGATAATAGAAACCAATTTCCTCATAAGCTGAAAAACTAAATGATATTATATATTTTCTCGTTTATACTAAGTCGAAAATCGATAAATAGTTTTGTCCGACTTTTTCTGTTCAAATCTTTATTGGCGTCCCCGAATATAAATCAACAATTACCGACTATCAAAGGGTCCGATCAACATCAACTTCAGCCACGCTCTTTCTGGATCCGCGCATGTCTTCTCCATCAGTGTTGGCGTCGAAATGGGGCGAAGAATTGAATCAGTATGAACCTCTCCCGAAGGATAATGCGCCTCCGGTTCCAGCTAGTCCAAATCTAGTTGGCGATGACAACCGTTGTTAGGATTCGTGGAGACGGCGTCTTGTGAGGTTGATTAAGCCGCTTCGGTACCGTGTCAGAATCATCGGAAGTTTTTACGGAAATGGCTGGCAATAAATATGTATGTATTTTTCATAAATTGAATATCTACGTAATCTAAAAAAAATTGTAGGTTAGTAAGATGAGAAAAGTACGTTCATTGTTGAAAAAGTTTCTTGTTGAATCATATTGTGTTAGCATCTGAAGAAGTCGGTAACTCGACGAAACGCTTGACGTTATCGAACAATAAAATCTATATAAAGTTTTTTGACTGAGATTAAATTCTCGCTTAACTCTTGATGAAACATAATTGAATATTAAATTAAATTAAGCTCTTGGCTTAATGTTTCACGATTATATTTAACAACCTGCATTTGTCAACATGTTTCGTGCATGAGCTCATTTTCAAGACTAAACAGTAAGGAACGAACAACAAATTTATATATATATATATATATATATATATATATATATATATATATATATATATATATATATATATATATATATATATATATATATATGTAAGGAGGGAGAATAATTGAAAATCTACCAATTACGATGTCTTCTTTTTTCTTCCAAGAACTGCATATTTCAATTGCCTCTAATAGGTCTAAACGTTTACCTTCATTACCTGCGTGCAAGCACTTGGTTTTTCCGAAGTCTATAAAGTGGTTGGAGATAATACAATGTTCTGAAAATCCGGTTTTATTAACATTGTACAAAATCGACCTTTTATGCTCGTCAACCCGAATTTTTATTTTTATTTTTACCTGTTTGGCCGATATAAAACGCTGGACATTCATTACAAAAAATTTTGTAAATCCCGATCTTGTCTTGAACATTTATTCATCTTTTCTCTATTATCCACTAAAAGTGAATAATTTTTGAGAAAAGCAACGGAAAATTCTTTTAAATTCAATTTATCTAACTCAAATTATAACAAGCAAACAAAAATATCATTTCATTAATTTCATACCTCAACTCAGCGGAAAAATTTGCGAAACAATGAAAAAAAATAGATGAAAACAATTTGTACTAACAAAAGAAATATTAAGTCACTTTTAGTGAATAATAAAAAAAGGTAAATGTTGAAGACAAAAGCGGGATTTATAAAATTTTTTGTAATGAATGCCAGCATTTTATATTGACCAAACAGGTAGAAAAAAATAAGAACTCGGGTTGACGAGCATAAAAGGTCGATTTTGTAAAATGTTAATAAAACCCGGATTCTCAGAACATTGTGTTAACTGCAACCACTTTATAGACTTCGGAAAAACCAAGTGCTTGCACGCAGGTAATGAAGGTAAACGTTTAGACCTATTAGAGGCAATTGAAATATGCAGTTTTGGAAGAAAAAAGAAGAAGTCGTAAATGAACAGGTAGATTTTCAATTATCCTCCCCCTTACAACCATTATATATATATATATATATATATATATATATATATATATATATATATATATATATATATATATATATATATATATATATATATAATTGTTGTACGTTCCTTATTGTAGTTTAGTCTTGAATATGAGCTCACGCTCCAAACATGTTGACGATTTCATGTTGTTAAATATAATCGTGAAACATTAAGACAATAGTTCAATTTAATTCAATATATAGTTTTTTCAATTTTTGTAGCAATAATAGGCTTTATTATATGAAAACGTTTACTTTGGTTGACTTTTCATTGTTGTTTACAATTTTGTCAAAAGTAATGATTAATTGAATGTTATAAATCACTTTAGATTCAAATAAACATTCGAATCTTTTTTTTTCATAAGTGAATAAACCTTTCAAATAACACTAATAGAATCAACGCGCCACAATTGTTAAACAACATATCTCAAAATTCCTTCTCAATTCCATCAATTCCAAACACACAAACAAAAAATTAATATTATATTTGGATTATAAGACATTCAGGCTGTATGTTAAACATTTTTTCGGATACAGTTTAACTGGAACCAAACACCGCAAAATTTTTTTGCATCGACCCTGATGATGCTAACAAACTTTCAAATGCTTGTTTCGAATTGAAGAGTTTCCAAGTATTTTGAATTTTTGCCAGTGGTACGAACCTTAGCGAAACATAAACACAAATGAATTTTCCACTTTTGCAGTCTGCTAAGAATATTAATTTTCAGATTGAATATAGACAAATAAGAACACTCTCCATAAAAATTATCAATATATGTTCACATTGAATAAGTAACAATTGGTTTAGTTGCTCAGGATTATATTGTTTCTTGACAAATGTTTTCGGGTGTTTACAAAACATAAGTTGAGTCGTTTACCAATTCGAAACAATTGTCAAGAAACAATATAATTCACTGAGAGTAATACAAGTGATTACTTGTATTCTATAAATTCTATACCCGTAAGTATAGAATTTCATTACCGAAAGGTAAGCGAATTTTTATTAACTTCAGGTACATATGTATATATATATATATATATATATATATATATATATATATATATATATATATATATATATATATATATATATATATATATATATATATATATATATATATATATATATATATATATATATATATATATATATATATATATGTATATTTGATATAACATAATATAACAACTTTTAAGTAATACATTCCTGTTTGATGGTTTTTGACCATACCTTTTATACCTAGTTAGCCGTAAGTCCTCAAACATAATTTTTATCAGTACAATTCTATAAACATTTTTTGCAGAGTCCTGATGAATACTGTGAACACAGTCGAAATATAGACCAGGCAGACAAATGTGATGAAATCTATTCATAGTGGCCTCTTATTTTGCCTATAAGCCATAACAATTGTATTTAAATTACCAGGCAATACTCCTTTTCATTATATATATATATATATATATATATATATATATATATATATATATATATATATATATATATATATATATATATATATATATATATATGTATGATTGATTTTCTTGGGAATAATGCTTATTTAATTGATGATTTTATTTTATATACTCTATTCTCCTTTTTCCAACGTTTCGGCATTAATTAGGTCTTTTTCAAGGGACCTATGACTTTGTTTTCATGAAGAAACCTCATTAAATGAGGTTTCTACGTTGACAAGCCGAAACGTTGAAAAAATGAGAAACAACTTAAATAAGCTTTATTTCTAAGAAAATTAATCATACATATATACCTTTCAGACTTAAGAAAGAGCATTTATATATATATATATATATATATATATATATATATATATATATATATATATATATATATATATATATATATATATATATATATATATATATATATATAAGAAAATGAAAATTTTTTTGTGCTTGAGGCACTGAATGAAATGTTTAAGGAAATGAACACTAAAACATTCATTTGAAAAATTCAAATTACCCAAGAGAAAGTTATAGTAGAGCTAGATATGTGAACGTGTACGATGTGATGTCTGCATCATCCTTCAAGGGATAAATGTTAGAGAAATATCGAAATCGATGCCACACCTGATGGAAGTGCGAGACATATATGTTTCGTTCTGCAAGGAACTCGTCAGTCGCACCACGTCCATCGAAGTGAGGCAACGATTTGAATCCCCGAGCCTATTCTTGTGACTCCAAGTGGAAGACCGTAGAGTAATGAATACTCCACAATTCCATCTGTAGGAATCAGTAGAAAACACCTTTTAGATTACAGACAGACCAAGCATCGAAATTTCACATAAATTCTAGACCCGTAGGTATCTACTAAACTGCAATGTCTATTTCACAAATATCATCATACGATGTTTTCAAATGTCAATATGTTGCGTTAGTAGTGATAAATGATAAATGGTGCTACTGACGAGTTCCTTGCAGAACGAAACATATATGTCTCGCACTTCCATCAGGTGTTGCATCGATTTCAATATTTCTCTAACATTTATCCCTTGAAATATAAGGGAGGCATCACATCGTACACGTTCACATATCTAACTCTATTATAACATTCTGTTGGTTGATTTGAATTTTTCGGATGAATGTTCTAGTGTTCATCTTCTTAAATACTTCATTCAGTGCCATAAGCACAAACATTTAATTTCCTTAAGAATATCGCCGAATAGACCTCTGAAATACGGAAATAAACGCGAGCGTACTACTAACGCAACCTATTGACATTTGAAAACATCGTAGGTATGATGATATTTGTCAAAGAGACATTGCAATTTAGTAGATACCTACGGGTATAGAAATTTCGATGCTTGGTGTTTCTGTAGTCTGAGAAGTGTTTTCTACTGATTCCTATAGATGTAATTGTGGAGTATTCATTACTCTACGGTCTTCCACTTGGAGTCACAAGAAGATACCTGGGGGCTGAAATCGTTGCCTCACTTCGATGGACGTGGTGCGACTGACGAGTTCCTTGCAAAACGAAACATATATGTCTCGTACTTCTATCAGGTGTGGCGATGGAGACATCACATCGTACACGTTCACATATCTAGTTCTACTATAACTTGATAAATTTGAATTTTTCAAGAGAATGTTCTAGTGTTCATTTTCTTATATAATAATAATAATTACCGAATGAATAATTCGTCAAATACGCATGACGACGTTTCGAAGTACTACTTCTTCATCAAATGCTGCATTGACACTCTTATTATTCCCTCTCTTTTCTATTATTCACATTCTCTCTATTATACTCTCATTATATTTTTCCACCCGTGAATGTATACGTTTAAACACACACACACACACACACACACACACACACACACACATACACACACACACATATATATATATATATATATATATATATATATATATATATATATATATATATATATATATATTATCATTGCAGTTTTTACCGATTGACCCGAGTATGTTTACAATAGTTGAATTCTTCGAATGATATATCAGGTAACTTCGATTGTGAAGATTAGTAAAAATACATTGAAAAGTCGACCTAGCTAAAAGCGGAGCTGAGTTTGTCATATTTGTTGTCGCAGGATGATTTAATTCTTGGGGACGTTCCATATGAATCGGGACACTGAACTTTGACGCAAGAATCGGCATGCCTGGCATAAATTTCATTTTGGCTGAAGATCCGAAAGTACTCCATAAATTGTCGCATTCAGTTTTGGTGAAAAATTCGAACTTTTCATAACATTGATACTGTCATTTCAAATTTTGGCCACAAAATTAACTGAAAATACATTTTCAATCTTTCATATGGTAGTCTATATTCCCTTCCCATTAGATGTGGTAATTATGGTTGAGTTATTGGAGATGATGTTTCAAGATGAAATGAAATGTCTCCACTCCATAATTCAAAAAATTTTTTGTGCACTGGTAAGGTACAAAATTTGAAGCAGTTATTCTGATTGAGCAAGCACATTCCTTTTATCAGCAACAGGTAGAAATAGTGAAGTGAATAATTTTTGCCTTTTTTCAAGTCATTTTTGGTTTATTGTTTCTCAGTTTCGATTGAATTTTATGAATGCTACTTCGGCTTCTTTGAATAACTTTTTCATTGTGGCATTACCAAAGGTATTTTGGACTACAGAAAAGGATGTCGACATGGATTATCGAACTTCCGCATTCAGAAAATTTGCAAAACAATTTCATATAAAACAGTGGTTTCAACCTAATATTCTGTGCGCCCCCTCAAGCTTACTTTCAAATACTGGACCCCCTTCAATCTCAACTACGATGGAAATGACACGTATCATGAAAAGTTTAATGGAATTTATTAATCAAAAGTGCAAAAATCGAATAATTGGAGTGCAACTAGTATTTCAGTATGGTCTTACTTCAGTACTTCAGTTTGGCGTTAGTAGCCCCAACTAATTGAGAACCCCTTATATGAAAAAATAATTTGAGTCCATCTGGTCCCTTAACAGAACATTACATTTGTATGAATTCTTTGAAATTTCTGTCAATAAAAACTATTAAGTTTGAATTATTTCGGCAGGTTAATATTGGTGGCCTTAAAGTGAATGAACGAAACTATTTTCATACTCAACGGAAAAAAATGTTTAATTTTTTCGAAAACTCGTCATTCAATTGTTTGGCATTTTCGTCCAGCTTACTGTCTTTGCTAAGGGTCTATAGTTGAATGGGAAGACAATTGAATTTTCAAATGCTCTTTGTCAAATACAAGCGTTCCCTATATTTCAGAGTTCCGAGTACTTCAACGCGGTTTTTCTCTTACACCCCTTTTCCATTTTCTCTGTTTGATTCATTCTCCTAATGGATCTACTTCGGGGGGAATAGGAACTTGTTTTCGGTCATTGACTTCATCGAAAATTGATGTTTCATCATTTCTCGATGGACTGAATCAATTTGATATATATATATATATATATATATATATATATATATATATATATATATATATATATATATATATATATATATATATATATATATATATATATATATATATATATATATATATATATATATATATATCTCCTCAGAACGGCGTAGCCAAGTTCAAGGCGTACGAACCTGGAGATGAAATCAATAATAAAAGAATACTCCTGTAAAGGAAGTCTCCACTTCTAGACCTCTACGTGAACTCTCCGGCTTTGGAGATTTGGTCAACGTATCGCCAATGTGGCGACTATTTATCCTTCACGGAGTCTTCAACCGACAAAGTTAACAGGGAATGAAACATTTTCTTGCGGTGAAAGGTACAAATGATAAAAACACAATTTTCGGTATAGCCCGCAACTCAATTGGAAGCAGCCGTTGAGACGTGTTTTGAGCTTATTGGCTCTCCTCAGAACGGCGTAGCCAAGTTCAAGGTGTACGAACCTGGAGATGGAATCAACAATAAAACAATACACCAGTAAAGAAATATATATATATATATATATATATATATATATATATATATATATATATATATATATATATATATATATATATATATATATATGTATATGTGCGCACACACACATACATATTTAAGAAATATTCATGAAAACGAAGACTAAAACATTCGTCAAGTATGACTTAACAATACAAACAATAACTATAATTTACAAAACAGTACTTTAAACAAACGATGATTGGGAAACAAATAATACTTCAGGAAAGTTAAAGAAAGAAAGAAACAATAAAGATAGTACGAGATCGAATTAGGGTGTCTATAAGTTAATCTGTGAATGTGGGAAAAGTTACATTGGACAGTCAGGTGGAAAATTTGATACCAGAATAAGAGAACGCATAAGAAGCTACGAGAACAAAAAATCAGATTAGACATTTGCAAACCACTGTATCGACAACCAACATAATTTCAACAACAATTAAGAGATCCTGCACATAGAAGACGAAGGCCTGAAACTTAACTTTCTGGAAAGTCTCGAAATTAATAGATACAAGAAAACGGGTTCAGCACTTTACGAGTAACTCGAGGTTAACAACATCCTCTATTGCACCTTACGTTTAGTAGGAGTATATAAACAAGTTAATTCATTTCTGTACTCAGTTTTCATCCACCTGATGAAGGTATTGTTTACCGAAACAATATTGTGAGGGACAATATAAATATTTTTGAAATATTTTTCAATTCATTAATAAGAAAAACATCCATTCGAATTTAATCGATAGTAGAGTAGAACTAGATATGTGAAAGTCTTTTATCTGATGCCTCCATTATCCTTCAAGAGATGAATGTTAGAAAAGTAGAGAAATATTTATACAACAAAGTGAAATTTTAGATAACAACGAAGACGTGTAAGCGTTCGGTGCTTGATGTGTCTATAATCTGAGATATGTTTCATATTGATTACTATAGATGGAGTTGTAAAGTATTGATTACTTGACGGTTCTTCACTTGGTGTTATAGGAAGATGCTCCGAGATTGAAATCGTTGACTCACTTCTATGAACATGGAGCAACTGACGAGTTTCCTTGAGAACGAAACAGCTTTCTTGAACTTCCATCAGGTGTGGCATCAATTTCAATATTTCTCTAATATTTATTCTTTGAATCATAAAGGATGCATCATATCATACACGTTCACATAGTTAGCTCTACTATAATATTCTTTTGATTGATTCGAAGAATTCGAAATATTCTGATCATTCATTTTCACAATCACAATTCTTTCAGCTATTACTGACATTTTGAAATTCAAAAACATTTATTTTTGTTGACGTTTCGTTGAACATTTCAACTTTATGAAAACTATCGAATATTCGAGTTTTATAAATTACTATTAATATCAAACGTCAGTCGTAATTCTTCAAGAAAATCATCTTGGATTTTCTGCCTTTTCAGTATTCAGAGGAATATTTCTGACTCTGCATTTTCTTCAGAAGTTTATTAGTCTTCTCCATCAGGAGGAAAGCTCTGAAAAAATGATGGTTAGCCAGGTAATTCGAATGAGTAGTATTATTTTTTGAAATTGAATTTTTCATAGTTGAGTTTTAATATACTAGTCCAGAAAATTTATACTTCAATATTTATTTTGGGTATATGTGTGTGAATTTCATGGTAAATCAGGAAAAAATGAGTTTTGTGATATGTTGTTTGATGATTGTTGTGTATCGATTTATGAGTGTTATTTGTAAGGTTTATCAAATTGCTATAGATAAAATTGGGGTGTTTTATACCTGTTCTTTCATTTATATTATTCTCTTAATTTTTATAAATGTGTGACATTTCTGAAATTTCCGAATTTCTCTACATTTTTTGTCTTTCTCAGTTGCCAAAATCTTTGTGTTATTATATTTAAAATCGTATTTTTAAATTATTAAGTTATATGTAGGGATATGTGAGGCCAGTAAGCATTGTTTCATCTTCGTAAATTGGTTCTGAAGATTGCTTCTGCGTAGATTGCTTCTATGGTTAGAGAGATTCATTTTTCGGTCATCTTTCCATTTATTTAGTTTCATCATGAGATATTTGAAATCCGGATTTCTGCTCAATTTCATGTCGTTTTTTAAGGGTAAATCGTTTGAGTTCTATTGTCTATGATAATAATGATATCGTCTACGAAAGCGAGACATTGACACACACACACACATATATATATATATATATATATATATATATATATATATATATATATATATATATGACAAACTATCTGATTCGTAACCATATTATTTATATATAAATTTGATATATATATAACCAGAAAACCCAAGATATATATACTATATATATATATATATATATATATATATATATATATATATATATATATATATATATATATAATGAATTTCTAAGGGTTTATTGACTCAGTATTTGCAGTGGTACTCTCTTCCCTTTACCAAGCTTTCGCAACCTACTTTATTGCTTCTTCAGGGTTCTAAAATATATAAAACAACCTTAATGAATATCTACATACAAACTCTACAATGTTAGCTCACATGAGAGTTGAGGTTACAATCATTAAATTAGTTAACAGCAATAACATAAGCGCAATTTTCAATTTCTTTAACATTCACAATTCTATCTCAATATTAATTACTATATTATTTAAGGTTAATGTATATTCTTGTCACGTATCATCTGATCCCAGTTGTTTCCTTTCTTCTTCTTTTGTCGTGTTTCTTTTCTTGATCAATATCCAGTAAGTAGCTATATATGTTACTCAAGTTTTGTGTGTCACTTTTTCTATTTATAGAATTTTCATATTTTCTTATTTCTATTATCTCATGTATAAGTCTTTTGTGATAGTTACGTTCCGTTTTTAGGATCTGTACATCGTCGTAGTTTGCTCTATGGTCTAACTTTGTTGTATGCGTTACTAAGGCACATCTATCTTTTCCATTTTTTATATCTGATTTATGATGAGCTATCCTATTTTTTAACCATTGTGATGTCTCTCCTATGTATACTCCATCACAGTCTTTACAATTTATTTTATATATTATTTCACTTTTCAATGTTTTTGTAATTTGATCTTTGAGCGTACTATATAATCCTTTAACTGTTTTCTGATTGTATGTTATGATCTTTACATTTTTGTCTTTGAATATATTTTTTATTTTTTTTGTTGAATTATTTATATTTGGTATGGACGCATAATATTTCTTATTTTCTACCTCCTCTCTTCTTGGTTCTTCTATATATATATATATATATATATATATATATATATATATATATATATATATATATATATATATATATATATTATGGATATTAGAGATTCACGGATGGAAAAATATGATGGTATATTTATTAAAATAAATTAAACTCTTGGCTTAATGTTTCACGATTTATTTAACAATATGTATAGTCAACATGTAGCGTTAGCTCATTTTCAAGACTAAACTACTATAAGAGATTGCTTCCATTTACAATTTCTTCTTTTCTCTTCCAAGTGTGTTGTTTCGTTGGAAATTGGGAACTGGCAGACGTTTGTCACTTGACATTATCAATGCTTCAAATGATGGTTATCGATTGTTCGGAGTCTGGTGACTGAAAAGTCTCTGGTGATTTTCAGTCACCAGACTCCGAGCAATCGATAACCATCATTTGAAGCATTGATAATGTCAAGTGAGACACGAAACGTCTGCCAGTTCCCAACTGGCAAACAAACCAACGGATGTATTCCCGAACAATATACCATATATATATATATATATATATATATATATATATATATATATATATATATATATATATATATATATATTTCATTACTCATCATATAATGAGTCCTCTATCCTTTATGGAATTTGTAACTAATAATTCACACAAAACTTTCTACGCAGGTGAAATTATGAAAACAAAAATAGTTAATAACGGTGTATTGCAAGTTATTTCCATTTATGTCATATGTGAGTTTGTATTCGGGACTTCAAAGGTTCCTTATAAAGTATTTTTACTAGAATCATTCAGTTGTTGAATGGAGCAGCGATTCCCACGATCACCAGAACCTAACGAGAGAATCTCAGAATAAAATAAAACTTAAGTTTTCTGGGAAGAGCGTTATATAATTTCATTGACATATACAGAGCACCATCTTGAGCCAGGCTCAGTGAAAGAAGAGGATATATGTACGAATCCATCTGTCTTGTATTGTTTTTATTCAAGTATTTCTCAAACAGTTCATCATGTCTACTTATGAATATAAGGCACTGGTAAATGTAGAGTCCAGTAAGAGTGAGGATGTTATTTGATTTGAAAACATTCCTGCAGGTTTGTCTATATTTTAGATTGAACATATAACTGATGGCCATTTTTTGTTTCACAAACAGACAATTAGCATACGAGCTATATCCCCAGAAGATAATGGCATATGCCAGTGTTGACTGGAAGTTGGAGAAATATATTGTTTTAATCGTATCAGTGTCAACAGATTTTTTCAGCACATTAATTGTATACAATATTGAGTTTAACTTATTACTTATGTGGTCAATATGACTTTTCCATTTTAGGTTTTTATCAATATATATTCCGAGAAATTTGGTACAACTGGATAGTTCTACTAATATATCATCTATCATGAAATTTTTTACATTTATTGTCGTTTTGTCAGTATGGAATACTACACACTCTGTTTTTTTACTATTCAAGGTTAGGTGATTATCAGTGCACCACTCCTTCACTTTCTTATATGCATCATCAGGTTTTTGTCGATTTATAGAGGAATCCCCATCAGTAACATTCACAATTATATTAGTGTCATCCGCATATAATGTAAACCCCACTGACAAATCAGCACATTTTGGCATATCATTTACATATATAATGAATAGAAGAGGGCCTAAGACACTTCCTTGGGGTACTCCCCTACTAACTCTGATATCATCTGACTTGTAAGTATTCGCCATTTTTGTGATGTGTACACTTTGTATTCTATTTTCTAGGTAGCTTTTTATTAGCTTGAGTTGGTTGTCACGTATTCCGTGTGCCTCTAACTTTATCAATAATCGGGCATGATTGACACAATCAAATGCTTTCGTTAAATCTAGAAAAAGTCCCACTGGAATCTCTCCTTTTTCAATTATTTTCAATATGTTCTGTGTCAGTTCAAATATAGCAGTGTTTGTACTTTTCTTATGAAGAAATCCATGTTGTGATGTGTTAAATATTTTATGTTTATTGAAAAATCTAATCATTCGATCTGCCAGAATTTTCTCAAATATCTTATTGAAAGTTGTTAATAAGTTGATTGGCCTATAATTTTCAAATTCTTCTATTGGTCCTTTTTTATAAACTGGAATAATAACTGCTCTCTTTAGAGCTTTTGGAAATATGCCTACTACAAAAGATCTATATATTATATACCTTAAAGGTTCTGCTATTAATTGTATAACCTTCTTCAGCACACTGCTGGGTATCTGATCATATCCTGCTGATAATGAGCATTTGAGTTTTTTCACAGCATCTATAATTTCTTTACTTGTCACTTCGAACATATAGAAAGATTTCTTTATATAATTTATTTTTGGTTTATTTTCTTTTTTATGAATATTTGCTTCAGTGTTTGTAATACTTGTGAAATACTTATTGAATTGATCAACTAGTTTTTGTGGTTCCATAGTAGGTATAGGTTTCTCTTTGTTAATTTGTTGACATCCAGTCAGAGTCTTCAATATGTACCACGTGGTTTTTTTTTATTATCTGAGTTTTGAATTCTGTGTCTATAATGTAGTTGTTTGGCAGTCTTGATTGCTTTATCATATTCTCTCTTTTTTGTCTTATATTGATCCAGATAAGCATGTCTATATTGTGAGATAATAAATAGAACATTCAGTTGATGTTTAAGATCTACTATTGTTTGTGAGCTTCTATAAGAATGTTTGCCTTTCTCAATTGACGGATCCTTCACTAATTCATCTTTCACAATTACCACTGGAAATGATTGCTGATACATATCTTCAAAATGTAAAGAAAAAAAGTTCCACATATCATCTATTTTCTCTGGGTCCATGAGAAATAGGGGAGTCCAATCAAATTCTGTTAGTTTTTCTCTCAAAAGGTTCATATTCCGGTCTGTAAAACGTCTAATGTTTTTTATAGTAGTAATTTTTTTTTCTTTTCCTATTTGAAAAGTAAGTATTTGGGCCATATGATCTGATAAATGTGGCTGCATTACTTTTACTCTACTATTGCCGACATTTGTACAGATATTATCAAGACAAGTAGCTGAGTGCTTTGTTACTCTAGTAGGTATTTCAACTTTTGGGCACAAGTTATATGATTGTAGAATCGAAAATAAAATACGTGTATTTTTGTTTCCATATTTGAGAAAATCCAGATTAAAATCACCAACGACTATGAGTGGCACATTATCTTTACATAATATGTCTAAGGTAATTATGAGATTTTCAAAAAACATATCCAGATCTGACAGAGGAGGAGTGTCCGGGCGATATATACAGAGCAGTCGAAGTTTGGTAGCCTTACCCAGATTACATTCCAATGCTGAACATTCAAATACATGTGGTATAGACCTGTTTGATATATAAATAAAACTTATTGCATCAAGTACTTTTTCAAATGCCTCCTCCTATTTATACGTTTCGCTATGTTCGTTGAAAAGACCCGCTTTGCTTTCATTGATGTATTGTTCCCCAAATTGTCAGAACTTGTGAATAATTTGTAATAAATGAATAATTGAATGAAGACTCGTGCAAACCCTTATTTCAACTGTTAATATCGCCCAAGTTAGGAATTGAATAGGACCAGAATGCTTTGAATAGATACAATCGAGTAACTTTCAACAGTGGCTGGAATAACAAGATGAAGATTTAACCCAAACTGACACTGGGAAATATCGAATCAGCATTCAATTTGAAGAAGAAACTTCGGCAAGTCTTGAAATGTAACCTCTTAGTTGATTTATTCTGCAGAAAAAGTGATCTACTCATTTTTTAAAGGATAAATGGTACTACAGAATATCGATTGAAATTGGAAGGTTTCTTGAAAGAGGCAAAATCAGAAAATTCACCACATTTTCCTAACCTTGAGATAACAATTATTGGATATGACTCAAAACATTTCGATTTCAATTATTTTATCTATTTTTGCAACTGGTAAATCACTTATTTGAATTAGCCTTCTAGCTATCTGAAGCATCTTCTCCATTAGCTATATTCAAAATTCGACATCTTTTGTCGGTAGTCCCTACTCATAAATTATGAGGGGTTTTTATAGTACATACATGCTCAGAATATCGAAGTTTTATTTATCTAATGAATCTTATGTCAATAATGGTATCACACTCAAATATAGCAAAATATTTGGGAATTCAACTACACGCAAAGTTCCGATGAAAACCATTTATTCATTAACCGATTGGGCCGATTCTTGATGAAAACCTAAATACATAATTTAAATAAAATTAAATAGTTTTTATTTTTGAGTTAAACATAACAATATTGTTTGGCCAACAGAGTGGTTTCATCAGATAATAATAATAATAATCTTTATTTAAGGTTCTCGTAATACAATTATATAGGTAAAACAATAGTAACTATTCTAATTTTAAGATCTATCTTGTCAATTATGTTGCCTAAACAAAGCTAATACATTTTCTCACAATGACCGTAGCCTGTGGTGAGTACGAATAATGTCTATTTATATTCTGCAATATTTAATACCTACATATATATCAATGTATCTAGTTTGATTATTTGAGAAAAAACTTATTAATCTAAAAATTTTATAACAATATTGGGGAGAAGCGAATATCAATATGATAAAAGTGTGTAACACTATAATATATTGTTTTAAAACCTTTTTAGCTTTTAAATGTTCACCAGTCGATGAATCATATACCTGTCCTTTGTTTTCATCCAGTTCTTTAAGGCAGACTTGCATTTTTTAATGTTAATCATATTTTTAATTCAAATGGCAATTCATTATAGATTCTTGGTGCCAACTAGGAGTAGCTACGAAGACATATAGATTTACTGTATTGCGGAATTGATAAAGAGTTTCTGCTATATCTGGTGTTCACGCTATGTTCTAAAAAGTAACAACTGTCTATTTTCTTTTTCGTGAAGATGAGCAGCGATTCTCTATACAGAAAGTGAGTCGGATATCTGATATCTTTTAGATGAAGGATTTTCAGCAGCCATTTTTGTTGAATTTCGAGCTTTTTTATTACTTTATCATAGGCACCACCCCACGCAACAATACCATAGTGCTTTGTAGATAATTGTTAGATGTTTTATGTCTAGAATAATTGTCAGTTCTTTAAATTTGGATATTAATCCTCTAAGTTTACCAATTAAGCTTCTGATGTGGGAATCCTATTTTGGGAAGGTGCGAATCCAGTATAATTCCTAAGTATTTGCATTCGTATGTGCAAGGAATGTTGAATGTCTTTTCTGCTATTTTAATTCTCAGTGGTTCACTAGGTGGAAGTAAGCGCTTATCTACAGCAGAAGGAATTTATTTCGTTTTATCTATATTGATAGTTAAGAGGTGATGCTTTAACCAATTAAAGTTATTCACAAAATCAGATTCAGCTTTGGTTTTGATCATTCAGATGTAGATAATAAACTGATTATCATCTACATCTGATGAAGCCACTCTTTGGTGAAAATATAGTTATGTTCAACTAAATTATAGTGAAAATAAAAGAATTACTTAGTTTTATTCTAATTATTCCGGTGGAAAGCTGACGTTAAGGAAAAAAGAACAAAAGTGGAACAATCAAACAGGAAAATATCATGACTGATACGACGTGAGTCCCAATTATTAATACGAAACAAGCTTTTGATTTATAAGCAAATTTTCCAGCCAGTGTGGTTCTATGGTATACAATTTTGGGCTGCTCCAAAAAATGAATGGCAATATCATACAAAGTTTTCATACACAGTACTCAAAGTTTTTACAGATGACCCTTATATGTTCGTGATAATGACATATGTAGAGATCTGAAGGTAGAAACTGTTGAGTAAACTATTTCTTAGTATGCGACTAAACATGAAGAAACGTTTCATCAACATATTAACATCGAAGCGATTAATTTGTTGAAGATCACGAACATTAAGAGAAAACTTGAAAGAACTAGTTGCTCAGCTCAAACTTCGAGTTAGTTGGGTGAACGTGACTGCGAAAAACAGTGCCCGATCCACATGTTAAGTTTAATATAGAAATATATACAATACCTATATATATATATAGAAATAGTCAATTAGGTTAGAATAAAATTGCACATTGGTCGGTCTACTGTCACCAGATTGTAATGACGAACATGCTTAGATTTAGTATTCAATAATGATAAAACAAATTTGATGCACTTGAATATTGTTATATGGGCTAATGTCAGGCTGTCGTCAAATCAAAAAAACTCGGAAATGCCAGTAAAATATACATTACACATTAGATTACACTAACTTATTCAATTTAGTCGATGTAAAGTTAGAAATTGGCACGATAACAATATATACGTATATATATATATATATATATATATATATATATATATATATATATATATATATATATATATATATATATATATATATATACATATATATATATATATATATATATATATATATATATATATATATATATATATACAATTATACATAATACAATAATACAATTATATATTATACAATTATATATATATATATATATATATATATATATATATATATATATATATATATATATATATATATATATAAATCCCAATAAGTATTTTCAATACATAAGGGACAAGTCAAAATAAAGTTAATGAATACAAAATACAAAAAAGTTGGAATATGATATTGTGTAATTTCTTCACATGATTTCCAGTGTTCAGCAATCGCCAAAATATCCACATCATTCTCTGATATCAATAAGTTTAATTTATTCATCGCTATATTCGAGCACTGTACATTTTGAAATAAGAGAGATGATCTTGGTTATTTGTTGATGGCTAACAATTATTGATGCAGTTTCAATTCCTGAAGTTCCACAGGAAAAAGGTATGTTTTCTCTCTTCTATCTGGATAAATAGCTTTTAGTTTCCGAATTGATACCTTTCCATCAACTGATTGAATTCTTGAATGAAATAGATAGGAATATTTCTTGTTTTCAGACATTATTACTTGACGGAAATTCTCGATTTATAATTCAGTTATTTTTCTTTATATTTGGATAGTAGTCAATGACTTCACCGGTGACAACCTAATCGGTGAATGTCTTGAAACTGAAACAAAATTATTTATTTAATAAATACAATATCAACTTAATTATAAAATCCAACAAACCTGAAACAAGAATCGAGAATTAAATGTCGACTGAATATTGAGCTCTACATCCACAGAATAAACAAACAGAACAGGAGGTTAAAATATAATGTAAGAGGGATGACAGATTGATACAAGGATCACCGAATTTCTGATAATGACTCTACCGTAAAATATATCATACTTAGATACAATAACATTAGTTCATTGTTCATCAGAGAGTGTGACATGTAATCCTTTAAATTCATGTTTGTTTTAGGTGTATTTCGAAATTGGTAGCAATTTCAGTCACTTCCAATTTTTTTCCTCTCCGAGGACAATTTTTTTTATTATTACCTCTCAATCTCGTGATATTGTTCAATTCATAGGTAACTTATTCTTACGAAAGTGTTGCCACACAGCACCGTCCATCAAGTTTTACATGCCTTGTTCCGAATCTTTGAATTAAATCTCCAGGGTTAATTATCATTAATATTGGAAGCTGATATGTGAAGCAGTAAAGAAAGTAAAATTCCACAGCATATGCTTCGGTAAATACATGAAACAATATTTAGAATTTTCTCGTAAAATAATAAATACGCATGATGCGTTTCGAAGTACTACTTCTTTATCGAATGCTGAATTAACAATGATTGCTAATTTAGTTAATCATCATTGTTAATACAGCATTTGATAAAGAAGTAGGTCTTTGAAACGCGTCATGCGTATTTTTTAAATTATGAGAAAATTCTGAATATTGTTTCATTATGGCTATTAATTTTCTGAAAGTATCGGCCTCATCAATCATCAAATACATAAAACTGAGAATGCACTGATCAATTCTTATTTGTCTATGCTTTTGTTCTTTCAATACAAGACGCACTCTTCAAGAGCCACTGCCTACTCCATAAAAGCGTTTCTTTGAGTCCCTAAATGTTCCCTAAGTTCCCTAATGGAGATCTTGAATTCTTTATTGATAATTCGTTGACGAATTTGAGATATTATTTTTCTCTGTAAATATTTGGGAAGGAGACATGTTGATATTAGGAAGCGCAATCTTCTACAAAATTTCCATATAGACTGAAACATGAGATTCTACTCAATTTCCTATTATCTCTTCTAAAATCAGTTCAATGAAAATGCCATGAAGACAGAGCAAATAATTTCCTTCTGTAAGTTAAATACGCACAGAAGATAATATTCTTCTGTTAGATTGGCCGCAAAATATCGATTGTCATTCTGTTCAAACTGCGGCATGTTTGTTTAGAGAAGTGGAAGCTCGAAAAAAGGCGTCCTTAATATCGAACTTCCCGACCTCCGTTCTCGTATGAAACTTGGTATTTGTCTTTGCAGTTCTCGTCCATTTAATCGAATACTTTCGGGATAAAATGGATCGGAATTCCTTTAGTCATGTATTATTCATGTGCCTACTCGATTGTATTTACTTGAAGGAACTACTGATATTGCTGGGAAACTGTCTGTTTTTGAATGGAAAACAAAGCTATTTATTACATAAAATATTTATCTCCTAACTGCCAACAAGTTGAGGCAGTAATGATATTTATTGATAGTAATCGAAATAAGTGGAGATATCAGCTTCAGGCTGAGTATAATGTAGACTTCTGTAGTGAATTTTAATCAACAATGCTCAAATATGTTCGAAATATTACTATTTAATTGTAATTTATCAAATTGGTGCAAATCCATTATAATAAACTGTAAGATGAGTTCAAAAACTTGAACTTTGATTCACACTTCAATTCACCAATAGCATTACGTGATTCGTCTCTTTACAGACTTCTTCAGATACTCACATAATATGAGTAAATAATAACAATTTCAAGTGTACATGCCAAAAACTCAAAGGATCTTACTTCTATTTTTTAAAAGCTCTCTACTCATAAAAGTTCAACTATGGTGAGTTACTCAATTCTAATTGTTCATTAAACAAATTCTCAGATAATTGTGGAAATACATATACTCAAATATTGTGGGAATTTGTTCAAAGAAAAAGTAGAATCAAATAACTCAGCGATTTTGAACCTTTCAATGTAAAGGGCTTCAAGTTCAGTATGGAACGTTTTTAAGAATAAATGTATGAAATGGGAGGTATTAATAAAGAATTGTCTAGAAATCACTGACTGAACAATTCTTTATTCGACTAGTTTCGCCTTTTGCGGCATTATCAAAAAAAAAACAAACAAAACAAAGAAAAAATTGCAGAATAGAGCTATGCGAACAATTTTGAAATGTAATGGAGATTACTGCTATTTCTATTACAATTTTAATGAAAAGTGTATCTACAGATTTCCATAAAGTTAGCGTTCAATTATTTATGTTTACGAAAGCGGTATTAGTTTTTTACTCACCTGAAAAAGACGTAAGTACTCAGTTGTATCGTGTAAAATAAAATAGAGTGGAAATTAGACAAGTCTGTACATTCCAAGAAGAGGACGAACTGCCTTTGCTGTTTCGAGTGCTGCCTTGCATTATAGGAGGTAGCCAAACTGCTTAGAATTCACATTGGGTTTCTAATTGAAACCCTGTCTGTCTCTATCTCTCTCCGAATTTAGCCTATCCTGATAACAACGAATTCGTGTTTCGAATTTTCAATTTTTTTGGTGGGATGGTGGCAGTCAAGATAAAACTATATCATCAGGGAAACATTCTTATTCATCTAGATCTAGAACACTGACAGAATATACAAATTGGTTTCAAAATTGAAACAAAGTGATTATGTAGGTTCTGATAACTCATTATTAGTGTAGTGAAATGAAGAATAATGAATGTAACCACTGCCTATAAAATTGTTACAGGCGGCCTGCCAAACCTTCATATTTGTAACAATTCTCAGGAAGTTTATTTGTTTTGAATTCAGCCATAAATTCGGACTATGTGACGCCATTTGTGGGATACATCGAAGCAGATTTGAAATTATAGTCTTTTTTATAAAAGAAAATTCAGTTTCCAATTTTGGAGTAACTAATACATTCGAAGTATTGCAACAATTGCATAAAATATAAGATAAATTCCAACACTTGAACTATTGATTCAAACTTTTATTGAACAAGAGCATAACGCGTTTCTTCTTAACTGATATTTTCAGACTCTTCAAAATATGAGAAGAAATTTGACTGTACATCTTCACACGATGATCTTCACATTTTTTTGATGGCAGAAATTGAGCAGTACGCTAACGAAACGCTCTGCAAATATTGTACAAAATATGTAGAAAAATCGTTAAAGTGTGAAAAATGTTACAGCACATATCATTCATCTTGTGTACACCGTTTGAGAGGAGTAACAATTTCAAGTTAAACTGCAGTGATTTGCTGTGAAAAAGGAAACTTAGAAGAATCGTCTGGTAATCAGACGAATTCAACAGAAGCAGAAAACACACAAGCCAATAATAGGGTATCAATAATCAATGAGTCCTAATTTATTCATTAATATCATAATAAGTTTAGATGAAGCCAACAAACTATTATTTGAAAACAAAGAATTATCGAAAGACAAAATCACGAAACTTGAAAACGATATCTCAATCATGGACATTGAAATTGACGAGTTAAAGAAACAGATGGCAAATACAAATATTGTAAAAAAAGACATGCTAGATCAAGGCTGGCCAATAGTTTTTCAAGGTGGGCAAAATTTCATAGACTGTGGTGCCGCCGGGCCAAATACCATATTCATAAGGTATTAATATACACAAAACGTACATTAAAAATTTGGTTTAATTTACTTTATTTGTAAATGAAATTAAGTAACATACATAATAACAACATTATTTCTATTTAATGAGAGCTGTGAAGAGGTTTTTGTGATAGTAATTTGTCGATATTTGGTTTTAAGTCTGATGTTGATAGTACAATCAAATCCGAAATGTGTTTTGCAGTGAGAGATGTGCGATATTTATTTTTGATGTATGATAGAGTTGAAAATGTTTTCTCACACACATAGGTGCAACCAAACCTGCTTAAAATTTGCATAGCAAGGTCGCGCAATGTTGGGAAATCTTCACTGGAAACGTTTTTCCAAAAACTTGCAAAACTTTCTGTTAGCTGCTCTGAAGATACATTTTCATAGAAAATTTGTTTCAGGGCAGTGTGGTTTTGAAGATCTGTTACTTCGAGCTGTATGTTTGCTGGATAATCAACCAAGTCAGTAGAACTGATAGCAAATGGATTTATAAACAGCTGAATATTTCTCTTGTCCGATTCAAAATCCTGGAATCTGTTTTCAAAAGACTCTTTTAAACATTTTATTTTTGATAGGTATTTAGGAATATCAAGGGCAGTGATCTCTAATTCTTCTTTTAAACTTGCAAGTGTGGAAAAATGGTCGACTTTATTTCTCTCTAAGTTTGCTGCGAACAAGTCCAACTTCCCTTTGAAACCATTGATCAAGTTGAACATTGTTGGAAGAGAACAATTTTTTCCTTGCAGTTTAAGGTTCAGGACATTAAGGTGCTTCAATGTATCAACTAAAAATGCAAGATCGCACAGCCATAATGAATTTTCAAGCAGAGCTCTCTCTGCTGGCAATGCTTGTTTTTCTTTCAGAAATTCCAGAACATGTTCCCTCAAATCATAAAAATGTTTCAACATTTCGCCTTTAGATAACCAGCGAACAGCGCAATAAAGATGTAATTCGCCGTATTCTTTTATTTCTTCTTCAAACAACGTTCTGAATTCTCGTCGGTTAAGTGCTCTGGCACGTATGAAATTAATGCAGCGTACTACTGGGTCAATCACGTCCTCGAAAGTCATGTCTTTAGCGCACAAAGCTTCTTGATGTATAATACAATGATAAGAAAACAATTGTCGACCTATGTAATTTTGCAGCAAAGCTACAGCGCCATTGGTTTTCCCCATCATCGCAGGTGCTCCATCAGTGCAAACTGAATTGCATTTATCCCAGTTTAGGCTCTTACCCTCAATGCAATCTTTCAGTTTCATGAATATATCTTTTCCTGTGGTTGTAGTTTCCAGTTGGCAGAGGTCCAATATATCTTGAAATATATTGAAATTGTCATCAAAATCAAACTGGTATGGCGCAAAAACAGCTAATTGCGCCATACCAGTTAAATCGCAGGTTTCGTCCAATGCAAGTGAATAATATCTACATTTAGTTACAAACTCTGCAATTTGACTGTTAATGTCTGTTGACATATCTTCTACTCGCCTCATTACTGTGTTGCGCGACAGTGAAATACTAGCTGCCATGGCTTTAACCTTTTGATCATTGCAGTTCTGTGCAAAAATGGACAAACTCTGTTTGATAATTTCCCCATCAGAAAACGGCTTTTTCTTCTTAGCCAATAATAAAGATATTTCATACGATGTTTTGACCATGGCTTCCAGTTCTTCGTGTCGTTTTACAAAAATATTTTGCTGTGAAAATAGTTCTTTCTTCTTTTTATTTATGAAATCAGTCCTTACAGCTGACCCCACTGGATACTCTTTGTCGAATTTTGTATGGTTTTGCTTAAAATGCCGCTCTAAATTATATTTTTTAGCAACAGCTACTGTTGCTGAGCAAATGAGACACACAGGTTTGCGGGCTTTGCTTTCGGTGAAAAGGTATTTTGTTTCCCATTCTTCATGAAACGTCCGAGGGTTATCCTTTATTCTTGATGTACTCGTACTAGGTTTGCTGAGGGCCATACTAAAACAATGTAAAAAACTACATGTACATGTAAAACTACATGTAAATGTACATGTAAAACTACATGTAAATGTACATGTAGTTTTATGAAATGAAGGTTAGTACCTAAGTAAAATAAAACTATTAATTTGGACAGGCACCGCTCCACAATATCAATAAATATCTAATTAAGATTCGTAGGTACAAATCCTACATCTTGGGCAATAAGACCGCCGCGCCGCCTGCTGTGCAGGAAAGTATTTACAAACAAACAAACAAACTAATTGTAACACATGCAAATATTACACTTACCTGCAGAGAAGATGCAAAGTTTTGGTATTCTTTCTAATTTATTAAACGAATTGTCACAAAACGAATTAGTAATTCAATATACTTGCATTCAAGTAAGATTGATAACGGTACTAAGATGCTCGCTAACCGTCCGTTTGTCTGGCTATTGGAGGACGGGACCGATATGCGTGCGGGGTGCGGGCGAAGTAGCGACAATACCCGAACGACGCGGATCGGTTGCGCTCGGCTGACCAATCAAGTGGAAGCAGTGCTATCGCACGCCGCGCTGCCGAAGTGCTAGCGGGAAAATTCAAATGCCTTGGCGCGAAGTGCTGGCGGGCAAATTCAAATGCCTTGGCGCAAAGTGCTGGCGGGCAAATTCAAATGCCTTGGCGGGCCACTATGTGGCCCGCGGGCCTGGGTTTGGCCAGCTAAGTGCTAGATGATAAAGATGGAAGGCAAGCATCATCGAAAATTAACAAACTGGTGAAGATAATGAAGAAATGGGTGCTGTAAAAAACAATCATGAAAACAGATAGAAGCTAAGAAAATGGCAGAAATTATAAACTTAAACAATCATTACTCCAAATCAGAACTTAGTATTGTCGAAGAAACTTTATAAAACGAAAAAAACATTGGAATAAACAAAGAAAAACAAAGCCCAAAGATTGAAGAATGGCAAGTGAAACGCAATAGAAGATTGTTGAAGTCTGGCAGACTAATGGTAGGAACTTGCATAGTAAATGAAAATGATACAGATACCGAAAATGAATTTACCGGTCAAGAAAAAATGGCATGGTTCTTTATGAATAAGTTGAACAATCACGTACCAGAAAATATAATTGAGGTGTATATACGGAAAAAACCTGGCTTTATAGATGTACAAGAAGAAGTAAAAGACTAGCATTTGAAAGCAAAAGGGGTAATAAAAAAGGTTTTCAGTGAAAGTAACATTAGTGAGGAAGGACGAACTATATAATCCTGAATTCTGACTAGAAAATGTTGGAATTGAACTTTTCAATATGCAGCTTTACGAAAGAAATAAATTGGCAGGTAATTTTTTATAGGTTATATACCGAAGAATAAAAATAAGTTTGCAAATAAACCTACCAATATCACGTAAAGTATAATACATCACAACTTACAGTCAATGGCGAATACGAAGAATTAAACATATGCATCAATTTAAAAACATATCAAATATTCTGAATTATCGAAACAATTGTGTGACACTATTTCATTTTATGTTGACACTTTCTGAAATAAAGATATTCATTATTATTATCATCATTATTATTATTATAAACAAACAGGATGTTTAGACCATAGATTAATTCTCAAATGCCTTCTACACTGATCTAGCTTTGTAACTGAAAATGTTCAACATTGGTGAGTTTGTTTCTCAAATTCACATGTCAGACATGATGGAAATTGAATGTCATTCAATTTTCATCATGTCTGACATGTGAATTTGAGAAGTCTGCAGTGAAAATAAAGAGAACTATTCTATAACATATTTGTGATTCATGTGACTTGTATTTTATGTTTAATTTGAGATTTTTCTTTTATCTTGGAAACGAGCTATATTTGTACTAGTCCATTGTTATTCAACAACATACATGTAATTGACATGTCCTCATACTTCACCAGTGTGCTCTACTCCCTCTGAAGCCTGATGATGCGAATAATACTTCGCGAAACCGGTAGTTAATTAAACCAAATTTTTGAGTTGTGAGAATTGTGTTTCATTTAACCCTCATTATAAAAATGAACTCACACAGGGATAATACCATTTCAAATATATATATATATATATATATATATATATATATATATATATATATATATATATATATATATAGTAGTATATATATATATTGAAATTGATTTATTGCCTGTTTAAGATACTTTATTTCGAAAGTTTTGACAAAGTTGTAATATAACAACGAAACGTCAACAAAAATGAACTTTTTCATATCAAAAAAAAACCTGTTATTGCTAAAAACTTTCAAAATAAAATAATATATATATATATATATATATATATATATATATATATATATATATATATATATATATATATATATATATATGACAAAAACACAATTCTTGGTATAGCCCACAACTCAATTGGAAGCAGCTGTTGACACGTTTTTCGAGCTTTTTGGCTCTCTTCGAATCGGCGTAGCCAAGTTCAAGGTGTACGAACCTGGAAAAAAATTTTTCATTCGTTATATATATATATATATATATATACATATATATATATATATATATATATATATATATATATATATATATATATATATATATATATATATATATATATATATATATATATATGGAGGAAAACTCTACATATGTTTCATGTGGTTAACCCATTATCAAGAGTATACAATATTACATGTAATATCGTATACTCTTGATAATGGGTTAACAATCTGAAATATATGTGGAGTTTTCGAAATATTCAGTGAAACTTAAGTCAAGTGTGTTAATTTTTTATTTTATAGTTATTGTATTTTCGATTTCCTTCTGTCTGATTATAAGAAACTGACAGTTAAGCTTTTCGCTCAAGTTTTTTTGATCGACTAGATGTGATAATTGCAATCTCTTTGATGATGAATGAAATATTAAATGAATAATTTTGATATTTGATAGTGTTGGCGTTTACAAGATCCATTATAATTGAATATAAACTTAAACTCAAACACTTGAACTTATGATTTACACTTTATGCGTCTTGCTATGTAGTCAATAAAGTGTAAATCAAAAGTTCAAGTGTTTGAATTTAAGTTTATATTCGAATAATTTTGATGTTATAATAATCAATCTATGTATAATACTGGGAAGAGAAGCCATTTTGTAAGATTATGTGTGGAAAGAAGAGTTCTGTGTTGTACATGTGTTGAAAATTGAGGTATTGATGAGATTTTATTCCAGCACTGAATTTAATATTAGAATAAACTAATCGACAATTATATCATAAACATTAACATTTGACTCAGTTTTCACTCACCGAAAATAATATCGAATCTCTATTTTGCATATATTCAGCAATGCAAGAAAAACGAGCTTTATTGTCAACTGTTATTCTAATCTAATACCTGGGATTAGATGATATGTACCCATACATAACATTAAAAATTAACTTAAATCAACATTTGCCTCAATATAGATCGTCCATCCATTTTCAAAACTTGAAAAGTTTTCACAGGATTCAAAGATACTTCTCAACTCATTATACAATTTAAGACTTTCCAGTTAAATCAAGACATATTATTTTGATAAAAGTTTCTTCTAGGTTATAAATAGGTATAATTAACCTATTTATATGAATCTGGAAAGGGTGTTATAACCATGTTTATCGCTGACGAATAAACATTTGAAAAAGTAAATTAAAAATTAACACACTTGACTTAAATTACACTGAAAATATTAAAAACCCTACATATGTTTCGGGTAGTTAACCCATTATCAAGAGTGTACAATATTACTGATTACTGATCAGTAATATTGTATTGATGAAATATATTTGATGAAGTCAATAATAATATTTATGAAAATATTCATTTTAGCAATAGCTATTACAAAATCATATATACATTTAGGTTCAAAATATATAATTTACAATTAGTTATGTTTATAACGAACTCAGCTAATTTACGCTTGAATACTTTAACAATGAGACATTTATCCCCAACAGTTATACATCCAGTTACAGAGAAAAAAATTACAATTTACAAAAAATTACAATTTGTACACAAATAATAATGAATAAAGAAAAACTGACCGAGAAAAAACAAAGATAGAGAGTATAAGCGAATATATACAACAAAAAATTAATTTAAAATAAATTGAAATAGTATTGAACAATAGCCAGATAACTAAAAATAAAATGAAATATTGTCTATTACAAAGTTACGTATGGTCAGCTGAAGTTGACTATGTTGTAACGAAATATGTTTGATGAATAAAAATTAAATTGAAATCGATTGCAATAGTACTATTTAGTAAACAAATTAAACAACTGAAATTAAAATAATATTTATAACTAAGTCATATGTAGACAACAGAAGTTCAGGAAAATATCACGAAATCCCATTGCGCTGTTCTGAGTGGTATGCCAAGATAACTGATTGCCGATCAGAATAGATATCACATCGACCGCAACACCCATCATAAAGATTACATATACAGTTGATAGGAGAACGTGACATAACATTTGATCTGCTGTAAGTGACATAAAATGTATTATTCCGCCTCAGACCACACCTTGGTACGCGAATATTTATTTTGCTGAGAAGAAATGGTGAGGCAATCCAATTGTGCAATATTTTGAAGATAAACGTTAGGCCGAACCGTTCACGCCTCAATTTCAATATTTCAATTCCCAAACTATCGGTTAGGATGGAATCGTCGAAGCCTCTAGAAGGATATTGCCCATAACATCTGAAGTACATATACTTCAAACATTTCCTCTGAACTGCCTCCAAGTCGACAATAGAATTAATGTATACAGGAGACCAAATTATAGACGTATATTCCAGTTTACTGAGAATAAAGGAGTAGTATAGCGTTTTCATTGTGCCAAGATTAACAAAGCTGTCCCAATTTCTGACCAAATAACCCAGTATACTAGAAGCAGAAGCCGTAATACAAGTTATATGTTCAGAGAAGGAGAGCTTATAAACGAAAAGTACCCCCAGATCCTCTAGACATCTCAACACATCTATCTAGAATTTGACCTTCCAATGTATAACTATGATGAATTGGAAACAATTTTCGAGAAAATGATAGGCAATCTTTAAGGTCACTTATTGTTTTTATGGAGCTAGGTAATTTATTAAATGCTTATTAAAATAATGGAGAGTAAAATAATAATATGAAATAAGCGAGAATTCAATCTCATTCATTATTAAATGCGTTGAATCCTTCATAAAATATACTATTCCTATGTTTGGATAGCTTACAAATTTGCATGTAGAAATTGTGAGCATTTCTTGTATTATAACTGTGCACATCACAGACACATGTTACATTTCTATCACTCTATATGGGTATAATTTGTGTTTAACTTTGAATATAAATACATATGTAGCAAAAAGTATTCTCTGTTTGACTGACATTAGTTCTAAACAATTAAGCATCCTTTGGATTGGAGTATATCTATTACATTTTAAAATTGTTCGCTACAATTCTGTAACTTTTGTAACTGTTGAGTTTTTTCTCTGTTCAATCCCAATAACAGAGTGGAACAATATTCGAAGTGTGTCTTTTTTATTGACTTAAAGAGCAATAACTTCATATATGTCGTCAGATTTTTTCCAATTATTTTAAGAAAGATGATTTTGTTGGAGATTACAGATGACACAAAGTTAACATGATCATTGAAACTCAATTTCTCATCTTACACAACGTCTAAATATTTAACAAGTTTTACCCTTCTAATGTTTTGCTGTTCAATTGTAAAACTTATATTTTCGTTATTAATTACCTTAAGAGTTCTACTTGTACCAAAAACTATAGATTTAGACTTTTTACATTTCGCGATAAACTGTTGAACACTTAAAATGTAACTTGTAATGTAACTGTGAATGAAACTGTAAAACACGATAACATGTAAAACAGCGATACCACTGATAAACAGCGGTAAAGTGCGATACACGAAATAAAATGAAAATTAATTGCAATAGCAATGTACAATAACCAAATTAAACGAATTAAAATTATTTATTTAATTTGAAATATTATACATTACTAAGTAATTTGTAATCAACAGTTGATGACAATATCACGACATCCCATCATGTTGTGATTGGCATGTCAAAATTACTATCTTTATATCAAAAGTGTGAATGAAATTAAAATGAATTTTGAAGCAATTTAATCTTATGAAAAATGAACAGATGTCTAATATTCATCTCACATATGAATTATTTTGTTACAGACATTCTGAAAATATTTCATCGATAAATGATTTCAAGAATAAAGGTAACTACAAACAATTTTTCTGTCTTATAATACCAGAATGGGAGAATATCTGTTAACACTTCTAAATCTATTATTACTGACACATCTGAGCACCGCCTTTTGCGATCTGGGCCGTTTTTTTTCGGAAAAAGAATTGAGCATCGAAGAAACGGCCAGAATGTTCCCTATTGTTTTTCGAGGAATCAGCTTGGCGACGACCGGATCCCGTTCCGATGCATTCGGAGACGGAGTTCAATTCACAGCTCGATTCGAATTATTGAACATGTTCAAGGATGCGCCGGATTTACGGAATCACTGGAGCATTGACGCGGATTCCGGTAACAGGTGAGTGTTTGACTTTCAGAATGCACGGAACTCGGAGATATTGAGAAATTTATATACAAAACGTATTTCGCCCTCGTTTATTTGTACGTTTGATGAAAATAGATAAAGAATAAGCTCTTAATATGTAGCTTCCAAAGACATTTGACATATAGTGTGTAAATAAGTTATGGGCTACTCCGATAACTTCAAATTCAATCTAGATTTAATTAAATGAAGTATTTGTGGGTCCCCTTTCCGCCAATTTTGTATGTTCTCATGTTTTTAATCAATCAGTCATGCTAGTTTCATTTTCCGTAGGAAAAAATATGGAAATTGACCATTCAAATGGAAAACCTCATTTTACGAATGAACACTTAATATATTATATATAACTTAATCCACATAATTTTTGATTATTAGGTAGATAGATGGATATGCATTCATTTCATTCAGACAAAAGAATGACAGTAGGAAAGCTGACATCAATATTTGTGTAGGTATTTCAGACCTGGCTGGAGAGTGGGGGCTAAATCAATCCCTAAATTTTTAGGGGTTGATGTAACATAATTTTAATATTTCATTTAAAACGAACAACAATTTATCGAGACACATTAAGAACAATAAAACCAAAATCAAAAGAGAAGACAAAACAGGTGTTTATAGTTGTATATATATATATATATATATATATATATATATATATATATATATATATATATATATATATATATATATATATATATATATAAGATATTTCTCTCCCAAGGTGGAATAAAACTGATTGGTTTCTCTGTAAACAAAGTAATTTTATTTAGCGTAAGTCCCGCATGGCATGTTTCACAAAAACCTTACTTATCTAACACAGTCTTACCTGTAAACAAAGAAACTACAATAAATGTTTCTTCTTCCCCTCTTAATGTACGGAACTTATAAATTATAAATTTTATTTAGTTTGAACAATAAAATATCAGTCAATCTATCTCAACAGCTCATTTCGTGTTTTGACAGTGACAGACCACTGACAATTTAGTAAACGCGGCACAATTAGGCGCGTTCAGAAATTAAAGAAATATTTTTCTTTACATCTCCCCCTTCATGGTGAGAATTATACAAGTAATTCTCAAAATGTTTAGGATAAACTATTCATAATACTCTTCACCCAAGCTTTCACTATTTATTCCTTCTTCCATTCGTATAAGTTTTGTTATATGGTATATTCCTGTTTCCTTTCTTGTTCTTCCTGTATTTATTTTGTATATTGTATTGGATATTTTTCCTGTTATTTCAAACGGGCCGATTCTTAAGTTGTCCATCTTGTTTCTATTCATTTTGTTTCCGTTTTCAATATAAACCAGTTCTCCTATATTAAATTCTATGTGTTTTTCTTCCTTTATCAAATATTTTTTTATTATAAGTATGGGATCTTATTGTTCTCTCCAGTGCTTCTTCTCTATCTTTAATCCATCTATCTATATTTGTTGGTTGTCGTAGTTCTTGTGGTAAGATACTGGTGTCTTTTCCTTCTAATAAATATTCTGGTGCAAAGCCTGTCACCGAGTGTTCGGTTTCATTATATTTATCTATACATTCTCTTGCAACTGATGTCCAGGATTTCTTCTCCTTCTTTTCATTGATTTTGCATCTCATTTTATTTACTAGTGTCTGGTTCAATCGTTCATTAAGTCCATTTGAAAATGGAGTATCTACTGCAGTAAAAATTAGTTGTACATCATTATCTGTCAGAAATTCTTTAAATTCTTTCGAATTTAATCCTGAATATTGGTCTGCTAGTAAAATATCAATTTTTTCTGTCTCTAGAACCTTATTCACTAACTTAATGAAATCCGCAGCACTCTGTGTTTTAGATGTTAGAATGAACGCAAATCTTGTGAAATGATCAACCAACAAATGTAGGTATTTCTTTGTAGATCGTTGTCCTCCAAAGCCACCAATAGTATCTATCGACATTATTTGAAATGGTTTTGTCGCTGGTCCCAGATGCGACATCAATCCGTATTTATTTTGGCCTCTAGACTTATTCTTGATACAGGTGTCACAAGTCTTACATATATTTTTTATATTTTTTGTTAGACTCTTGGCTGTATAATATGGGCTTATCTTATTTATCATTTGCTGGATTCCTAAATGGCACCATTTGGTATGTACTTCTTTTATTAGTGTTATACTTGATTCTTCAGTTAATATAATTTTCTCCTATTTCTTATTTTTTTGTAGAGTATTCCATTTCTTTCAATCAATTTGTGTTTTTCTTTTTCTATTTTCTGTTGATCTGCCTTAATATCTTCTAATTTTATATGATTTACCATCTTTAATACTTCTTCTTCATTATCATTCTCTTCCAATACTGGATTTCTGCTGAGACTATCTGCTTCTGTGTTATTTTTTCCAGGTATATATTTAACATTAAAGTCGTATTGAGACAAATAAAATGTCAATTCACCGAGTTCTTCATCTGTTCTTGCTTTTATGTTGAGATTTTCTAGTGGTTTGTGATCCGAGAAAACTGTGAATTTTCTTCCAATTAGCCAGTATTGCCAGTATTTAATTGCTTCTTTGATTGCTAAACATTCAAGGTATATTGCCTTCTTCCTTTTTTGTGTGTCATTAAGTTTCTTTGAGAAATATCCAACTGGTTTTTCTTTTCCATCTTTTTTGTATCTGTTTCAATATTGCACCTATACCATTCAGTGAAGCATCTGTGTAAATTCTTATAGGTAAATCTTTATCGAATATTTCCAGTACTGGTTGTGAGCATAATATCTTTTTTATATCTGAGAATGATTTCTCACATTCTTCTGACCATGTAAATTGTATATTTTTCTTCAGTAATCTATGCAGTGGATCTAGTATTATTGAATTGTTAGGTATGTATTCACGGTAGAAGTTGATCTTGCCTAAAAATTGTCTAACGTTCTTTTGAGTCTTCGGTGTTGGAAAATTTCTTATTGAAATAATGTTATCTTTGATAGGCTGCATTGTGTTGTTTCCTATTATATGTCCTAAGTATTTTACGGATGTTGCTGCAAATGTGCATTTTTTAAATTTTAGTCTGAATCCTTCATTTATTATTGCTTGTAGTACTTGTTCTATGTGTTCTATATGTTTTTCAAATGATTGTGAAAATATTAAGATGTCATCAATGTAATTTTCTGTAAATTCTTTTAAGTTATACTTTCTCAATATATTCGATAAGATTCTCTGGAAAATTGCAGGTGATGTTTTCAATCCAAATGGCAGGCATGTCCATTGGTAGTGTCCTTCTTGTGTAACAAATCCTGTTTTCTGTCTGTCTTCAATGCGTAGTGGTATAGACCAGAACGCGGAATTTATGTCCAGTGTGGTAAAATATTTACAATTTCTTGCTTTTATTATCAAGTCACTTATCAATGGAAATGGTTGTGCTTGTGGTACGATTATCTTATTTAATTCTCGGAAATCAATGCAGAGTCTTGATTTGGTGTTTTCATCTCTCTTAAAGGCCAATGTAACTGGTGCTGAAAATGGACTATATGATTCTTCGATTAAGTTGTTTTTTAGTAAATTTGCTATCTGATTTTCTATTTCTATTTTGTCCTCTATTGTACAACGGTATGGCCTTTTGCTGCAGTATCTATCTACGAGTAAGTCTATCCGGGCTTCATATTCTTTTACTGTCCCTACATCATATTTATCTTTGGCGAATACATTATCATATTTATCTATTAATCTTTGTATTTGTGTCTTCTTGTTATAGTCTAAATGATGTAAGTTTGTAATAAATTCATTTTTATTCACATGCTCATTAAAATTTATTCGAATTTCTTCTTCTGCTTTTTCTTCTAATCTATTCATAGTTTCTGTCTCTATTCTCTCTTTCTTTTGTATTATTCTTAAATCTTCATCTTGGGTTAGGTTAAATTTTTTTATCATGTCCAGTCCTATAATGAAATCTTCAAAATCAACATTGTCTACAATAAACACATCAACATTTTCTTCTACATCAAAAATCTTTACTTTTATGTTTATTAAACCTTTCGTGTATGTCACACCATTGACAGTTTTTAATTTTATTCTATTTGCATCTTCTGAAACACTCTGTATTTTTACTAATCTTTTGTTGATTAGAGAGACCTGGGAACCTGAATCATATGTTCCATTCACTAGTATTTTGTCTTCTAATAACATTTTTATTTTTATCAATGGTGTGATTACTCGTTTTTTGTTTCTTCGTTTAGATTAACTTCTAATACCGAATTACTTCCAATGATTTTACTTTCCTTTCCTTCTTTTTTAAACCAACATGACTGTTCTGGGTGATATCGGGTACCTTTATTCAAATTTTCGCAGATTTTACATGGCTTCTTATTTATAATGTGTTTCTTGTTATCTTGTTTATCTTCTCTCTTTTTAATAAAGTTACTGTTGACCAATCCTTCGCACTTCTTTATTTCATGAAGCAATCCTGTTGAATTTTCGCACTTTTCTGGATCAATTCTGTTTCTTATATATTCAGGTAAGCCAGCTGCTATCAGCATCACTAGAGTTTTCCCCCAATATCTTCATCCATTTCTAATAACAGTTTTTCTTTTCTTATTGCATATTCCATCAGAGATCCTTCTTTATGTCTGTAATATATAGCATACATTCCTGTACTCCATCCTTTATCAGCAAATGTTTCCAAAAATTTTTCTTTCCATTCCGACCATTCTGCTTCTATTTTCAGGGTTTTCAGTGTAGCCGAGTGCCAGTCTGCACATGATTTGTCCAGAAATAATCTTAATATTTCTATCTTTGTTATATCTTCATTAATTTCATGTCGTTTGCATTCTTTTTCAAATGTATCCATCCATTGTTTTGCATTTGTGAATTTACAAACAAATTTTTCAATCATAAATCTTTCTGATTTTGTTTGTTTTATTTCGTTGAGGTACATATCGTTGAACATTAGGTTTTCATCTTCGTCAAAATAGGTATTTATCATTTCTTTTTCACTACAAGTTATCCATATTGTTCTCACTGCACCTCTTTGATTCAAGCTCCTTTTTAATCGTTTAAAGCTGTCCGTTTTGCTGAGAGCGACATGTTTACTTGCAATTTTATCATCTTCTTCCAAGGTATACTTCTTGTTATCTTCTGTTGATATTGAGGTTATAATGATAACATTTGACTTTTTGTCTGTTTTTGATGCTACGTATGTGAAGGTAAATTGTAGTTTTGGTGCCATCATGAACAAGTATTGTAGTTTTATAAGATATTTCTCTCCCAAGGTGGAATAAAACTGATTGGTTTCTCTGTAAACAAAGTAATTTTATTTAGCGTAAGTCCTGCATGGCATGTTTCACAAAAACCTTACTTATCTAACACAGTCTTACCTGTAAACAAAGAAACTACAATAAATGTTTCTTCTTCCCCTCTTAATGTACGGAACTTATAAATTATAAATTTTATTTAGTTTGAACAATAAAATATCAGTCAATCTATCTCAACAGCTCATTTCGTGTTTTGACAGTGACAGACCACTGACAATTTAGTAAACGCGGCACAATTAGGCGCGTTCAGAAATTAAAGAAATATTTTTCTTTACATATATATATATATATATATATATATATATATATATATATATATATATATATATATATATATATATATATATATATATATATATATATATATATATATATATATATATATATATATATATATATATATATATATATATATATATATATATATATATATATATATATATATATATATAAAGGTAAAACTAGTAGAAATTTCGGTACTAAAATCCAGGAACATAAATATACCTTCGTGCATAAAAAGAGTAATTCGAATTATGCTAACCATCTATTAACAAAAAACCATTCTGGACCAGTGGAAATGAATCGGCTTAAAAATTCTGGAAATTTGCTCAATGAACAGATAGAATTAAGCAATTCACCCTTGTTAAACCTTTTCAGGTAATAGAAATTATATGTCAGAATGGAATATCTAAGGTAAAACCAAAGTCATAGTATCCCAAATTCCCTGATATTTATACTTGTCTTTTTCAAAATGTTGTTAATATTCTGTAAGCATCTGAAGAGGTCGTTTGTAACGACGAAACGCGCCTTGCTATGTAGTCAATAAAGTGTAAATCATAAGTTCAACTGTTTGAATTTAAGCTTTTATTCAATTACAATTTATTAATTTATTTCATTACAATTAATTATTAATTTTCGAACAGATTTTCTATACACAATTAATAATAGAACGAGTCGTCGAGATTAAGCCCTTGTTGTTAGATCCTCGGAGGCTCCCAGCATGTTCAGAATCTTGAAGATTTTGAACAGATTTATATAGTTAGAATAGGGAAATATTTTATAATCATGTATTAGGCAATAACTATCTAGGTTAACGCAACTATTGCGAATATCATGGGTTCACCATACTCGCATGAGTGTGATGAACTTCATTTTAGCGAGTGAGCAGTTTTAATTTATGTACAAATACGTTGATATTTTCTTAATAAAGTCAGTTCTACATCAGAAGTCAACTCATTCATCTGACAAGGAGTAGGCAGATTGAGGCCTTCTCAGCACCGAAACCCTTTCATACCGATTTCCAGGAATCGGAGAGAATTGTCCATCAGTCGGCAACTTAAATTGGTTGTCCATCAGTCGGCAGAATTGGGCCTAATCACAGTCCAACTGATCACACCCTGACAAGGAGTAGGCAGATTGAGGCCTTGTCAGCAACGACAATTACTAATATTCATACTTTAATAACGTTCTTAGATTTATGGTTAGGGATTAGCACTCCATATTTCTATACATGATTCGGTTCTGTTGTAATCAAAAGTCGACGGTTTTCTGGTTGCCACGGTTGATCGAGGTTGTAGAGTCATTACCAATTTCTTCTCACATTCAAGTATTTCAAGGTTTCTGCTCCAGCCTCTCGAATTCGTTCTATGAACTTACTTTTGAAGTAACTGTGATGTTCGTCCCTTATTGACTCTGCCACAATGTGATTTTGATCTGTATCTTCTATCAACTTTTCTGTTATTTTTCACCTTTTTTTCAAAATATTCTGGTGTTTTCTTTCTGACAGCATCTTTTTTCCAGTTTGCGAGATTGCGTATAATCTCATTCTATAGTTCTTGCTGTTTTTTGCTATATCGTCTAGTTCCATGATCAGAAATGCAGGAATAACTTGACCCCTTGACTGTGAATCGCTCGTTTCATAGAAATGTATAGGAATCCGGCTCGAAGGACCATGTATAGAAATATGGGGTGCTAATCCCTAACCATAAATCTAAGAATGTTATTAAAGTATGAATATTACTAATTCCCAATTCTCCAGATTCCTGGCCATCGTTATGAAAGGGGTTCGTTGCTGGCAAGGCCTCAATCTGCCTACTCCTTGTCAGGGGGTGATTAGCTGCCGACTGATGGACAACTAATTTAAGGCCCAATTCTCTCGATTCCTGGAAATCGGTCATGAAAGGGTTTCGGTGCTGACAAGGCCTCAATGCTCCTGATGACTACTGATGTAGAACTGATTTTATTGAGAAAATATTAACGTATTCATACATAAATTAAAACTGCTTACTAGCCAAAATGAAGTTCAGCACACTTATGCGAGTATGGTGAACCCATGATATTCGCAATAGTTGCGTTAACCTAGATTAGGCAATAAGCCTAATACATGATTATAAAATATTTCCCTATTCCAACTATATAAATCTGTTTAAAATCTTCAAGATTCTGAACAAAATGAAATGAACAAAATAGGTAATAACATTATAATTAAATCGTTAAATTTGAAAGTATTAAAAACTATGATAGTTAAAAAAGGCGATACCGAAATGAATGACACACAAGTAGGATTGAATTTGAGAAACTAACCCATCGATGTTTGGACTAATTCCTTTGATAAAAAGACGCAACGAATTTTCCAAACTATCGTGAGTCAGCCTGGTACTATGTTTAGATTTATTAACTTTCATCAATGAAAGGAACTGTTCGCATTCGAATTTTTCCAAATTTTCGAAGCTGCAGCAATTGGTCTTCTTCGAAGTAATTTTTATAAGGATCAAACAACTCACGGCTTCAAATTTAGGTTTTAGGTGAGAGCTTTCTCGAATTTCGATCAACTCCAATTGCAAGCGTATTGGAGCATTTTGTGCATTACTTTTTGTTGGAGTAGCAAATAGAATGAAACAGTCTTCCATGGTTTTGAAATGTGTTCACTAAATCTGTTACTAACTAAATCTGTTCGAAAATTGCCAAAAATGCTAAGTCACCTGTCCACTTTGGATGATTCAATTCATTTGTTTATTTTTTATTCGCATAAAGGCAGCTATCTCATTTCTGAGTTCGTAAAACGTTTTCAGCATTTTCTCTTCGCTTAGCCATCTGATTTCACAATAATATGTTACGTCGTCATATTCGACTGATTTCAGATCAGAATATTCATTCGAATCTTCTGATCACATAAATTTAAATTAACCAAAAGAATGTTATAATAGAGCTAGATATGTAAACGTACGATGTGATGTCTCCATTATCCTTCAAGGGATACATGTTAGAGAAATATTGAAATCGATGCCACACCTGATGGAAGTGCGAGACATATGTTTCGTTCTGCAAGGAACTCGTCAGTCGCACCACGTTCATCGAAGTGAGGCAACGATTCCAATCTCCAGGCATTTTCTTCTCTAGAATCTAGTAGCATTCATAGATTTTTGGGTATGGAAATAGCCCTCCATATATCTAAACAAGGGTTTAGAAATAAACTCTTGTTTAGAAATGACAACTGTCAATAAAGAGTTGTTTCAACCTTACTTCACTTTATTTAAACCTCACTTCAAGACTTCAAAGAAACGATTTGAACTATTTTTAAGTTCTAAAAATTTGAATGATACCTATACTATTTTGTTCTAGAAAGTTGGATGTTACACTAGAGCAACTTCCTGAAGAATGTAAAAATGGCGTTACTGGACCTATAGAATACATTGTATTCAGCACACTGGATGATAATAAAATAGTAGCTAAATCCATCACAAAATGGGACGAAGAGTCAGACCAGAGAATCTGGATGTCGCTTGGTAGGTAGATGAATTTTGTTTCATTTATTAGCCTCTTAGATGATGCAATATTTTATATGACCGCATATTTTATTAAATTTTACTAACTCTTGTTATTCCGAATAATGTGAAACGCTATTAATAATAAATGAGTACTTATTTCGATAGGGAAGAGCTGCCTTTTTCACATAATTTTACGGAGGTAATTTCATGTAAAAATCTGCAAATTTGAAGAGGAAAATGTTAATGTATCTACTATTGTGAAACCATAATATCATATTTACAACATCTTGGTATTCGTCAATTGCTGAGTTTTAATTAAATCATATGTTTCAATTTAAAAATGAAAAATCTAATTCTTTCTTCTGGAAACTGATTCACTGAACCATAAAGAATTCCACTATTCCTCTTGAAAATGATGGATAAAAAAAGTACATAAGATTCGCTACTATCGAAAATTGAAAGCAGATATAGAAATCGTAAAAGCAGTAGATTGAAAGAAAAAAAAATTGATCTCAGTTTGATACGAAGTTGCTCATTCTATTGACGGAGTCTTGAGTCGAGAATATTCCAAATAAATAACTACGCTTACCACCGGGACCTGAAACATGTCGACGTTCTCCGTTTGGCTGAATCAATCGTTTTTCTGAGGTTTTTCACATTTTAAACTTCACTTGTCCGAAAGTAATACTTTCTGAAGTTTGCTTTTCTCAATTTTTTTCATACCTTATAATTCTTTTATAATAAGCATAAATGTTATCTTATATTAATAACCGATACCTTTCTGGGGCTCATCAGAGTTTTAATGTTGTCTTTTCTTCTGTGTAAGTTCATTTCAGAAATTGTTGGTTTAAAATTCAGTTGATTCAGTTCAGATATTTTGAAATTTCTTGAAATTTTTATTATATTCTTTTATAATTACTATAAATGTTATATTATATTAATAAACGATATCTTTCTGGAGCTCATCAGAGTATTATATATTTTCTCTTCTGTGTAAATTCATTTCAGAAATTTTTAGTTCAGTTCACATATTTTAATATTTCGAAAATTTTTATTTTGCCACAGTGATCCATAATTTTTTTTATTTTTAGTTTTGTTCAGATATTCTAATATTCTGGAAATTTTTATTTTGCCACAGTGATCTTCAATATTTTTTATACTTTATATTTCTTTTCTAATTATCATAAATGCTATCTTATATTAATAGCCGATATCTTTCTGGAGCTCATCAGAGTTTTATGTATTTTTTCTTCTGTGTAAGTTCATTTCAGAAATTTTTGGTTCAGTTCAGATATATATATATATATATATATATATATATATATATATATATATATATATATATATATATATATATATGTATATATCAATAATCTAAATTGCGTGTTTCAATCCATTTATTGTGTGAAAGATAATGAGAATTTTCGCGACGTTTCTTCGGGCGTTTTCAAGTGATGCGTTTTATATTTCTTGAACTGAAAACACAACAAATAGCTGATTCATTCAAAGTCTCTCAATTGTTCTCGAGAATAAAAAGCATCACTTGAAACTGCCGAATGGGATTCCAGTGAAACGTCGTGAAATTCACATTATTTTCCTCAAAATTAACGGATTGAAACCCGTAATAACTTTCATTCATTTTCCACCATCCGTGAAAACGGCGGGTATGAAATCTCCATATTTTAGAATTTTTTTCAATAATGATGTTGAGCAGATCAGCCTGCAGTTGAACTTCGCCTCTATCCCTTTCTTAGCAATATAAATAATATGATATTAGTTTTATGATTATTATATCAATATTTGATAGTGTTCACGTTTACTTGATGTAAATCCATTATAATTGGATATAAACTAAAATTCAAACACTTGAACTTTTGATTTACACTTTATTGACAACATAGCATGACGCGTTTGGTCGTTACAAACGACATCTTCAGATGCTTACAGTTAATACTCCGGAGATATTCTGAAGAGGTCGTTTGTAACGACGAAACGCGTCATGCTATGTTGTCAATAAAGTGTAAATCGAAAGTTCAAGTGATTGAATTTGAGTTTATATTCAATTAATATATCAATTTAATGCCGATTATAATGTATTTCCATAAAAACATTTTCACCGATATTCCAGATTATAGCATTTCAATGTTCTGATTAATTTCGAACGTTCTTCATTCGTCTTAATCAATACTTGTGACTAGGAGTTGAATAGCGACTATCTGTCAAGCTATTGTATAAAAGTCATTTCGAACTGAAAAAAGGTCTAATCTTTCAGGCTGGAGCAAATGGAGTGAATGGTCGCCATGTAGCGTATCTTGTTCATCAGGAATCCAGCAACGTATCCGGCATTGCTCGACTGGAAAATGTCCGGGATACAATATTGAGCAGCGACATTGTAATCTTTTCGGGTGAGTTAATTCACTTCATTTTGGAACGTTTAACTTTGATATCTGGATTTAGCAAATTTCAACGTTTTCATGAAAGAGAAAGGTTATGTTTCGAATGGAAATAGTCTTCAGTTTCGGTAATTGATTAGGTGTGATAAATTTTTGGCTTTTCCGAGCGGATAAAGATCGTTTATAGGTCGGAAGAAAGAGTAAAAAAAATGCACATTTTTTTTTCGTGTAAATATGTATTATATCATAATATATATAAAAAAAAACATGCTGAAACTATCTTGAACCGGCAATAAAATTGATTTATTGCCTGTTTAAGATAGTTTATTTTGAATGTTTTTAGCAATAACAGGCTTCTTTCAATATGAAAAACTTTATTTCCGTTGACGTTTCGTTATATATCACAACTTTATCAAAACTAATGAATTTTATGAATTACTATAGATATCAAAATATCAAACTTATTTTTTAGGAAAAACAAATAAGTTTTTTTGTATTTTCACATTTTGATTCTTAGTATCAGAGGAATATTTCTGGCTTAGTATTCGCTTCGGAAGTTTTAGTCTTCTTCACCATGAGGAAACCTCTGAAAACTCATGGTAAGCCAGGTGATTCTAAAAAGTGTGATTTATATATACATATATATTAATACCAATTTATATATATATATATATATATATATATATATATATATATATATATATATATATATATATATATATATATATATATATATATATATATATATATATATATATATATATATATATATATATATATATATATATAATATATATATATATATTAATTGGTTTATGTGTGTGAAATTGAAAGGAGATCTAGAAAAAATTTTAGTTTTTAGATGTGATGTTTGGTGATTGTTTTCATTCTATGAGTGTTATTTGTAAGGTTTATTGAATCGTTGTGAATAGAATTAGGATGTTTAATGTTTGTTCTTTCATTTACTATGTTTTCATATATTTATATGTATATATATATATATATATATATATATATATATATATATATATATATGTATATATATATATATATATATATATATATATATATATATATATATATATATATATATATATATATATATATATGATATGAATGCAACGGTGCTAAACGACGTAAGATATTGAAATGACATATACAATAAACTCCTGAAGCGAAGTTAAAACATAGAATATATAGTATGACACATCAACGTACAAAACTGTATTGACAAAAATCAATCACAACACGATCGACGGTCCTAGCCATTGGAAATTTGGCTAGGCTCATCTAACGATAACAGATACCTACACATTTTTTTTTTCTATATAACAGCCGTTTACATATGTTTCAAGGTTATTGCCTATCGTCAGAACGGCGTAGTTCAAGTTAAAGATGAAAGTACTTGAAGAGATATATAAAAAATTAATATATAAAACACGAAACACAGCTTCGTACTTTCGTAAAAAAAAATGTGTAGGTTTTCAACGTAAGTTTCTTTTACTTAATTTTAGTTTGCCTGCATTAAATATAATTCTTAGAATAATTCTTTTATCGTTAAGATTGTCTGGGATTTCCAGAAGCTATAAAAGTCTCACAATAGCCGGACGGTATTTCATTGTCGTCTGCAACGTTGTGTTGACTCTTCCCAATATGTTTTGGGTGTATAAAACGTGTACGAAACTGTGTTTCGTGTTTTATATATTAATTTTTTATATATCTCTTCAAGTACTTTCATCTTCAACTTGAACTACGCCGATCTGACGATAGGCAATAACCTTGAAACATATGTAAACGGCTGTTATATAGAAAAAAAAAATGTGTAGGTTTTCAACGTAAGTTAATTTTACTTAATTTTAGTTTGCCTGCATTAAATATAATTCTTAGAATAATTCTTTTATCGTTAAGATTGTCTGGGATTTCCAGAAGCTATAAAAGTCTCACAATAGCCGGACGGTATTTCATTGTCGTCTGCAACGTTGTGTTGACTCTTCCCAATATGTTTTGGGTGTATAAAACGTGTACGAAACTGTGTTTCGTGTTTTATATATTAATTTTTTATATATCTCTTCAAGTACTTTCATCTTTAACTTGAACTACGCCGTTCTGACGATAGGCAATAACCTTGAAACATATGTAAACGGCTGTTATATAGAAAAAAAAATGTGTAGGTTTTCAACGTAAGTTTCTTTTACTTAATTTTAGTTTGCCTGCATTAAATATGATTCTTAGAATAATTCTTTTATCCTTTGTACAAGTTGATCAAGTCTTCGTTTCGATGAAAGTACTAACAAAATGGGCGAACTTTGTACGCCTTTTTATTTTTTCCTGAATATTCTTCAAAAAGCCGGAAAGGCATGTTCTACTATTTGTGCTACACTATCTTGTTTCCAATATTTATCCCGTGTGGAGCCAGAGACTTACTCACTTACTAAGAGACTGCAATACTTCTTGTTATCTCAATTCATTCGAATTATCGAAAAATTTCAATATTAACACGTTTGATGTATTGAAAGTGATTAACCTGTCCGTTCTTTAGTTGAACGGCAGGTTTCTTATTACGCAGCAAGCACTTGTCCTATCTATCTCATCATCAATTATAGGAGATATTTGTTTGATATAGGTCAAAAAATGTTCAGAATTTGAAAATGTTTATTCCCAGAAACCAAGGAATATAGTGGCTCTGGTGGCTGTACCAATAGCGTCTACTTATTTCAATTGACTCTTCGCGCAATATTTTGTCGCATCATTGGTAGTATTTTCTTATCAATAACAATTAAACTTCGCCTTGCAATATTGACACACAACGTTCATTAGTTCAATAGCAACGATTTGCTGAGAACTGTAATCTATTTCAACGTTGTAATTGAATGCAAGTCGATAGAGTTTAAACGCAATCCTTCCATATTGTTAATTTCAATTTCATCGATTCGTTTCAACTTCATTACGAGCTTCGCGTTGTTCGTCAGGTTGACTTGATCTTCAAACTCTTTGACTTGCTGCATTGCGAGTTCTGCGACTTCAGTTTGTACATCTAATAACTAGCATTATTGAAAACGAAATTCAAACTGTAAATTGAGGAAAACTATGTGTTCTTCTTTATAATCAAATATACGACGTGCTGTAATACTAACGTGTATGTTACTCTATTCAAACTTACCAAAATTTTATATTAAATTGAGTTTTTAGTATTAGTTGTGATAGCTTTGAACTAACTGTTCGAGAATTAATGATTACTTCTTACTTATATTATTAATTAAGTATTCTTAAATTTTATAATTTTCGAGGCAACTTCCTAAATTTTTTTCTGACAATGAGAAATACATAAAAAATAGTGAAATCGGTCCAGCCGTTCACGCGTGATGGCGTGTCCGAGGGAAATAGGGATGCATTTTTATATTTATAGATTCCGTGTTCATCTCATTCACAAAATATTAGTATGTATTCAGATAATTCTGCATTACAGAAAGTAATGAATAATTAAAAATTAAATTAATAATTACAAAAAAACACTTTTGGTAACGCGGTTGTGTTTGGCTGATGCAATGACGTGAAAACTCATCAAAATGATCTGAAATTTAAATGACAACATGATTAGAACTGGCCAAATTGAAAATCGGTACTAATGATCTATAACTTGATCTATAATATTTTGTGATTATTCAATTTCGTCGGTTTCGCGATACTATCCCTTTTGAGGAGTTTTGGAAGACGACATTAGATCCTCCATCGCGCAACGCACTTTCTTTGATAGATATGATTGAAATTGAACTTCGAACAGCGGTAATAAACTGCAAAATGACTCTTTGACGTCATGAACACACCTACATTGCTTGAACAACAGTGATTGCTTGTATTTTTAATATGAACATTATTGAATAGCAATTAAGTTCAAATTGACTCTACATTTTAGTTAGAAAACCTTTGTATGGGAAAAAGAAGGGGCCTGTTTATAGGGTTTTCACGGCAATTATTCAAATTTTTCGCGCCGTGAAAACCATCCTTGTACTACAAGGAACATTAAAAAAAAGAATTGAAAAAATTGGTTCAGGCGTTGTTGAGTTATGCGCTTACCAACACATTTTGCAATTCATTTTTATATTATAGACTAAAATTTCGAATTATAGCCCTGATATCTTCTGGAAAATATTTGGTATTCACGGAAGTACCCCTAGAATGAATGGGGATAGAGATTTTATATTTTCCAATCTTAACACCTAGCAACTCTGATAATCTCTGATGTTTTTCTGCAAATACGTATTTCAATTACAAGCAATAGAAAAATACCAAGTGTGTTGGGCTTTGATTAAAAACATGCCTCCTTCTAGTTCTTTAGTGCGCAACCCCTTTTGAAATACCGTAGCGTATATTTCAGTGCTAACATTTGAATTCTTACCGTAAAAACATATATAATAATAATAATATATGTTTTTATTGCTATCAAGCTGCAATACAGAGTACATCGAAAATAAGAGAAAACTAAAAATATCTATACAGTAAGAAAAACAGAAAATATTCATTAAAACAAAAATATATAAGCTATAGAACAATCACGATGCCAAATTCAAATGAATTGCTCTTCCATTGGAGCTTGATATGAAGATAAAGAAATAAAAAAGAAAGCAATAGAAAAACAAAATAAGAAAAATAAGAGCTGGTTTGTGTCGGGCATGGCGCGAGCCAGCACTCGGCGATCTTTGTGATGTAGCAAAAATATAAAGGAAACTAGAACTCACTTTTGGAAGTCTAGGAGATGATTACGGATTTTATTGATGTTAGCTCTGGTTTTTAATTTTTCATGTTTTCGGGACTAGGCATGTAGGTTATTGATTAATTTATGCATGGTAAAACAAAATGATCGTTCAAACAAAGCAATGACAGCACTGTTTTCAAATCAGGCCTCTTAAACGGATGATACTAAAATTGGAAAATCAATTTTCGAATAGAATCAACGTGTTCTCCAGTTTTTTTGTTTGAGCGGCGCGAAATCTAATCAAGTGACATCGTGGGGAATAAGTCAATTTAGTTTCCGTACCTACCTTAATCCGAAAATACTACGAAAGCCCAACTTCCGTTTCCGTGAAATTTCAATCAGCACCACGTAAAGCGATTTTAAACTAATTCATTGCAAGCGCAGTTCCGGCAGCCGAGCCGAAGGAAGTGTTCGTTCGAGGAATAGGAGTTGAAAAGAACAGGAAAAAAGGAACATTTTCTGATAATCAGGCTTTTCATAGAACCACTTATTGAACGGGCGAATTAACCTGAATAATGAAGGAAGCTGTTTCTTAAAGTAAAACTAATTACTTAATAATTCGATAAAAACTTTTGCAGATTTGCGTGAGAACATTTCAAATTAATGCAGTAAATTTTAAACTGAATTCAGCAATATATTTTTGAAGCCAACTTTTTTATTTCAATATATTGAGTGAAACCAATTTTTAATTTTTATTTAACCTTATAACTTCACCATTTTGTCGGACTTGCCCACAGATTTAATTTCAAATTTTGAACAGTGCTGTCCAGACTAGCTGGCACTCATGGCCAATAAAAATTAGTAAATACCTTGGGGGGCCTCAAAATATTTATAACATAAAATACAAGTATAATAGGTATCGTTATTTTCTATAACTGTTTACTTAAATTATCTTTTACAATTCTGTTAACATCAACATCAATATTAGTAGAGACAATAGCTAGACGCAGTGCGTGTTTAAGTGAAGTATGTGTTAATGAAGACCTATATTTCGATTTTATGAACTTCATTGTTGAATATGCACTTTCACAAAGATAGGTACTGCCACGGCCACCTTTATTACAGGCCATGAAGAGCGTAGTCCCTCGGTGTTGCCAAATTGTGCACAGTTGTATACTATCCTAGTCGGATGTTCCTAAACTTTCAAGCATTATTTCAACTCTTTTTGTATATTGCGAAAAAACAAGAAAGATTCTTAGTATTCATAATATATAGAATATTATATAGGGTATTGTGAGCACATATTTCTGTAACAGAAAACTGTAAAACATTTATTATTGCAAGAAAAAAACGATGTTTTCTATAAAGCCCCACTGCGTAAAAAATACCTCTATTAGTCAGTGGGATATATTTACATGAAAAGTTGAATAACCAAGTTTATTGAATTATTTGAGAGAATAGGAACCTTGAAAGAAACGCTGTAGGAATTACTCAAATTGATTTAATTACCTAAGTATAAATGAATATTATATTTCTGATTAGCACAACCAACAAACGACTTAATGAAAATATTGAGCTTTCTTCGTTTATTTTTTGATTCAGTTTTCTCGTGTCCGGCTCCATTATTTTTTTTGTGTAATCATTCAATAAGATATTCGAAAATATGGAACACAGCATGTTCAGAATATTTTTATTATCTTCACCACATAAACAGCAACAATAAAGATCTTTAAGGACTCATCCAATGACACTGTTAAAATAGTGAGATTACACAAAATTGCTTTCTGGTGTATATTATACAAAAAGGCCCTTTCGAGAGAAATACCATTAATAATTTTTTCAAATATGACACACATGTGAAATGAGACATTTTTAATTGAACCTGTGGGTAAATTCGGTCCTCCCCGTTGCAAATAATTAAAATATTATAAATAAAATCATAGCTTCTAAAAATTTTGAGGAAATTTGGATTTTGAAAGAATGTGTTATTGTTAGTTAGATTTGTGAATAGCGATCTGTTTATTCGATGGTTATCGGTAATAAATAGGTAAGAAAGTATACTTATCAGAAACTCACCTATCCCAAGCTTGAAACTTACTGAATCATCTACGGAATACATATCCTCTACACTATATTTCACAAAAAAGTTATTTGTAAGTAATTCGTACTCAAAACAACACAAATTTGATTCGATTGAATCGGTGCACACAAAACACTTCGTTTTTATAATTTGATTTTATGTAATCTATAAACGATATACACTATCACCTAAATAACACTATAGAAAATTGATGAATAGGGGATTAGAACTGAAATTGTGAAATATTCAACTTCAAACTACGAAAGTCTTGAACAACACAAAATTGATTTCGTTTCACTGAAATTTGTAAACAAACTGAACACTTTGTTTTTTAGTGTTTGATGTTTAGATTTCAACAAATTGTAATCAACACTTGTAATACAGTGTACACTATTGAAAAATATAAAATTTATATGTCGGCCAACCCTCTGACATATGTCAGATATTCATTTCATGGCCTGTATTAAAGGTGGCCGTGGTACTGCCCTTCATCGAGTCCATTTTAGGCCGAAATTCGTCAGTTTCGGGAAATGTTCAACAAGGAGCACAAAAAATTCAATTCCTATTTCTGTTCTACCCTTGAAAAAGGGGTCTGATAGCAGATCACACAGTTCCAGTTGGTAATCAATCTTCTCGCTTTCATTGTTAATGGACGAGTGAAGAGTGCTATATAACTCTGAAATTTTTTAATGTCTGTGGAACGCTGCTCAAATTAGACGATTATTTCGTCCAAGAAATTGAGGTGGTCCAAAAAATTATATTCTTCAAAATTTTCCATTTCTGAATGATGTTCTTTCAAACTTGAAAAAAAGTCGTTTTGTTGTAGAGACTTTTTAAATAATATAAGTTTGCTTCTACATTCATTCACATGCCCGTAAAAGTTGTCTATATTATGGTTTTTGCCTTGCAACTTTAAATTCAATTCGTTCAAGTGTTGCGTCACATCAGTTGAAAACGCAACATCAGCTAGGAACTGAGGATCATGCATCTTATTTTGTAGTTCGGAAGTGTCAGATGGTATCTCATTTTTCAGAAATGAAGGTATTTATTTCTTTCTGGTGTATATTATACAAAAAGGCCCTTTCGAGAGAAATACCATTAATAATTTTTTCAAATATGACACACATGTGAAATGAGACATTTTTAATTGAACCTGTGGGTAAATTCGGTCCTCCCCGTTGCAAATAATTAAAATATTATAAATAAAATCATAGCTTCTAAAAATTTTGAGGAAATTTGGATTTTGAAAGAATGTGTTATTGTTAGTTAGATTTGTGAATAGCGATCTGTTTATTCGATGGTTATCGGTAATAAATAGGTAAGAAAGTATACTTATCAGAAACTCACCTATCCCAAGCTTGAAACTTACTGAATCATCTACGGAATACATATCCTCTACACTATATTTCACAAAAAAGTTATTTGTAAGTAATTCGTACTCAAAACAACACAAATTTGATTCGATTGAATCGGTGCAATTACAAAACACTTCGTTTTTATAATTTGATTTTATGAAATCTATAAACGATATACACTATCACCTAAATAACACTATAGAAAATTGATGAATAGGGATTAGAACTGAAATTGTGAAATATTCAACTTCAAACTACGAAAGTCTTGAACAACACAAAATTGATTTCGTTTCACTGAAATTTGTAAACAAACTGAACACTTTGTTTTTTAGTGTTTGATGTTGAGATTTCAACAAATTATCATCAACACTTGTAATACACTGTACACTATTGAAAAATATAAAATTTATATGGTGGCCAACCCTCTGACATGTGTCAGATATTCATTTCATGGCCTGTATTAAAGGTGGCCGTGGTACTGCCCTTCATCGAGTCCATTTTCGGCCGAAATTCGTCAGTTTCGGGAAATGTTCAACAAGGAGCTCAAAAAATTCAATTCCTATTTCTGTTCTACCCTTGAAAAAGGGGTCTGATAGCAGATCACACAGTTCCAGTTGATAATCAATCTTCTCGCTCTCAATTGCGATTGTTAATGGACGAGTGAAGAGTGCTATATAACTCTGAAATTTTTTAATGTCTGTGAAACGCTGCTCAAATTAGACGATTATTTCGTCCAAGAAATTGAGGTGGTCCAAAAAATTACATTCTTCAAAATTTTCCATTTCTGAATGATGTTCTTTCAAACTTGAAAAAAAAGTCGTTTTGTTGTAGAGACGTTTTGAATAATATAAGTTTGCTTCTTCATTCATTCACATGCCCGTAAAAGTTGTCTATATTATGGTTTTTGCCTTGCAACTTTAAATTCAATTCGTTCAAGTGTTGCGTCACATCAGTTAAAACGCAACATCAGCTAGGAACTGAGGATCATGCATCTTATTTTGTAGTTCGGAAGTGTCAGATGGTATCTCATTTTTCAGAAATGAAGGTATTTTTTCTTAAATGAAAAGGCGTTGCAAGCACTGTCTTGCACTTCGCGATCTGATTTCTGAATGTAATAATAAATCTCCATAGATTGCATCAATTTCACTGAAAAATACACTGAATTTTCTATTCCATAGTTTTGAAATTGAATTCATAGGCAATCTAAGTTCAGACAAAATAGTGAAGAATTTACATTGCCAACAACCTTTAAACAAACACCTTTTGCCATTAGTTTTATCGTCTCAATGTAATATGTCCAAAATACTTTTCAAATACTGTTACATTATTACATGATGTGATGATGGACTTAGCTGAAGCATTCGATTAAATCACAATCTTTTACTGTAAACTTTGCGGAGGCAAGCATCAGCGAAGTGCCATTGAAGTTGTTTTACAAATATTTGCAAAAGTGGTAAGACCACAGGGTACAATGATTGATCCTACATTGTTATATGTATTTTCCTCAACAAATCTTCATAGGTTGCATCAATTTCACTGGAAAATACACTGAATTTTCTATTCCAGAATTTTGAAATTGAATTCATAGGCAATCTAACTCTTGAAGTTTTGATAAGTCTTGTAAGTTTTGATCCTACCTTTAAACAAATACATTTTGCGATTAGTTTTATCGCGTCAATGTAATATGTCCATACTGTTACATCATTACATGTTGTAACGATGGACTTGGCTGAAGCATTGGATTAAATCACAATCTTTCACTGCAATTTTTGTGGAGGCAAGCATCCGCGAACTGCCATTGATGCTGTTTTACAAATATGTGCAAAAGTGGGAAGACCACAGGGTACAGTGATTGATCCTACATTGTTATATGTATTTTCCTCAACAAATCTTCTAAGGTTCCATTAATTTCACTGGAAAATGCACTGAATTTTTTAGTCTAGAATTTTGGAATTGAATTCATAGGCAATCTAAGTCCGACAAAATAGTGAAGTATTTACATTGCCACCAACCTTTAAACAAATACCTTTTGCGATTAGTTTTATCGTCTCAATGTAATATGTCCATACGGTTACATCATTACATGTTGTGACGATGGACTTGGCTGAAGCATTGGATTAAATCACAATCTTTTACTGGAAACTTTGCGGAGGCAAGCATCCGCGAACTGCCATTGATGCTGTTTTACAAATATGTGCAAAAGTGGGAAGACCACAGGGTACAGTGATTGATCCTACATTGTTATATGTATTTTCCTCAACAAATATTCTTACGTTTCATTAATTTCACTGGAAAATACACTGAATTTTTTATTCTAAAATTTTGAAATTGAATTCATAGGCAATCTAAGTCCGACAAAATAGTGAAGAATTTACATTGCCACCAACCTTTAAACAAATACCTTTTGCGATTAGTTTTATCGTCTCAATGTAATATGTCCATACTGTTACATCATGACATGTTGTGACGATGGACTTTGCTGAAGCATTGGATTAAATCACAATCTTTCACTGGAAACTTTGCGGAGGCAAGCATCCGCGAACTGCCATTGATGCGGTTTTACAAATATTTGCAAAAGTGGGAAGACCACAGGGTACAGTGATTGATCCTACATTGTTATATGTATTTTCCTCAACAAATATTCTAACGTTTCATTAATTTCACTGGAAAATACACTGAATTTTTCATTCTAAAATTTTGAAATTGAATTCATAGGCAATCTAAGTCCGACAAAATAGTGAAGAATTTACATTGCCACCAACCTTTAAACAAATACCTTTTGCGATTAGTTTTATCGTCTCAATGTAATATGTCCATACGGTTACATCATTACATGTTGTGACGATGGACTTGGCTGAAGCATTGGATTAAATCACAATCTTTTACTGCAAACTTTGCGGAGGCAAGCATCCGCGAACTGCCATTGATGCTGTTTTACAAACATTTGCAAAAGTGGGAAGACCACAGGGTACAGTGATTAATCCTACATTGTTATATGAATTTTCCTCAACAAATCTTCTTAGGTTCCATTAATTTCACTGGAAAATACACTGAATTTTTCATTCTAGAATTTTGAAATTGAATTCATAGGCAATCTAAGTCCGACAAAATAGTGAAGAATTTACATTGCCAACAACCTTTAAACAAATACCTTTTGCGATTAGTTTTATCGTCTCAATGTAATATGTCCATAATATTTTTCAAATACTGTTACATTATTACATGTTGCGATGATGGAGCGTTGGATTAATTTACAATCTTTTACTGGAAACTTTGCGGAGGCAAGCATCAGCAAACTGCAATTGAAGTTTTTTCACGAATATTTGCAAAAGTGGGAAGACTACAGGGTACAGTGATTGATCCTGCATTGTTATATGTATTTTCCTCAACACATCTCCAAAGGTTGCATCAATTTCACTTAAAAATACACAAAATTTTCTACTCCAGAGTTTTGAAATTGAAATCATAGGCAATCTAAGTCCGACAAAATAGTGGAGAATTTACATTGCCAACAACCTTCAAACAAACACCTTCTGCGATTAGTTTTATCGTCTCAATGTAATATGTCCATAATACTTTTCAAATACTGTTACATCATTACATGTTGCGATGATGGACTTGGCTGAAGCATTGGATTAAATCACAATCATTCACTGGAAACTGGGCGGAGGCAAGGATCAGCGAACTGCCATCGAAGTTGTTTTACAAATATTTGCAAAAGTGGGAAGACCACAGGGTACAGTGATTGATCCTGCATTGTTATATGTATTTTCCTCAAACATCTCCAAAGGTTGCATCAATTTCACTTGAAAATACACAAAATTTTCTATTGGTTAATGCCCTGTTTCCACCTCTAATTAAATTGGTTATCCTGACAACAATGTTCATATCATTCATTTGACGCAAAGATTTTCCACATAAGACCTCTTGATATGGATGCAGTGGAACAACGTGCAATCAATGCCATTTTGTTGTAGAAAATTCCGCGAATGACTGTTCCGGTCATAGCTTTTGCCCCATCAGTCACAATACAGAACACTTACGAAATCCTCCGTACTCTTCTATAGTTTTGTTAACTGCTTCAAATATATCACTGCCTTTAGTTCGGTTACGCCGCACATTTGAGATTCGTCTCGAGAAAAATTATTTTTTCATTAATGTATTTTAACAAAGACGATGAAATGATTGTGCGGGCTGCATTGATTCAAGCATGCGGCCGCGGGCCATGGTTTGTACAGCTCTATTCTAGAACAAACCATGATTGAATGAAAATTTTATGGTGAAATCTATTGGAATAAAGTGAAAAAATGAAGAAAAATTAATAATTAATGTCCTGAGATCTGAGAAAAATATAAAATGAATTGGGATGAAATGTAGGGAATGAAAATGCTGATGAACCGACGGATATCTCTCAATTCATTTTATTTAATATCATTTCATTTCATTTTATTCTCATTTTCAATTTCTGTTTCAGCCAACAGGATATTAATTATCAATCTTCTTTTGTTCAATCAAAGTTTCTTCCAGAATTAGAAGTTGAATTCATAGGCAATCTAAGTTCGACCAAATAGTGAAGAAACTACACTGCCAACAACCTTTTAAACAAATACCTTTCGCGATTAGTTTTATCGTCTCAATGTAATATGTCCATAATACTTTTCGAATACTGTCACAATATTACATGTTGTGATGATGGACTTGGCTGAAGCATTGGATTAAATCACAATATACATTTTTTCAAAATGGCTAGTACCAAATTAACATCTCGATATGGCAATGATCTATCTGGGATTTGCACATTATCACCCATGGTGAACACCAATTTTTACTTCTACCTTGTCACTAAAATTGAAGTTGAGGATACCATTAAAGCCTTAAAAAATAGAAGAAGCGTCGGTGTTGATTCCATATCGGCCAGAGTTTTGAAGGTAATAAGTGTAATTATTGGCGAGCACTTTGCATATCACATCAATGTTTCCATCACTACTGCAAAGTTCCCAATATCCTTAAGCAATCCATAGAAATTCCAGTATTTAAGAATGAAACCGTGAGTGAAATTACTAATTATCGCCCAAAATCCATTTTGAACGTCTTTTCCAAGGTAATGGAGAAAATTTTTATCGCCAGAATGATGAGTTATCTCAATAGATTCAAAATAACTGACTCCACGCAACATGGATTCAGAAGCGGCCACTCAACTCAAGAAGCTGTAGTTGAGTTTTTCGAAACCGTCTACGAGTGTTTGGATAAACACTTGTTTGTGGCGGGGTTATTTTCGGATTTATCTTCGGTATTTGATTCACTATCCTTTGAATTTATACTTGATAAATGCTACAATTTAGGTCTAAGAGGTGTTTTTCTGAATTGGTTATAAAGTTATCTCGAAGAAAAAACAATGGTAGTGAAAATAAGCGAGAGTTATTCTCAGAGACATGATACTGCTCTTGGGGCGCCGCAAGGCTCTGTGCTCGGACCTCTACTGTTTATAAACGATCTGCCTGCGACAATGTCCCGGTTTCTGGTGACACTATATGCCGATGATTCATCGCTGGTCGTTTCTGGCAGGAGTCCTGAAGAACTTCTGGAGGCATGTGAATGCATTGTGACGGAGTTTGTAAGTTGGTGTTGAATGAACAATCTGATGGTAAACGTTGACAAAACTGTATGTGTTCAGTTTTGTCTAAAGAGCAATGGAATTAGTTCCTTGGATATTAAATATGGGGACAACACTTTATCATCATCCCAATCAACAAAGTTTCTTGGAATATATCTAGACAGAAATTTGAGATGTACATCACACATTGAGGTCTTATGTAAAAAATTGAGTAATTCATTTTTTGCAATCTCTAGAATTAACAACATCGTACCTAGAAACGATGTTATGAATGTATATTACAGTCTTGTATATAGTCATCTTAATTATAATATTCTGCTGTGAGGCTGCTCTACAGAAATGAAAAGAGTGTTCATTACACAGAAGCGAATACTTCGATTAATATTCAATATTCATAAACATAAAGATAGGTTTATTGAATTGAATAGTATTTTTGAGTATTCAACAGGGATGTCCTACTTATTCTTATGCAGAAAACAGCTAAATTTGAGCACTCTCTTTATTATCAAAGTATTGAAATTTTCAACCATTCACCATCGAATTTGAAAGTACTGAAAGCTCATTTGTTTAAGAGGAGAGTTAAATCTCTGCTCATAACAAAGTCATACTATAGTGTGTCAGAGTACTACGATGATTCGAATGTAGACAATAATGTATGAAACAATTTTTTGTATCATATGTTTTTATATTTTTTTTGACCCAAATATTCTTCACCATTTGAAATTATCTCAAATGTTTGATATTTCTGAGGTAATTTTTTTTCTCTTCAAATAAAGTTATATATTATTGAAAATATAAATTTAACCAATATTTTTGTTTGAACCAATATTTTTGCTCGAGGGCTGAATGGAAGATCAGAGTCAAAACTGAATTCAGTCCTTTTGAGAACATTTTTCCTAGTCGTTATTATTGTATCAATTGAAATGAATGTAATTCTACAATGTGAAGAATGTTTCTCAATAAATTCGTTTCAATATTATTATTATTATTACAATATTTTACTAGAAACTTTCTGGAGGCAAGCCTCAGCGAACTGCCATTGAAGTTGTTTCACAAATATTTGCAAAAGTAGGAAGATCACAGGGTACAGTGATTGATCCTGCAATGTTATGTATTTTCCTCAAAAAATTCCTACTTCGTATTCCAACCGAATACTAAGTCGAGATTCGGTTGCGATGATAATCAGCTTTGACATTATCGATCAACTCGAGATGTCTAACGGTGAATTTCAATAAAAATTTCTTCATACCGTTCTCAATATATAGTAATGATTCATCAAAATGTGATCAAACGATCGTGCAAAACAATGAATCAATCCAAATAAGAAAGGAAAACAAACTGAAACATTAAGGAGTGAATACTTTGCCATTTGCGATGGAATGTGCATCTCAGTGATACTAGGAGAACCTTGCAATTGGTGCTCCACAAATTCAGATATTGGTGAAAAATTTTGGAGGTCTGCACAATGCAGTCAGTTGCGTAATGGTTAATCAAATGGTTAATTTTCTTATATCAGAAAAATATTCATGTCAGCTACCTCTGGTGAGACAAAAATAAATACTTCTTCTTACCTATTCAAAATTAACGAGCTAACCATTACAACTGATACCACAGTTATCGAAACATATTAGGAACCTAATTCGTTTGAGATTCCTATGTAGCTATCTTCAATATATCATTCGAGTACAAGATTTGATCATTATTCCAACTTATGAAGTAGAAGCGGTTGTGAACGAAGTTAAGTGCGAAAGGAAAACCCTGGAGAAAGTTTTCATTTCTCGGATTTCTTCTAACGCTCAATCGAATTCAAATTCAATTTCTGGATCCTTTCAATTTGTGGAAATTTCCCGGGGCAAATTTTCATCTTCCGTATATTCCGCTCTGCGAACAACGTTTGAAATTCATAGATAAATTTCGTGAAGGCGTAACAGAATTAAAGGAATGGAAAAATTGGTTTTTAATATTTAATAGAACCTTTAACAAGTTTTTTTTTCAGTGAAAGCCAGATTCGAATAGATTTGACTCATGTGATTAATAAAAAAGCATCAGAATACGTTCATTCGCAAATGAAATTCTTTGAAATATTCAATAGTGTTGGCCTTTACTTGATGTAAATCCATTTTAGTTGAATATAAACTAAAATTCTAACACTTGAAATTTTGGTTTACACTTTATTGACAACATAGCATTACGCGTTTCCTCGTTACACTTCTTCAGATGCTAACAGAATAATTAGTAACATCACACATAAACGGCTGAAACGATAACGCAAATTTTTTTTCGTGGTGTTCGTTTTTGCCAGAAAGTATTTCTCACCAAGAAAAAAATTAAGACAGTCGCACGAAAAATTAGAAAATTGGAGAATACTGAAGAATATATCAAACATTTTCTTATGAATATTGAAATTTCTATGATTTTCCATTTCGACGACTTTGAAGAAAAACCTGAGTTGAACTTCTGATAATATAAAATTTCTTATTGTGGCCTTTCGACCTGTGACATAATATTGACAGAATGCGTGTTGTAAGTATCGTCAAAGAAGTTGTAAAAAAACTGGACATTGTTTAACCCAGATGGTTCGGTCGAAGTTATATTGATGAAATACATTATAACCTACTCATCTGTTAAATATTAGTGAAAACACCTGTCAGCTCTAAAATTTGGAGACTAATAGAAATGATTGATGTGCAATATAGACATTGAAACTAGATAATTTATTCAAAATTTTGGTTGAAGATGTTTCGATTCTAAGATTACAAAAATAATTGAGATTGAAGATCTCTCTTTGCTTGAATCCTGATTTTTTACTTCTAGATCAAAATGTCTTTTTCCACTCCTCAGTTATTGGACTAGTTCCAGAGTGATCATAAATGATGAAATCCAATTCTTAGAGAACCAGAGATTAGGTGCAACCTTAACTCATAACTCCAGTGGATATGCTGAAACCTGAACTCAAAACTTACAGGAGGTATGCGTTTACAAGCGCACTTAAAATTCATAAAGATAAAAGATATTATATTTAACAACTGAAAAATCCTGATTAATCAGTTCTAATATTCGCACGGGCATCCAATATCGGAATGAATGAAATTTATAACCGAGTTTTACTCCTAATTATACATCGTTGTATTTTGAACTACGATTATTCTTCATGCAATGCAGTCTCGACATTTGTTTATTCAACCAGTGTAAGGTTCTTCAAAATGTAACAACATATAAAATAACCAATTTGTTATTTTTTACAAAGGGAATGTGGAAAAACTTATTTTCTTAGTGCACATCACGATAAGTTTAGAATTACTCGTCTCACGCCTAATATCGAACGAAAACATAGTTTTCTTCAATTTAGGGGAGAGTTGGATGATACCGAGCCCATAAAGGCTTGCACCTATAATTAGCAAACTGTTAGAACAACAAGTAATCCTTGTCAATTCACAAAAAAATATAAAGACGCGGTATTGTCAAAATATCGTGTCCAGGTTTGACAAAATATATCCACATTAATTGCACACAAATGAGTAAATAAGAGAAATAATAATAAAAAATTAATACCGTTCTAAGTAAATTTTCTTGCGTGATGATAGGGAGACCCAAATCTTTTTCTAGAAATTGAATCATTATATAAATTATCACGTAATAAGTATCAACAAAAACTCAAATACTCTACCTATGATAAAAAAACTTCTATATTTTTTATATCTCTTAAAAATACCCAATATCAATTGAATATCATACAAAAATCACATAAAAATTTTTTGGCACAATATTTCCCGCTACATTCCTTGTGTATTCAATTCGCGCATCAACAAACGGAACCAGATTCCTTCATTACGACCAAACTCTTAACATACGCAAATATCACGATTCTCTATATCAGGGGTGGCCAACTTGATTAAACCTAAGATTTACTGTTTACTAACGAAACCCTGTGCAATCTACCAAGTACATACTTCTTGAAATCTTCAATGAAACAGCATAGTTTAGTACCCAATCATGTATATTTTATTGAGCAGTCTTAGCAGTTTCTTTTTAATTTTACCTTAAATCTACTAAACATTATATGGGTGCTATATGTTAGTGTGAGCATTGCGCCTGAGCATTTTCCACTAGTTTAGCATAATAACGTTTGTAGTGGGAAATTGCCAACCTTAAAGAATCCAATGAATCAGCATCTGTCAAGCGAGAACGGTGTTTATTTTTTGTTTGTTTTGAATACGAAAATGCTGACTTACATTGATATTTTGGACCAAAACACAAGTGAAGTTGTTCAACACATTGTTTCAAATTTGATATTCTTTGTTGGAAACCAAAACCCAGAAATCTTGTGCGGATGACCGTGCTTTTAGAAATATGTCGCAGCACGGAGCTCCGTTTGAAATGTATCTGCAAATTTTGTAGCCAACTCATAGATATCACTAGATCAATGGCATCATTGAACGGATAACTTATGAATTGAACCAACTCCTCAATTTTTCTGAAATCACTAAAGCGAATTTCGAAGTCTTGTATCACTGCCCTAATGCATGTCGTGTACTTCTCAGAAATTAAATTGTAGGTAGGACGTTTTTCCATACCTACAAATCCTTGATCCTTGATGTTTACAAATTTTTTCTTTCCCATTTCAACTATCATAGATTCTGTTTGACTTTGAAATGCTGCCATAGAACTCATAATTTCTGTAAATGTTTTATTTTTGCCTTGTAGACTCAGATTTAATATACTAATTTCTCCAGTAAAATCTGCCAAGAAAGCTAAATTACATTGCCAGTCTAAATCACGCAATTGTCGACAATCATCACCCCTTTCATCAAAAGTTTCATCATTTCCTCCGATAGATCTCGAAATATTTGCAAAAACTTGCTTCGGCTCAACCACATTACGTGAGTGTGCAATCCAATTCTGGTTCTTTTTCATCTAATTGCTGTTTGAGGAGTCGCCTTTGGAGGGATTTTCGCTCAAATGTTTCCTGTTTAATCGCTTACTAGCCAAAACTTGTTGATGAGTTATGAAGTGGTAGCTAGTGAAATCTGGAAAATATTCGTCTTTGTGACAAAGAGCAATAAAACCATTATGAGTACCCGTCATTGCAGGAGCTCGATCAGTTGTAATTGATACGAGTACATACAGGGGTAGCTTAATCTTGCAAATATATGCCTTGAATTCCGTGAATATATGAATGCCACGAGTTGTTCTTTTCAAGGAAATCATACTTAGCAGTTCTTCTTTGGCCGAGAAATCTTCAAAGACCATCAGATTAAAAAGAAGTAGTTGTGCAGTATCAGTGATATCTGTTGACTCGTCAAGTTGAAGCGAAAAAGCAACGCATACGACGATATCTTTTTGCAGTTGTTTGTTTAAATTTTTATTTATTGTTTCTATACGGCACATTATAGTATTTCGAAATTGACACTTGACACGCGTCCCTCCCCGCAAAACACACGCTTCCCGCTTATTGGTCATTGCGTGCCAAAATAAAACACCTAACTGCGTAGAATAGAGCATAAATATCGTGACGGAACAGCGATTGAAAATGATACAAGATGATGCTACAGTAGTTGATAATTAGTTGCGCAGTCTGGTCTAGATATTTAAATCTTTTGCGTGGCCACGATTGACTGGACCGACAGTCGCGATCGACCAGTTGGTCACCCCTGCTCCATATCGTCATCTTCATGATAATCGCACAGTTGAGTTACGAACACATCATCCATACTATCTATCTTCACCGCTGTTTGTCGAATATTTTTTAGGATTTCCTTTGTCTTTCTTTTTTTCTTGCCTGAACTTTTTCTTCTTGGTTTTAATCATCTTTTCATCATTATATTCATCCCCACTACTTTCGCTACTGATCAGAACTTTTTTTTTCGCGTCCCCAGCGCGGTATTGTCAGACTTGATCATTTTCTTTTTTAACCTCAAACTTATATGGAAAATATTACAGTACTTAAAAACCTATTCTGACATTAACTCTACAGTATACAAGCATTAATAATATATAATATCAAAGTATTACAATATAAATACAGTATTACTTACCTCTTTCAGAAAGTACAAGAAGAATTATAAGGAGTAACGAACAAACCTCTACATTACGTGCTATCTTTCTTGTTGCTTATGCCCCAATTGCAGTTGGGGATGGCAATCTGAGATCGATCAATCGAAATATCGATTTTTCGAGCCAAAAAATTCGATTTTTCAAATCGATATGTAGTACTGGATCGATTCATTGGATTGATACATCACCCTTTAAAATCTACATTCCATTTTTTTTGTTTTGGTATAAACCATACAATTAGTTCAAGGTGCCTGTATTACAAGAGTGCTACCGGTTAAAAACTTGAGAACTCGCGAAATGGCTGTGTGTTTAGTCTACTTCGCCTCAGTTCTCCTCAAAAAAAAAGTCGAGGCTTAAGTAAAGAATTCAAACATTATTTATCGCAGGCAGTTGTGCACCTAAAGTATGATTCTATAGTTTACTGGCAAGATAGCTTTTTTCGACAGCTGAAAAGTTTCCAGCAGTCCAAAAAATCTTGCGATTATTCCGGCTGACATCGCAAGTGATGAGCGGAACCGCTTGGTTCCCAGAAGACTTGACAGACCTTTCTTCTTAGAAAAATCAGATATTAACAAATGGGAACTAAAATCTAAATTATCTATTTGCTTTATAATTAATACATTTTGGAAATAATGTTTGTACCTGATATAATATTTTATATGGCGATAAAAATAATTGTTATTATCGGATGGTTTTACTGATCAAAAGATCATTAATTATAATATTTGACTTGTTTTTAATAAAATTGATTTATACTTACATTGTAAAGCAAATTTGAAAAAAGATCGATTTTTTGGAAATCGATCTTTTAGACCTCAAATTTTTTATGGATGGATTCATCAGGTCACGATTGGAATCGATTTAAAAATCGATTTTTTCGGAAAGAATCGCAATTCGGAAAGAAATGCAGTGCTCGTGGGAGAGTGTAGGCATGTCCGACATTAATATATACGCACTATATCGCAGAACTAGTGGATAGTTCTTGAATTACGTTGAGGCGGAATTATCCACCGCGCGGAATTATCCAACTCTCCCCTACAGTTGAATTTTCGTTTTCGAAAATTCCAGCAATTAGACGTACATACTAAGTCGCAGGAAAATAATTTTCTTTCCTACTTTCATCAAGATGTAATCACATTGTTCTTCAAACCGTAGTTTACTATCAATCATATTTCCAGGGTATTTCATATTTTCCACGCGTTCCTATTCTGTGCCATCTAAACATTTCAATGTAGCATTTCTTTCGAGTTCCTTTCGTATACTTTTTATTATCATATACTTTTCTTTTTGAATTTATTCATATTTACAATGATCAACTATGCGTTATAATGTATTCAATTTCGATTCTATTTCTGCACTACTATTTGCCTTTGTGTATATTATTGTGTCGTCTTCAAACATTTTATTACTGCATTTCTCTGGACAGATTTGATCTATATCCTTGCTGTATAGTGTAATCAATAAAGATATTGATCTGTACAGATCAAGATCTAGTACTGATTTGAAATTATTGGAAGTAGACATTTCTTCAGTCCATGGATGTTCCTTTCGGCTCCAGATAAACAGTGGAAATATAAATGTTGTAGCACAAATAGAAAAACACGTCTTCCAGGATTTTCGAAAATATTCATGAGAAAAATATGAGGGATACAAAGTTCGCCGACTCATCTAGTAGACTTATGAATTTATTCTACTGAACTGGAATTTTCAAATACTTCAATTGGGATGACTAGGTTTTGTCAGCTTTGGGTAAAAATGAAACTTTATTCCTACATTTAGTCAAATAAATGAAATGTCATAGAGATAGGTTAATTGTTCTTGAAATATTTTAGGTTGGTTTGGAATGTGCATTTATTCCTAGATCACTTCGTCACTTCGATGAGCTGAAGTTCATTGATGATTCGATGATCTCTTAGCGAAATATGCTGAATCAATGCTCGGCTTATTCCCGGAGCATTGTATGAATTGCTTGACAATTGTCCTGTTATTACAATTTTATATAGATAAATTCGATTCCTTCGAATATAAATATTAAGGTTGATTTCTGGCAAGTACTCGACAAATCTTTCAAGCTGCTAAGTTTTCCAATTGAAAAGTCCCGGGCCTGACACATAGATGTCGTTACTAGAATTAAATCCATATGTGGTTTAGTTAGCACTAATCCTCAAAAAAATCGTGTATGAATTTGACAGCTGTCGGATCATTAGTTTGTGAATTATAGCATTTTGAGGAAGCAACATTTGTTATCGTGAAAACATTGGATAAAATGAAATTTTGCGTGTTGATAAAATATTGCTCTTTGAAGGAAAAAAATACAGTTGAAGTGAATTGAATTTGGTTTGATGTCAAGTTTCCGGACACTGCCCCAGGAAAATCATCCATCAGAGCTTGGTATTTTACGTTTAGACGTTGTGAAATGAGCACCAAAGACGGTGAACACAGAGGACGCCAAAAACAGGTTGTTACCGACGAAAACATTTAAAAAATCCACAAAATTAATTTCAATGACATAGCAGACACTCTAAATATATCAATTGAACGTGTGAATCATATTATTCACGAATATTTGGGTATGCGAAATATACGCGCGGCCAGCCACCCTCACTTTTGACCAAAAACAACGACGGTTGATGATTCGGAGCACTGTTTGAAGATCATAAAGCGTAATGAACCTGGTTTTTGCGTCGATATGTGACAATGTCCGAAGTCCAATCGACAGTCATCCGAGTGGACTTTACACGATGAACCCTCAACAAAGCGTACCAAAACGCAACAGTCGGATGGCAAGGTTATGGGGTCTGTATTTTGGGATGTGCATGGAATAATTTTCATTGACTACTTTGAAAAAGGAAGAACCACCAACAGCGACTATTACATAGCGTTATTGAACCCTTTAGAACTAAATCGCCGAAAAACGGCCACGTTCGAAAAAAAGAAAGTGCTGGTTCACCAAGAAAATGCACCGTTTCATAAGTCAGTGAAAACGATGGCATAAACCATGAATTGGACTTTGAATTGTTTCCTCATCCACCGTTTTCTCCAGATCTAGATTCCTGCGATTATTTCCTGTCCTCAGATCTCAAAAGAATGCTCGCTGGGGAAAAAATTTCGTCGAATGAAGAGGTGATTGTCGAAACTGAAGCCTATTTTGAATCAAAGGAAAATCGTACTACAAAAATGGTAACGACAAGTTAGAAGGTCGATATAGTGTATCACCCTTGAAGGGAATGATGTTGAATAAAAAAAACGAATTTTACTCTGGTAGGCCGGGGACTTTTCAATTGACTAATAACTACTGAGAAAGTAGAGTCAATATATTGAATATTGAGTATGTTACTTCATCAATCCGAAGTATCGAACTCTCGATAATAACTTCTTAGCTCATTGTTGTCTCCTTAGTCCATGTTATGTTATGTTATGTTATGTTGTGTTATGTTATGTTATGTTATGTTATGTTATGTTATGTTATGTTATGTTATGTTATGTTATGTTATGTTATGTTATGTTATGTTATGTTATGTTATGTTATGTTATGTTATGTTATGTTATGTTATGTTATGTTATGTTATGTTATGTTATGTTATGTTATGTTATGTTATGTTATGTTATGTTATGTTATGTTATGTTATGTTATGTTATGTTATATTATGTTATGTTTTGTTATATTATGTTATGTCATGTTATGTTATGTTATGTTATGTTATGTTGTAACGGTGGAAGAACACGCGAGCGTGAAATATGAGATAAACGAGTGAACATTGCGCATATCCCTACCGGACCACCTTACGAAGATAAGGAGTAACGAGAGTAGGGACCGATAAGTATAAAATTAGGTGCACGACACTTAGATCGCTAGTTCACTGAAAGTGTTGACTTCAGAGAACTCTTCCCTTGAGAATGGGTGTTGACCAGTTTCCTCTACCCTTCCTTTCGCTGTTCTCCTGTAGGTGTTGACTCCGGAGAGCTCCTCCTTGAACCGAGTGTTGATCGGTCCTTTCCTTAGTTCTCTCGGAGAAGTTGACTCCGAAGAGCTTCTCCGTGAGACGAGTGTTGATCGCCTCATTTCCTTGTCCATCACACGTCTGCCCGGAGGTGTTGACTCCGGGCAGCGTCGTTTCCATTGCAGGTCGTGGTTCGACCGCGTAGGCAGTCGATGAAGAACCGAGGAAAGCTTTCGAACAGTCGAAGGTAAAAGCATATGTGAATCGTACCGTCTAGGCACCGTTGCCGGGTATCCACGGAAAACTACGTTAGTAGGATATATTTTTTCTGCTGAAATATTATTTTGTTTATATATTTAAATTGTAAATAATAAAGAATATTTTTATATCTGGATTATCCTTGTGTTTCACTACCTGATCTGCGTCGACGAGAAAAGTCTATTACAAAACTGGCTCCCGAGCAGGGACCCAGATGCAGTTACTACACAAGGCATAGGGTGGATATATCATCTTAACAAGGAAGAATTAATTGAAGAGAGTCGAAAACAAAATTTGGAAACTATAGGAAAAGTAGAAGATACTTACTCACAGTTACCTAAGAAACAGAAATCGGTCATAATGGATTCCAAAGGAGGTAATAAAGATGGACGAAATTTTGTTCCTGAGACAACAACTACAAGCCCTAACTACCAAGAACCAAGAGACAAAGCCCTCACAGGCGGGAATTCTAAATAAAGTAAGAAAATGGAACATAACATCCGACAACAGAAATAAAAACACAATATTATTCTACGAGTTGACAAAGGAGCAACTCCTACGAGCGTTACCGGAACTGTTCATAGGAAATGTATAGAAACAAACGCACCGAATGGAGAAATTGGAACGAATTCTCAAGCTATTTCAAGAGATCATCTTACCCTCAGCAATATGCAATGCAACTAGAAGAACAAATTAGAAATCAAAAACAAAAAACCAAAGAAACCGCACAAGAATATATTACCGCATTACGAACGTTAATACGAAGAGACGGCACACTCACTTCAAACCAAACATTGGAAATAATACATAAAAATAAAAAAAATATATATAAAAAAGAGAGGAAAGATATGGAAAATCAGAAGAAACAGTTTGGAAATATATCAGATAGGTTATGTACATCCAACACTATCCCAAAACGTTGGAGAAAAAAGTTGTAAACCCGAAGCATTTGTCGAAATTATTAAATTTTTTTATGGAATTGTTTCATTATCAGTTTGACACAAAAAATTAAAAGAAATTATGCATACATTTATTCATAATATTGACTATTACATTGTATGGTTGAAAATGAAGCTAAACACTCTATGGTTTCGTCTTTTTCTCATCGGTGTTTCGTACCGGTTGACATTCTTATTATTTATTCCTCAGCATTGAATATACGGAAAATCTGAAAGAAATGTTATTGGGTTGGAAATCAGTAGACCTTCATTACAGACAATATCACAATAGATTTCATGAAGTCTAATTTTGGTGCTTCATTGAATGGAATATCTCTCATTTACTGATATCTATGAAATGGTTATTTTTGACCCAATGATTTGAAATCACGGTAAAGCTACTTTAGAAAGAATGGCTTCTTATGTTCTTCCGTCCTGTTCCGTTGTTTCTTTCTCTGTAAAAATTCCATAAATTCTATAAGAAATATATATATATATATATATATATATATATATATATATATATATATATATATATATATATATATATATATATATATATATATATATATATATATATATATAAATTCTATAAAAATGCTCATATTCTTTTCTCTTCAGAGATAGTTTATCTATATTTATTGTTTAGTAATAAGTATCTATATTGAACTGTTGATAATGCGTTATTAGCTCGAAAAACATGTCAAGGGCATTGAACATTCTTGTTCAATTGAGTCATATCTTTTGATATATATATATATATATATATATATATATATATATAACGGGTGTTTTTTTAGAGGTATAGAACTTTAAGTTGGCATTATTGTTGAACATGGCGACCGATTCAACAGCTGAGAAGTGATTTATTCTCAGTTTGGTTTGGCAATTCATCATGAATAGAACTTACGCCTGAACAACGCTTGCAAATAGTGCAATTTTATTTCGAAAATAATGGTTCTGTGCGAAATACGTATCGCGCACTACGTCCAGTTTATCGTCGGCAAAATGAAGCGCACTTCTGGTTGAATGGCTACGTCAACAAACAAAACTGCCGCATTTGGAGTGAAGATAATTCTCAAGTGTATGTCAAAACACCGTTACATCCAGAAAAACTGGCTGTTTGGTGCGCTTTATGGGCTGGTGGAATCATTGGTCCGTATTTCTTCAAAAACGATGATGGAGGAACGTTACAGTCAATGGTGATCGGTATAGAGCCATGAATACTAACTTTTTCATTCCCGAATTGAACAACCATGATGTCCAGGAGCTGTGGTTTCAACAAGGCGGCGCAACATGTCACACAGCTCGTGCCACAATTGATTCATTGAAAGACACGTTTGGTGACCGCCTAATTTCACATCTTGGACCTGTGAATTGGCCTCCAAGATCTTGTGATTTAACACAAATTGACTAATTTCTGTGGGGCTATGTAAAGTCATTGGTCTATGCGGATAAGCCACAAACGCTTGACCATTTAGAAGACAATATTTGCCGTGTTATTGCCGATATACGGCCACAAAGGTTGGAAAAAGTCATCGAAAACTGGATGTCCAGATTGGACTACATCCGATTCAGCCGTGGCGGTCATATGCCAGAAATCACATTTGAAATGTAATGCCACAAGATTATCTTTCGAACAAAAAGAAATTCTTGTCAATCGAGTGAACCATCATTGTTTTATTGCAATTTAAAATTCTATACCTCTAAAAAAACACCCTTCATTATATTGATTTTTTGACTTTTCATTAATTTTCATTTCAGATTTCAGTTTTTGCATCACAAACAAATTGCGAATCGTGAAGATTCGCAATTTGGTGATTATTAATTAGTATGCACTACTTTGGTATTGTTTCATAACCTTTTAGGAGAAATTGAATTTTATTTATGATTTTTCCAGTTGCAGCAGTACCATAAATCCTCTACTTCTAGAAGACGAGCAATATTTTCATCCGACGAAAGACAGATGGAAATCAGCTCCAGATCGGAAATCTGCATGGAAACTTGAATCATACATCTACTTATGGGTCCCATCTATGGTGCTTTTAGCCAGCATGAACCTCACTCAGTTTCCGATGCAATTTTCTTTGTTCTTCACAGTGAGAATACATAGTGTGAGTTCATTGTGCATGGCAATTTCTCGATGATGTCCGCTTTGATATTTTATGTTCGTTTAACGCATGAAGTTCAACTTTTCAGCTAGAATGGAAGATGCATATTCTAACAACAATCTTTCAGAACGACGTAAAATTGATGTTACGATAGTGTTCACTAGATTCTGGAAACAGTTGAACTAATGAACTATTCTTATATTTTACTTTATTACTTTCAAAAGTTATTAGTGGAAAGTTGGACATCTTCAAGAACGATTGATGATATCTGAGTCAATATTACATTCGAGGAATTGTCGCCCTGATGACCCAGTTGGGAGATACTGTTGGAAATGATGGCAATCATTGAAAAAATGTTTCCCTTGGGTCCTAGGGTGCTCTTGAATAAATAAGTGTAACCTTTAGGGTCTCGAACAAAGATTCCTTCAAGATTTAACGAATTCTTATCACTCTCTAAGGAAACATCAATCTTCGCAGAAAACGATTCGAAGAGAAAATGGGAATCGTGGAAAAAAAGGAGGCAAATATCTAACGCACAAACTTTTTCAGGAGTTTCAGACGTATGCCAATTTTGAAATATAAACCACTGAAAAAAAAGGTTTGACACCGACAATGGCCCCATTGAGCCTACTGCGACTTGAATATGGAATTGGGAGACTTAAGATATCCAATATATACAATTGGATAAACAGCCAGTCTCAAAGAAAAATCTCTTGCACTTACTTGCATTCTTATCTCATCTTCGAATTAAAAAGTGGTGTAGATTTAACTCTGTGATTTTACACCAGAATAAACAGTCAATTTTCAAACTCTCCGTTACTATAATCTGGAAAATAAGTTGTGTAGTGAAATTGGTAATTTTAGTAATCGCATCTGAAATTTCGTTAATCATCTATTAGAACAAAATTGTCGTTGGATATCAGAATTCCAAATTGTGCATTAATTGAATAGAAACATACCTGCAAGGCTCAGGTATTGTGATAATCAGACATAATTCCAGATTGTCACTAAATGACCCATTGGATAGAAGAGCACTCCAACTTAACTCCAATGTTTTAGTTATTTTAAATGAGAGTTTGGAGAATGACCTCACCATTACGATATTATGTCATAGATTTTAAATCTACATCTAGATATCAACTGAAGTATTTCAGTTATATAAATATTTTTTCGGTTCAAGCTAGCTTTCTAAGGTGGAAAATATGTTACAGTTGTCAAAAATGAATTTTGAATGAAATTGTGAAATCTAGCAAACAAAGAATTAAATGAGAGACCTAATAATAAAAACTTGTCTAGAAATCACAGCCTGAACAATTTGCTTTATTCGATAGTTTCGCCTTTTCATTTATAGTATCAAGAATGATGTTGAATTTCAGTTTCATCATAATTGATAGGCACTAAACTCATTTTTAAACACTGTTTGTTGAACCAAATGTTTTGCAGTGGCTGTTCTTTGTTTCATTTATTCGTAATCTATAGTAAAGATTCACCAAAACTGCATTGACTTAATCATTATTAATAAAATTGTTGTTGGACGGTCAAATTCCAAATTGTGCATAGTTCATATTTAAATGAGGGTGATAATAATAAAAACTTTCTAAAATTCCAGATTCTCACTAAATGACTTGAACAATTCTTTATTCGATAGTTTTACAGCATTATCAAGAAATTATCATTCTTGATAATGCTGTAAAACATCTAAACTAGTCGAATAAAGAATTGTTCAGTTATATGAATATTTTTAGACAAGTTTTTATTATTATCTCTCATTTGAATATGAACTATCACAGAGTCAGAAATGACCGTCCATTGTGAATTCTATAAACAAAGATTTGTTTTCCATCTAATACCAAAATGGATATTTTATATGTTATGGATCAAGTGATAATCGGGTCCTTTTTATAATGTCTAAATCATGAAAAATGACCAATAAGAGATAGCAATTTGAAAATAAATATTCAAGAACATCACCCATATGTCCCAGTAACAAACAACATTTGTTTGAAGGTATTGGGCGAAGTAGATTTTTCACTATTTTGTCGGACTTCCATTACCTATAAATTTTATTTGAAATTCTGGAACAGACTTTGATTAAATGAAATTTAAATGATAAAATTAATCGGATCAAAATGAAAAAATGAAAGAAGATTAATGAATAATGTCCTGGGGAATGAAACAGACATATGAAATGAAAAACAGAAATACAATAATTATCATATAAAAAATTGATGAATTATTATCGCCGATGAACATACGATTAGTTGAGTTAGAAATCGAATTCACACGACGTTTCGGTTAGTAATGTATCTCTATGTTTCAGCCCTCAGTATATTAATTAACAACATTTCTATCATTTTTTCATTTTAAAACGATTATTTTCACCATTTTATTTTCATTCAATTATAGTTTGTTTCAGAATTTGAAATGAAATTTATAGGCAAGTCCGATAAATAGTGAACAAATATGTTTCCTTACTATAATTTTTGTGTTTGACCTTAAACTTGAATTTAAACCACAAATGAAATAAACTGATGAAAGTTAAAATGAAAATAAAGACACAAAATAAAAATTTCATTACATTTCTCGAACTCGAATTATAATCAACTTCGAACAATTTGAATAATGAGTTTCAAATGTTTGAATACTTTTGGCTGCATGTTTTTACTATGTTTTTTACTATGGCTGCAAGTTGCATGATTTGAATCCGTTTCAAAAATTTAAATGGCAACGAAAACCACTTTTTTCATATTCACACAATTTTATTGAACAACTAGCGGACCCGACAGACGTTGTCCTGCCATGACATTCCAAGCTATAAGAATAAACGAATGAATGCATATACAAAATTCACTCAAATCGATCCAGCCGTTGAGTTGCAGTATATTAATAATAAATTGAAATTGAAACACAATCAACTCTACATATGTTTCGGGTGGTTAGTCCCTTATGATGAATAATACTTGAATTTCTGATTTAATTTTTGAATTGACGTTAAATCAATATGCATTATTTCAATTTGTAAATTCCTGATTTCAATTTATTTCAAAATTCAATCAGAACTTCCTCAATTTCTGAAATTATTTTGAAATTTCGGAAAGCATAACTTCTACTTGAAATCAGAAATTTCCAAATAGAAATGATGCATTTTGATATTTCGTCAATTTCAAAATTGATTTAGAAATTAGAAGTTATTACTCTTGATAATGGGATAATCCCCCGGAACATACTCGTAAGTAGAGTTGTTAAGTTTCACTCAGTGAAACTCCATCCAAATGTTTTAATACATTATTTTATTATATAATATATTATATCGTTATGTAGCTCTTCGCACATTTGATTGACTGCTACGACCTAAGTCAGGTCGTCTTCTCCTCGGCATCGTAAATTGTAATTAATCGAATTGAGAAAAGTTCTCGCGCACTCAGAGGTAAATTGTCACTATCACAAAAGGTCAACGAAAAAAGAGCACATAACTTGAAATGTCACTATCACAAAGGATCACCGAAGTAAAGAACGTTCTCGCGCTCGTAGCGGTAATCGCCACTCACTAAGATAGAAGGATGCACTCTCTGTATGAAGTATCGATAGACATAGACATAGACTATGACATATCTATGATATGTCATAGAGGATAGATCGATATATTAGTTGGTTGTCAAATGTCAAATATTATGGTAGCTTTCGGAAATTTAATTTATGACAAACCTTAGAATTTATCAATCTACATAAAAATAATCTGATAGATAGTTAACAACTGTAGTTAGCTAAAATTTAGTTTATTTTTACCCCCTAAGAATAAATATGTAGTAAGAAAGGTATAAAAATTCTAATTGGTTATTGATTTTAAACTATTCTTTTAATTTGATTTCTGAAGGACGGGGGACACATATTTAATTACGAGCATTTTTATATTTATTTACCTTTTAAATCTTCTCTGGACTTCAACAAATAATTCAAGACCAAAAGTAGCGAAATCGGTCCAGCCGCTCTAGAGTTTTAGCGAGACTGCTGTAAAAGGCGAAACTAGTCGAACAGCAATTTTTATTTATTATACCTCTCATTTAATTATGATTCACAGAGTAGATTCATCGTCCATTGTGAAACTATTCTATCAATTTGATTTCTGAACGACGGGGGACACATCGAAGGAAGAACAAAAGTGTTGTTTTTATTCAATTCCGAGCATGCTCATATTTATTCACCTTTCAAACCTTCTCTGGACTTTAAAATAATTCAAGACCAAAATTAGCCAAATCAGTCCAGCCGTCCTGGAATTTTAGTTAGACTAACGAACAGCAATTCATTTTTATATATCTAGAGATTGAAAGTTAGGTTTCACCATTACGCTAGCTTCTTTGGACAGTTCGAATCAAATTAATGGCTATCCATAAATCGCGTTACACGGGAAGGGGTAGATGAAGTGTGACATTATGTAAGAGGGGTTGACATCTACGTGTGAACACGTGCTTTGCATTATTCACAGAACACCGAAAAGTATTTGGAATTTTGTCTGAACACATAAGGTAAATCAGCTCCCCCAGCTAGCTTTGGAGCTCGGAGCTTCATTACATTTGAAGCAAACTCCATATGATAGCTCTTGTTTAAGTTGTCGAGGCTTACTTGATTAAGCGATCATGTGGCATATGTGTATCATAGTTCGAAGCATATTTTGCATCATGCAACTAATCAACAGAAGCAATCTCATGAGAGCTAAGAAGAAGTTTTGCCATCGCAAAGATTTGTCCTAATGCTATTTACTGGAAGAATTGCTGCTAGACGTGTCTGAGAAATTCTTTGTTTGGATGATGACGATGATGTTCTATGGTTGGCTGAAATAGATGTTGACACATCGAGTGATTCCTGGCATTAAAAGAGCAAAACGAGAACGAGAACGAAGTGTCTGCTCTACCAGTTATAAATAATTCAAGGTAGTCGGTTCAAAGTTCAAGGACTTAAGATGATTAAGCTTTCTCTAATTCATATAAGTTTTTTTTATGTTTGACTGAGGGTTATTTTACTAAAATAGGGGAAAATCACACAAATGTGACCAGAAGGACGTGGAAGATGTCAAAAATCATGAAATTCGTTTGATGTAGTTTATGAATGGATCCTCATTATCAAATTGCCCAATAGGCACGTAGCAATATTCCAATGACCCAGAAATATGATAAATAAACGACATTAGATAGTAATTATTCACTTGGTCCAATATAGCTAGCCATTATTTATAGCCCGCATCAATCACTTGGTCCATAACATATGCAACAAGTAACGCCTTTGTGCGTTCACCATTACGCTATTCATATTTTAAGCGTTCACCTTTACGCTATTCATCATTGTATACTTATATATTTTATATAATATATATTATATATTCTCAAAAATTCAGTTGATCATGAAAAATCTAGCTTTTTTCAGGATACAAGTGGTACCATATTCAGCTTGAGGTCAAGAACACTGCCAGATACATATCTTTCGATAGATATGAGGAAAACTGATATAAAAGTTGCTCATGCTACGAAAAATTCATCAAATACTTTGATAATTCCATCGAATTTAGCAGATTCCCATTGGCATCAGATAGCAATAAGGTTTGTATGTGTACTTATCTGCATAATTCACAGTGAATTTCGGCTATAACGACAGCGGAGAGACCAGTTTAATGTCCGAACCGAAGTAATAAAATCGAAAATCCGAAGTAATTTAATAATGACATCAGAATCGTCATCAGTTGTATTTAAAGTGTTCTAATATTTAGTGTCAAAGTGTTATATAAAAGAATATTTACCTAACATAGTTACGACCACTTGTGACCGTCATTTTAAGCCACACTGCCAAAAGTCTCCACAAATTTTAAAGACCACTATATCATCAAGTTGTCTCAATCTGTGAATCACTCAAGCACTCTGAACATTCAACGTCTGATTTCTCAAGATATCTGGCAGAATGATTAGCTTTCTCTTTTAATTGAGGACCGCTTATGGGTACATTTTTGCTACTCCAAGCTTGAACCATACTGGTAGAGCATTTTCAATATCTGGATGAGTTGATACAATTTTTTATATTTTGAGATTTTTATTCGAAACACTCCATTATTTCAGCGCAGTCTTTCCTCATCGTTGATATTGTAGAATGTAATGTTCAATGTGCAAATTGTTCAAACAGATCCGCATTGTTTTATCCATTTTCCAGTCTCGAAGTTATCTCCACTTTTTAATAGTAAATGTACGTCCAGCAACCTCATGCACACGTTTAACAGACATAGTTCACTCTAAATTGTTATATAACTGATTTATAAGTTCAACATCTTACTGTTACTGAGTGGTCCATACAAAACTAAGCATGTGTGAGTTTTTGTGGCTCTGCAGACTCACTCGCAATATCCGCAACGTATTTCTAGGAATCTGTCATAAATGGTTCATAAAATTTCATTGTCTCATGTATGCTGATAATTAGAAAATATATCTCAAAATTGAAACATATGAGGACTGTATAAGCTTACAGGATGGCCTCACCGTTGTTTCTGATTGGTGTTACCTCAATAAACTCAATATTAATGTAACTAAATGTAACGTTGTCACATTCACTACAAAAACGGCCCATACAATTTGGCTACACAATTAACGAAACCATTCTGACCAGGGTCTCCGAAATTCGAGTCAGTATAATATTTGATCAGAAATTCATTTTTGTACTTCATATAAATAAAACAATTTCAACATCATTCAAATATTATGGGTTTGTTGTGCGTAATGCTGGACACCTTTTGAACACAGAAACGCTTTTTCAATTATTAATACGCTCGTAAAGAGCAAATTAGATTTCGGATTCGTGCGTACAAGAGAAGCTATTGCTACTGTTGAGCGTAGCATTGAGGAAGACCCGAATGAGTCCATCCGCCATCGAGATTTTGCGGAAAGATCTTGGTTTGCGTGCTTACAAAATCCAACTCGTGCAAGAATTGAAGCGAAACGATCATCAAGCAAGGCGTAGATTCGTCGAATGGGCTCAAAACGAGACTGCAGTTGTTCCCGATTTTCATAAGCGAATTTTGTTTAGCGATGAAGCGCACTTCTGGTTGAATGGCTACGTCAAAAAAAACTGCCGCATTTGGAATGAAGGTAATCTTGAAGTGTATGTCAAAACACCGTTACATCCAGAAAAACTGACTGTTTGGTGCGCTTTATGGGCTGGTGGAATCATTGGTCCGTACTTCTTCAAAATCGATGATGGCCAGAACGTTACAGTCAATGGTGATCGGCATAGAGCCATGATTACTAACTTTTTCATTCATGAATTGAATAACAATCATGTCCAGGAGCTGTGGTTTCAACAAGACGGCGCAACATGTCACACAGCTCGTGCCACAACCGATTTATTGAAAGACACGTTTGGTGACAGCCCAATTTAACGTTTTGGACCTGTGAATTGGACTTCAAGATCTTGTGATCTAACACCGCTAGACTACTTTCTGTGGGGCTATGTAAAGTCATTGGTCTATGCGGATAAGCCACAAACCCTTGACCATTTGGAAAACAATATTCACCGTGTTATTGCCGATATACGGCCGCAAGTGTTGGAAAATATATATCATATGCCAGCAATCATATTTGAAATGTAATGCCACAATATTATTTTTCGAATAAAAAAAAATCTTGTCAATCGAATGATCCATCGTTGTTTTATTGCAATTTAAATTTATATACCTCATTTCATCATTACCTACTGCTATTTTTTCGTATGAACTGAATGCATTATTGCGGTTTCGAAGCTTTAGGAATTTCAATGGTCGGTTCGACTTTTCCTGAAAATATGATGCTACGTAAATTTGATTACTTAATGCTAGGACTAGAATTTTTGAACATATAATCCCCAAGAATGAAGTGGAAATTCGTTGGATATTCACCTATTGTTTTGTCTGTGCCTCAATTTGAAATTCATTCGGTTATCATGAGTAAGTTGAAGCAAGCTTCAGAGGCAAATGTGATTTTTAATCCAACATTGACATTTCCAGAGGCATTTCTCCATAACACGCCAAATCCTAATTTTGCAGCAATTTAAACAGACTGTATAAATTGGAGACCTCATTTCTCGTTTTTGTTCCCTCACAATTTTTTTGATAATTATTAGTCACAAATTTTTGACGAATTTGCAATTGGTAGCGAAACGTTAACGAGAATTATTTTTTTAAAATTTTCAACAAGAAAGGATTTATAAATATTATATATCATAATCATCATCATCAACCTGATGATGATGATGATGATGTCTGTCCACTGCAAAACGAAGGCCTCCCTCTGTCTTTGACAAGATTTTCTATCGGTAGTAGTGATAAGAGAGCTCTTCCAGACAACGTCCAGCCAATCCATAAACTCCTTATCCCATCGATCGTGAGGGCGCTTTCTTGGTCTTTCCCTGTCTCTGGGCTCCCAATCACCAACCACAGCTGACCAACGCTAATTTCTTGTTCGGGCTAGATTGCCTGCCCATTTCCACTTTGACCTTTTTACACACTCCACGATATCCTTCACCTTTGTTCGACCTCTTATCCAGCTGCAGCGTATTTTATCTCGTATGGGTAGGCCAATCATGTATCTTTCTATACTCCGCTGGGTTGTTCGAAGAATATATATATATATATATATATATATATATATATATATATATATATATATATATATATATATATTTACCTATATATATATATATATATATATATATATATATATATATATATGTATTTACCTGAGATTTACGTTGTTTGTTTATTTGTAACAGCCGTTTACATATGTTTCAAGCTTATTGGCTCTCATCAGAACGGCGTAGTTCAAGTTATTAGATGTTACACACTTGAAAGTTGATTAAAAAGGAAAAACACAGAACAAAACAACACAAAATTCCACGTGAGGAATCTACATCATTTTTGGTTAAATCGAATATCTTGACCAAGCTTGTTAAAGCTATATTTTCAGACTAAATCGATGTCTACCTGCGATGAGATATTTATACCTTCTAGAATTTTGTACCGACAATATTATAAATTAAGAACAAGGTTTGTCAGGCTGAAAATGAAGTTAAGAGTTTACGGTATTTACCTGAGATTTACGTTGTTTGTTTATTTGTAACAGCCGTTTACATATGTTTCAAGCTTATTGGCTCTCATCAGAGCGGCGTAGTTCAAGTTATTAGATGTTACACACTTGAAAGTTGATTAAAAAGGAAAAACACAGAACAAAAGAACACAAAATTTCACGTGAGGAATCTAAATCATTTTTAGTTAAATCGAATATCTTGACCAAGCTTGTTAAAGCTATATTTTCAGACTAAATCGATGTCTACCTGCGATGAGATATTTATACCTTCTAGAATTTTGTACCGACAATATTATAAATTAAAAACAAGGTTTGTCAGAACAGCCTAAAACATCTAATTTGTACAACCGTGTAACATCTAATAACTTGAACTACGCCGTTCTGATGAGCGCCAATAAGCTTGAACCATATGTAAACGGCTGTTACAAATAAACAAACAACGTAAATCTCAGGTAAATACCGTAAACTCTTAACTTCATTTTCAGCCTGACAAACCTTGTTTTTAATTTATAATATTGTCGGTACAAAATTCTAGAAGGTATAAATATCTCATCGCAGGTAGACATCGATTTAGTCTGAAAATATAGCTTTAACAAGCTTGGTCAAGATATTCGATTTAACCAAAAATGATGTAGATTCCTCACGTGGAATTTTGTGTTGTTTTGTTCTGTGTTTTTCCTTTTTAATCAACTTTCAAGTGTGTAACATCTAATAACTTGAACTACGCCGTTCTGATGAGAGCCAATAAACTTGAAACTTGAAACATATGTAAACGGCTCTTACAAATAAACAAACAACGTAAATCTCAGGTAAATACCGTAAACTCTTAACTATATATATATATATATATATATATATATATATATATATATATATATATAATGAAAAAAAAAAGGTTTAATGCGGGAGAAAGTAATAATGAAAGAAATCCTCGGTATACCCCGCAATTGGAAGCAGACGTTGACACGTGATTCGAGTTTGTTGGCTTTATTCACAACAGAGTTGCCAATTGTTTTAATTTTTCATTTCCAGGTTCGTACTTACTTCGAACTTGGCTACGCTTTTCTGAAGAGAGTGAACAAGATCGAAGAACGTGTCAACAGCTGCTTCCAATTCTGAGCTAAAACGATTATAATCACACAATTGTTCACATGTATTAATTAATTATATTAACAATAATAATAATGCTTCTGTATTATATGAAACATTCATACAAAAGGCTATTGATGTTAGGTCCTTCAGCCTATATTCATAAATTTCTTATATCTAATTCAAATGTGAAATCTACGAAACATTCTTTGTGAATTATAAAAATGATTGAAGTAATGATAAAGTCTTTTGGTTTTCATATTAACTATTTTGGGGCTGAAACTTATTATCTACAATATTGCGTTTTGGTGTCTTATGATTCTAATTTTCAGTATTCGGGACCAGAATGTCGTGGAATGCTATGTGGACTGTGAATGGACCACCACTAATGTCCTGAAATCCGCAATTTTGGACCTATCAGGGGATACAGACTTAATTATAGGCTATATGTTCGAGGTGAGAAGTAAAAATTATTGTTATTTGGATTAAAAATGACAGTTTTCACACAAAATGCATGTTTCGCATTTGTTAGCACAACTTTCAGCATTTCAAATTCTTAGTTAAAGTTTCCTTTCTCTTCTTTTCTTTTTTCTCTTATTAGTATCAGTATATGCATCAAAATCCTCATAAGACACTTAGCGCAGAAGATGTGCGCCGGTCATTCATTCGTGAGAAGGTGAGAGACAAAGATGCGACCGACGCTACTGGTGAAATATATCTGAGTTCGTTTTCTTATCTTTTTGTATTTTAATTTCTTTTTCGACTTTTCTTATTTTTGGTGTTCTTCGTGGTGAGGCCAAGCAGAAGGGGATCCACAGGAAGAACAAGCGCGGAAAATATCGAAGGAACTGTCAAAAGGGGCTTTGATGCTGTTTCTAATGTTAGCCATTTTCAAATTCACAAATACGGTCCACTGTTTCTCATACAACTGATAACAGTATTTTTGCTTCATCTTTAGGTTCTAACGAAGTATTCTTTAACCTTCAGATCTGGCGGAACAGACTAATTTTCGAAGCCTCGACTAGTTTTATCCCCTTCAGAAATTGTTCTTATATTTTCATTCCAAAGTTGGTTTGTACAGATTTTTCCTTACTTTTATGAATATGTTGAAAATATAAATCAGCTCTTGAGTAAATTTCATTTCAATGCTTTCATCGTCGTCTAATTTCATTGTATTATGCAGAGCTAGTTGCGTTTGAGGGAGGTATATCGATTGATTAGAATACAGTCGAACTTTAATTTGCAGCATTTCAAGTCCAATAATAAATACACATTCAACTCCTTTTGTCATCCGTTTTAATGAGGGATTTTATGGTTCTATTCACTTTGGTTTTTGGAAATTCTCAATGTTCGATTGATTGGCAGAATAAATACATAATTTAAATGAAATAGCTTTCAAAACCCAGAATCGAGATACATTGCTTGATGGTCGAACTTATGTTGGTCAAACTGAAACGATATTGTTATGTTTTTGAATTAATTGTAGTGAAAATCGAAAATCTACTTAGTTTCGTTCAAATTATATTCGATCCTTTCCACTCTCAGTTCAACTTGTTGATAACTCCAGTAGCAATCATCACTATGTTGAGGAGGACATTCTTAGACAAAGGATTTTCAGAAACTTAATGGGAGAAAAAGAGCCATAATGTCATTTATCCATACCATTATCATATTTGGAACAAAATATTGATGTACCGTTTTAATCCCCTGAAATAGATGATATCAAACAAACCCACCCACCCCTTTGTAAATCTCCTCGAAGCTGTTTATAATTTGAAATACGATTGGACTCATATCGAATATATTGGCAATTCGATTGCAGTAATAATGTCAGTACCTGTATTCGGTATTAACTCAAATGAATCGGAAATAGCGGGATATTGTTTGTGTGTGCAAATACGGGGATGCTCTCCATAATGGTATCAGGTTATTAATCTGCCTTAGTGAATTGAATACCAACGAGCACGTCAATGCGATGATTTGTTGGAAAGGCAATTCACGTTATCATTTTTGGGATATCAGCCCAACGTATATATCATACACGTATAGATTAATATGTTGTTTTTGTTGTGTTATAAAGGGTAATTTTTTAATATGTTTCGTCTACATAGCCACTAATAGTAGGTCATCGATAAATTTTTTATGGGAGAAATACAACACTTTGTCCCATGATGCAAAGCGTTGTAAAAAACGGTGAACGGAACTTCGAATAAGCTTTGACTTTTGAATCGGATGTACAGAATAGTAAACAGAAATCTCTGAGATTGAATTCTCGCTTAACTCCTAGTGAAACATAATTGAATATTAAAATGAATTAAACTCTTGGCTTAATGTTTCACGATTCATTTAACAATATGAATCAAAAGAACTGCTTATTTCAATTGCTTCCAAAAGGTCTAAACGTTTTCCTTTATTACCTGCGTGTAGGCATTCAGTTTTCTCAAAGTCTATGGAGTGATTAGAGTTAATGCAATGTTCTGAAAATCCGGTTTATTAACATTATACAAAATCGACCTTTTATGTTCGTCAACGCGAGTTTTTATTTTTCTACCTGTTTGGCCGATATAAAACGCCGGACATTCATTACAAAAAATTTTATAAATCCCGCTTTTGTCTTCAACATTTGTCTTTTCTTTATTATTTACTAAAAGTGACTTAATATTTCTTTTGTTGGTTTAACATTAAGCCAAGGTTGGGAAACATTGAGCCAAGAGTTTAATTTATTTTAATAAACAGAAATCTATTGAAGTTTCCAAAGAAAAATTTGAAAATTCAATAGAAATGTGTCTTTGAGCAATTAATTTCAAGATTCGACGACCTTCAATCAAATAATTCCTTCGCAATGCAACGTATCTCTACCACAGCTATATAAATTTGATTTTTTAATGAAGTTATTAGTAGAAGTTGAAACAGATTAACAACATGAACAGATGAACCAGAACTAACAACATTACTTGATGATGCAGATAGGTCAGAAAATGGGGAAATACAGCCATGAATGAAACTGAATTCTCGCTTAACTCTTGGTTTAAAATAAATTAAACTCTTGGTTTAATGTTTCACGATTTATGCAACAATATGTACAGTCAACATGTTTCGAGCGTTAGCTCATTTTCAAGACGTCAGACGTCATTTTCAGTCTTGACTATCTGTTGACTATACATATTCTTAAATAAATCGTGAAACATTAAGCCAAGAGTTTAATTTATTTTAATAAAATACAGCCATTACTAGTGAAAAATTCATAAGCATGGAGTTACCAGCAGAAGTAGCAATAGCAATGTATAACGTACTCCCCGGTAAATTGATGGTGATCGCACCGGCAGCTCTAAAATTTGGGGAGACGTATATAAATTCAGCTGATTCAGTTATAATATAGACAGTGAAATTCGATCATTCTATTTAAAACTCCTATTCAATATCTTTTGATTCAAGATAACAAATAAATTTAGATAGAAAATATCTTTTATCTTGAATCCGGTTGTTCTCTACTGATTCAGAACGCCTATTTTCACTTTCCACGTGAAAGATGGAACCCAAATCTTCAAAGCCACTGGAAATTTGGTGGCACCTCAACTCCAGGTGATACGCTGAAGCCCTAATTTGAAACTCCAGGGGATATAGCGTAGCCTTAAATTGAAATCCTCGCTTCAACCCCAAGAGATATAGTGCAGCCTCAAATTGAAATTCTATTTCAACTTCAGGGGATATAACGAAGCCTCAGTTCCAGGGGATATAGCTGAAATATATTCCATAGAAGTCAGTTGATGAAATTCTTCCTGATCTATTGCTTAGATTTATCTCCTATTTCGTTCACAACAGTTAACTCTTTGAATCAAAGAAAATCGAAATATAACGAAACCAGTTTTTATAAGGAAAAACACACAAATTTTCATCAACGCAACAAACCGAGAAAAAATAAAGACTTTACTCACTTATTGAAATTGAATCAACAGAAAAATAATTTACTTAGTAACAAATAAGTAATGAAGGAAGGATTGAAAAGTTGGAAGAGACTGTTCTTATATTGGAGACCATTTTGAGATTTCATGGAAAATTGAAAATGTTATCTAGGGTTCATAAATTCTGTTTAAGAGAGAAAAATAATCGATGAAATAATCAATAATTCGAAACACTTACCACTGGAAACCGAAACATGAAACACTGGATTCAAAGAAAATAAGTCCACTGTAGACGCTGTCATTGAATTAACGACGCATGTTCATAAATATTTCAACAATAGCTATGTTGCTTTGTGTATATTAATAGACTTAACAAAAGCGTTCGAGACTGTTGAACATACAACACTTGTGAGTCTTCTAAATAGAAGAGATTGGAATTAATTGTGTCCATCTGAGATTACTTAAAAGCTACTAATCAAATCGAAACCAAACATTGAAGGTGATCAATACATTCAGTAATACAACGATGATAGAATATGGAGTACCTCAAAGAACAATATTAGGGCCAATAATATTCACAACCTATATAAATAAACTTTTGTTGTCGGAGAGTGAAGGTAGAATGATCAGTTTTGCGGACGATACTGCGATAGTTTTCTCAGGAGAAAACTAGAGCGATATCAAAGCAAAAGCTGAATCAGATTTTGTGAATATCTATAATTGGTTGAAGCATCACCTCTGAACCATCAATATATGAAACGAAATACATTCCTTTTGCCATAGATAAGCACTAACTTTCATCCAGTGAACCACTGATAATTGAAATAGCAGAGAATATTTTTACCTTTCCTTCCAGAAACGAATGTAAATACTTAGGAATTATACTGGATTATAACCTTGAATGGGATTCCTACGTTAGAAGCTTAATTGTTAAGCTTAGAAGATTGATATTCAAATTTGAAAAAACTGCCAATTATTAAAAGAATTAGTTAACATGCTTCTCCTAGTTGTATCAACTAGATATGAACAAAGACAATGAAAATTTTTGTCAACACTCACAAAGGTACAATACCTGTGGCGAAAGTTTTTTTTTAATACAGTAAATATTGTTTTGTATATTATTTTTTATACAGTAAATATTATTTTGTACATTTCAATCTTAATCTCTACAATTATCTGATACATTCAACTACATACCTAATCTTCCATTTATTAAAGTATTACAGAAGACCATCCCCACCTGAGATATCCATTTCTTTAAGGCTTTTTTAATTTTCGCGTTATTGACCATCCCTTTCAAGTGCATAGGCAATTTGTTAAAAATTCTAGGCGCTGAATAGATTGACGAACGTTGACCAATTGATTTTTTAAATTTAGGAACCTCCAGAGAAAGGTGACTATATCTGGTATTCAAACCATGCTCAATTCGCTTCGAATCACTTAAGTTGTTGAACGTATATTCCATTAACGTGTGTAACAATACAACTGATTCAGGTCCCACACTTCAGCTAACTCAAACAATTGATTCGTCGGGTGAAGCATGTTCGTTTTGCACATCACTTTAAGTAACCACTTCTGTTGTATTATTAGTTTGTTCAAAGTAGTTGAATATGCGCATCCCCAAGCAATAACTGCATATCGCATTTGTGACTCAGGAAGGGCCTGATCATTCTAGACGTAAAACATCTAACAATAATTTACGATGCTCTGGCGGAGTCTCTGATGCGATATGGTATTTTCGCATCATATTGTGGGGTGGTGCCTATGATACAGTTATAAAAAAGATCGAAATCCAACAAAAATGGCTGCTGAAAATCCTTCATAAAAATGATATCTTACTTACTTTCTGTATAAAGGAGCTGACATACTGGATAAACGCCAGCTGTTTTTTCAGTCGCTGCTAAACTTCACGAAAAAAATATACAGTTGTAACTTTATTGAACATAGCGTTAATACGAGATACAGCAGAAACTCTTTATCAATTCCACAATACAGTAAATCTATATGTCTTTGTAGCTACTCCTATTTGGCACTAAGAATTTTTAATGAATTGCCATTTGAATTGAAAACTGTGGTTAACATTAAAAATTCAAGTCTTCCATAAAGAACTGGATGAAAACAAAGAACAGGTATATGACTAAACAACTGGTGTACATATAAGAGCTTAAATGGCTGTAAAACAATAGATGATAGTGTTTCCACAATATTCTTATAAAATTTTCATATTGATAAGTTTTTTCTCAAATTACTGAAATGGATTCCTTGATATGTATGTATGTAGGTATTAAATATTAAAATAAATTAAACTTTTGGCTTAATGTTTCACGATTTATTTAACAATATGTATAGTCAACATGTTTCGAGCGTTAGCTCATTTTCAAGACTAAACTACTATAAAAAACGTACAACAAATTTATATCTACAAAATGGATGTGAGTAGGAAGGATAGTTGAAAATCTACTTGTTCATTTACAATTTCTTCTTTTCTCTTCCAAGAACTGCTAATTTCAATTGCCTCCAGAAGGTATAAACCTTTACCTTTATTACCTGAGTGTAGGCATTTAGTTTTATCAAAATCTATGAAGTGATTTGAGCTAATACAATGTTCTGAGAATCCAGTTTTATTAACATTGTACAAAATCGACCTTTTATGTTCATCAACCCGAGTTTTTATTTTTCTACCTGTTTGGCCGATATAAAATGCTGGACATTCATTACAAAAAATCTTATAAATACCGCTTTGTCTTCAACATTTGTCTTTTCTTTATTATTTACTAAAAGTGACTTAATATTCCTTTTGTTTGTACAAATGGTTTTTATTTCTCTCTTCTTTAATCTTTCGCAAATTTTTTCACTCAGATGAGGTATTAAATATTGCAGAATATAAATAGACATTCTTCATACTCAACACAGGCTACGGTCTTTGTCAGAAAATTTATTATCTTCGTTCAGGCAACTAAATTGACAAGATAGATTTTGAAATCAGAATATTATTGTTTCACCTATATAATTGTATTACTAGAACCTTAATTAAAGATTATTATTATTATTATTTAACAATCAGAACAAGAACTTATCAGTCCAGTCGCAATACTTGATACGAGCAATTCAATAGCGAAATGAACGAAGTTATAACCGGAATACCATGGGTTCTTACATGGGTGTATTTCGAACTACGATTATTTCTTGTGATGCGGTCTTAATAATTATCTCTTTACCGGTGTAAAGTCTTTTAAAACGTTTCAAATGTAAAAAAACAATCAGTTCTTGACAAATTTCTTATGATGTAGACATATTAAATCGTTGCAATATTAGTGACGATCCCTAATTGTGTTGTGAAGTGAATAGAAATATAAAATTCTAACCCCTTGGCTCAATTGCTCGGCATTATTTGTCGTGCCCACCAGACTCGGTATGAAACGATCAAGTTTTACTGAAAACTTGCCACAGTGCCTCTGGGCGCTGACCTCATCTACGGACCGTGAAGAAATAGATTGGATTGAGACAAAGCTTGAAAGCTTTTGTTTGTGAAGTATAATACACTACTTTCGGACTGAAAGCATTTGACTCAATTGGTTTCAAAACTTTCGTTTATTAAATATTATATCATACTTTGGGATTTAATTAATTTGGTTTGATTTCTTGTCTAATTAGCAACATGTTGGTTTTTTATTTTGATACTTTGTGTAAATTCATTATCCCATAATTAAAATGGAAGCCAGTAAACTAAAAATGTTTTTTTTGTTCTTAAATGAAAAATCTTTCTCTAGCCACCACTTCTGGCTCGGCCCCCGACTCCGATAAATTCACCTCCGTCACATCCTAGGTTATAGGACACAATGAGCATTTTGCTTATGTCGCTAAAAAAGATAACATGCTTTCCTTCATACTCTCGAAAGTATGAAGGAAAGTTGATTTATGTCAGTGAAACGAATAGTAAACCAATTCTTTATTTTCTACTAAATGGGCATGAGTCGCAGGAATGTACCTATGTATACATACAACTTCTGAACGACTGATTGGATAAGCCTTCTCTTTTTGTTCGTTATTGCCAGGACAAGTGTCACATGAAAAACTTTTTCAAAACCTGAACAGGAAATATTTCAAAATCTCAGAATTTGTAAACTTGGTAAGTGAATGAGACTGAAGACTGTCAGAAATGTTCAATGTATTGAGGAAAAATTGAGAGATTAGTGTCAAGTTGATGACTTCAAGAATATTGGCAGTACGGATAGTTTGAATTTATTCCATGTTCATTCGGATTTTTATTGAAACAGAAAAACGGCATATTCTGCCAAATTTCGTGCATATTTAAAGTATTTTCATGCATATTTGCATGCACATAACAATCTTTTTATGCTGCATATAATCCGGTCTCTATGAATAACAAATATTTGAGTATTTCTTGTGTACGTTCCGCTACAAATTGTAGTTTCAACAAAAATTCGAAATGCTTTTCATTGAATGACCGAATTATAATGAGAATGTTTCTGTAATTTGATAAAAACTGTTTATTTCAAAGTCATAAAGCTACAATTCGTAGCGACATTCTGTTATAAAAATATTAATTTTCAGTTGAAATAAAAGGTAGAAAACAACTATCAAAAAAATGGGAATGAGATCCTAAGAATAACTATACCCGGAGTTAACTTCGCCTTAGGATATATATCTTTTGCGGATATATATATATTTTACGGATATATATCTTTTGCAAATATTCGTGTATATCTTTTGCGGGTATATATCTTTCGTGAATATACTTCACTCGGAGTTATTTATGATGAAAATATATCCTTCTCATTCTGAATGATTCGGAATCGCACGACCGTGTCGATGAAAGACGTATATAGACGAGGCACTCGTTGATCGGACCGTAGCAATATGAGAACATTGCGCGCATGCGCAGGACCAGGATAATATTAAGCAGATAGGAATATATTAAACGGATATATATATATATATATATATATATATATATATATATATATATATATATATATCATAGAATTATATATCATAGATCCAATTCTTCATTGGATATAGTAAGCCATTCCTATTTCCATGCCGACATTTTTTACCCAAACATTCATCATCCTATATTGAAATTCACACATATTGGTTTGAGGGATATTGCATAAAATCCTCTTCCTTCTAAATGAGAACATTCAGAGGTTTTCAAACCCTTTGACCTCGAGAGGCAAATAATCGATACCTCTTGCAATACTCATTATGTTTTTATGTTAAGTTTTTTTAATAATGATACATATCTCTAAGACATTATAATTATCATTTGTAAAATGAGATCTATATATTGAGTAAATTTGATTTAATTGGTCTGTTTTTGTTTTATTTTCATATTATAAGAAATGCATTTTTCATTTGTACCCTTTTTGAATACTTATACACTATTGTGATTCAATTTACAGTCAAAATCAACAGAAAATATTTCGCGAGTATTGATTCCTTTCTCATTTAATAGTGTTGGCGTTTACTTGATGTAAATCCATTATAATTGAATATAACTTAAATTTTTATATTTACACTTTATTGACTACATATGACGCGTTTCGTCGTTACAGACTTCTTTTTTCGTCGAAGAAGTCGTTTGTAACGACGAAACGCGTATATATAGTCAATAAAGTGTAAATCATAAGTCCAAGTGTTTGAATTTGAGTTATATTCTTTCTCATTTCTAATTTTTTTTATTGAATGACGTTTTTATATTTTCAAATTCAATCTATTCAATATAATATACAATTCAAAGAATTATTGCTTGCTTTTTTTATTACTGAATTTTTCACATTTTATTCAATTCCACAGGGTGATCTTGAACAACTTTCAATTGTAACAGATCCTGACATGGTGAATTCACACTGCTCAACTTCAAAAATAGCAATTACTGACCAGAGTATGGAAAAAACATAAGAAGAAGGAATTTCTCATTTCTTGAAGTGAACCTTGAGATGCAATAAAATTATCAAGACCATGAGGTACCATATTAAGTACTGAAAATTTTCAAAATCTACAAAAATTTGTGCAATTTAAGGCAAAACATAAGCAAGAATTAGAAATGTATTCGGCCTCAAAAAACATTCATCATACATTTCGTATTATATTCTTTCAGTTATATATGAATTTAAATACAGTGCGTATCTTGATGAAAAAAAAGATTTCGTCAACAAATGAACATCTATGGTTAAAAAATAATGATATTTTGGTAGTAAGCCAATGTTTATAGAAACATCGAGTCCAAATATGTTCCAAGAATTTGTCATTTTTGGCTATAGTCCAATTTGGTAATTTCAGATGGATTACTTTGAATATATGCATCTAATTTCACAGAGTTGTAAAGATATGTGTAATTTTTAATTTGTGTCGTTTTGACATTTATGAATTTTCTTGCCAAAATCGATAACTCGATGAACAGACAGTGTTAGAAAATATGCCAAAAGTTCAAGAAAAAATTGAATTGTTGATGAACTGTTGATTTATACATATTTAAAATCGAATATGTTTGTGACAATAAGTGTTATATAAGAAAGTTAATGCATTTTCGCCTATAAATATTTGTATTATTAAAATTGGTGAACATTTTCATTTAATTTATGTTTCCTCATTCATTTCCTTTGAGAAGGTGAGTATTACGTTTTTTCGCTTTCTTAACCCTAAATTTAAATTCAACAGTTAGTTATTCCATTCATTTTGTATGGTATCTATTTCAAATTTCAATTCTTTGAAAGAAGAATTCACTTCTTCCGATAAAATTTTATTTCATTCAGAATTTTGAGGTATATGAATAACATTTTCAAACGTGCTGTTTTATTAAATAGACAAAGTTCATTTTATGGACTATACTGGATTTTAGTCACTATATAGGATGGTGTAAAAAAAGTCAACAGTACAAAAATACCTATTTTATCTTTGGGGCATGTTACATGCTATAAATTCATAAGTTACATAATTACAAATACTTAGAAATAAAAATATACATAAATGTACACATTCAATTCGATAATTGTCATTTCTCAAGAATATATCTATAAAAATAACTGATAATGATTTATCTTAGGTTGGAAAAATTTGAATTGAATTTTTATTTTGGAATCGTTTCTACAACTGCTTCTTTCAATCTTCTTTTTTCAAAGCCTTAAATGGAATATAATGAGAATATAATAATTGTAGTTGAGCCAGAAAGTTATGGGTTATTACTATTTCAGCATTACCAATTATTCAGATTGAATGAATGAAAAAGCTGACTTTTCTTCCAATTTAGGTTCATTATATATCTTCAGAGCTCCTTTCATTTTTATTTTGTAGGAAATCTGCTCTATTTGTTGGAATTCTATTCTTAATATTATAGATGTACAAACTTTTGCGACAAATTTCCAAAAAGAACATGAAATGAAGTCAGAAGATGATTTGAAAAATGTTGTGTCATAATTTTGTGGAATTTTACTTCCAATTATGAATTCGAAATTATGTTGAAAAGCATCTCGTTGCATTTTTTGTTAAATTGTAACATGAATGAAAAAAAATACAATGAGAATGGAAGCAGTTGCAGAAAAAGATTTAATTTTGATGTTGTAACTACTAAAAATGGAGAGTTGAAAATTATGGAGAGATGAAACTACAAAAGCATGAGATAATGATATCCTGTTCACTTAGATATCTTCATATAGTTTTAGCTCTAACAAATCTGAATTTCATTGTCTTGGCCCACAATTCATTCGTGTATTGAATGTAGCATTGAGTGGAGTGACGTAATGAATACTATACCATATCTTCCGACCTTATTACAGTAAGACATTTATGAAAGTAAAATGGAAAGAAGAAGTTGAGCGAATCATTTCATGACCCATATTGATTTAACGTTCAGTTTATGATTTTCAAAATAAAAATCAGTTTTGAAATGAAAAATGAAGTTAAAAGAAGGTCAGTGAAATTTTTTTTACTGTTTTGTGAAATAAAAAGTCTATGATCTGTTTCTCCTTCTATTTTATTCTTGTCTAAGACATAAACCAAATTTATTCTTCATCCGAGGGTGTGGAAGCACTTACTCTGGAATTCGTAAAATGAACTAAAATAGTTTCTGCCCCATTTTCTATGCATTTTCATAAAAATATCGTATAAAGAATGATACATTGTGAATTCAGTCAAAAGCTGATGGTAGATTCCGTAACTTTATTGTTAACAAAATTATGATCGTTCATTCCGATGTACAGGGCGATATCGAATGACTGATATTCTTAGCAGACATGACAAATTTATTGTATTCTATTAATTTGCAAAAAGGTGCCATTCAAATTATGAAAGTTAGTTTACTAAAATTTGAAAATGAGTATTGAATGATGCGAATCAAGCTTGAAACTTAGTTTCATCTCTCTGTTTTCTAGATATACAGCAAGGTACAGTCACCAACTTCAATAGTCTCATATTGTTGCTATTTTAATGTCTATTGAAAACTCTCACGCAACTGGCGTCATGAGAGATATTTTCTTTTTTATACTAAATTATCTATTTACAATATTTAAGATGATGAATCTTATGTAGTCAGGGTTTATACATGACAATGATGATAACTTAGTAGTTAATTGATAACTGACAAAGTTTCACGGCTCATTCAACTTGCATTGGACAATGAGAAATTACATGAAGTATGATATATTTGAGAATGCTTGGCAGTTAGGACTCTACGCTTGGTGAGTAATTATGAGGGGTTTTTGGAGATGCTAAAAGTGTTCAAACATACTGCATAAACCGAAACAAAGGTTTACAGAAGCGAAAAAAGTCATGAAATTTCTTCTGGTACAGAATGCGAAACTGAAGCAGAATTCTTAGATCACTTGGCAAAAGATCATCAGACCATGATGGAGACCAAAAAGTAATGACGAACAACAAATGAAGAGAATGCGTTCAACGATATGATGGGAAACTTTGGACGAAAACGGAGTGCTAAATGAAGAATGTACTGAAAACAGATCAGTTTCAATTGACCGCATAAATAATCTCCCAGATTGTACTCATCCTTAGATCCAAAATAAAATGTGGTATCATCTTATTTGACTGAATTTATCAACAGATCTTTCATCATAAGAATGTTCTGCATTGTGTTAAAACAGTTCGATTACATGTTAATTTCATTGCCTGTATTGTTATTGAGTGGTAATATTTAATGATTGGTTTAGGAGGGTTGTTGAACGCAGTATTCTAATCAGCGAGAGGCTTTTGCTGAGTCTGTAGTTCCTTTGGTATATCTTGATCATTATTTGGTTTGACTCACTGCACTTATAATTTTCACAATGTTTTTCTCGATACACTGCTATCCTGATTGCACTTAGGTTATGTCACATTTTTCAATATCCACGGAACAAACTTCGATATCCTGGTACATACTCCTGGAAGGTTTGCTTCGCCGCATCCAATACCCCAAGATATGATGCCTGCTAGGAAATATCTACCGTCTTTTCCTTTGACTTGTAAAGGTCCTCCCGAGTCTCCTTGGCAAGAATCTTGACCGCCTTTATCATGTCCTGCACACAAAAATATGTCTGGTATGAATTCGTGCCTTCCGGCTCTCAAAAACATCGATTTGCATCTGTCGTTGCTGACTATCGGTACTTGAACCTGAAAGATGAATAAGTAAGTTATCAATGAATGTCATAATACTTAATTATAATCGGTTAAATTTTAGAGTAAAAGACAAAAGTAAATATTTGGTTTGTTTCAGGTAAATTTAATCCTTCGTTCCATTCACTATTCCCTAAGCTAAGGAATTCTTACTCTCATATTGAGACTCCAATGAATAGAATGTTCGCATCGTGAGAATATATTTCTTCATCTTCAAACGAACAGAAAACCTTTGAATTTATGATGAAATATTGATGATAATTCTCTCAATAGAAGTAACAATTAATCATTAATCAGATCGTGTGTTTCGGAGCACCTTCTACTTCAACATTGGATTTCAAGATAGCAATAGAAATTCGACAAATACTCCTTATGTTTTATGTCTCGAAACCTAAAATTTTTTTCTCCTAAGAATTTCTTTGATACCTCTAATAATATCGGTAAATAATTTGAACTAATGAATTGAAGATCCGCAAGAACAAAATGCATAAAATTGAATATAGTGGCTGTGTTGAATTTTATTGAGAGAACATTTAGAACCCGCAATATCCAAAGCAAGACCTTGTTTTGGAAGTCCACTCTTTGATCAACGAGGACTTTATAATTCTTCAGGTCAGATTCCAAGGTATCAAGAAAAGAAAATTTTATACAGAGACTTCAGTTCCTAGAATCTTCACCAGTCAACGAATCCAAGTCTTTGCTTAGAAGACAGGTGTATCTGAATATTATTCCATTATGCAATATAATCATTCATGTAATTTCTAGCATTAATCGATTGGGCCGATACTTGATGAAAATCTAAACACATAATTTAAATAAAACTGAGAAATTTTTCGAGTTTCACTACAATTCATTCAAGAACATGACAATATCGTTTCGCCAACACAGTGGCTTCATCAGATATTGATGATAAACCAAGCTATGACATTGTGGACTGCTTGTATTAATCCTGAAGTGCGTGGGAATGACCATAGAACACTGTTATCCTTTTGTAGGGGAATGACTATAGCACATATTTCTTCTGAATTGTGGGTGATGACCATAGAACCCTTTTTTCGATTGCATTTTTACTGGAATAAATTTGGTAGAAGAGATTTATTGATTGAAACTTGATCATTCAATAAACTGTTTGATTTCTTCCTCTTATTGATTTCCATGGCTTCTGAAAGGGTTAGTTTATAACCTTTACGCTCAGTAAGAAATATTTTGAAGTTGTTGTCGAAGACATGGTTTCATTCTAAAAAATGTGTTGCATACGTAGAATCGATTTTATTATTTGCAAAGCATCATTTGTTTTCAGATATTCTAAGGCTGAAATTCCTGCGAGTGTGGCCAACATATACTTTGGGACGAGTAAGCAAGGGACAAGTACTTGTCCCAAAATATATGTTGGCCGAACTAGCAGGAATTCAGCCTTAGACTGTCTGAACACCAAAGATGCTTTGCAAAAAATTAAACCGATTCTACGTATGCAACACATCTTTTCGAAGGAAACCATGTCTTCGACAACAACTTTAAAATATTGTATACGGAGAGTAAAGGTTATAAACTAATTTGTTAGAAGCCATGGAAATGGAAGCCATGGAAGCCATGGAAAAATGGAAGGCCAAAGAAAAGTATTCTATGGTCTTCCCCCACAATTCAGAATGAATATGTTCTATAGTCATTCCCCTACAAGAGGAGAACAGTTTCATGGTAATTCCTACGGACTTTGTAATATCCCAGTAATGTTTTTATCATTCTCTGGTTCTTCAATTTCGAGTGGAAATACTTTGAGCATTTTTACCTTTATAATTGCTCTTCATTATTATTATTTTCCCTTATTCACATTTCATAGTATAGTGATGGAACTTCATTTATTCCAGATACGAGATATCATAAGGACAAGGCTCATCAATCATCAATTTAGAAATTATTTTCATTATGAAAAGTATTCAATATTACAAATCTTTGCACAATCTCCTCCTTGTCAATATGAATCGTCTATTCAATTTTCAATATCTAGTCTGCATATTTGGACACATTCGTCTTGTATTTATCTACCTTATTGTTTTTATATGGTACTTATATATCCGCAAGATGGGCTGAATTGTCATGCTTGTCGACCACCTCAATATTCGGTCTGTTGTTCACCTTTCTATCCGCAATAACAGACCGTAGTAGTATAGAATGAAGTTATCGTTTTCAGCCACAGACATTGCTTTTTTGTTCATATTACAACGTGTGGGTGTTAATCTGTTCTAAATCAGCAGACCTAGTTGTATCGTTGTAGATAATTTGTATTAACCAACACACTCCATTCTGATTTTATAAGTGTCTAGTTTCAGAGGCCAGATGACATTTCCTGCACATGTCAAACTGAATATCTGGGTACCTACAAATGAATTTCTCATAGGTATTGACCTATATTTCTCACCTTATCTTGAATAGCCATCAAAGAATGTTCAGTTAATATGTGGCTTGTGGAGGTATTGTGATGACTGCCTTGAAGTTCTATCTGAGCCCAATCTTTTTTTTTCGACTTCTAGAAGTTTTTTACTACAGTTGTGAGGTTCAGTGATGGGTAGTTCTAACTGACATTTTATGTGAACTAGGTGTTTTCGCCACATTGAAGACAAATCCACTGATTTTTACGATTCATCGTGAATGTAGGTTGGTTATGTCGGTTAACCCTCGACATCCTTGCTTTGTCGGTAGAATAGCTCTTTCATGGTCGAAAATCTTCTATAATCTGAAAGGACAGCTATAGCATAGGTACTCATTACTATAGCTATAGCATAGGTTTCCTTTATCCAGTTTCGATTTTAGTTCCTACATTCTTCGATTTTCTTCCTCGATCCTATTTTGAGCTTGTTCTCATTTTAAGCAGCGTTCTCTATTATAAGCACGTATAATGTCCCAATTTGGCAGAAAGCCATCTCCTTCATACATTTTCTCGTCTCGATGTTAATATTTCCACAACTCTCCAATAAAAACTTCATATGTATATCCTATGAAAATCTTCGGATGATATTTAGCAAGTGCTGTATTTGCTTTTCATTTGCGATAGATCAATTGATGTCATCTATCTAGCGGAGGTGGCAAACCGCAAAAGCTGTAAGCTGTGCCCCTGCCGCTATTCTTTTGAACCCCATTTGGTTCAATTCAACATGATTAAAATTTTATTATGCTTTTATTATTATAAACACGGTTATTATCATTTGATTACCTCTTGAAGTACTAATGGTAAAGTTCCACCCTCTTTAGTCTACCCCATCCGGTAACTGTCGCATTTTCCCCAATCAGTAGATCATCAGAAGCGGGCAGACAAATTGGAGCGATGTGTGGCAAGAATTCAAGAGGAGCATCCAACTGTACCAACGCTAAATCGTACTCGAACGTAAAGTAGTTATACTTTGGATGAACAACTTTCTTGGTCACAGCTCTTTCGACGAATGGTAACTCTTCTTGGACATTCGAGAAGTCATACTCTCCAACACGTATCCTGATTTGCGTGGTCAAAAGGCTGAAATTTTATATTGAGTGTTACTAGATTATTTTGGTATCAATGAGAATGAAACACAATCTTATTTGATGAAAATGTTGGACAATATAAAAATTTACTGTCTACTGTTGATATAGAATTACAACTGAACAAATTTATGTGGTATACATATATATTGTTGAAAGTGTTCGATCATTTATCCAGACAAAAAAGGGTGTTTGAATATCCGCTAATAACAATATCAGCGAAACTAAGCCAAGTGTAATAACAGTTGACTTAGTTTCACAAAATTATATTAATTGGTTTACAATTATTTGGGAGTGTGATCTCATTTTCAAAAGTTGAACTGAAAAGATATTAAATGGAACTGGCATTTACTCGGTTCAAATCCATCATAAATATAGGATAATTCGAACACCTGAATTTAAATGACACTTTTATTGTCATAACGCTGACGCGTTTCATCGGTATATCGACTTCTTCTGGCAGTTCAGCAAAGGATAATCTGTTAACGTCTGAAGAAATCGGTTACGTTATGATAATGAAAGAGAAAATCAAGTGATTGAATTATCCTATAGTTGAACTGAATACTTGTGCTCTCGCCTTTTTTGAAACTGTTAGCAAAAAAAGCAGAAAGCAGTTTAACTTTCAGTTCAACTTCTGCCCGAAAGAACTCTCAAAAAATTAATATAAGAGTGTGAAACTGAGACAAGCGTTTTCATTCAAAATATGAGAAAATTCTTGATATTAGCAATGTTCCTACAATTTTTTCATTTTTTTTTTGTCATTTATCAACGTTACAAAAAGCCGTCAAACCTGAAAAACTTATCTACGAATTTTGAAACACAAGTTTTCACAATAAGGTCGGTATCTTTCCAATTTTCATCCGTATTGTCACGAATTTATGGGTTCTTCGAGTAATTTAATGATGCCAATATTTGATGATATTGTGTGCCCTAGAAACTGTACTTGGTTTTGAAAAAGGCAGCACTTTTTGTAATTGAATTTGAGGTGTGCACTCCTGAATCTGCTGAATACTTCTTTGAGGTTCTCTAGATGCTCTTCAAAGGAAGATCCCATAACCATTACATCATCTAGATACACCAGACACGTTTTCCAAGTCAATTACTTCAGAAGCAGTTCCATGAGTCTGTCAAAAGTGGCAGGTGCATTGCACAATCCGAAAGGTATCACACTGAACTGTTACAATTCACTACCAGTTGAGAAGGCAGTTTTCTCTTTATAATCTGGATGTATTTTTACTTGCCAATAGCTACTTTTAAGATCTACGGTAGAAAACCATTGATATCCTGATAACGTTGTTAATGTGTCATCTATTCTGGGTAAACGGTAGATGTCCTTTTTGGTAACATCATTAAGTTTGCGATAATCTACACAGAAGCTTGTTGTACCATCTTTCTTTTTAACGGAGACTATAGGACTATAGCAAACCATGGACTTGATGTTTCCTCGATAATTTTATTCTACCTCTGTTTGTTTGGCTGGAGAAAGTCTGCGAGGAGGTTGTCGAATAGGGTGTACATTTCCTGTATCAATTCAATGAGTAGTTAAATCAGTTTCTTCCAGTGTTTGATATTCAATTAGATAATTTTCTTCACTAATGAATATTCTTGCCATTTTCATTTGCTCTGTTGATAAATGTTTCCAGGATGCTTTTACGTTTGGGAAGTTGATGGGGTTCTTCTTGTTTGTAGGTGAAACAGATGTTTCTTCACAACCAGCTATCCAAGTTACTGTTTACAAGGCTATTGTTTTCCCTTTCCAATTTTCAAGTTTTCAGAACTGATATTTAATACTCTTACTGGAATTTCTTGATTTGTTTGAATTGATGTCCTTGCTGTTAAAAATGTTGTACAGTCTGAATTGGGTTCAACAAGTCTAACACACCACCCAGGATCGTTTTCAGGTTCACAATAAATGATTTGTTCTGAACATGCAGGTATTTCAACAGATTGAATAGTTCTTAAGCTGACATGGTTCTTACACAGGTTCTTGAAGGTACTGGTATCTTGAATAAATTCTTCAATTCCTATTATCTGAATTCCTGTATAACTCTCATTCTTTAATCTATATTTTCTTATCAAATCCATTCCCAGAATGAAATCATCTGTTATATCTGCTACCAAGAATGTGCGTGAAATTTGTAATCCTTCACCAATTTCCAATAGAATTTGGGACTTCTCCATAAATATTGCCTCGTTCACTAGTTGCTGTTCTGAGAGCAATATGACTTTTCAATGGTGTAATTATATTCTTCACTCTATCAGGTCGAACCAATGATACTTAGCTCCAGTATTCACAATTATTTTTACTACTTGTCCTGAGATTATACCATCAACGCATACATTTCCTTCCGTCATGCTTCTAATGGATACAGTCCTGGGGGCGTTTTCTTTTCCAGTCAGAGCCTGTCCCTTTAATCTGACTGGTGGTAGTTTTCCTAATTTGCTCTAGAGGCTGGAGAAACCGATCTACATCACATTCTTCTGTATTCGATTGTTCTACTAGGATTCAAACGGCATTCTCTTTATGTATGCCCATATTTTCCACAGGAATAATACTCTCCTTCAAAGGACACTCTATTCTTCACCAAAGCCTCAATAAGTTTATCTAGTTCGTACATAATAGGGGATTTGACTAATTTGTCCTCCTCTTTTTCAACCTCTCGAACTTTATGACTTGACCGATCTTCACTGGTTGTAACTTTGGCTGGTTCGAATTCTAGGGCTCTCACCAAAGCATCAAACCCTGTTGTTGGTCTAATCAGTTGTAGATGCTGCCTGAGTTGACTCTCCCTTAATCCTCTAACGAAAGAACTCAGTTGTTATATGATTTCTTCTGGAGCCAGCGGATAAGCCAATCGGGTGAATTTTTCAATTTCAGATTAGTATTCTTGAAGGGATTCATTTCTTTCCTATCTCCTACTTTCAAGTTTAGTTTGATTCAGCAACTCATTATGACTATTACCATGCCTCACTTCAAAAGCTTTGCATAATGCCCCATAGTCCTGTTGTTCTTTTAATGACAGGTTTTGCAAGAGTTCAGCAGCTTTACCGCTCAGTGACAGAACCAGTTCCACTGCTTTTTCGTTATCAGACCAACAGTTTATATATGCTGATGCTTCAAACTGTCTCTTGTTGATGGGCCAAGAAACTTCTCCATCAAATGTTGGTGGCTTAGAAGATTTATGTACAGGCACTTGACTTGACTTTGTTTCTTGTTTTTCAACAATGGCTAATCGCTTCTCTGAATTATATTGTACCTGACTTAGCTCACTCTTGAAATCATCCCTTACTCGATTCATTTCTGATTTAATTCAATCTCGTAATTCCTGTTTGTCTTGTTATCTTTGTAATTCCAACTTTGCCATTATATTTAATAGGTCTTGTTTTCTTCCTGTCCTTGCCGTTCTCGCCGTTGATCTTTCTCGAGTTGTCGTTTTTTTCCATTTTTCTTCTGTTTTCTCCGTTTTTTTTCCATCAATGTTTCATGCTTTCGTCGTTTTTTTCCATTAATTTCTCCTATTTTCGCCGTTGTTCTTTCTCGAGTTGTCGTTTCTCTCTTTCAATTTTCTACTGTTTTCGCCGTGTTTCTTCCATCAATTTTTCATGCTCTCGTCGTTTTTCTTCCATTAATTTCTCCTTTCTCGCCGTTGTTCTTTCTCTAGTTGTCGTTTTTCTTTTTTAAGCTTTTCCTGTTCTCGTCTTTCTTCCATTTGGAGAATAAATTTTTCCATTAATATTTCCATCTCTGCTGTAGCTCTTGTCGTTGGCAGCATTTATCTATTACGTTCCACTTCTGACACCAACTGTTACGAATTTATGAGTTTCCAAGTAATTTTATAATGCCAATTTTTCTTAAATAATTCATTAACAATTAACACTTGTTTCGAATAACAACACTGCCACTTTATATAAACAATATTGACGATTCACATTAACCTTAGAATTCGAATTATCCCATTGCGTCAGCTGTTGGCCGTTTATATACCCATTTCTATGCCTTCTAAAACATTCCAGAAAACCACAGAGGCGGCTTCATGAATATGAAGAGTTTTCAAGCTTTTGGGATCTCCTGCTAGGATTGTAGGTTATATCAGGTCTAGTAGTGGAATACGTCAGTGAGAATTGACGATTCAATTTACAATATTTAAAAGAAGAGCCACTACAATATAAGTTCACTACTCGTAACAATATTTTCAGTTCATAGCGATTGAAACATGAAAAACGTCACCGCTTGAAGGTTTGCGTATCTAAAAATAATCGAAAACAATAACAATTCAAAGATCCTCAATGTATTTCAAGAAGTCGAGAGTTTTTGGTTTGTTCATGGTTTAACATTACATATATGTTGATATAATCAACTTACTCATCTACACAATGACCTGCAGTAGCGATCCAATTCTCATTTAACACAGCTCCTCCACATCTGTGAGTACTGGAAAAACCAAAAAAGGAAGTTCGTCTCACTGAAACCTGAAACATGCATCTCTACACTAAGTATTCAACAATTGGTAAAACCATAGTTGTGTTAATATATTCATGATGCTCTTACTTGCCAGGGCCATTTACCAAACGGTGCATTTTTGCCTCCGACTATTCTTGAATGTGGTTGAGATGTCATCTTAGGTTCACCACAACCTATATTGCAAAAACTATGTAGTGTTTGACTGAAATTTTTCAACAATGTAATTTTCAACAATATGAATGGAATTCGTTTCAATTCTTGTGATGTGTACTAGTTAGTGTCCAGTCACTCTCACCTTATTGATTGAAATTCGGCATTCAGTTACAATATGTTTGAAATTTATTTTAACATGTTTCGGGTGGGTGTAGGTCTTTCCAATAGGCCTTTTTATCAAGGAAGTTTCTTATGCGCTTCATCAATCCAAATATTCATTTGTTACTGGAAATATTATGCCTTTACCAGTCATTTTTGACAGAAAGGGTACGAATCATTTGAATTGTTGCATTTCAACATGGCAGCTACGCTTTCAGAAGGCAGATTATATTGAGGAACAGCAATTTTGTTGTCTTAGATCTGTGACTTGTTTTTGACTAAATTTTGGTATTTGAATTCAAGAATATTATCAATTTTCTCTGTCGCGTCAAGTTTTTAAGCTACAGGATACAATCTTTTCACCCTAAAAATCATACAAAATGGGCATACAGAAGAAAATAAAGTGTGTACTAACCAATCATATCAGAATATTTTATTCTTACGAAAATTATTAAAATATTGAGAGTTAAATTGTGATTATACAAACAAAATAAAGAAAGATATTCAGGGTGAAAATTTGCGCTTGTAACTTTTCTTATAATGTTCAATCTGGGGACATTCTCACTTGATGCTCCAACAGTAGTCAGCCATCATACTGACATCCCATTTACCTTGATACCCTGCCTCCATTATCTTCAAATCTTGGTGGAATTGCTGACCCTGTTCATTACAAACAGCGCCAAGATTATCTGGACAGTTGAGTTCAATGATAAAATGAATAATAAAATGTTTTGAGTTCTAACCTCACTTTTTAGTCTCGGAATTCGCAACGCGATTACTTTCCGAACACCGACTTTCGCGTGTTAACTGGACTTGGAAAACACTTCAACAGTTGCCCTTACACGATTCTGCCTAGCCCTTGGTCCAGAACCTGTTGAGGTTCTTACTTAGAGGTCCGCTAATAAACAAAACACACGTGTGAGTTGAAAGTATCTTCATTTCCAACTGTACTTCAGCTACATAGACAATTGAGCTACTACGACCATAGAACACAACACATACTTACAAGAATTAAACTGAATTCCATCTATATGCTATATATATATTCCACCTAACACAACAATTTGTATCAAAATTTTCGTTGATTTCCTTTGAATTTAAGGCTGTTTTAAAGTAAATTGGCTAATAACTTTAATCAGTTTTTTTCTATTACGTCAAGTTTTTTTTCTATAGTTGTTGGGCATAGTATACCGGAGTGTTTAAGTATATGAACAAAAGGAACACGTGGTAAACATCCGTTTGTTATAACAAAGATTTGGCGAGAACCCAAAGACCCAATGCCTCGCACTTTTGTACAGTGAAAACTGCAGAAAATAACGAAAAAAAAAACAAATATAAAATAAATTATCCTAGCTTACCGACAGCTATACGCCCTGTGCCGCATTCAGCTGATATTCCATTACCAGTTTTTCAAGAATTAACCTCTTAAAAATATAAGAAGATGAGTTGAGCGACGATCGAAGTAACCCCAACGACAAAGATTTTAAAGTTGAAGATGGTTCTGTTCGTAAAGGATTTAATCAGCATGAGTTAAATGACTTGGTACGAGATTTGGGACTATCCAGAAATGGTCAGAACTTTTAGCATCAAGATTGCACGAAAAAAAATTATAAGAAGAAGGAGCTAAGTCACCTACTTTAGATCGGGAGAAAGTGCATTTCTGCAGTTTTTTCGGAGTGCTGATAGATTTGTGATTGCCATAACATAGCTGGTTCAATGAAAGAGTTGGGAATTTCAGACTTTAACGCAACTGAATAGCGATTGTTTATTGATAGCTCAAAACGTAGCTTGAAAAGTGTTTTCCTCGACAATTGAAATTTATATGGTTCAGTCCCTATAGGTCATTCAGTTTCTTTGCATGAAGAATACGAAGACATAAAGAAGGTCACTGACGTGTTGCCATATAACTTACAACCAATGGATCCTCTGTGTTGACCTTGAAATGGTTTGTTTCTTTTGTGCCCAACAACGCGGATATATCAAATATCCCTGTTTTCTATGTATGTGGGTCAGAAGAGCTCGTGAGAAGCATTGGGTGCAATTAAAGTGGCCAACAAGATTTGACCTGAAACCTGGTGATTCAAACATTCTAAATCAGCCACTCGACAAAAAAACATTGTATTTCCGCGTTTGCATATTAAACTAGGTCTCATGAAGTAATTTGTTAAAGCATTGTCAACTGAAGGCGACTGCTCTAAGTATATCATTTGAGCATTTGCTAGTTGGTTATATGAGGAGATAAAGTCTGGTGTCTTTGATGGGCCACAGATTCGGCATTATTAAAGTTGAACGTTTCATTTAGACAATGACCGAACTTGAAAATAATGCTTGGTTGGCATTTAAAAGTATTGTCAAGGACTTTCTCGGAAACACACTAGCCTAGAATAACGTCGAAATTGTTCAACCACTCTTCGAAAACTTTGAAAAGCTTGGCTGTAAAATGGGTATCCAACTGCATATCTTACATAGCCATTTTGCTTACTGTCCAGTTTGTAATGAACGCTGTTTGAAGAGGCGCTGTTTGTAATGAACAGGGTGAGCGATTTGCGATTTCACCAAGATTTGAAGGCAATGAAGGCAGGGTATCAAGGTAAATGATATGTCAGTATAATGGCTAACTACTGTTGGAGCAACAAGCGAGAATGTCCCCAGATTCAACATTGTAGGAAAAGTTATAAGCGAAAATTTTTACCCTTAATATCTGTTTTAATTTTTCTGTATAATCACAATTCAACTCTCAACATTATAACAATCTTTGTGTGAATAAAATATTCTATTATGATTGGTTAGTACACACTTTATTTTCTTCTGTATGCCCATTTTGTATGACTTTTAGGGTGAAGAGAGGGTATCCTGTAGTTTAAAAACTTGATGCGATGGAGAAAATTGATAACATTTTCTATTCAGAGACCAAAATTTAATCGAAAACAAATCACAGATCTAAGGCAACAAAATGGCTGTTCCCCAATGTAATCTGCCTTCTGCAAGAGTAGCTGTCATGTTGAAATGGCAACAATTCAAATGATTCGTACTGTTTCTGTCAAAAATGGCTGGAAAAGGCATATTACACTAACAAATGAATATTTAGATTGATGAAGCATTGATTGTGCTTCACTCATTTATGATGCAGTTGATGCCCAAAATTGTGAACCATTAAAAACGTGGTTGATGTCAGGGATGTTTGTTTATCACATAAAAACTTATAAAAAAATTGAAAATTAAAATTTCATCCTAATCAATAATGTCAATTATTTTTGAATAATAAGTACTCGAAAGTATTGTAGCTAACATAGGTATCAATCATTAAATTCATTAATAAAATAAGTGAGGTCGCCCATACTTTGAGCCTATACCACTTAGCATCATTAATTAGATGAATGTATTGAACATGTTGGATAGTTTTTATCATGAATAGCATGTTTAATATAGCATGATATATAAAATTTTCATTCAATTCCTAAGAAAGAAGAAATTCTGATTGATATAAATCTGTTGAAATCGTTGACGTCTTGAATGGATTCAGGAAGAGCTTGAACGAATCACGATTTGGTTCATGTGGAACACTTTCTTGAAGGAAATGGCTTTCTCAAAAGAAAAAAAAGAACAAAGATAAGTATCCTTGGTAACATCATCGACAGATCTAAACCTTATATGGATAAAAAACTTTTTTATGTACAAATTGTTATGTTAGGTGGGAATATATATAGCAAATAGATGGAATTCAGTTTAATTCTTGTAGGTGTGTGTTGTGTTATATGGTCGTAGTAGCTCAATTGTCTATGTACCTAAAGTATGGTAGGAAATGAAGATACTCTCAATTCACACGTGTGTTTCGTTTATTAGTGGACCTCTAAGTAGGAAACTCAACAGGTAATGGGCCCAGGGCTAGGCAGAATCGGGTAAGGGAAGTGTTTTCCGGGTCGAGTTAACACGTGATAGTCGGTGTTCAGAAAGTAATCGAGTTGCAAATTCCGAGACTAAAATGTGAGGTTAAATCTCAAAACGTGTTATTCGCGAAAATCACTATTTCTTTTTTTTTTGAGAAAAAATGGCAAGTGGAAACTAGGCTGCGAGGGTCCCAAAGCTGAGAGGCCGTGAGAATTATGAAGATTGAGCTTTTGCAGTTGAAAATTTGCAGTATTACCGCAACTGAAACAGATACTGCTAAAATTGCTACAACTGAAGCAAAAATAATCTTGCTTGTAGAAACAGCAATATGTGTCCACATTCGAGAAGTTACTACAGCTAAAGATCTCAGGGAAAAGTTGAAACAAATTTATGCTGATACAGGGTATGTTCGAAAAATTTGTTCACTAAGAAACCTGATTTCTTGTAGATTAGGGAACTATGATACGAGTACTATGACAATATGTGTAAATTTTCTTGATGAAATAGGCCATAGATTAAAAAGACTGGTTTTGAAATAACAGATGAATGAATAGATTCGCTTTTATTGGCTGTATTGCTGGAGAAATATGCTCCCACGATAATGATAATTGAGCACTGAGGCATTGAAATTTCCACAGATATAATAAAAACGAAGCTATTGGACATGAAAACTGATGATAATATATCTAGAACTGCTTTTGCACGAAAGCAGCAAAAAAGTTTCAAATCAAAAACCAGTTCGAGCCATGCATGTTCAGAAAAAAAATTTGAAATACAGTGAGTGCTACACTTGTAAGGAGTTTGGGCATCTTAAAAACAAATGTCCTAATAATGGTTCAAATAAATCAAAAGGAGGATCGACAAATGCTTTTACAGCCGTATTTGCGTCAGGACAGTTTGACAAAAATGATTGGCACATCGACTCTGGGGCAAACGTGCACCTGACTCCGAATAGACACTGGTTGGATCCAGAACTTGTAAGTAATGGTCTTCAAGATATATTAATCGAGAATAGACGAAAAGTTAAAGTAGTTTGTTCAAGGAATATCAACTTGAGAACAAAAGTTAATAACAAACTGCATGACAAAACAGTTGAAAGTGTTCTTTGTGTTCCTGAGTTACCACAAATGTTTTGTCAGCCAACTAATCAAAAATGGCAACAAAGTTGTATTTCATCCAGGTGGATGCACAATTTACAATAGAATGAAAGAATTGATTGCTACTGCAGTAGCCACCAAACTTGAGTGCATTGAGGATTTTTGGTAGTGAATCTATGGTGCATGTGCCCAAAGAAAAAGGATTGAAATGGGATAAAGAATCAAAAAGTATGTTGTTTGTAGGTTTTTCAAAAATAACGCCAAAGAATACAGATTAGTTGATCCTCAAAGAAATGAAGTCTTCATAAGTAGAGATGCCCATATTATGGAAGAAAATAGAAAAACTAAGTCAATTGTCTACTCAGATAATGAAAAACAATTTATTGTTTTTAGGTAATGAAAAACAACATTATTCAGTGGAAGAAAGAAACATTAACAAGGAAAGTTTAGATTCAGTGGGGGAAAATGTTTATGACAAGATGACCCAGAATCTAGTGAAACATGTTCTGATACAGAACAAAGTGAAGATACGGATACAAATGATCCTGATTTCGTGTTAGACTACAAGGATGATGGAGAAGTTTTACCTGTCATAAAGTTCAGTATTTCAACTTTGTATATATTTGAATGACTCGATTTTGTGCGATATGAACTATTACTAAATTATAAAGTTTAGATATTTTCGCAATGTTTGTACTTAGACTTGCAATATAAGGTAGCGGACTGTAATTATTTTCATTTGATCTATTTTTTGTTGATTGTGAAGTATTATCGAATTCATGAATCCTGTTTTACATTATTTTTTTATCGAATTATAGGAAATCGAAATATGATCGAATTATCGAATTCTTTTCAAGAGGAGTGTAAGAACTTCTTCAAGTGTTTCATGCTTAGACATGATGAGGTTAAGTTTGATCCATCAACGAAACTAATAATTATTCCTATTTTTTTAGAAAAGTAACGATTACTTTCATAAATAATTGTTCGTTGAAAAATATATCTTTTCTATGCCACCTTGTTGAAATTTTGTTATGTCTTCTTATAATTGTTTTATATTGTGTTTATCAAAAAATTCAATTTTGCATATGTTTCTTTTGCAAGTGTGAATAATAATTTATCATGAGTATTATTAAATTCTAGTTTGAGTATAATATCAATATGATTTTTATATGATTCTCTTATATATTAAAATATATTCTCAAAAATCATTCATTACATTTTCTTCCAAAAACTCCATTATTGATTCAGCAATTACACTGAATAAAGCGCTGCTAATAACAAAACCGTCAATTTGTTGATAAAACTAATTTTCATATTGACTAAAAGTTGTGCCTAAACTGAACTTTACAGTGGCCATAAATAAAGTTTTTATAATACAGTGAAATTTTTGAAAATGTTAGATTTTGGATATATTATGTTTGGAACAATTGCGTTAGGTATATTATTACAAAGTGAGACTGACTATATCTAAAGAAAATCAATTACGATTTTCATTGAGTTTTGAATTTTTTAGATTATCAACTGAAAAGCTGAGGTTCTTGATATAAAACTGATTCTGGTTCATTATATTTTTCAAAATTGAAGAGAGAAATTTTTAACTATTAATAGAGGAGGTTTCATATTTATATTGAATATATGAAACATTTGATCTTAGTGGAATGTCCTTTTCAAGGTTTGGGGCAAACTGTTATGTTGAATCAACTCTTCAGATATTTTTGGTAATACATTTTTTATTCATACTCAATATTTGAGCTATCCTTGTCATAAGAATACTCACTCATTCTTTTATGTGTGGCAGGTGCACTGACGCTGCTATAAGTGGATGTCGGTATCTGTTCTGGTTTCAACGACGATGACAGAATTGGTAGCTTTGTTATTGTAGGTGGTGGCCTGCAAAATACTCATAATAAAACTTCTTGTTAAAACATTAAAAATGAAGGTAGTATGAAAAGGAGATTCATAGTAACTGATATGCTTTTTAAATTTTGCCAGTAAGACTGACAGTTCATACACTGCATCAATATAATCGGTAATGTTTTAGTCAGATAAGTTTTTGGTGGATTTCCAAACTATCATTTTCATGATAGTCTACGTCGCCTGAAGTAAAATTCAGAATCTTCCATCTTGAATGAATGAATTCCATCTAGTATGGGATTTATATGAATGCTAAATATACAATAGTGTTGGCGTTTACTTGATGTAAATCGATTATAATCAATACAGAGTATAAAACGAAGTCGCTTTCTCTGTCCCTATATCCCTATGTATGCTTAAATCTTTAAAACTATTTTGTTGCTATTTTTAATAGATAGAGTGATTGAAGAGGAAGGTTTATATGTATAATATTCGTAACATCCATTAAATAGTGGAGAAATACTGTTATTTTTGAGGTTTCTATAGTGATGTAAATAATTACATTTTTTCCGCTTACATTGCGAACGCAGCTGAACCCTACGAGATTTATCGAAAGAATGTACCAAGTATTGTTAACATTGAAAAGGTCTCTTATGGATATCCCACAATAACATTTTTTTGTCGTTCACTTTTTACCACAAATAATGGCTAATTTTCGAAGCAATTTTAACCAATACAGCATTCATCATTATCCAATTGAATACCTTGAATACATTGTTGATTTAATATAGATCTATAAGTTTGAATATATATATATATATATATATATATATATATATATATATATATATATATATATATATTTATAGTAATTTATATGTTAATATAAACTAAAATTCAAACACTTGAACTTTTGATAACACTTTATTCAATGAATCTGAAAAAGTCGTTTGTAACGACGAAACGCGTCATGCTATGTTGACAATAAAGTGTAAATTAAATGTTCATGTGTTTGAATGTTAATTTATATTCAATGCTAGATATGACAAACATGATTTTGAAAGAAGCTTCGAATGGTTCCTCAACCTCAAATTTCCTTGATTCAGTATTTTGAGGTGTGATGATTACCACATACAAGTTTTGATCAAAGCAATGTTACGTCAAGTCATTTATGTCATATTGCCAGTACATTTAGAAAAGCTGAAATCCAAGTGATTTCTTTTGGAAAATTATTTTATAACATGTACCTCTATGAATTTTTAACGAAATTCAGATACCAGATGTTGTTCCAGTACATTAAATTTCAGAAGTTTGGATTTTTCGAAATTTTGGATTCAAACCTTGGTCAATACTCAATTATCCTTATGAAATGCAACATTTTTTTATTTGCTGTTTTTTGATAATTTATTTTTGTAATTCTTCTGAAAATGTCTCACCTTCTCGTAGTTGTTGTGCTCTTTGTGTGTTTATTACTATACTTGTTATTTACTTTATTGTTGTGAATCGGTTTTTTAGTCGGTTTGATCTTGTTTATATTCGGCTTGAACTTCGTCCTTACGTATGTTGGTTCTGTTGTCTGTGGCCAATGCATTCCTAGTTTCGGATCAGAACCTATAGAATTTTGATGAATTGATGTGATGAATCCAGGCTCAGTCGACGACTGCCAACCTTAAACGAAGAAAAAACTTTTAAACCTTCTCATAAATGTGAGAGTTCAACCCTGTAAATGTGTTGTATGAATTTCACTTGGAATAGGGCGAAAATAGAGCTAGTAATATTTTGAAATGATAAAGAACATTCAAATAAATTTATAAACGATGAAAAAGTTTCAGGTTTAGAAATGGAAATTTTCATTTTTTCAAACTTAAAGAAACTCTTCTACTTAATATATAAAAAACTCTACACATTAGTACACTCGGGTTGAGATCTCATCCTACATCCTTCGGGTGTTGTCATAAAGAGAATAGGGGAAGTTGCAAAATATTCAGAAGGGAATGTATTGACAAAGAAATGGATGAAAGAAACTTCAAGAAATAAACTACGAGACAAGATCAGAATGAAACACAATAAAAACAAAATATAAACAATCATAACAAAAAAGAATGAAGGAAAACATGATAATAAGAATATAACAAGAAATCATATTAATGGAAAAGATAATTAGGAGAAACGAGACAATTTGCAGATATCACTCACCTGATTTAGTGTAAATGTGCAAACCGTTAGTATCTGCTTTGTCAAAACTGTCTGTGCTCATTGGTCTTAGACTTTGACGTGGTGGAGATGTTGGGTTTCTCGAAGACGAACCTGGTCTTAAGCTCATTGCCATTTGATGCGTTCGATTAACCGGTGCATTATGTTGTTTTACTGAGAAACTGAAACGGTATTGAATATATAAGTACACATTATAGAATTTTGAAGGAAAAATTTGAAAGTTTTACTCTTCAGTTTTATGTGTACTTATAATATCTATTTATAATGTATATCGTTTAGTTCTTATACCAAAATTGCTTTGAATCAGCGGTCCTCAACCTGTCGATCGCGAGCTACTGGTAGCTCGCAAGAAGAATTTGGTTTAATTTCATTTGTGTAGGCTTATGTCGCTTACTACTAGGTAGCTCACTGTTCTTACTAATGCTTAACAAAGTACCTCGCCATATTGAGGAGTTGAGTTATCACTGTCTAAAATGATTGACAAATAAAAGTGTGCTGTACGAATCGTTGATAAATTCAAAATTAACTGAATTGGCTGAAGGTTTGACGATGATATATTGTAATTGATATGTCCGAATATCATGAAAACTATTGAACTATTATTTCTTGTATGATGATATTTTCATATTGAAACTGACCTCACTGTTTTTATTCTCTAGGAAATGTTAAAGTTCTACCAGCTCTGGTAGGAATCTCTGAATGTTTGCAAACCTACATCAAGTAAGTATCAGAGAATCGCAGCGCATTCGATTACTCACCTCGTTAAAATGGTGCTTGGTTTATCAGGAATAGGTGGTAGCTTTGTCGTTGGTTTATGATGACTAGGAGTTGTGTACAAGACAGCAGGTTGATTTTTATTGGGCAAGGTTACATTCGAAGGAATGTTATGAGCACAACAGGATCCGAACATGAACGTGTCCACGCACATTCCGATATGTGTACCTTCTGATTTTATGCACTCGTAAACAAACATGCATGTACCCTCTATGCTATCCACCCAGCAAGGCTTCGGTTGAATCTGGTAGGCAGCTGAAATAATATTATTGGAATTAGTGACAGAAGGTAATTCATAATGAAATATTGAGATCAAACATAGAAATGGGGAGAGGACCCTGATTTTAACAAATTAAGCAAATCTGCTCTTTCATGAATGGTCTTTGTAGAGGAATCTTGGGTCTTGGTGTGTCAGTATGGGGATTATGCATTTGTTTTACTGTCTGATCCTGATCACCTGATTAATTCTGAGGATTGTTCGTGTGCAGTGTAGCATATTGAATAGTATTGGCATTCACTTGGTGCATCCATTATAGCTATAGCAAAATTCAAACACTTAAATTTGATTTAAACTTTTATAGAACATTTAGAAAATTTAAGTGTTTGAATTATTCTATAGTTGAAGTGTAGCAGATGGGCGTATACTGCTCCTTGTATGGTTTCTAAGGTAGCACCATCACGACTGACTTCTTGAGCTTCGATGAGATACCAATGTCTGTAAATCCTTATATGTTAGATGTGATGGCAGTTCCGAACTCTACCAGGATTCTGGGCTCAAATCGTGATGAATCGTTGACCTGCGAATTTTAAGCGAAATGAATCATCTCTAAACTCAATCTTTGCTGTGATTTACTTCGTAGACATCGCATACTGGTTGTCCTCGACACTCATATACAATTTGTTTTTGCTTCTGTGAAATATGTGGGTATGCAGAGTGTCATCCTTGGTTCATCGCACTACGCCAAAGCTGTCTTTATTGCGCAGAAATAGTCTCATATAGAAACTATTTCTTTATTATCATTTTATTTATTACAATCCTTTATTTTTTGCGCTGCTCCTGTTTGTCTAGAAAAATCCTGAACTGTTCATTTTGAATGCTCAAAATTATACTATGTCGATGACTTCTTTGGCCTGGCTTTGTGACAGAACTTGTCTAGTTGTGAACCAACTCAGATTGAAATTCTACTCGAGTGTACACGGCAGTTAAGGCATAAAATATGATATCCTTATATTTTTGGAAGGAACAGAGCTACTGCGATATAGAAAATAAATTATATTCAGACATTAAGTTTCAACTTCAATTCTCAAAGAACTATCATTGATGTGTTTCATTTTCTATTCTGCTTCTTTGGTTAGTAAAAAAATAAATGTACTGACGTTGCTGTTCATAATTTCGTAACGGGTAAGGAACCTGTGGCAATGACATGAAATAATAGTATCCATTTAATCAATAAACAGTATCAATGATAAATCAATAATAAATCAATATTATCAATGATAAGTTATTTGCCTTTTCATTCAAGTATTTTGAATATAGTCCACTGTTGCATTTTGGCTGTTCAATGTTGGTTACCAGTTTCCGCTTTATTATATACAACCTCTCATTACGAAACGATAGAATTATTATACTCCGTTGTTTCCTGTGTATCCTCAATTATTTCAATATTCGTTGAACATAAAACTAGTTAACAGAAATAAATAGCACAAATAGTCCACCATAGTATCTTGTCTGTGTATCAGTATAGACATTTACCTAATAGAGGATGATAAATTTCTTCTTATCTATTGTTGTTCCATATGTTTTATATGAATTGTGAAGATAACAGTGTTACTGGTTATTTCGTTGGATCTTCGTTGTTCTATGAGCCTCCTTGTTTTCGCTTTTAAAGCATATGAATTCGTTGTACGCAAAGGAAATTTCAATAATTCCTCAGCAGTTAAAAGACTATTCAATGGCCTAATACGTAGCAAGTTGGAGTATAGCAGCATGATCTGGCATCATATTTATACTTGCCAACGCCAAATTGAGGCCATTCCATTCAGAGAAGGTTTTTGAAATACTTAGTGAGGAGAAAAGATAAAGTTTATCCACAGCGAGGAGCCAATCATGAGGAATTATTGAGTCAATTCAGTTTAATCTCATTGCTTAGCAGGAAATAAACTTAATCACTCAAATTTTTGTTCAAATTACTGCACAACAATATTGATTGTCGTCCTATCTTGTCCGCTTTGAATTTTTGTGTTCCTAGGCAAAATTCTTGAATTTCAGAATTATTACAACTGGAGACTCCAAGGACCAACTCGCTAATACAATCCCCCATTTGGTTTATGTAGTCTACATTCAATATAGTCACTGATAAATGAGACATTCAATTCAACTCAAAGGAAGTTATTATTAGGAGTTATGTGAACAATGCAAATTGACTAAAATGAATTGAATTAGATTGTGATCTTAGTTATATTTCTTTTAATTTTATTCATTCAGTTATTTAATTTTTATTCAACATTATGCTTTATTTTCTGTAATTGGCTATTATATTAATAATAACATAATATCATAATAATGTTATGTTGAGAATAAAGAACTTATTTTTATAACTTTTTAATTTTCGTCATTTTGTTGATATTGAATATTCTTTAGAATCTTTATTATTATCTTTATTTAGATTTCTTTGTATCATTCATTTCGTATGTTCATTTCGTTTTTGACTATTCTTAGTGTTTTCGTTTCTACTATTATTTAATTCTAGTTCTAATTCCAGATTCAATAAAAGTTTTGAATATTGTGATTCGGAGTTATTCTGGTAATTGTACTATATATATATATATATATATATATATATATATATATATATATATATATATATATATATATATATATATATATATATATATATATATATATATATATATATATATACGCTAGGGCGTGATCTGGAGCGTTTAGGCATGGGATCATTCATACAAATTGCGGACAATTTCCTGTAGTGCTCGAATGAAATATCTACAAAGCCTTCTACTCTCAGTCTTGTTGTTATGAGTGAGAATCTTGAACGGCAGGGAGAGTATATACGTCCTTTCTCCGATAGAGGGAGCCTAAGTGGATATTTCACTCGGTAAAATTGTCCTCAATGTGGTATAGGACCTATGTTCTTTTTGAAAGTTATCGATTCTTGATTGATTGATTAAATATGGACTGATGATTCATAATAATGATGAAACAATTGTATCCTATTATCATTCAACAAGATCGATGAACTTTTCGAAACGCTCTTAATATTCACTCTTGAATATTAAGAGAGTGAATATTAACGCTCAACGAGAACGAACCATAAGGGTTCGTTCAATTTCAACAATTGTTCGTTCAACAATTGTGTAGACAGCTCCCTGAGAATTTTATTTGAAATATTTCGATATTTCGATTAATAGTCTCAGTATTTAATATATATATATATATATATATATATATATATATATATATATATATATATATATATATATATATATATATATATATATATATATATATATATATATATATATATATATAAAATATATATATATATATATAATAATTATATATATGAAAAAAAACGAAAATTACAATTTGATATATTCTTTATATATCATATATTTGTTTTCATTTTCATTTAAATTGTGTATACATATACAAAAAAAAATTACAATTTGATATCTGCCTTTATACATTCTACATTTATTTCTATTCTCATCCAAATTGAATAGTTGAAACTTCAGATGAAAATTTTTTCTATCGATTTCTAACGGTGGATTTGAGATGGATCAGGATTTTCTCTCTCAGCTTGTTTTTCACTATGTACGATTTGTGAATTTAAGATTACATTCAAACTTATAATGCGTGTATATCGTACTTACTGCTAATTCCATATTTTTCCATCATAACGTTTGTCATTTTGTAAATGAAAAGGAAAACAAGATATCCCAGACTTCCATAATATAAATTTCGAATGGAAAACCGAATATGTGAAAATTTCATGACATTCATTTGTTTTCTCATTATTTGGTTTCCGCTACTTCATTTCCTCATGCTTTGGTAATGTCGTTCAAAGTTATCTAACGGGTAAATGATTCTAATACAAATATTAAAATCTTTCGTTAAAACTGTTTCGTATTTCCGTATCCGTAATGAAAAATATTGCGGATGCTGCAGGCTATAATATATGAATACTTCCTGAAACTCGATTTTTAACAAATGGAAAACAATAAAATATTAAACGGTATAATGATCTGTTATGTCAGATTATGATTGACATTTTTTTATTTTTTATTACTCTTACCTTATTAATGTTACCCACTCATATATAATGAAATTGCTTTATTTTGTATCACCATTTGAATGAGTAACCAATAGAGCATTTCAACAAAGTAATTAAAACCGTTAAGAAATATAAATATGTCCAGCTCAAGAGTTTATATTCAATGAATTATCCACATATGTGGATGTGGTCATTCAAACAGGTGGATAATGAGATAATTCAATACATCATCATACGTCATCAACTTCAAGGTTGTTATAAAAACTCACTGCTAATTATTGAGAGATTTCGATTGATCACAACAAAAATTCATATATAACGGGTGTTTTTTAGAGGTATAGAACTTCAAATGGCAATAAAACAACAATGGATCATTCGATTCACAAGAATTGTTTTTTATTCGGAGAATAATCTTGTGGCCTTACATTTCAAATATGATTTTTGGCGAATGACCGCCACAGCTAGCTCGAATGTAGTCCAATCTGGGTGTCCAATTTTCGATGTCTTTCTCCAACATTTGTGGCGGTATATCGGCAATAACACGGCGAATATTGTCTTGCAAATGGTCAAGCGTTTGTGGCTTATCCGTATAGACCAATGACTTTTTATAGCTTCACAGAAAGTAGTCTAGCAGTGTTAAATCACAAGTTCTTGGAGGCCAATTCGCAGGTCCAAAACGTAAAATTAGGCAGTCATCAAACATTTCCTTCAATAAATCGATTGTGGCACGAGTTGTGTGACATGTTGCGCCGTCTTGTTGAAACCACAGCTCCTGGATATCATGGTTGTTCAATTCAGGAACGAAAAAGTTAGTAATCATGGCTCTATACCGATCACCATTGACTGTAAATTTCTGGCCATCATCGTTTTTGAAGAAGTACGGACCAAAAATTCCACCAGCCCATAAAGCGCACCAAACAGTCAGTTTTTTGGATGTAACGGTGTTTTGACATACACTTGAGGATTATCTTCACTCCAAATGCGACAGTTTTGTTTGTAAACGTAACCATACAACCAGAAGTGCGCTTCATCGCTAAACAAAATTCGCTTACGGAAATCGGGAACAACGGCAATCTCGTTTTGGGCCCATTCGACGAATCTACGCCTTGCTTGATGATCGTTTGGCTTCAATTCTTGCACGAGTTGGGTTTTTTAAGCACGCAAACCAAAATCCTTAAGCCAAATCTTCCATAATGTGGATGGACACAGATCCAATACCTGTGCTCGATGGCGGATTGAGGCATTCGAGTCTTCCTCGATGCTCATTAAGAAGTAGCAATAGCTTCTTCTGTACGCACCGTACGGCGCGGCGTCTATGGGGATGCGAGTTATCAATAAGCGTAACCGTGGTGCGAAAACGTTCCATGGTTAATCGAATTAACTGCTCTAATGGACGATTTTGTCGACGATAAAATGGACGTAGTGCGCGACACGTATTCCGCACAGAACCATTATTTTCGAAATCAAATTGCTCTATTTGCAAGCGTTGTTCAAACGTGAGTCTTTTCATGATGAATTGCCAAACCAAATTGAGAATAAATCACTTCTCCTCACCTGTTAAATCGGACGCCATCTTCAAGAGTAATACCAACTTAAAGTTTTATACCTCTAAAAAAAACAACCTTTAGCTGTTTAGAATAACAGAAATAAAGTCAATATTGTTCATAGTTCTGTGAATTCAATTTGAAAAATTCGGTTACTGTGGTTGTACTTTTTTTTGTGTGGTCTGAGATCAAAGGGAATGTTTTGCAGTGAAAATGGAAAATAAATTAAAAAGAAAAAACTTATCCATTGATTGATTTAAGGATTATCATTTTTATTCAAAATACAAATTTTAGTATGAGATATCTACAATCGAATGATGTAGATATCTCATACTGTATATGTTAATGAGACTATAGATGTCTTTTTACATGTGGAGTAATGAAATATCGATTTCTTACCTCCTCTACGAGAACCACAAGTTGTAGGAAATGAAAACCACATCAATGCCGCACCAAGAATGGCCATCCAAAGCATACTGGCTCCTGAAAAAAAGAAGATGAAGCTATTTTTATTCGAAATTTATTTTCAAATTGAAACTAATAAAAATCGTTACATACTGACGTATGGCCACTCTAGTTAGTTTAGTGACAACTTCAGCAGATGATGTTCATTCACATCATCTTTTGAAGCATGAGGTAGTGAAAAATCTTTTTCATGATTTTTAACTACCTCATTTTGTACCAATTGATGAGGATGGAAATGCGAATTTTTCTATTGATAGCTTATAGATGATTTCAAGAAAATAATAATATTGTATTTCACAAGATAAATTCCTTACTGAAGGGGAGATCTCGATAAAACTTTTGTGTTTTGTTTTGTTCGCGAAGGGCTTACACATATGGGTGTCCTAAAATTAACGCAAGATTCGAATTTGGCGCCTTTCTATTTATGCAGTTAATTGTTGGCAACCTCAAGAAAAAACGAATTTATTTATTTATTTATTCATTCATTCACAAATACACGGTGGTGAAAAAGCAAGAACATTAGTACGAGCTAGAGGTGGATAGAAAATGTTCATATTTCTACAAGTAATTCTCGGAACACGGAAATTTATGAGGGAAAGAGGAAAAAAACAATCAACAGAAAACCTTATGAGCTTGTATAGGAACATTATTTCCAAATATTTCCTACGTGTTTCAATTGATGAAACATTAAATCTTGTAGAGCTGTCAGGAGCAAAACCATAAATATTTCAAAAATCGCCTTTGCACGGATTGAAGATTCTTTATACCACACACGTATCTTGGATAACAAACGACGACCTCTAGTACGAGCTAGAGGTGGAAAAAAATGTTCATATTTCTACAAGTGATTCTCGGAACACGAAAATTTATGAAGGAAAGAAGAAGAGAAAAATCAACAGAAAACCTTATGAGCTTGTATAGGAACATTATTCCCAAATATTTCCTACGTGTTACAATTGATGAAACATTAAATCTTGTAGTAGGTAACTCATGATTTATTCCTCGTTGTGGATACACACCGTCGGAGCAAAACCATGAATATTTCAAAAATCGCCTTTGCACAGATTGAAAATTCTTTATATTACACACGTATCTTAGATTCCAAACGACACTGGCATATTCTAGTTTTTAACGTATCAAGGTATTGTATAGGAGCATAGTTGATTCAGATTGAAAGAGCTATTTAGAATTTCTCATTACAAAACCTTATGTTCTGTAATAACTTGAAGCAATATCATTAATATGAGTAACAAAAGTTAATTTTGTGTCAAACGTTACTCCTAAATCCCTGAATTCGGTACATTTATTGATTTTATTACTATTCACATTGTAATCGAAATGAACTATACTTTTTTTACGAGAAAAAGACATTATGTTGCATTTAGAGATATTCAGTGTCAGTAGATTTCTTTCATACCACTGATTCAAATTTGAAATATCGTCTTGAAGAATGTGGCAAGAATTTCAACTTACTGTTGAAATTTCTCGGAATATCTTACAATCGTCCGCAAATAGGAAAAAATTACAGTTCATGTTGGAGGAAATGTCGTTCACAAATTGACAACTGAGAGTTTGAAGTTGGTAACAATGGTAACACAATTTAACATGTTTTCATTATTGAACTATATTTCAAAATTTCAATATTTCCCCATGCTTACAAAATTCGATCAATTCAACAACTGAAGTCTAATGACCATGCGCAGGAAGAGAGTTTGAAGAATGGATTATTGAGCATCAACAAATCAATGCTGAGTTTTCAAGCAAAATCATCCTAAGCCACGAAGCACAGTCTCAACCAGAGGGGTTCCTTCATCACCAAAAACGTCGCTTTTGAACTGACGTCATCGTAATTTTTTCATCGTAACACTTCGGTCAGAACTCAAACATCGAGTTTTCAACTTTAGCATTGTTCTGATTATTATTGAGGAATAGTGCGTTGATAACAACCTCGTATTGAATCTGTAAAAGACTGAGTATTTTTTCACTGCCGAAAGAAAAAGGTCAGTGAATTTATATTAACTAACAGGCAAAATTTTCACAGGCTCATACAGATAACACATTGATGAAAATATGGAGAAAGTGAGTTCATTAAGCCGTGTTGAACGTCCTTTATTACTTATGCCAATTCTCAATGTTTGACTTCATGCAAATATATTGTTTGATATTCGGTATCAAACAAATTCTGCTGATGATACAATGATGCACATAAGTGGTGATAATTTGAAAAATATGGTTACTAAAGTGAATCAAGGTCTCTGTGCGCTGTACAATGCTGGGTGTACAGTGTACACACAGCATTGGTGGCAACAGTACTATGTGTATGAGTCTTATATAAACAGCCCGATTATGAACCAAAGTAAGAATGTATCAAAATATCACATATAAAACTTCTAGAAAAATTCGTTTTCTAAGAGGAACGGCTTGATTCCTCAGCCTACATTCGCGGAAACCCATCGAGACTAAGTTGAAAGTTGAAGGTATCATAAATGTCCAACAAAGGATAGAATGAAAATTATGTATTTAATTCGTCAATTGAATACACAAGCATCAAACCAGAGATATGAATGATTCTTATTTTACCAGCTGTAAAAGTACAAGACTTGTGAATTCTATTCATTCAAGAGGATAAGGAATGTTCCATGGCCTGCGTGTGATCATTGAAAATTGTAGTATTTATGAAAAAATTGAAAGACCTTATTGTATCAATTTGTGATAAGTAATTCATTGTGAATGTTTTGTGATAATGAATGATATTGAATGTTTTATATCAGTAATAGTGATGAAACTGAATTCTATTTTGGCGAAGTTCATCAAATACAAAGATTATTTTTGCCCTGAAAAAACAATTGAAATTAGGCACGATTTTAGGATTAGGATACAGAGACTCTTATCGAATCTATTTCAGGAAAAATAACATCCTAGCCATTTTAATCTTTTCAATTTTTTTTATCTACAATTTGCTTTCATTCATTTATAATAATAATCACCACTTTGCAGAAACAACTGATACTATCTACTTTGCACTCGAAAAAATAGAGATAACACAAAACAAATTTTCCTCATTTAGATCCTCGTTACTGCTGTAACTGTAAGTTGAGGCAAGAGTTCACCAAACGAAGAGTTTTCAGGAAATCTCTTGTTCAGTCAGTGTTAAGAAGTGAACTATATAGCCTAAAACAATGAGAATTTTTTTGTGAAATTATTTACCCTACTAAATACTGGAAATTCTGTTAATGTTTTTCGAATGAATTTCGAATTCTTTATTTTGTTCTGCTGTACTTAAAACATCGTAGTGTGTGAATATATTGCATGAAAATAAATTTTATTATTATTTTTATATCTTTATAATATCTGCGTGTGTGTTGAATGAATTTTTGTCGGCTTTCTCAGAAAGAATTCTCTGGTAAAATTCTGATTGCTGGGAAAGCAGGGCGAGTAAAATAAATGGAGAGTAAGAGAAGGTAGATCAAGAAAGTATATAAGAAAATAGCTGTTCGACAACAGAACCTATAAGGAATAACGAGTATACGAGAGTGCTCGGTGAAATTAAAATATATAAAACAGCTGTCAGGCCGTGCAGTCGGTTATGATGGATAAGAAGACGTATTAGGTCCGGAAAACAATTATCGGATGCCGAGATTAATGAATCTATAAAACTATCAACAGAGTCGGCGCGCTTTTAAGTCGAATTCCCCGGCGCGAAATCTTCGGCAGGTGTTGAGTTTTGGTTATTCGAGGTTGTTGAACAATCGATCGGAAGCACCGACTTCGCGATGTTGTTTACGCTATTATTACAATTATTTGAGAAAACCTGATTTCTCTCGTGTGAAAAAAGCGGATGATGCTGAGATTGCAAATTACGTTTACAGTTTAGTAAATTCCGTGCACATGACGTTTACACATGCTACCGAAATTCAAGAAGTAATTTTCTGGTCTTTTTTTTCTTATGTCGACGATACAGTGACATAAGTATGTTCAATACAAGTATCAATAATATCAAGTATTTTCAATGTTGAAAGCTTTATTTTTGTTGACGTTTCCTTGTATATCACAACTTTGTCAAACCTAATGAATAATTGAATTATATGAATTACCATAGATATCAAAACGTCAAACTTATTCTTTCAAAAAAATCGATTTGGCTCTTTTTTTTTAGTATTCAGAGGAATATTTCTAGCTTAGCATTCGTTTCGGAAATTTGAGTCTTCTTCACCATGCGGAAACCTCTTAAAAAGTCATAGTAAAAAAAATTAATTTCTCCTGATCTACCATCAATTTCACACATAAATCCATAAAAATATTTCAATATACGACACGGAGGTTTCTCTTATCTCTTGGTGAAATATTATGTTAAAAACTATAAAATTGGAAATTGACACACTTGCCTTAAGTTTCACTGAATATATTCAGTAATATTGTATACTCTTGATAATAGGTTAACCACCCGAAACATATGTAGAGTTTTTAATATATTCAGTGAAAATTGAGTCAAGTGTGGTAAATTTTAATTTTATAGATTTCAATATACATATTCAGGATAATTATAATGGGTGATTTTTTAAGAGTAGTTTTTTTAACACTGAATTTGCATCATATATTCAAAATTTTTATTCAAATTAATTACTTGGCCTTTGCCATTTACATTTTGAAGAGAACTTCATCTAAACCGTCTGCGGCTCCGTATCAAATGGTCCATTCGGAAGGTCCAATTTTGCGCCCCTTTTTCGAACATTTCGTCCTGTATCCCACGTCATGCGTCAAATCGCATGATCTTGCCAAATTCACAGGGCCATTTCGAGAGATAAGCTGCTCTCCAAATTCATCTTTTAATATGTCCATTGTTTCACGAGCTGTGTGTCATGTGGCACCGTTTTCATGAAACTACATGTCAACTAAGTTCAACTCGGCCAACTGAGGCAAAAGTTGCGTATCATGGCTCGATATCGTTCGACGATGACGGTAACGTTTCTTTCACGGTCGTTCTTGAAGAAAAATAGACCGATGATGCCACCAACCCATAAACCACACCAAACTGTCGTTTTCTGGGGATGCATCGGTAATTTTTGTATGACATGAGGTTGTTCATCACTTCAGATGCGACAGTTTTGTTTATCTATATATCCGTATAAGCCAGAAATATAATATATTTCTTATAATATGAAAAACTTTATTCTCGTTGACGTTTCGTTGTATATCACAACTTTGTCAAAACTAATGAATAATTGAATTTTATGAATTACTATAGATATCTATAAACATTCTCGAAAGCTTGGAAAATACTGCCTAAAATAAGACGCTATATATATATATATATATATATATATATATATATATATATATATATATATATATATATATATATATATATATATATATAGCGTCGACTCTCGATAATTTAACATTCGTTAATTTGAATCTCCAGATAATTGGAAACGTTTTTGCGAAAAATACTCGAATAACTAAATGGAATAAAATCAATGTAAATTGGTTCGTCCGATAACTTAAATATGAAGGATTAGTAATTTGCTTGCCAACATGCTATAATTTCCGGGGCCCGGTGTTTCCTACTCCCTATAATTTGAAGCGATTTTTATGTATGTATCTGTTGTTTTTTTTTGTTGGAAAACGCAAAAAGCTACATGTTTTGCACAACTGCATCATGAATAATAACCCTCCGCCATCAGACTAGCTGAAATTGAGAGACCAACTCAACATCGAAATTGCAAGCAAGCCATAATTTAAAATGTTGAATCAGATACAACAATAGTTTTTACTTGGCGAATTCTAGTTTAGCATAATAATTAATCATACCAATATATCTTCGTTCGTTGTAAGATTACTGTTTTTTTGTTTTAGTTATATTAATTTTCGAAACGTACGTTTTCAGTGTCTCTTTGTCTATCAGATTATCCCTTACATGTTAGAGATTCTAGGAAAAGATGTGATCCCTTGTGGACATTTCATTTTTACGAAATTATTTTTGACGTTCCCAAAGTTTTGTTCATTATGTTCGTCTTCAATTATGTTTTTCATATGTTCTATAAAAAGTAAGGGTATTGATTTCCTAATGAATTCTTCCGTTTGATTTAAAATGTTCTTAGAACTTTTACAATGACGAATGATGCCTAAGACATGTTTTCATATATATCCCGATTCTGTAATATATTGAAATTTTTCAGGAATTGAATCAATTTTTCAATACTGTTTGTCTTTTTGGGGCTGTTTCCTAATTTTTCACTCCTCGATTCCTATCCTAACAACGTCTGGGGATGTATCTTGTTTTCTCTCGATGCATTTTATTCTATCTTCCTGTTTTTCATCGTCAACATAGCACACTCGCATATTATATTTCAATTTTCTATCGGTTCTTACTCTCCAACAGGTACAATTCCCAATACAGTACTCAACGAACAATATCCAAGAACACGATAGGGATCTAACCAATCTGTAAACGATAAAATATAGAATTACCACATTCGTACGCCTTTTGACTTTCTAGTTTCCCACATTGTCGATATCTTTAACAAATATGCTCTGTACATACAGATCGAAATATAAGGCATGTAATACATATTACATGCCTTATTTTTCGAGTGTTTAGTATTAGTAACCAAAAATGAATGTTGTTTTGCCAGTCGGTTTAAAACCACAAATGTTCGATGGAAATTTTCCGACAGCAACATAAGAGCATCAGTCGTCGAGTTGGATTCATTTGTTTTCTGAGCTTCTTAGCATTGTTCAAGATCTTCTCAACTTGATGGCACTCGTATCACCTCGAGTTTTTCAAGGCTGAGAAGCTTTGGAATACGAAACACCGCTTCTCATGACTGCTTCTTTACCACTAGACATAAAGAGTTGAAGGATATATGGGTAGATGGTAGATGTTCGACCTTCGTCTATACATACTCAATAAGTGTTATTCTGTACATTCCTTTTCTGAGCATTCAGTTATAATAAAAAGTCCATATCGACTACAGGCCTATGTCCAAAAAAGGATGGGTCATATGAACCACCAGGTGACGTATATAAGACGCTATAAGAGCATAAAATAACAAGATTCAGCACTATGCCGTCACTTGTAAGCTGTCCAACTGAGTGCTGGTGAGAATTCAGAAGTGCAGGTGGAAGTGAGTACGTTTTGGTCATATATTTTTGCACTGCATTTTTACCATCGATAGATCCATGAAAAATAATAAGAAAGCGCGCAGTGCCGTAAAAAAATGGTGCGCCACAAAGTCGGGAAATTTTTTTGATTTTCTGTTAATTTCCAGGGTAAATTTGGTCATTTCATTCTTTGCGGCATCAGTTTCATACTGTTTCAATACAGCTTTTAATCCATTATTCCGCAACACCGTACAAAAATCATGTGACAAGGGGAAAAACTCAAGGATTGCAACCCCCTCTCTCTCCGTGATCCGGGGGTTGATTTTAAAAAGTACGGCTTCGGTCCAAAACATTATTTAGCACTCAAAAGTTTCACTTAAAATATTGTCGTCAAAAAAATTTTGTTAATTTCATTATTATTATTGAAAATTATTAAATTTCACCTCACATTTCGTTGAGTTTTTTTCCACTACAAACCTTCGGACCAACGAAAATGTACGACATGTGAAAAATATTATCTATGCATAAAGTAGTTTCAAAATAAATTAATTCTATGTTGTTTCGAATCACCCCCGGACCACGAAAAGAGAAGGGTTGCAACCCTTGAGTTTTTCCCCTTGTCACAAGATTTTTGTACGGCGTTGCGCAATAATGGATTAAAAGCTGTATTGAAACATTATGAAACTGATGCCGTACAGAATGAAATGACCAAATTTACCCTGGAAATTGTCAGAAAATCAAAGAAATGTATCGACTTTGTGGCGCACAATTTTTTTACGGCACTGCGCGCTTTCTTATTATTTTTCATGGATCTATCGATGGTAAAAATGCAGTGTAAAAATATATGACCAGAACGTACTCACTTCCACCTCCACTTCTGAATTCTCACCAGTACTCAGTTTTCTGACAATTTCCAGGTTAAATTTGGTCATTTTATTCTTTATGGCATCAAATTCATACTGTTTCAATACAGCTTTCAATTTATTATTGCGCAACGCCGTACAAAAATCATGTGACAAGGGGAAAAACTCAAGGGTTGCAACCCCTCTCTTTTCGTGGTCCGGGGGGTGGTTCTGAACAACATAGAATAAATTTATTTTGAAACTACTTTATGCATAGATGATATTTTTCACATGTCGTACATTTTCGTTGGTCCGAAGGTTTGTAGTGGAAAAAAACTCAACGAAATGTGAGGTGAAATTCAATAATTTTTAATAATAATAATGAAATGAACAATATTTTTTTGACGACATTATTTTTAATAAAACTTGCTAAATAATGTTTTGGACCGAAGCCGTACTTTTTGAAATCAACCCCCGGACCACGGAGAGAGGGGGTTGCAACCCTTGAGTTTTTCCCCTTGTCACATGATTTTTGTACGGCGTTGCGGAATAATGGATCAAAATATGTATTGAAACAGTATGAAACTGATGCCGTACAGAATGAAATGACCAAATTTACCCAGGAAATTAACAGACAATCAAAAAAATTTACCGACTTCGTGGCGCACCATTTTTTACAGCACTGTGCGCTTTCTTATTATTTTTCATGGATCTATCGATGGTAAAAATACCGTGCAAAAATGTATGACCAAAATGTCCTCCTACCTGCACTTCCGAATTCTCACCAGCACTCAGTTGGACAACTTACAAGTGACGGCATAGTGCTGAATCTTTTTATTTTATGCTCTTATATCGTCTTATATACGTCACCTGGTGGTTCATATGATTCATCCATTTTTGGACATGAGCGTTTAGTCTAATATGAAAGTGTATCTCTCTTATCTCGCTTATTTTTCTGCTTCCACCACTGTTTCATATTTAGCAACCGGAATCGAGATGGTAGAAAATCTGTTGATCCGTCGATGCGGCTGTCTTCTTCTTCATATGGTATATATCTAAGAGCTACATATTTAGCCAAGATCCTTTCAAGTTGACACAACGTCAATGATACTACTGCCGTTCCCACTCCCGATAATATTGCACCTTGGCACTCTAAATATTGACCAAAAAACTTGAACTGATGCCTTAATCTAAGTTCCCATGAAATAAGAAACTATTGGCTTCAAACATTGATTGAGAACTTGTATAATATAGTTTGCAATCATTAAAAAATTGATATTCATAGTGAAAAAGGTTGACACACTCTCTGCAATTTTTTCATTGAAAATTATCTTTTGATTGGAGCATTCCTTTAAGTAACGGATTGCATTAATATATTTTTTTAATATCGTTTAATGGTAATAGGGCTTCTATTCTCGTAAGTAAAGACAATATAATCAAAATGAATGAGCTACTATACCGTATATCGATTTATTCTTGAAATTGTCTCCAGTGAAAAAATTTCATAAAAAGTAATTATTTTGAACGGTGCACCAAATATTTATATTGAAATATCGGTTATTTTATAATGCGACGTTCGGTTAATTCAAACAGTTATAATTGTTAAAAGTGAATTCGTTCATAGGAAAATCGGTTCTTAATATTATCGTAATATTACGTATAACACGGATCAATAGTTAAACGGGATAATGAAGAAAGAAATAAGTGCGGAAGTCGCGTTGTGTTAGAACAAATCTCTCATAAATTTATTATTGAGCGCGATGGCTTAGCCCGGAGGGGAACCCAATTTGTATTGTTATTATGATTCTTATTTCGTCTCCGCAAAAAAACGAGATAGTCAATTCACGGTCGATACGTAATAATGAACGGTTTGATTCAATGGCATCCTAGGATATTGGTATACGCTCTGAATAAAAGCTAATGATTGACACTCATTCTGTCTTCATTCGATATAAGTAACAGTAAAGCTATTCCGGTTTGAATTAGCGGAAGAATTTGCTTATGGAAAATGGGGGTGGTCATCTGTTACATAATAGGATTTTGGGGGAAGTGGATGGATGTCTTAGTTATTGCTTCCAAGACATTGAACATTTTATCAATGTGAATTGTGGTTTTTCCTCATTTACTCATTACTCGTGAAGAATACTTTGAAATGATGATAGATATTTTGTTTGCACGTTGATTCTGGCTGGAATCTGGTTATTATGTTTATAAACTTCCAAAATAGAAAACAGAAAATACCAAAATTGTTTCACAACAAGGCATTATAAAACAACGATTCTTCCAGAAGCAATCTACGCATCTGAAACAATGGTTATTTTTGATGATTTTGGTGATTTTGAGGGAAGTGGATGGATGTCTTAGTTACTGTTACCAAGACATTGAACACTTTATCAATGTGAATTGTGGTTTTTCCTCATTTACTCATTATTCTTGAAGAATACTTTGAAATTATGATAGATATTTTTTTGCACGTTGATTCTGGCAGGAATCTGTTTATTATGTTTATCAACTTCCAAAATAGATAACAGAAGATACCAAAAATTCTTTCACAACTTAAAAATTTAACTATTTTGAAAACTAACATGATGACAATAATATGACTATTGATTATAAACATCAATAATATCCTCGAAGGTACGTCCATCAAATAAACTGGTGTGAAATGAACAGAACATATCTTGTATGAAGATACAGAATATGTAACTCCACATGTTAAAAAAATCACTCTGCACCTAACAAAGGGCCCCATCAAGGCCAAAACTAAATGAAGAATATAAACTATTCAATTCAGGCCTTGACACTGATCAATTATGAACGTAAGCATTCTTTATATGATCAAAAACACAATTCTCACAACTCCAAAATTTGAATTGAATCCTTCATTCAATTTCCATCATGTCTGGCATGTGAATTTGAGAAGTCTACAGTGAAAATTTATAGTTATTTATTTAGAATATTTATTGAGTCAATAATATAGTTATTCATTTAGAAAATTTATTAAGTATTTGTACCAGTCCATTGTTATTCAACAACATACGTGTAATTGAAATGTCCCCATACTTGACCAACGTGGTCTACTCCCTCTGAAGCCTGATGATGCGAATAATACTTCGCGAAACCGGTAGCTAATTAAACCAAATTTTGGAGTTGTGAGAATTGTGTTTCATTTAAAATTATTATATATATATATATATATATATATATATATATATATATATATATATATATATATATATATATATATATATATACACTAAAATATAGTTTCGATATACAATACCTTGCAGATATATATATAAGGCATTTTATACCGAAACAATATTGTAGTGGACAATTTATATGATCTTTCTGAAATGTTTTGAATGTGTTGCATTTATTAATCATTCGGCATGGAATTTTAACAAGTATCTCACCTCTCAATGAACCATTCTTCTTATCTATAGAATCAGTATTGTATTGAGGATTTTATCAATGATCAATTTTATATAGGTTTCGAACGAAATAGAATTATATATATATATATATATATATATATATATATATATATATATATATATATATATATATATATATATATATATATATATATATATATATATATATATATATATATATATATATATATATATATATATATATATATATATATATATATATATTATTATTATTATTAATATTATCATTATTAAGACTGCTCCCTATAAGGAGAGCGATTGAACTCGAATTCGCAATTATTAGGACTTTTGCTTCATCTTTTTTGCCTGCCAAAATAGCTTCATCCTCTCTGAATGCTCTTTCTTCATCTGTTCATCTGTCCATTTTATTCCAGGTTGACGATTTGATTTTTGCTCAACTTCACATGTGCAATTTTATAGCGATATTCAGTGCGATCTTCGAAATTTTTTATATTGATCTGTTTTAGATATTTTTGGACCTATTTTAGATATTCTGTTCCGCATTTACTCTTCATAATTATATCGAGTAGTTTCTTCGGTATTCTGGACTGTTTCATTCTGTAGACATGTGCATAGAACTTTGCTCTTCGTTTTCCGATTTCTTCGTTAGCGTATTTGTGTTTTGATAAAGTTCATTCTGAGGTCTTTTCATCCAAATACCGCTTCTATTGATTAGCACGTAAATCTTTCTAAGAATTTTTCGTTCTTGTCTTTCTATTTCTCTTATTCTTGAATGAGAAAAACCATTATTTCAGATGCGTAGATTGCTTGTGGAAGAATCATTGTGTTATAATACTTCAATTTGGCACCTCTAGAAATGCACGTTTTGTTATGGTACGCCCATGTTAGTTTGTAGGTCCTTTGGAGCTTGGTAATTCTATGTTCATTAGCGATTCAGTTCAAACCTGAGGACTGTATAACTTTCTCGAGGTATTTAACCATTTTTACCATGTTTTGTGATAAGTGAAGATTTAGTTTTTGGTTTTCTTTCCATCTATTTGGTTTCATCATAAGAAATTTGTAACCCGGTTTTCTGAGCAATTCCATGTAGATTTCATGTAGTTTTTTCAGTGGTGACATCTCCGAATGAGATGAGGAGTGGAGGAACCCTTCAAGCGATTGTACGAATGAGGCCTCAATACAATAACATGTGACAAGAAGGATGAAGAAGTGAAATTACCATCCTGATGGTAATTTGAATTACCATTCTGATGGTAATCTACCTTCACTTTAGCTTCTCAAGTTCAGGAAAATGGTGGTAATCTTTTGTCTGCTCATAAAAAAAAGGCTTATGAGTTGATGAATCAGTGGAAGAGCCCTTAGACAAAAATACAGAGAAATGTAGAAGTAGAGTTATGAATTTCATACCATTCTGACTTTTAACAAAATTATATGCATACTCGTATTTTTCACGAAACATAAATAAACTTACGAAGTGTGTAATTTATTAATTAATATTAATTCATCTGAAACTTTGTTAAGTGCTCAAAGATGAAATGTAAATTATTCATCGCTTTTTTATGCATAAAAGTGAAGGGAAATACCAATAGAGTCAGTGTACTGGAAAACTGTAAATTCAAAATAAAAGAGCTCTGTCGTTTAGATGATGGGTTGAGCGAATATTTATCTTAAGAAGTTCTGCTTCCATTAAATGGAATCGTAATTGTACGAGTATAATGTTATAGTTGTAGAAGAATATTCATTTAAAGTATCAAGTCTAATGGAATGAAAATTTCACCATATATTCTTGAAGAGAAATTTCTAAAATACGCTATTTTCACTCTAAATATCAGTATCTTCATTATGATCTATGTTATTCAAGACTTTTGAACGATGACTCTTTTTAAACTACAGACTTTGAATGTAGGCCGGTCTCCGTAGCTTAGTTCGTAAAACTCCTGACTATGGTGCGGTAGAACTCGAGTTCGAGCCCCGCTGAAGGCATGGGTGTTTGTGTTATAATGAAATATGCTGGGTAATGTACATCGATTACAAGCCCATTGGTCGTTCTGAACCGGCGTTAAACTGTAGCTCCACTGAATCAAAAAAAAAAAAAATTTAATGTAATGATTTAATCGAATAATATATCTATCAATTTTTAAATACTGAAAAAATTAAGAGGATGAACGAAAATTCGAGCAAAAAATTCATGATTTTTGAATGCAGTGGTTCTGAGTATTGCGCCACATTGTTGGGGGGAAATAATATTATCATAAACCATCAAGTCAACCATTTTCAACCGGTTTCAATATACTCTAACATTTATCCCTAGAAGGATAATAGAGACATCGCATTGTGCATGTTTCACATAGCCATCTCTGCTATAATGTTCTTTTGAATAATTTCTCTAAAAATTATCGAAAGAAACTTTAAAGTATACTTTGATATCGAATATCTACAAATGCGATAATGTAACACGTAAACTACAGAATTATTTTTCTTGTAGTAAATTTGATGTTTTGAGAAATGAACACGAGCGTTTCTACTACGGCTACGTAGATGGCATTACTTCATCAAATTAGACGAAATTGTTCAAAAACTAGAGTTGTCAAATGTGGTGTCTTGCATATCTTATTGGTATTACATTTATATATTAAATGTCATATCTAGACACATTGCAGACATGCAAACTGTCTTGCAAACTGTTTTCTGTAGTGTTCGAATAAAATGTCTGCGAAGCCTTACGCACTCGCACTAATGTTGTCATGAGTAGGAATCTTGACCGCTAGGGAGAGTTTATACGTCTTATCTGGGATAGAGGGAGCTCGCGTGAATTTTCACTAAGAGTTGTTCCCCTCATTCAGGTATGGTCCTGTGGGCGTTTTGAAAGTCAAAGAATTTTGATTGAGAGGTTAAATATAGAGTGATGACTCATAATAATGATGAAACAATTGTATCCTATTATCATTCAAAAAGATCGATGCATTTTTCATAACGCACTTAATATTTACTCTCGAAAGTGATGGGTTCGTTTCCGTTGACAATATTTGTGTAGACAGCTCCCTGAGAATTTTATGTGAAATATTTCGATATCAGTATTTAATATATATATATATATATATATATATATATATATATATATATATATATATATATATATATATATATATATATATATATATATATATATATATATATATATATATATATATATATATATATATATATATATATATATATATATATATATATATATATATATATATATATATATATATATATATATATATATATATATATATATATATATATATATATATATATATATATATTCAACTCTATATAGATATACTGTCCGATACATCTCTCCATTGCTGTTTCTGTTCTTACAACTTCTACTCCAACAGGTGAAATTTCCTGATTCCATTCTCCAACGCTGTTACGAGGTTTGTCTCTTCACCATTTGTTCAGGGTTTGTCTAGCAAGTTGATTCACATTTTGTCTTGCACTCCGAACATTAAGTTTGCTTACTATATTCCTGTCACTAATGAAAATTGATTTAGTGTTATTAAGGATTCTATTCCAAATGAATGCAAATTGGACTGTGTATATTGTGTTCATTGCCGTGACATGCTGGAACGTATATGTGGAACAAACGTCACAATCGCTCAAGAGACGTCTAGCTATACATAAGAGTCACATCAAACTACATCCGGGAAGATATGCCTTAGCTGAACATGCATCATATCAGCTTCGTGACTTCAATTTCAGTGATGTCAAGATAATGAAACCATCTCTAATTATGAAAAACGCTTGTTCTCGGAGATGTGTTATATTAATGAGACAAATAACAGTTTTAAAAGGAGGACAGAAATTAGTGATCTCAGTAAGATTTACACCTATTCGCTGTCTAAGGACAAAGGCTGAAGATTCTTGTACCGTGATTGTTTTTTGTGTTTCTCATATATTTATGTTTTGTCTAGTCTCTAACCAACAAATGCAATTTGTGAATTGTTATTTTAGACATATATAGTTAATTCTTCAGGATTTTGCACTCACGATAATTTATATATATTTTTCATCTTGATGGTTGTTATTGCGCTAATTTATAATCGATTTTTCGCTTAACGTCATTGGTATGCAAAATCCTATATGAAAAATGAAATTTTTCAGTATCCTGATGAAAATTCGAATGTTAATCGAAATAAAGAGGAGATGACACTTAGTTTGTGATTTATTGAATTTGTGATTTTTGAAAAGTTAGGTTTTTCAGGTTGGCGGCAGTGGTTGGTAATGGCATCCAAACGTCATCTGTCAAAGTGAAAAGTTTTCAGTATACTCTGCCGTTTCTTCATGGAAAGGCTTGAAAACGAGCAACGATTGCAAATTTTTGAAATTTACTATCAAAATTCGTGCACTGAGCACGAATGTGTATCATAATCATAAATGTGTATCGTTTGTTACGACCATATTATGGTAGTCATAATCGACCTGGCGAATCAACAATTAGTGCTGTTATCACCAAATTTCGCACCAAGTTAAGTTTGTTGGACATTAAACCATTGTCTCGCATGCGTACAGTGCGCACTGAAGAGAATATTGCAGCCGTAACGTACAGTGTAAATGAGAATCGTGAAATGTCAATTCGTCGCTGTTATCAGCATTTGGGCATATGTTACTCAACCACAAGGAACATTTTAACTGTTCATTTGGGTTCGAAAGCCTATAAAATTCATCTTCTGCAAGAATTGAAGCCAAATGACCTACCACAACGTCTAATTATTGGTGAATGGGCCTTAGAACAGCTTAATGAAAATCCGCTCTTTTCTCGAAAAACTGTGTTCAGCGATGAGGCTCATTTCTGGCTTAACGGATATGCAAATAAACAAAACTGTCACATCTGGAGTGATGAACAGCCACATGCCATACAAGAATTACTGATGTATTCCGAAAAAATGAGTGTTTGTTGTGGCTTATGGGCTGGTGTCATCATCGGTAAATTTTTCTACAAATACGACTGTGGAACAAACGTTACCGTCAACGGTATCGATATCGAGCCATGATACGCAACTTTTTCTGCCCAGTTGGCCGAGTTGAACTTGGTTGACATGTGGTTTCATCAAGACGGTGCCATATGCTACACAGCACGTGAAACAATGGACATGTTGAAGGATGAATTTGGTGAGTAGCTTATCTCTCGGAATGGCCGTGTGAATTGGCCGCCAAGATCATGCGATTTGACGCCTCTTGATTATTTCTTGTGGAGAAATGTGAAGTCATTTGTGTAAAGGGACAAGCCGAACATGATTGAAGCCTTACAGGATAACATAACAAGCGTAATTCGCATACGGGCAGAAATGCTCGAAAAAGTGACGCAAAATTGAACCTTCGGAATGGTCCATTTGATAATGAGCCGCGGACAACATTCACATGGAGTTATTTTTAAAGTGTGAATGGAAAAGTCCAATATATCAATTTCAATAAAAATTCTGAATATATGATGCAAATTTGAGTTTTTTATTAGATTTAAAAAAAAATCCGCTTAATAAATCACAAATTTATATATATATATATATATATATATATATATATATATATATATATATATATATATATATATATATATATATATATATATATATATATATATATATATATATATATATATATATATATATATATATATATATATATATATCACTAAGCACTCCTATACAGAGTAGAACAAAAAGAGGATCCACTAATTGGGAAATACCAAGCTAGAAAAGGCCGATCATGTGCTGAACTGATCTGGACTTTGAATATGATATTACAGATGAGAAAATGTAGAAATATAGTGATCACATTCATTGTCTTCAAGAAAGCATATGAATCGGTATACCGCGAAATCCTTTTTAAAATCATGAATGAATTTGGGATTGATTGAAAGGCTCGAAAAAGGCACAGATACTTACAAGTACAACTTGCAAGGTAAAATGCATGGACGAAGTATCAGGTCCATTCGAAATCAAAACCGGTGTGCGACAGGGGGACAGACTTTCGCCAATCATTTTCGATATTGTTTTAGAAAAGATCATTAGGAAATGGAAACTTCACGTGGAGGGCATACAAGTGGGTATCAAAATAGAAAATCGAATAAATGTCAAATGTCTCGTTTTTGCAGACGATATTGCTATCATCACAGACAACAGAACTGAAACCATTCTCGCCGTTGAATAACTACATGAAGTTGCTCAGAAAACCGAGAAACAAATTCATTATGATAAAACCAAATACATGAAAAGAAAACCAAAAAAACAAATTTTACCATAATCACAAAACATGGCTAAATTCAACAAGTCGGCAATTTTAAATACCTCGGGAAGTAATACAGTCCTCAGGTCTAAACTGAATCGCTAATGAAGAGAGAATTGCCAAGCTCCAAAGAGCCTACAAACTAACCTGGGCTTTCTAAACAAAAAGTTAATTTCGGGAGACGCCAAATTGAGACATTATAACACAACGATTCTTCCAGAAGCAATCTACGCAGCTGAAACAATGGTTATTGACGGTCATTCAAGAATTAGAGAAATAGAAAAACAAGAATGAAAAATTTGGCATTTGGATAAAAAGACCTCAGAATGAACTTCATCAAAAGACAATACGATAACGGAAGAAATCAGAAAACAATGTCTACAGAATGAAACAGTCCAGAATACCGAAGAAACGACTCGATAAAATTATGAAGAGTATATGCGGAACATATTGACTAAAAGAGGTCCAAAAAGATCTACAACACATCAATATAAAAATCTGGGAGATCGCACTGAATGTCGCTATAAAATCGCACATGTGAAGTTTGAGCGAAATCAAATCATCAACCTGGAATAAAATGGACAGATGAACTAAGAAGGAGCATTCAGAGAGGATGAAGCGGTTTTGGGAGGAAAAAAAGATGAAGCGAAAGTCCTTACTGCGAATTCAAGTTCAATCGCTCACCTCAATAGGAACAATCGTAGTAATAATAATAATTATACATATATATATATATATATATATATATATATATATATATATATATATATATATATATATATATATATATATATATATATATATATATATATATATATATATATATATATATATATATATATATATATATATATATATTTATATATATATAAAAAGATATTTGATTGGAAGATGTTCACAATTTTTTCTTTTGAATAACTAGAGGAATTAATTGGGAATATCTAAGAATCAAAATCCTTGAAAGCAAATTTACTGGGAAATTTTTCGTAACAATTCATTCATCTTCCCAGATTGACACTTTCTAAATTTGAATGATTTGATATAGAATATACGTACCACATAATAGAACGGCCACAGAAGGGTGACGAGGATTACTGCTACCATTCGCGATTTCGATCCGGTTCACGATTACAGAAACGAGTGAAACTACTCACGCGATAATTAAAAAACGACCGAGAGATCCGGTCGAGTCCGCGGCGGCCACTTGATTGAGTTTCGAGTGTTTCGACTTTCTGACAGACAAGAAGAAGAGGACCAAGCCGACCGCGAAGAACGGACCGCAGTTATTCGCGACCTTTCCAGACAGGAACGGGCTGAACACCAGGAGAAGTTTGCCTTAAAAATGCAACTGTATGAATTATAATAATAATGATAATAAAATTTATTTCCACTGAATTTTACAAAGTTTGGGAACATGTCAATAAAAAGAGCAAACTAAAATATTAGCATAATTTCCAAGTAAATTTCGACAAGTGAATTACATATAAGTATAGGGACAAATAGATGCATCCATAGCAATACGGCATCCTGTACAGTACTGAACAATTAGAAGACAATAATGAAAAATATTAGGAACAATGATTGAAATATTTGTCGACAGAATAAATGACGTTTTTCAAAAGTAAAATTTTTATACCCTGCTGTTTTTTGAACTTGTTTTTATTTTCCATTTGGCGTATATAAACAGGTAGGTGATTGTAGACTTTTGCACCGAATATGAATGTGCTGTCCTGGATCTGCCCCAATCGAGTGAATGGCGGACAAATCTTTTTTTCAGAAGCTCTGCGAGTATCATTACAGTGGACTTCATCAGTCACAATCTAACAAGGCAGATGATCCCAAACATAAAGAGCACAGTACAAAATAAATATCGATGCCACTGTCTAGAAATTGTCCATGAAGAATTCCTGGTAGGAGAGGCGCCTTGATACTCCGAACATGGTCCTGGCAATTCTCTTTTGCATCACAAATACAGACTTAACGCTGGTGCAACTTCCCTACACCAATAGTCCATACCTCAGGATTGAATCTACTGATGAGTACTAATAGGAATGTAGAACACCATAATCACAAAAACTTCTTAGTTGGCGCATTTCAAAATTGCACGAAGCCAGTCTGTTGCAGAGATGATGTACTTGCTGTCTATTCATTAAGTGAATGCCAATCCTGACGCCTAAAATGCCGATTTCTTCACTTATGCGAAGGCTTTTCTTGTTACGCGCTCTCACTAATGGATTCTCTTCACTCGTGTACCCAACACGAGGAAGAGAATCTTCAGTGAGAAGGGTATCAACTCCGTTTTATGTTGATTTAGAGTGAGCCCATTCGCTACACAATATTTAGTCATTATTGACAGACACATAGACGACCTATTCGCCAGGTCATGGATGGGGCTTGAAAATATCGAAACTGACCTGTCATCCGCGCAAACCAAGACATCACTGCGCTCCTCCAATAAAGTTATGACATAATTTATCAACGAATAGAACAAAGTTGGCCCATAGTACTGCCCTGCGCAACCCCAGTCCTCAACCCCGCCTTTTCCGAGAATACACGCTTTCCTCCATCCCAAATATTGATTACTTGTGATCTATTGGAGAGATATGATCCTATCCAGCTCTCCAAAGGGAGACAGCACATCTACCCATATGCTCTAGTTTCTGTAGACGCATCAGAATGTCAACAGTGTCGAAAGCACAACTCAGGCCAAAGAACATACCTAAACAGTACTTTCTTTCCTCGAAAGAACCTCGAGGCACCCAATAACAGCATCATACAAGGACAAAATCGCGTCCTGAGTTGATTTACCTTTTCTGAAACCATATTGGTGCTCGGACAACAGCTCACAATTATCAATGAATGCGCAGGGACGCTTCAAAAACAACTTCTCAAGAATCCTTGAGAACACTGACAGCAAACTGATTGGCCTATAGTTCTCAATGCAAGAGCTGTCACGTTTCTTATACACTGCTGTTACGAGGGTAGTCTTCAGTTCCGATGGAAAGTATTCACATTCGAGAGACCTGGTTATTAAATATATGAGTGGAATTGACAAATCGTCAGCAACATGTTCCAAAATGTTGCACGAAACACCCTGCAATCCACATTAGCGCTTTCTTGAAACCCTCTGCATAGTGTCTACGACCTCGGCCGGTGTGACAGATGTTAGAAACATCGTGCAATTATTTCTTTTCTCATGCATCTCCAACACAGTCAGAAATTGAAAATTCATCTGTCAACTGCCTCACTGAATTTATGAAAAAACAATTGAAATAATTCGCTTTCTCAGATGAACCTGTCACTTGCTTCTGATCTATATCGAAGCAAATGTCTGAAATTTTATCTCGCTTTATAATTGCAATGTTATGACCGATAAACTTCCATACGGTTTGGGACTTATTATATGAAGGAATCAAATATGTGTTAGCTTGGGTGGGACCAAGGGAAAGCTAGACACACTACGTAGAACGTTAACACGAACATTTGAATACGAACATATATATTGCTAATATATGGTCAAGATTCAGTAAGAGAACTAATTTCTTCAAATACTTATTTCTTTTTCTTCGGTCTGGTTTCATCCAAGGTGGGATATAGGTCTCTTCCATATTTTACCAATCTTTTCGATCCATGTATATTCACCTCCATTGTCTTCGGAACCACCTTTTTACATCACCAATCCATCTTTTGCGGGGAGATACCACATTTCTTCGCATTAATTGAATGTAGAATTCAATTAACTGAAATCTAATTGCAGACGCAGTTGAGGAATTCCAGGGACTAATATTCAGAATAGCAGAAGTTTTCGAAACGTACAACATTCACCTAAATACAAATAAAACAACAGTAATGATAAAAATCAAGATACATATTGATGGCCAGTTTAACGCAAACGGATCTCATCTGGAAACGAACGCAAACTTTCATAATTCAAACTTGTTATGCGAGGCCACAAATATAGTCTACTCCAGATGATTATGCAGAGCAAGCTTTACAGAAGAAGAGTCCTGGAAGAAGACAAATATCGTGCATGCGAAATTAAATATAGTGGGCAGGAATGACATCCATAGATCTATTTCGGGTTGCAGCAAATAAAATCAAATGAGTCTGAGGATGAGGTACAAGAATAACTCAATTGCCATGGATAGCTTTTGGCAAACGCATGTTATATTGCATGTTACCTGTAATCACCTAAGGCTTGGAAGCTATAGCCATAATAAGAAACGTAGCGGAACAGCTCACAGTTACAGAACGAGCCATGGAAAGAGCCGCGTTCGGCAACACTTTAAGAAATAAATACGGAAGTTAGTCATATTTTGCACGCCAGAGAGATACGGAGAAGACTACTTCGTTGAGTGGAATTTCTTAAGCCACGCTTCCATCGACAGAATGGATACAGATGTTCGGGTATAGAGTTCGCTAGAAAATCAGCTGAATATTGCTTTGATGTTGGTTTACTGTGGACGCCTTATCAAACAATTAGCGCACTGTGGTGCAGCTGATAGCAAGACTGAATTTTGTTGCCACTTAACAGTCGGCTACCGGCCGAATATTTCAGTGGACTTGGACTTTCTGCACGTTTCATTTATTGAAGAGAAAATTACTTTGTCGTTGTATAGAAAACATTTTAAAGCAATGTCACTAAAACTCGTCACACTTTTCTGCTACGATGGAACATCAAGGGCTCAAAATAAAAGTTTGACAAAATAAAAGAACCGCTGTTCTTCTTTGAAGAGTACTATACGAAGGAATTATGAAATTTCAACTTCCTGTTTGAGGAATACGGTGCCACTTTGACATAGGAAGCCTTTAAATATTATTATACCATTCGTATACCCAAATACTAAGGGCAACATAGAACATTTGAAGCAAATAAAAAGTATGATTCACAAATGACATCATTTTGTTCTCACGATTGATTTTTGTTGGCTCTCAGTATATTAACCGATATTTTCGTTAGACCATGTTGAGCCTCTTTTATTAGCTCAAGGGGGTGTTATAATGCAGGAACTACCTCCCTCCAACTTAGCTACGCTACTGCCAGTTCAGTTGAATATTTATTATGCACTTTTCTGAGTATTCAAACAGCTAATTGAGGTGGAAAATAGGTAATGATTTTCCGTTTCTCGCACTCAACACTTGAAACAATTTCAAGAATTTCAAAAGTATTTTTTAAGTGTCCATTACTCTCGAATTTTGTTTGAATATCTACCATTTTTATCAAGTCATTATCTACAAGTTTTCATCGCCTCAATGAAGGTATTATACACAGAAACGATATTGTAGTCATCAAAATAAACACAACCTTTGAAATTCTCAAATTTGTTCAAAAGTGTTGAGTGTCTCAGTATTTCACTCTAAGTTACGATCGACTAGAAGCGATCACGTTGCTTTGTTTCTCTCAAAATCTCGAAATAAGTTTTAATTTCTGACGTCCATTTCTAAGTAGGTTCATGAGTTTTGCATGTATACCAATCATAACAAAAAAGAGGAAAAAAATATGATGTAAAGAAAATATGAAAGAGTATATTCGTTCAGAGTGGAGAAAGAGCTACTCAGCCAAATCTATAAGAAATTGATAGTATTACTTTTCTTCTGCAATGCCCTTTATCACACTGAATTCAATAATTCATTCCTTTTCAAAACTTTCGTAGGTGAATGTATAATTATTGACAATTTTCGATCTTCAGAGTGGTTTTCCTTACTATTCTTATGTTTTTTCACAAGTTTTACTGATTTCATCATGAAAAATAGAACAATAATAATAATAATAATAGTAATAAAAATAATAATAAGCTTTATTCCCAAATATAGTGCATGTTACAAGAACAAGATCATAAAAAAACATACACTAGAAACAGAAATGGGGTCAAAATAAAGTCTCAAATATTCACAATAATTGATGAATTCATTTATATAATATGGCTCAATCCTGAGGATATATTTATAGCTTCATATGTACTTCAGCTTTATATGAGTTTTTTTCCCTTCTAATATTGGATGGTAGTTTATTTAAGTACCTTATACATTCATACAAAGGTCATTGTTCTGTTTTTATCAGTTTGTGCATTGGAAAATCCATGTCCAATGTGCGGGTGTTGAATGTAGTATTCTTATTTTCTTCAAACGTATTTCTATTTTTGAATAAGAAAAGGAGACATTCCCGAATGTGAATAGCAGGAGCTGTTAGAATTCCCTCTTCTCTGAACTTCCTCTACAAGATTCACGAAATGCCATTTTTAATGTTGTACGTATACATCTTTCTTCATAAATAATGGTTCCGTAGCTGAATTCAGCCTCAAATACAGTAAGGTAAATAATTTTCATGGTTTTCTTATCCAGGTACTTGCTCAGAACTCCCAAGGAGTAACAAAGAACTCAAATGGTTGCACAGTTCTGAAATATGTTTCTTCCAATTCAGTTTGCCATCTACATATACACCCAAGAATTTGGATGAGTCTTGCAGTGACAGCTGTAAATTCCCTGATCTTAGATATTCAACTGCTCTTATAGTGCTATCCGGTGTTCTGAACATCATCGCATTTGTTTTTTCAGCATTGACGAGTAAGTAGATTGTTTGCTATTATTGTACTATGCTTAAGATGTGATCAGCTTGATTTTCAGAAATGTTTGTGTCATCTGCATAATTCACAATTGTTGCTTTTCCTATTTTATTTGTTATACAGTTGTGGTCATTTATGAGTACGATGAAAGTGTAGGACCCAAGATAAATAACAAACCAGAAATATGGCCAGAACAAAATATTCTGGCATGTGGAGAGCTCGGTTTGTCACCAAAAACAGACAGAGCATATTGTATTGTTCATTCACACCAGGAACTCCCAAACTTGGGGCGCGCCCCCTCAAGGGACCGAGAAGATATGTCAGGGATGGCGTGAGCACCCGACCAGTTAAAAAAAAAATTTCTACATAAATAAAATCGATACATTTCTTTAACTGTTTTTGCGTTATAAATTTTTGAAATCAAACTTGATGTTCAGAAAATTTAACAATCCATGTGTATAAAACATTTTATATCAAAGCAAAATATTTTCGGAAATCATAGTCATCATTTTGGATCGAATATTTCAAAGTGTAGACTCGTGTATCACAGACAGCTATTCAATTATATCTGCCTCTTTCGAGTAACTACTTGTGTGAAAAGGCATTTTCAACCCTCGTTGTAATTAAAACTAAGTTCAGAAACAAACATGTTACCAGTGACTTACGTTGTCCCCTTCTAACTACACAATTAAGAATAGGTTTACTAGTGAAGAAAATGCAAGCCCACTCATCTTACTAGTTTACTAGTTTATTATGTTCTTTTTGTCTATGTTTTTCTCTGAGAGAAGGTCTTCAAATTGACTCTTCAGATGTTGTTCTTTGTGTTATTTGAAATACATATTTTGTTTTCAATGTAATTCTTGGTCTTTTTCACATGCTCATAAAATTTACTGTGAAGGGGCGTGGATGGTTTCCATTTTAACAGGAGGGGCGTAAGTTTAGGAACCCCTGATCTACATAGATAGTTTTTAATTTCGAACATATTTACATCTACACAGACAATTATAGTTAGGTATGGATTTTGCAACTAGGAATACATTTTACAGCATGACGTGTTCAATTTTTCTGTTGGAATACCCAGGAATTACTTATCGAAATACCAAGATTTTCTGGAATTTCTTCAACAGGCTATCGGCTATTTCAATAATTATTTTTTTAAATTTCTAGTACATGCGACTAACCAGTTGGAGTCGAAGGTTTTTCTGAATCGTTTCAATCAACCAGTATTGAATCAAGAAAATAATATGTCTCATCGCATATGATTTGCATAATTCTGCATATCAAGGGTCGATATCAATGGATATCTTTGCTGTATGCGACTGTATGTCTCCTTTCACTGAAAACACACACCATTCATAAGCCAACAACGTGTAATACCCGATAAAGATACGCTCCATACAATTCTGCCAAATGGATTCTTGCATCTCCAAGGTTAGGCAACACTAATAAGCCTGAAATGGAACATGAATTCCTCTGGTGGCAATGAGTTTCAAAAGTTTTTGAGCTGTTTTGAAATTACGTTAAATACAGAGTAGTGTATTATTTATTTATTTATTTGAAATACACTGTTTTACAGGACAGGTCCTTATCAAAAAACAGGAAACACAACAGATACTAAAAACAAAATTGGTAGTACAAAAGTTTAAAAGTTTCAATTTTGTACTTTAAAATTTTAAAGTTCAATTTTAAAAGAAAGAGTTTGTGATATGAATCACAACTGTTAAAATGGAATTCAATTATAGGAATAAAACAACTTAAATGCTAACCAAACAGACATATAAAGATAAACACACACATACATATACATTCACATATTAACACTTATACACACAAGTATATGAGTGAATATGAATCATGTACGCGAATACACATAAATGATTATTCTAGCAGAGATTATGCATATCAAGGAAACTTGCCTTAATATCAGTTACAAAACAGTTGAAAAAATCCACCTTAGCTCCCAAAATATTACACTGTTCACACATCGTGTGCAATGGAGAAAATTTTAGAATATTCGTTCTAGCTGCTGAAAGGTAGAACGTGAATTCCCTTCTGAAAGAAACTCTTGGAATAATAAAGTTAAGCTCTTTCAATAATTTCTGATATGTCACTTTATTGTTAATTATTTTATGCAAGAAGATTATTGAATGGGATTCTTATGAGGAATTAGTTATATTCATACCTGATGCAAAAAAGTTCTGCCTTTATTCAGTAGGAACACTAATTTCAGGTAAGACTGACACTATTATTGTTAACACTGCTATTATTGTTTACATTTTTTGCTTTTGTGCTCCTCAAATCCATCGCGTGGGCAAAGCATCTCAAAATTTTTGAGTTCTTGTTAATGTTTCAAACGCAACATGAATACTTGAAAACGGACAATCAGCTTTTCTAGAACATCTAGAGACGACAGGACATAACATCCCATCCTGTTTAAATCCAAAAACTCTCCCTTACTGTGAAAAAGGTATGAAAATGAACTACCAGGAAGCCATGGAAATAAATATACTCCAATAATCTCATAATTGCAATCTTCAGAATGACCAGTTAGACCTAAACCACTCCCCACTGTTGCATCTCTGAAAGTTTGGAAATTCCCACCTCCACCACCTTCATTTTTTGTTCTATGGATACAGAACATAGAAATTAGTTGATATATGATGTTCTATATTCTAATTCCTCCAGGGGACGAACCACAGAACATACCAAATTTGGGGTATCTTCTGTGGACCGAACTGATCTGTAAATATTTAGATGATGTCTTTGTGATATGTATTCATTTTTGATAATGCCGTAAGAGGCAAAATAGTCGAATAAAGAATTGTTCAGTTAGTGATTCTTAGACAAGTATATCTTATTACCTCTCATTTGAATACTTCTTTTTTTCTGAATATGTTCTTCATGAAGTATTAGATTCACATTCTGGATTGATATGATCAGCTGTTTCATCATACTTATATCATTATCTTCAAATGATTCCTGAATTTTAGGTTACCATCATATTTCTATGTTCCTTCCATATCAATTGTCATTCATAGAAGCCAACAATTTCAATCTATGAAGTACGGTTATCTATGAGGATAGATGAAGAAGAAAATTCTACATTCATTATCATATTATTTTTTCTTGTATATATTCCTTGTATATTCAGAAGCTAAATTCTTCTCAATCAACATCGAACACTCCGGTTTCAATCCAGCCCTGGTTGAAAGTTTCTTTTTTCTGAATCTTGTTGAATATCATGCCAAGCTAAAACGATGAAACTACAAACTCGATTACTACCGCGGCATCTCTTGTCTTCACCGAAGAGGAAGTTGGAGATAATTGTTCTTCAAGATGAATCAATGTAGATATACTTCAATGAAGAACGTTGAAGATTAATTAATATCGGTAAAATGATGAAATATTGTGTTACATTTCGTGGAAACCATCAAGTACTTCATATGAGTGAAATAGAAGTGAATATGCCTGTGTTCATTTTATTTTCTGTATTTTCGATACAAATGAATATTATAGTATCCCAAATCAGGAAATATAATGATACATATATTTCAACAGTTCTGTTCATTTATACCTCTTTCACGTTTAAACACATTCATATTCGCAAAGTCTCAGTAAATGTATATTGTTTTATTTATGAACGGCTTGCTTGAATATATTCGCGAGGTTGTTGCTTTTATGTATGCGGATCATATATCAGTTGAGCTCTGGGGATGCTCGACTGAAAAAATTGAGGTTGCGGCGACTAGTCACATCCTGTCACCGGATGCATCAACCGATAGACTAGTCACAGCAAGGAAAAAGAAGGAGAGACGACTGCGCAGGCGTGGGACGCAACCTCAGACAGGTAAGGACAATTAGTTGAATCTTCTTATATGGGTTATTTTTATACTGAAAATACTAACAAAAAAAATTTGGTACAATTTGCATTTCACATCGAAATTAATAAGGTCTTGAAGTTATTGTATTTTATTTTGTCTTTGCTTTATTTTTCCGCACCTTTATTTATTGAAGTTTCATCACGTTGTGGAGAATATTTCTTATTTCGCACATAAATAAATAATATTTATTTATGTGAACATATTTCATGTAGAAACATAAAAAAACTCTTCAATTAACTCTAGTTATTCTACATAAACTTTTATTAAAATATGAATAAAGAAAACGATGCCTGTCAATTGCACGTATTTCATTAAAATTGCAACCAATTTGGTAAAACAGTACAAAACTTTGGTTTACTCAAGCGGTAAGTAAAGCCATATATACCAATGGGTTATCGGCGCCAGGTTTTCGAAACATTGCACATTTCTCATATAGAAATTAGGGCTACAAACAAATTTATCAAATTGTTTTTAACTTGACTTTATATCAATAAAGACTGCAACGAATGGTCGAGTTAATGTTAAGTTGTAGAAAAGCAGAATTCACGCTACATAGGAAATTCACTCACTGAGCATTTGAAAAGATTTGACCATGTCTACCTCGATATAGTAGTTCCTATACCTTCTTCAGAAGATACAAGTTATTATTTGACAATGACAGATGTTACAGCAGATACTATTGCGACAAAATTCTACGAGAACTGGATATCACGTATTGGAGAACCTTCTCGATTCACAACGGACCAAGGACGGCAGTTCAAAAGTAATCTCTCACTCAATTAGCTCATCCACAAGGGATTCATCGAAGGATTCCACCGTCCACTGAAATCAGCCTGAATTGCATCGAACATTGAACTACATTGCCAAACATATTAAATTTTCATAAAGTATACAGGGAGGTTAGTACGTTCCCCACATGTTATGCTAACTATGTGTGACACTGCAAGAGGAGTATGCGGCGACTAGTCACATTCTGCCACCAGATGCATCAACCGATAGACTAGTCACAGCAAGGAAAAAGAAGAAAATACGACTGCACATGCTCGAGAGGCAACCTCAGGAGAAGACGACAAGATCTCGTTGACTTCGGCGCTAGTCGCCAAGCAGTCAACAACATGACTGTCATCTACAAACATTATTAGTGCACTTAAATGTATTTAGTTATAAATAGTTATGTTGAATAAAAATGTTTATACTGAACAGAGTTTGAGTATACATCCTAAGAAACCCCAACATTAAGAAACCCCAAGAAGGTAAAAATCGAGAAAATATGTTACACTGTAAAGACATGGTGTCAGCGCAATCGATTGATTCTCAATGAGGGTAAAACGGTGCAGCTACAATTTCATAATACTGGAGTACCTAGTAATATGATGAATACCAGTAATCATGAGATCCAATATTTGAGATGTTTTCTTGACTCGGAGTTAAGATGGGAGTCTCATGTGGACCATGTGTGCAGAAAACTCAGTAGAGGCGACTTTGCTCTTCTCCAGTTGAGGACTAGTATTGGGAAAAATGATCTTATGGGTGTATACTATTCAATCATACATACACACCTATCCTTTAATACTCCATTACGGGAAATTTAAACTGATTGGAAGAGAGTTTTCATTGCGCAAAATATGATAATAAAGCTATTGTTCCGTCTCCAACCCACTGAATCCTGTATGAAATATTTTATAGAAAATAAAATACTAACTTTGGCCTCTATATTTATGGTCAAAGCAGCGATGTACGCGAGGCAAAATTTTAACAATTTTATTGAACTAGGGGTAGCATATAGCACTAGAAATCAAAATAAGTTACTTTTTCTAAGCACAAAAGCCTTATATGAGAAGAGTCCCAAGTATGTATATGAGGCCATTTACAATAAATTACCAGCATATGCTACTAACTTCAGTACCCTGAAAAAGTTCAAAAAGAATTTAAATTATTTTTATTTTGTAGAGCATTTTATACGCTTCAGGAGTTCTATTCAACATAGGTGAATTTCGATCCTAGTCTTCTTTGTGTGTGAGTGTAATGTATCTATACATTCAATTTTTTATTATTATATCCATATGACATGAACATGCTCATTGTAGCTTAAGTACGAATAAATTTTTATTATTATTTTTTTTCTAGAGGTAATATCAATATCAAATTTCAACAAAAAATAGGAAGCACTAGACCAAGAATGATAAATAATATAGCGTCAACAATTCATACACATATGTATAGTATAACATGTTGTACAACCAATGTAACATTGCGGAAGATGAAATTCGAAGAAAAAATAACCAAACAGTTCCAAGTTTTATTCTTTTCCACAAAAATTGCGAAATTCTGATTTTGTGGATGAAAATTCATAATAGTATAGGATCCCGATATAAAACGATCTTCACCGGGATGCATATTTGATAAAACGTATTTTTTATTTAACTTAATTTGTCAATAAACATACCACACATGGGTTGCCTAACAAATTTTGGTCCAGGATATGTTTAATTAGTAACTGAAAAAACTTTTTTTCAAACATTCCACCGGCTTGCTTATTAGATAAATTCTATACCAATCGAAAGTATGAAGACTATAGAGTATGCAAACGTTAGGTTGCCTATTTTTTTTCGTCACAACTATCGGGTAGCCAGGTATAAACAGGTAAATCGATATTAGCATTCTGCAAAGGTCTTCTTATTCAATGAAAATTACACACAATAAAGATTATTTTACTATAAACACGGTGGTATAGGGTTGCTTGCGAAAAATCAGTCCACGAATTCCGGTTGTTGAATTTTAAAAAGCAAAATATTGCTGCGAGTGAATGTGTGCGACTGAAAGGTCCCAACCAACCATCCTATGCGATAGACGAGGACACAGCATAGCAACTGTTTGAAGTCCGTCCATCTAAAGAAACAGAGTGAGCATGCTATTTGTTGTTGGAAATGAAAAGGATAGCGATAAACTCGTATATGCTGTACATTATTAGGAAGTAGTTTATTATCAAAATAGGGGAATAGTTATTTAATTTTTTTTAATGAATTGATTATTTATGTGCGTATATTTTTTGTGACACAAAAGTATACATACATCTTTAGTTATAAAGAACGTTATAGTAATACATATATAATACTAATCTTGTAAATTTTATCTTTATTATTAGAAGATAAAATAAAAAACAACAAATGAAAAATATTTCTGTTTATTGTAAAATATTATAAATACATCTACTATAAAAACATATAAAGACAATCTACTCCAAAATGATGCAAAGCATATACGAGTCTATCGCTATCATTTTCATTTGCAACAACAAATAGCATGCGCGCTCTCTTTCTTTGAATGAACGGACTTCGAACAGCTGCTATGCTGTGTCCTCGTCTATCGCATAGGATGGTTAGTTGGGATTTCTCAGTCGCACACATTCACTCGCAGCAATATTTTGCTTTTTAAAATTCAACAACCGGAATTCGGGACTGATGTTTCGCAAGCAACCCTATACCACCGTGTTTATAGTAAAATAATCTTTATTGTGTGTAATTTTCATTGAATAATCAAGACCGTTGCAGAATGCTAATATCGATTTACCTGTTTATACCTGGCTACCAAATAGTTGTGACGAAAAAAAAATTAGGCAACCTAACGTGTGCATACTCTATGGTCTTCATACTTTCGATTGGTATACAATTTATCTATATTCAAGCCGGTGGAATGTTTGAAAAAAAATTTTTTCAGTTACTAATTAAACATATCTGGACCAAAATTTGTGATATGTTCATTGACGAATGAAGTTAAATAAAAAATACGTTTTATAAGCATCCCGGTGAAGGTCGTTTTATATCGGGATCTTAGACTATAAGCAGATATATTATAATAAATTAAACTCTTGGCTTAATATTTCACGATTTATTCAACAATATGTATAGTAAACATGTTTCGAGCGTTAGCTCATTTTCAAGACTAAACTACTATAAGAAACGTACAAAAAATTTATATCTACAAAATGGATGTGAGTAGGGAGGATAGTTGAAAATCTACTTGTTCATTTACAATTTCTTCTTTTCTCTTCCAAGAACTGCTAATTTCAATTGCCTCCAAAAGGTAGATTTTCAACTATCCTCCCTACTCACATCCATTTTGTAGATATAAATTTGTTTTACGTTTCTTATAGTAGTTTAGTCTTCAAAATGAGCGAACGCTCGAAACATGTTGACTATACATATTGTTAAATAAATCGTGAAACATTAAGCCAAGAGTTTAATTTATTTCAATATTCAATTATGTTTCACCAAGAGTTAAGCGAGAATTCAATCTCATTCATAAGCAGATATATTTGTCTGAAGGTGTTGGACAATGTAGATTCTCGATTATTTTGTCGGACCATTACCTATAAATTCAATTTCAAATTTTGAAACAAACTATGATTAAATGAAAATAAAATACTAAAACTAATCGAATTAAATTGAAAAAATGAATACATTAATAATAATTGATGTCCTGAAGGTTCAGAGATATGAAATAAGAAAAATAAAATAAATTAATATAAAATAAAATCAAATTAATGAATTCTTACCGACAATAAACAGACAAATGGTCGAATCAGACATCAAATTCACACGACGTTTCGTTTAGTTATGTACCTCTAACAGTTCTCTAGAGAACGTACCCAGTTTTCGGTCAGTAAGATACACATTACTAACCGAAACGTATTGTGAATTCGATTTTTGATTCAACTAGTCTGTTCATTGGCGGTAAGAATGTATTCATTTCATTCTATTTTCACATCAATTTATTTTATTTGTTTCTCATCTTATATTTCTGTTTCAGCACTCAGGACATTCATTATCAATCTTTTCGTATTTTCAGTTTAATCCAATTAATTTTATCATTTAATTTTCATTTAATCTTAGTTTGTTTCAGAATATGAAATTGTATTTATAGGCAATGGTAGTACGACCAAATTGTGAATAAATGTGTATTTATTTGACTTGTATTGACATACTATTATAATGACAAATATTGAACATTAATTGAACAACATGAACGGATAAAATATCAGGAATATCAACCAATTACGAAATTAATCATGAACTGAAATTTCCCCAAGTTTTTCAGATTTCATTCATTATGAAAAATATTTACAATTTTCCCATAATTAAATACAAATACGCATGACGACGTTTCGAAGTACTACTTCTTTATCAGATGCTGAATACTTCGAATGCTAGTACTTCGAAACGTCTTCATGCGTATTTTTATTGAATTATGAGAAAATTCTAAATATTGTTTCATTATGGATATTAATTTTCTCCAAGTATCGGCCTCATCAATCATCAAATCATTCATTGTTCATCAGTACGGATTGTTTGAAGTTTTCAAAATGAAAATGGAAATATAAAATCAATGGAATCTTTAGAGCGAAAAGGAAGTATCATCATGGGATGCTTATATTCTATTATCAAATCTTCAAGGAAAGTTGTCACTAATTCCCTTTCCTACTTTTCCTTCATTGTTGCATAATATTCGTTAATCTTCCACTTTTACTCAAATACTGTGTTGTTTCGTCTCTTGTTGTCTTCACTTCGTCACGATCTATCTAACATTGTACAAGGGCTATTCAAAAAGTTCACAACCTTTGAATGGAAACGGAGTTTTCACTTCAAAAATGCCTTTTGTTTAAATTCAACTCAATACATGTCATTCAAGGTTCTTGTGATGAAATGAGATTTTGAAAGAGCTCCGATCCCGTTTCATTTTAGTGAAAAAGTTCTCCAGCATTTTGTTGGTGAATATAAAAGTAGAAGAAGGTCGAATTGCCAAATTGATGTAGTAAAAATTTCTTGAATTTTTTATTTTTATATTGCTGAGTTATTGTCTGACGAGTGACAACTTCTTTAGCTGCGTTGGGCTCTTTTTGAAGGAAAAAATCTTATGGCTTCGCCTCACAGACATGGTGCGAGGTTCTATGCGCGTAAGACACTTTTTGGATTGATGAAATATCGTCTGTTTGCGTCACCGACATAAAGTATATATTTATCATAAGCGCATTGGTTTTTTTTTCAAGAACTGTACAGAATAATTGAAAGCACAAAAATTCGAAGTATTGTTGAAAGTGGCCAAGACATTAGTACAAACAATGAAAATAATGTTAAAAATCGAGTACAATGAATTTTATTTGAGATCGGATACTACCCAATAATAATAATAAATCCTTTATTCCCAACAGGTGTGATACCCAATTACAGAAAATAATAGCATACCGCTGAATAGTAACTGAATGACTGAATGAATGAATCATATAATATAACAGAGAACTCATAGATAACTCAACTAAAGATACTAAAAAAGCAACTAATAAACAAACGATAAAATGGAATAAAATATGACAAAGAAATGAAGAAAATTACACTTGTTCACATAACTCGTAATATAATATTAACTGCACTGGAGTCAGAGTGAATGTCACATTCATTAACAACTGTTTTGAATATAGACTCCATAAATCAAATGGAAGATATTATTGGCCAGTTGGTCCTTGGACTCTCTATGTGGAATAATTCTGTGGTAGGTATGAGACTTTTGTCTTGGAACACGTAATCTCAAAGTTGACAAAGAAGGAGGACAATCAATACTGTTGTGCAGTAATTTGTTCAAGAACTTAAGTGATGAAATTTCTCCCTTTCCCTGCAATGAGATTATACGAAATGGATTCAATAATTCGTCATGATTGACTCCTCTCAGTGGATAATGGTCACAATCTATGCAATTCAGCAATGGAATGATTGACCTCAAAAATTGTCAACTATTTAAATATATGATATTTGTGTTGATGCTCATTTATCTGTACCGAATAAAATACGCACATAGCTATCATACTTTTATGTTAGCCAAGATACTCTAAGGCACTTTGTAGTTTTTTTGTTGGAGACAAGCACAAGTGCAAACATGCACAAGGACGATCCTTTCATGGTTTTTCATTCATAATATGCAATAATGTGAACTCATAGCAGTAGATTTTTATTTAATCAATACTCTTGGAATATAATTATATATTCTTAGAGCATGGATCTTGGATTCATAAAGCAGAAGGTCTTCCGACGTTATGATATATACAGCTCTTTTTACACTTATCTGTGCTACGTCATAACAAGTTTGTATTATTTAATTTCATTTATTTGCTCATGTTATTTCAATTTTCTTATATTATATTTCGTAATTTTCCTTATAATTAAAACCATGTTTAATTGAAGTTAATGAATTACGAAAATTGCTCAATAATATTAATTGATATAAATTGTTATTCAAATCAAATTGTATTTGTATTTTGTCTTAATCTTGTACACACCGTGAAATATTTGAATAATAGAAAACCATATATGCATACATAGGTATAATTGTTGATCGTAGTATCAATAGATGTGAGAAGCAGAGTGTTGTTGACAATTTAATCATCATGAAATTTCAATACAAAAAGTTCAATGTTTTCATTTCTATCGGCAGTCCCTATGAATGGACTGTTGGGCAATATTCATTCAGCACTATTTTATCGGACTTCAAGTGCCTATAAATCTGATTCCTAATTCTGAAACCAACTATGATTGAGTCAAAATGAAATGCTATTGAAATATATGAAATGAAATTGAACTGAAAAATTGAAAAAAGATTAATAATTGATATCCTGAGGCCTGATACAAAAATATGAAATCAAAATAAAAATAAAATAAATTGATATAAAATGGAATTAATAAATACTTACGACCGATAACAGACGGACGGTTGCATCAGAAATCAAATTCACACGACGTTTCGGTTAAAAATGTATGTCTAACCGTTCTTAAGTGATGGTCTAAAGTCACTACTAGGTTTTTTCCTACATCTAGAGATGTTAAACGTTATTTCCCATTCTTCTCCATCGTGAATTTGATGTTGGTCCAAAAATCGTTGATATATTAGAAACAATTCTGAGCTCCATTACTGACATGTCCCAAATGATGAAGGTCTAAATATCTCAGCCAAAACTTCGGTTTCACAATGGAGTTCTGCATTATTTGTTCTTTTCAAACAACTCCATATATCTCTTGGCTACAACTGGTGAAAGAGCAGATCCTTTTGTTTCGCCCTCTCGATGTTTCATCTCAATAATATTCATAAGGTTTTTGTGCTATATCTGCTAATATCTGCATATATCTGCTCTTTCGCTAGAAGTAGTCAACATCTTTATGGAACGATTTGAAGAAAAAATAATGCAGACCTCCCCTGTGAAACGAAATTGTAGGTGGGGTACATAGACGACAACTTCATCACTGAAGACAAGACAAAGATGGAACTCGAAATTTTCTCCAACATATCAACGAATTTCGAACCAACATCGAACTCATGATAGAGGAGTAGAGGAATTTTAGTTTACCAATTCGAGTTTATCTGTTGACAGACAACAGCAATTGTATTTACTCGATCGTTTATAGAAAACCAACACAGGCCAATACTCCAATTTGAACTCGAACCAGTCCATGAGAACAAAACGAGGGGTAATAAGGATAATTTACAACAGAGTCGCATCAATCTGTAGAAAGCTGAACTTGATGGAAGAGAATTTTTGAATATCAAAAAGGACCTGACACAGAATGTTCACGGAAAGAGGCTGATAGAACTAACAATTGAGTAATGTAGACAGGGTAAAACAACAGAAGAGAAGAACACAACCAATCAGATCATTACAATGAAAGGACTAGCTGAAAGGATAAGACGGATTGCCGAACGTTATAACAGCAGGATCATTGTGAATCAGGTATCAACCAAGAAGCAACCTCACTAAGACCAACCCAGATGGACCATTGAAGGCAAGAACTGCGTTTCCTGGTATCTTGCGAAAGTGGAGATGCATGCATAGGAGAACCAAATGATCAAGACCTCTTGATGTCAGAATCAGTGAGCAAAAACTCCACACGAGGCGAACAGAAACATCGAAATCAGGCTTCGTGGACCACGCCTGGAGAGAACATCTCAAGATTCAATGAGACAAAGCTAGGATTATTCATCGGGAGCAAGATTGGTGGTAGCGAAAGTTCGAGGAAGCGGTGTTCATCAGCAGAACAACCAAACACTGAGTTTACCAAGTGTAGAAGTATCCAACACCTGGGGACCAATCCTAAGACGCATAAGCCACTTGGCAACCAATCACCGACGAGAGTCGCTTAAGAACGGCTAGAAAAACATTTCTAACATAAATGAAGAGATACATCACTAGCCGAAACGTCGTTTAAATTCAATTTCTGACGCCACCATCTGTCTGTTCATCGGTGGAAGGAATTTACTGATTCCATATCAATTTATTTCATTTTCATTCTCATTTTATATTTCTGCTTCAGTCCACAGAGCATTAATTATTAATCTTTTTTCGTTTTGTCAGTTCAATCCGATTGATTTTGATATATATATTTTGATTTAGTTATAGTCTGTTTTAGAATTTGATATCAGACTCATAGGAAATGGAATTCTGACAAATTAATGAACTGCCATAAATCTCCATACCTATAATTCTTATATCACATGGAAATCCCTGCTTTATTTATAAGTGTCGTCAACCCCACTCATATTGCTGTATTTTTTGGAAATGAATTTTGGCACCCACATCTCATCCACAGTGAGGTGGCTTAAAATTCGATGACATTTTTGCATAACGTCCACATAAAAGATTTTTCAACATTTTTATGCATATTAAATTACTGAATTAAATTAAACTTTTGGCTCAATGTTTCACGATTATATTTAAGAACATGAATTCAATAAAATTTAATGAATATTTATGAATGAAACATTAAGTCAAGAGTTTAATTTAATTCAATATTTAATTATGTTTCATCAAGAGATAAGCAAGAATTCAATCTCAGTCATTTTTATGCATCGATATGTTCAGACTAATATCTGTCACCTCGTTGATATTTTTAAAAAATCCTTGACAAGAGTATAATCACTTTTCGAATTAACGTCCATATAATTATCAAATGGAGAACCAGATTTCTTCTAAATTTTTACTACCATTGTTGATGAAAATTTTGAAATCAACACCTGTGAATTGACATAACAAATTATACACTTCAATGAAATGCTATCAAATCGTCATCAAGTATCCATCATTTCAGATGGATATATAAAAACTTTATCCGATCAAAATCTATTTTGACATTTGTTATTCTGACATTTGTGCCAACATCAAAAAACGAAAACTTTATGGAATCCTTATACTTAGTCAAGAACATTTCACCATGCCCCTGTATGTAAATTACGTAAATAATGTTTTACCGTAACGATTTAATTCGAGAAATTCACAGTCACGTTGACGCGAGTCTGGAAGACTAGACTGCCAATTATATAGAAATCATCTACATTAGATATCACTTAAAATGACGTGAACTCGAGAATCCGAAGGTCGCTACTTTCGTTTGTAGGATGTCATTCCGCAAAGTCTGTTACTTTCATAATATTTACCAACAAATGGAACTCATTGTTTATATCATGAACATCCGTAACAATTTGTTTGTATTGAATATAAGATAAAATTCAAACACTTGAACTTTTGATTTGTACTTTTATTGAATACATAGTATGACGCGTTTCGTCATTATAAACGACTTCTTCAAACGCTAATAGAGTCGACGAAATGCGTCATGCTATGTATTTAATAAAAGTGTAAATCAAAAAATCAGGTCAATAGATCAAAATCTAAACATATGTTTCGGGTGGTGAGCCCATTATCAAGAGTATACAATGTTACTGATAACAGTAACATTCTCAGTCAACTCAGTAACATTATATACTCTTGATAATGGGTTCACCACCCGAAACATATGTCGAGTTTTTTAATATATTTTGTGAAACTTAAGCCAATTGTGTTGTAAATCTATTATAATTGAATATGAACTAGAATTCAAGCACTTGAACTTTTTATCTTTATCTTTTGATTTTTGAAGTATTCTGTTAGCATCTGAAGAAGTCGTTTGTAACGACGAAACGCATGAATACCATTCAATAATTTGTATGTAAATCATCATGTTCGGTTTTGAATCAATCAATTACACGGATATTGAAAATATGCAGGTTTTATAGTATTAGCTGCCTATTGAAGAACTCAGTTACATGTTTTATATATATTAGCTTCAACACTTTTGCCATCATGTAGAAAATCAGCTATAAACTCATAGACATGTTATCTGAATTTATATTGAATATCATCATATAGATAGTCACAATACGTATTTGAATTCACCCTTTACAGTACAAAGTCCTTAAGTGTGCTAATGTTCAATGTTTTATGTCGTGAGTAGATTAATTTTAACCGAAAAAAAAATAAAACAGCCTCAATTGAGAATTTAGTATTTATCTACGCAAGAATTAATTGTCTGTTGAATTAATGTTACATTGCTAATTCATGAGAGAAAAAATGAAAATATCTGAAAATATATTCTGCTTATTATAACAAAAACTATTGCCACATTTTCCGCAGCTTGATCAGCTTATAGTATGGAAATTTGCACCTCATTCTATCATCCAATTAAGCTGGCGAGTGCCCTTATTGGTCCTGCCTCGCATCTTCTGGAGGAATGTTTTGAGCCAGACTCTTATTTTCTCATTTTGAATAGGACATTCAATATCACTCTGCCGTTATGTACGATCGACATACTGTACTATATTTACTCTCAATGAACAGAATGAACAATTGAACAGAATTGAGTATTACACCGGTACTATCCTTCTCGAAATTCATTCATATAAAAGCTACGAATTACATATTACCATACCAAAAAAAATTTGAATTAAAAAAATAAAATTTTATAAATAATAATAAAATAATAATAATTATTATTATTATCATTATTATTATTATTATTATTATTATTATTATTATTATTATTATTATTATTATTATTATTATTATTATTATTATTATTATTATTATTATTATTATTATTATTATTATTATTATTGATATTATATAACGTTCCTGATATTTAGAGATTTTATCGACATTCTTCTCAACTAGGTTGTTTGCGTTAGGAATAGCCCCTCGATAAAAACAGTTTTCTCTTGTTCAAGCAGGACAAGGTCAGGCCTATTGTGGGAAACTCTTTGATATTTCAAGATAGTGGGTTCATATAGAACTTCAACTCGATTCCAGAATGTAGTTGTGAATGCAGCGCACCTTCTCTCTCTGTGAAAGATGTAAATTTTTTGTTATTTCTTGGTCCATATTCATTGCTACGCCGCGTAATGCCTCTCTCCATATTCCGAAATTGCAAATATTCAACATTCCCCTGTTATGTGCTGGATTTTCTTTGATGTTTGGTATCCCTATCGGCACCTGTTGTCGTTAAGTTTTGGGTCCTCAACTATGTATTTCAGGAAATGACGGACTGGAACGACTTGATATTCCATATCTAAGAGTGTGCATTAAGTTTCGGGAGACATCCTGCTAAGACCAACCAGACCAATTATTATTAAGTCAGAAAAGCCAAGTGAAGACTGAATTGGACAAAATATCACCACTAATGACGATTTTAACTTCGACCCATTCGAAGGATTTGAGAATCTTAGAATAACTATATGTGTTGAATATATATCGAGAAATAATGATAACAAACCAAAAGAATACAATAAGGAAGCAGATATCGCAACGTTCAACAGAACCTTATAGAAACAAAACAATTTACAGGACGAACAAATACCAATATGAATGAAAGGTTATTTTACACAGTAATTATGTCCAGTAGTGAGTCAATACCAATAACAGTGCCAAACGAATAATTATCGAGTTCATAAAAGGAAACATCTTTGGGATGAAGCATGATGTGTTGACAAGAAAAACTGAATAAAGACCAACAAATATGGATAATTCTTATACGAAGACATCAATATACTAACAGCAAATTATTTCGAAAGAACTCAGGTAGCAGACCAAACTTTCTGTAGACAGAATATCAAGCCTCCTGAACGAAGGCGTGCTGAGAAAAGGTCTTTTATACAAACTGAATTTCTGTTTGGAGGAGAGCTTGAGAAAGAAATACTAATAGATATAATGTATAAATTATCAAATATTATTAGCAAGTTATGAACTCGAATCAGTAGACGACATATACGCCAACTGTTCTGTTACGGATATTAAGGCAAGTTCCCTTGATCTGCATAATAGTCCGGTCAAAGTATACATACCAGGTTACCAAAATTCGCATAGAGCTGAAAATTGGTAGAGATGGTCAGGATACCATTAGAAAGAAAGGGTGAAAAGTCCCCAAAAATCCGATTCTTGCTAAAAAAGTTATTCAAGGTCAAATGTCGCGAAAATGGGTTTTTCACTTTTTTCAGCCAAACGGTGGTTTTATCATAAAAATAGCTCAGACATAAATTGTACCGTGTAGATCGTGCAATTATCTACATATATGATGTAGAATTTTAGATCGTGCAATTATCTACAAAAATTGTCTCTCTATTTTTTGTTTCGTGAGAGTCGCCGTTTCCGAGATATGAGCGAAGAAAGTTGTATGCTCCATAAAATGCACACGTTTCCACGTCACCTGTGAGGTAGTGCACTTGACGCGTTTTTTTAACGTGGTTTCCCCGGTAGGCCTATTCCACGAACCGATCTGTACTAATAAATAATAAAAAAAAATTGTCGTTAATTGTAAAGAATGTGATAAAATTATTGGTCCGAATTATTATCATTTATTACATCTGTTTCTTCTTGTTCTTCGTCTTCTTCTTCGAGCTGAGTGAAAATAAACTCGTCCAAAAGCGATGGATCGGATGTCTCGTCGTTTATATGAAATGAGTCCTCTTCTAATGGAGATTCAGCATTAGAACAAAGCTGGCCTTGACAACTTGTACAGGCAAAGGAACAAAACAACCCAACTTTTTTGCAGCCACATTTGGCATTACATCCATTTTTACAATTGCAAAAAATGGTGTTGAGCAGTTTTTCCGGTGCAGGTGGAAGTAAAGTTTGGACAGGTTCTAATGCATTATCAATCAACATCCAACCCCAGTCTTTTGGGTCTAATTGATTACCAAGCCACACTTGAACTTCATAATATACCCGAAGAAGATGTTGTTGTGCAGAAGCCGAGGTTGGAGGAAGAAAAGCCAATTGCATTTGCTTTTCGTTACGAGTATTTTTGACAAAAGACACGTAACGGAACTTATCAATGCAGGTAATTTTTTTGGAGCTCCGTACATGGCAAGAAGAAAGCGAATTCCATGAATAATTATGTCTTTTGGAGTAGACTTATTATTTTTAAAAACTTCGGCACAATCAAGTAAATCTTGTTTTTCAAACATTTTAAAAACAGACGTTTTACCTCTCCTGTAAAATGCAGATGTTGTATCGCAGCCACTTATAGCGTGGAGGAACAAAATGTGATTTTGGCACTTTGCAAATGCAGATAAACTTTGATAAATATTGATTTTTTTAAGTTAATATACCGAAAGAAAAAGAATTCAACTCGCATTACGGCGCCAGTGACGAATGAACGTGGCGTACTTATGCATTTTATGGAGCTTACAACTTTCTTCGCTCATATCTCGGAAACTGTGACTCTCGCGAAAAACTCATTTTCGCGACCTTTGACCTTGAATAACTTTTTTAGCAACAATGGGATTTTTGGGGACTTTTCACCCTTTCTTTCTAATGGTATCCTGACCATCTCTACCAATTTTCAGCTCTATGCGAATTTTGGTAACCTCACCTCTATTATTTGGTCTAACTTGACCGGACTATAATCCCTGCTAGAATTATCATTTATGTGTATTCACGTACATTATTCACATGCATGGTTATTCAAGCATGTATTTGTATGTGTCTGTTTATGTGTATATGTATGTATAAATATAATCAGCATTCAAGTTTTTTCTATTCCTATCATTGTTTCTCATTTTATCAGTTTTTATTTAATATCACAAACTCCTTCTTTTAAAATTGAACTTTTGAATTTGAAAGTACAAAATTGAAATTTTTGACTTCCAAATTTGTTTTTATTGTCTGTTGTCTTTCCTGTTTTGTTATTGAGACCAATAATGTAAAACAGTGTACGTTAAATGAATAAATAAATATAGTATACTGATGCATATGTTGGTACCCATAAACAAAACTGAGGCAGTGAGTCTTGAAAAGTCCTATAAATGCAACGATAGGTGGAAACATTTTAACGTGTATATCTGACGGTTCATTTTTATTGATGTTTCAAGTGTTATAAAAAATGATCCAATTAAAAACGAGTGAAACGTGTAGGGAAATGACCACTTTCATTCAATTTCACGTAAATAGACATGGAGAAGGTCGAGTGCTTAATTACGAAAGAGATTCTTCAAATTATTCTTTTTCTAGCTTAACAAAATGATGGTTGATTTACTGTTTTGGCTTTGTTTGATGTACAATTCTCAGTTACGCGCATGAAAGACTGCTTTCACTGTCAATTACTAAATGAACTGTTCCTAACTAGATATCATCTATTGTTAATTGTGTATAAGAAATGAATAGAAAAAATTGATACAACAATGTGAAAGTATCACAAAGAACGGTGGTAATTGTTTTTGTTTTTTAATCCCCATATCAATGAATTCAACTGGAAAAAAAATGTCTATTATTGAATTATATTCCGTTTGACCCGATAGTATTATTAACAAAAATATGATTAGGGAATTGATCATATTCATGAATGGACGTAGAAAACGAACGCGTCTAAAATATTGAAAATTTTGGCTGTTTGATGGAGAAAAACTAGTTAATCATAACTGAATGGTGTATAAATATTGGATACGGTCATAAAAAGAGTTTCTGGCTCTGCGTAGTACCCATTGTTCCGAAGTCATCTTCGATCTTCTTGAGATAGAAATATGAAGAAAGAACATGTGTGAAGAATAAAGGCTAAAGAAATTTTATTGGTGAAAATCTATTATTCAACCGGATATGCGGACAAAAGCAGTTTGAAAATTGTTAGCATTAGCAAAAGCACCATCGGGAACTTACTCATCTTAACAATAAAATGCATGGAAAAAAAAATTGAATATAAACTCAAATTCAAACTCAATTCAGTTGAGTTTATTCTCAATTATAATGGATTTACATCAAGTAAACGCCAACACTATTGAATATTTGAAAAAAAATATAATGAAAAGGTGAATTGATCTTTAGTGCAGCTCAATAAATATCAAGAAGACTTAGACATTCATAAAATGGAAGTAAAATATGAAATTTCTCATTTTAAACATATATAATAATAATAACAATAATAATATAACTTTATTTATTATGTTTTACAGTATAGCTTAATCGAAAACTATCAAAACACAAAAACGTCAACAAATACATCAATTGATTCTCCATGTTTCACGTTTGCAATATTCCATAAAGTATCTATTTTGTGTTATATGGCTCACATATTACAATTAGGTCGAAAATAGATTGCAGTTCGAAAATCCGGTATCTTCTGAAATCTTGCCGGAAGAACATTGATTAAATTCATTGAGGTATACACTGCACTATTTTCTATTAGATTATGTCTAGGATATAAGAACGGTTCCAATTTCGTCGTTTTCTTACAACTTGGGAGGTTTGACCTATCCCAAAACTTCATTCAAGGATCATTTTTCATAAAAGTGATTGCCTAAATACCAACAAGTCGAATTCTTCTGCATTAACTCAACACGTACAAGCCACTGATCACAATATGAATTACAATGCCACAAAAATTTTAGATAACAACAAACGCCTTTTTCCAGAAATGATTCATATAAAAAGATAGAAATTGTATTCATAAAAAATCTGATACAGATAATCTAAACAACATATATATGAATCTGATTGGTTCTTCTGATTAATGTCTCATATTCGGATATCCTATTTATCGAAAAATCCACTCCAAATAGACAAAATAAATTCATTCTCTTTTCGTTACTGATAAAACTTCGGCCAACGTTATGCAGTTTAAGAAACGCCCTTGGAAACATTAGAAAACAATCCACTTGAAAAGTAGAATTGGGAAATACAGTTAGTGTCGATGCTTCCTTCAACTACTGAACACGTAGAATGCAATAATATTCGAACACAATGCATTTGGGAATACTCGTAATTTTTTTCAAAATCCAAGAAATTAATATACTTTAGGACAAATTTGTAACAAATATTAATTAGTAATTAATATTTGTTACAATTATTTTAGTTACAATTCAGTAATTGTAACAAAAATTTTCAATAGTGCCTATAAAGTGCCTATATATTTTTTCAATAGTTATATAAAGTGTTAAAATTGTACTATTTTAGCCCTCAAGAAGAAAATAAACATGTTGGAAAGCTTAGAAAATACTGAAGAGGTAACTTATTTTTCTATCCTGGACTGCAATCCCAATTAAACACTGAAAATACATATCTACATTCGTGAAATGTTCAACTATATATATATATATATATATATATATATATATATATATATATATATATATATATATATATATATATATATATATTTAACAGGCTTTTTATGAAAAATTTATTTCTGTTGGCTTTCGTTTTATTATATGAAAAAGTTTATTTCTGTTGAATTTCGTTGTTATATCACAACTTTGTCAAAACTAATGAATAATTGAATTTATGAATTACTATGGATATCAAATAATCAAACTTAATTTGAAAAATCAATTATTCATTTTTTGACAAAGTGTAAACTTTTTCATATTCACTTTATTGCTAAAAACTTTCAAAATAAATACCTCAAACAGGCAATAAATCAATTTCATATATATATATATATATATATATATATATATATATATATATATATATATATATATATATATATATATATATATATATATATATATATATAAAAAGAATCTACAACAAGAAATGAATTCTGTAGTTCTCAAGCAATATTATCCCCATTGTAAATATTCGATATTAAAAGTGAAAGGATAGTTAAAAGTTATTATAATTTTCTTTCAATAAATTTTTTTACCGAAAAATATTTGATATTGATAAGATTAATTTCTAATCTTCACTTACTATATATGTTGTTCAACCATTGGAAAGTGCAACTCACCTGGAATATAAAAGGAAGAATTTTAATTCATTAAAAATTGAAAAAATTTGACAATAATTGAAACGTGTATAATGAGTAGGTACTTCGCATGGAAAGTTTGCTGACTGTTGAATTTTTGAAATTGTTTCGACAGATGTCATTCCTTTTTGTTAAGACAGTAACTGGACTATTCATGAAAGGGGGCATTTTGTATTGCTCGTTTTTATGTGAGATTCTTTCGTGAATGATTATACTTTGTAGAGTTTCCTTTCGTTTTCAAAATTTTATCATATTGCTTAACATATACTTGTATTTTATATATTTTCATTTTTGACGTGTGAAAAATCATTTTCCGCTTGAAATTATATTTTATATGTGCATACTTAACCGTGTTGTTCATTATGCGTTTAAACAATAAACTTACTTTCTTACTCACTATGACTAACGAATATCCGGAAATCTTTCATTAATGGTCGTTGCTTGCAGTTCTATGAACAATCTAATCAACAATTAATCAGAATCTAAATAATTCGACTTTAGTAAGGTAAAAACTGAGCTGTACGTTACAACAAATTTCCAGTCGATAAATGAAGAGTAAACTAATGATTGAAATTAAATGGAAAACGGACCTACGGGCAAGTTCAAGTGACATCAATAACAAGAAGTAAAAGTATACTATCGTTTAAAAAAAGTCTTTTCGACTCGATGTTAATGGATTCTGTGATCAGGGCTCGGTTTTATCGAGATCAAATCTGACCAGACCAAAACAAATACGAATAATTAATAATTCGGATGCGTGGAAGACGATCCCACATCTTCAGTAGCTGAGAAAAAAACGTCGATATTACAGTTATGGCATGAAGGCATGCTATAGCAAATTAAGCGTGACTAAAATTACTTTCCATCGGTACATAAAAACTTTTCAGTCCCACTATTAGTTGAAGAAATCGAATTCCACATGTTAAGTAAAAACTGTACGAAGACTGCTCGATATATTTTCGGCTAAAATAAAAAATGAGTACTTTTGAATGGTTAAAGGAAAACAGCCATTTGATTAGGTAAGATTCAAACAGGAAATTCATTTTTTTATTTAACAACACTTCACTAATAATTGACACTATTTTACCAATTATCAACACTTCACTAGCAATATTTTACTCGTTAACAAATTTTTACTCGAATATAACTTAAATTCAAACACTTGAACTTATGATTTACACTTTATTGACTACATAGCATGACGCGTTTCGTCGTTACAAACGAGTTCTTCAGATGCTTACAGAATAATAACAACATTTTGAAAAATACAGGTATATATATCAGGGAATTTTGGTGTTCTATGGTTTTGGTTTTATCTAAGATATTCCATTCTGAGAAATAATTTCTATTACCTGAAAAGGTTTAACAAGGGTGAATTGTTTAATTCTATCTGTTCATTGAGCAAGTTTCCAGAATTTTTAAGCCAATTTATTTCACTACTTCCCAATAATCTAATTGACTACTTTTCTCTATATTGTGTAGAATTTTGAAATTCGTATCAAAAGTATGGTTTTCTGTTAATAAATGGTTAGCACAATTCGAATTACTTTTATTATTTATGGGCGAAGCTATATTTATGTTCCTGTATTCTAGTACCGAAATTTCTACTAGTTTTACCTATATATATATATATATCCATATATATATATATATATATATATATATATATATATATATATATATATATACCGAGACATGTTCCACAATTCAATTGGTAAACACCTGATTTGTCTTTTCTTTTAATTTTGTTTTTATTGTTCTTAATGTGTCTCGATAAATTGTTGTTTGTTTTAAATCAAATATTGAAATTATGTTTACTTAAAAAGGTTTTGACTTTTTGACTGACGTCTCCAAAGTATGTTAAACTGTTATATTTACGATTTCTATCCGGCTGATAAGGAAATACTAATCGTAGAGCTTTCCGATAGAGTTTTTTGTCCAGAATTTTTGACACGAGTTCACTTTCATAATTATTATTAACCGCAATCTGTTTAATGATATTCAATTCTTTATTGAAATTTTCTGCCGATAAAGGTATGTAGTCAATAAAGTGTAAATCATAAGTTCAAGTGTTTGAATTTAAGTTATATTCAATTATAATGGATTTACATCAAGTAAACGCCAACACTATTAAATATAAAAAATTTTTACTCGTTAGCAACACGAATGTACCAACAAATAAGTATGACTAAGTAGATTCAATCATTCTTGATCATTCATTTATATTCATATTTTTTTCGTTATTCTTTCCCTCGTATTGTTCCATTGCAAAGTAACGAAATAGTGATGCAACTTGATACGATTCAAGCTTCAACGCATTAGAGTATTTTTGAAGTTTTTTTGAGAACACAAAAAGCGAGTATAAACAAGTCGTAATAAAAGTGATTTTGCCGTCTTCCGTGGCTTAGTCGGAAAAACACTCGACTATGTGGCGGTAGGATTCGAGTTCGAGCCCCGGCGGAGCATTGGGTTTGTGTGATTGATTATGATTTGAGTATATAAATGATGATAATTCTTGGGTAATGTACAATGATTACAAGTCAATTGAAGTGAGAGTGTATTGACTGTAGCATATGAACGTAGTTGAGACTATAACAATCATCTTAGGATCCATGGGAATAATCCGGAAGGTAACATAGTAGAACTAAGGACTGGTGCTTCTTGCCACAGCAAGGACTGTGAGGACGTTTCTGGGAAATAACGTAAATCAACAACACAAAAATCCAATGGACGATGAATCTACTATGTGATAGTTCATATTTAAATGAGAGGTAATAATAAAAACTTGTCTAAAAATCACTGACTGAACAATTCTTTATTCGACTAGTTTCACTTTTTACAGCATTATCAGGAAGGATAATGATCTTGACTTTCTTGATAATGCTTGATAAATACCTTCTTGATAATGCTGTAAAAGGCGAAACTACTCGAATAAAGAATTGTTCATTCAGCGATTTTTAGACAAGTTTTTATTATTACCTCTTATTTAACACAAAAATCGTCGTCCTAGGGAGCGCCGCCACGGACCTGATAATAATAAAAATAATAATAAGGCCTTCATTCAGTTTTATACAAAAATTGTGATACAACAGTGAGAGGCAAAGGTTAGCATAGCTAAATGAGAGGTAATAATAAAAACTTGTCTAAAAATCACTGACTGAACAATTCTTTATTCGACTAGTTTCGCCTTTTACAGCATTATCGAGAATGATAATTCTTGATTGATGAATGATCATTCTTGATAATGCTGTAAAAGGCGAAACTAGTCGAATAAAGAATTGTTCAGTCAGCGATTTTTAGACAAGTTTTTATTATTACCTCTCATTTAAATATGAACTATCACAGAGTAGATTCATCGTCCATTGAATTTGTTAGCATAGCTTTTCTTACTCAACCTCTTACAACAAAAAAAAAGAAAAAAAACAATAATACTAATCATAATAGAAATAACTGTAATAATACATTATCGAAAAAAAAATTGAATATAAATTAAACATTATTTAACAATAATTTAACAAAATAAATATGACAACCTTTGTCAAATTAATTTAACTTATTACCTTCCTTGAAAAAATTGGATAAAAAAAACAACAAAAAAAGAGTTGCAGAGTCTGTTAAATGAAGTCTATTGAATGAATTCATCCAGTTTACTGGGCAGATAAGAGCTGGTGTTTGACCTTTCTTCTAATAATTTCGAAAGGGTCCGCACAGAGCTTAATCCCCCTGATATTTAATATCTGGAATAAGTGAAAGTTTCTTGTGAGGGAGTGTGAAAGCATTGAGGCTTGAAATCGAAAGTTAATGATCAATTCCTTTTAAATTGAATTGCTTAGATATCACAATGTATGCCAAACATTGCACTAATAGATTGAAATGAACGTTAAGAGATAGTTGAGATTCGGGTGAAATTCTTATTATATGACTGTATTTTGTTATTCGAAAAATATGTACCTGTTAGTAAAAATAAATTGAATCTCTATAAAACTAATTTAGTCGATTTTCTTCAATTACCGAGACCCAGATTTCGCTAACAAACCATTTCCTTCACTTAAACTCACTTAACAGTGAAATATTTCACATCATTACCGCTATTATCGACCACTCTTTCCCTAGTTATTCTACGAGATAATTTTATGTCTAGTCATTAATTCAATTAATTATTGATATAGATGGCTTCTTCATTGAAATTAACATTGTTACTCATATATAATAATAATATTATATATATATATATATATATATATATATATATATATATATATATATATATATATAATATATATATATATATATATATATATATATATATATATATATATATATATATATATATATATATATATATTTTTACATATTTCGTTGTAACGGGTGATTTTTAATAGTTAAGTTTTTCAGGTTGGCGGCTCTGGTTGATAATGGCATCCAAATGTCATCTGTCAAAGTGGGAAGTTTTCAGTATACTCTGCCATTTGATCATTGAGAGACTCACAAACGAGCAACGATTGCAAACTGTTGAAATTTGCTATCAAAAGTTCGTGCTCTGTGAAAATGCGTATCGTTTGTTACGACCATATAACGTAATTCGCATTCGTAAAGTGCGTACTGAAGAGAATATTGCTGCCGTAACGTACAGTGTTAATGAGAATCGCAAATGTCAATTCGTCGCAGTTCTCAGCAATTGGGCATGTGATAATAATAATAATATTTATTTCATGCTTTACAAATTTTTTCACATTGTTTGCACTCGTCGACACACAATAGTGTGAAACCTTTAAAAACAAATAAAAAACATCATACTTAAAATCATCAATTACAAACGTAGTAAAATGACATCAGTCTCAAAACTTACACTCTAAAAATTCTTTCACATCATAAAATGCAGATTGGATCAGAAAGGACTTAACATTTTTAACAAAAGCAGGCATCTCCAAATTCCTAACAGATAGAGGAAGCTTATTAAATAATTTTTTGACATGTAAAATGGCCCCTTTGAGTGATACTTAACCTGCACAGGTCCATCCTCAGATGACCACCATGTCTGGTGGAGTATCCATGTGTACTGCCAGTCTCGACGTATGAGAGTCGATTTACATGTGCAAATTTTAAGGCTTCAAGAATATATACACTTGGGAATGTTAAAATTTTTAGTTTAATAAATGCTGCCCTACAATCTTCTCGGTAACTCAAACCTGCCAATATACGTATGGCTCTTCTTTGAATTCTAAAATCTCTAACATGAGAAGCACAGTTACCCCAGGCTAAAATTGCATAGCGAATCAAGGACTCCACCAGTGCAAAATATGCCGCCCTCAATATATAAGGTGAGAATGAGTCAGCCAAAGACCTGAGCAGAAAAACACCCCTACACATCTTAGAAGCCAACGAATCCGTATGGGCACCCCATCGGAGACTCGTATCCAACACAACTCCCAAAAACACTGAAGAATTACTCAGAAAATAATCAGGAGTTCTCTTCAAGGTGAAAATCATCTCAACCGTCTTCCCATCATTGACAACTAATCTGTTCGAGGCAAACCAATTTGAGGCCATCAATCTTGCCTCGTTACCTTGGACCAGTGCAACACTCTGCTCACCCGACACCGCGGAAACTGTGGTGTCATCAGCAAATAAAATGGTCCGGAATCTTCCCAGAAAACTTGGTAAATCATTAATGAAAACCAAGAATAGAAAAGGTCCCAACACGGATCCTTGTGGAACACCTACATTAGCTGGCTTCCTTGATGACCAACTATTGTTGTAAAAAACAGTCTGGAATCTGTTCGATAAATAAGATGACAATATTGAACAGCTATCCGCGCAACATCCATAAGCCTTTAGTTTTCCGAGTAAGATCTCATGTGACACACAGTCGAAGGCTTTTGCCAAATCCAAGAATATTGTATACGACATCCTTCCCTCCTCGAAACACTTTAGAGTGCAACAAAACTAAGCACTGCTCCCAGTGTGCTTCTTCCCCTTCTGAAACCAAACTGAGCAGAAGTGAACAAGTTCCTCCCCTCAAAGTAAAGAGTCAATTGTGAGCATAACAACTTCTCAAACACCTTTGATATAACAGGTACCAAAGATATCGGTCTGTAGTTGCCAATGTCATCTGGGTTACGTTTTTTGAATAAAGAAATTACTTTAGAGATTTTTAAACAATCTGGATATGTATTATTCTTTATACACATGTTAAACAGCTTCGTCAGAGGTGCAACCAAGTTATTAACATTCTTCTTCAACAGCACAGATGAGAATCCATAAAAATCTCTACTTTTACTCGATTTCAAACCTGCCACAGCATCTCGAACATCATTAAATGAAACCTCTCTAAATGCAAAAGTGTCAACATCGCTCACAACGATCTCAGCCACTGGTTCAAAAGTCCCACCCTGCAACATCTTCAGAGTCTCATCAGGAACAGAGACAAAGTAATTATTGAAGTCTTGCGCCGAAATGGACGCAACAATATCCTGCCTCTTTGCAGAAGTCTTAATATTTATCAAATTCCACATGGATTTCGAAACGTTATTTGAATTTTTAATAATGTTATCGTTAGCCGATATTTTGGCCTGCTTAATTTTAAATTTATACAATCTTTTATAATAATTACGTGTATATAAAAGATTTCTTCTGTGCATCTATTACAGCGTACCACATGAGCTTCGCTTGAATTAACTCTTGACTACAGTTCTTCGTGGATAACAGCAGCAGTGTTGAGAGTAATGAGCACAGGGCATTTACATACCCTCGATGAAGTTTTTTGCCAACTTCCGTGAAAAAGAATTGTATGTAGAGCCTCTTAATTGAAATAATTCCAAAGTTTTCATCATAAAAGGTGTCCAACTGGAAATGAAATCCATTTATTTGCAGAAAACTACAAATTGAAACAAAATCAAAAGTTTGGCAAAGTACCTTGACCAACATTAATCAGTTCGAATGAATGAAGACACTTTCGCATATGATAAAAGTGGATGTTATTCATTCATTAGAAGCAGAAAATACTATGAGCTATTTTCTGAAAATATTTCATATAAGCTTGTTTTTAGACAAATTGGTTCAATGTACCTTATAATTTGGATTGAAACCAACATTCAACTCGACAAGTTTTTCAAATATGATTGGAAAACGTTGAGAGAAAACTCAAAAAGTAATTCACAAAAATTATTATAAAAAAGCTCAACAAGAAACATATTTATAACTACAAAATACTTTTATGTTATTGTCTTATGAAATTGTTAGTGAAGGGAGAGAAAACAATAAAGGTAGAATAATAAGGGAGAGGTAATAAATTTATAATGTAGATGAAATATATGTGATAATGTGTTGTATAATTGAATGTGATGTTCTGTTTCTCCTCATGTTTTCATTTCTAAATTCCAGATGTACCTAAGTTCAAAAACCAAACTATGTACGGGTGTTTATGCCTCCTAAGTGACCATCATATTCATCTATATATATATATATATATATATATATATATATATATATATATATATATATATATATATATATATATATATATATATATATATATATATATATATATAAATAAAAACACTACAATAAAAGAATTATGTAGTTCCCGTGCTACGTTATCGCACTTGTAGATAATATTTTCACTCTGACATATTTTGAAAAATGACAACGAGCTATTCTACAACCAGAAACTAGATGGCGCATTACTTCATCAAATTTGATGAAATTGTCTCAAAAATCTAGATTTGTAAAATGTAGTATCTTAATTGATAAGGACGTGTGAAACTTTACTTTATATAGATATAGATATAGATATATATATATATATATATATATATATATATATATATATATATATATATATATATATATATATATATATATATATATATATATATATATATATATATATATATATATATATATATAATTTATATGTATTTAGATGTTAGATATTAATGTTTACATTCAAAAAGCCTAAATGTTTCTTATTGCTATTGGTTTCCCACGTATCGTTCACCTTATGGATGTAATAGTGAAAGTGAAACGAAATAACGTTGAACAATTCAAAGAAGAACCTCATACTTAATTTGGTGATATCTATTGTTTTTAATCGCAAAAGTGTGACATCTAGGAATTATCTAGAATACTATGAAATAGTAGTCTTCGCTTTCGAAGGTATTATGTAGCACTATTGTTCTTCCTCCACAATTACGTATACTCACCGAGGATGTTTTATATCGATTCAATAGATAAAGAAGTGGAAGTTGTTTCAAGGTACAAGAAATGGAAATCGAACTATTTTGTTATTCTGAGTGAAGAAATAATTGCCTACAAGAGTAGGTACATTGTTTGTTCAATCGAAATTTGACAGAAATTAATGATCAATTCTATTGTGAAGTCTTCTTGTGAACAATAGTTGTGATTGAGTAACATAATTGTCTGAGTTGTATGTTTCGAAGACCGTTCAATAATTTACTACAGGGAAGAAATTGTCAATTATTTTGTAATTTCTCGAAATCAAATGTAGCATAGTATTGCACATGTTGGAATTTGCTTTGACAATTTCATTCATTTTATTCAAAAAATACTTCCGGAATTATAATATGTATAATTTATGATTTTGTTTGCGTAGTTTTATTTTAAATCGAATAAAGTACTCAATTAGCATCATATGTTCAAAATTTCTATTGAAATTGATAACTTGACCATTGCTATTTACATTTCGAAGATAACTTCATGTAAATGTTGTCCGCGGCTCCGTTTTAAATCGTCCATTCGGAAACTCCAATTTCGCGTCCTTTTCGAGCATTTCGGTCTGTAACCCACGAATTACGAGTGCTATGTTATCCTGTAAGGCTTCAATCGTGTTCGGCTTGTCCACATACACTAACGACTTTGCATAACCCCACTAGAAAAAATCCAGAGGCGTGAAATCGCATGATCTTGGCGGCCAATTCACAGGGTCATTTCGAGAGATAAGCTGCTGACCAAATTCATCCCTCAACATGTCCATTTTTTCATGAGATGTGTGGCATGTGGCACAGTCTTGATGAAACCACATGTCAACCAAGTTCAACTCGGCCAATTGGGACAAAAACAGTTGCGTATCAGGGTTCGATATCATTTGCCGTCGACGGTAACGTTTCTTCCACGGTCATCTTTGAAGAAAAATGGACCGATGATGTCACTTGCCCATAAACCAAACCAAACTGTCGTTTTTTCGGGATGCATCGGTAATTTTTGTATGGCATGTGGCTCTTCATCACTACATATGCGACAGTTTTGTTCATTTACATATCCGTTAAGCCAGAAATGAGCCTTATCGTTGAACACAACTTCTCGAAAAAGAACGGATTTTCGTTGAGCTGTTCTAAGGCCTATTCACCAAAAATTAGACGTTGTGGTAGGTCATTCGGCTTCAATTCATGCAGAAGTTGAATTTTATTGGATTTCAAACCCAAATCAACACCAATTTTCCATGTGGTTGAGTAACACATGCCCAATTGATGAGAACCGCGACGATTTGACATTGCACGAACCTCATTAACACTGTACGCTACGGCTGCAATATTCTCTTCAGTACGCACTGTACGCATGCGAGACGAAGGTTTAATGTACAACAAAGTAAACTTGTTGCGAAATTTGGTGATAGCAGCACGAAGTGTTGATTCACTAAATCGATTATGACGACCATAATATGATCTTAACAAACGATACACATTTTTCACAGAGCAAAAATTTTGATAGTAAATTTCAACCTTTCGCAATCGTTGATCGTCTCTGAGTCTTTCCATGATGAAATGGCAGAGTATACTGAAAACTTTTCACCTTAACAGATGACGTTTGGATGCAACTAACAACCAGTACCGCCAACCTGAAAAACTTAACTCTCAAAAATTCATACCGTTATATGTTTAGTTGAATGTTTCACGACTGTTGATATGTATTTTCGGTGTTCAATTGGGATTGCAGTCCAGGACAGGAAAATAAGTTCCAAACATTGACATTTCGTCAACCTCGCTGTTAAGATTTCGAATATTTTGTTACGTTCGGGTGAATTTTGAGTACGTTTCGAAAAATCATCGAACTTGTTGAATGTAAATACTTCTAAATTGTTACATCGTTATTAACAAACTCCAAAAATATTCATCCTAACAATCAAGTTTTGATGAATTTTCACACGCCCTCAGGTCCCATCTTTAGAAATACGAGAACATTTATTCCTGAACTATTCACGTGAGGTTTTGGAACGCACCCAATATTCAGTCTCAAACGTGATAGGTTACGTTTTCGTTGACAACATTTGTTTAGACAGCTTTCGGAGAGTTTCATTTGAAATAATTCGATTCAGATTCTGAGTATTGACTAACTTTGAAAGATTATCAATCTGGAAACTAGTTATCAATTTGCCCGCTAGGGTGTGGTTTGAATAAATGTCTAAAACGCCTCTAAGTAGGTACTCTCACTTATCTTGTCACGAGAAAGAAACCTAAAAGGATTGAGTGAGTTTATGTAATTTCTCCGATAAAGAGCGCTGTCTATTAGGGTGGGTCGAAAAAAATCGATATTTTTTTTTCGGATCGTAATACCGCGGAAAAGTTGCTAAATGGTATGACTAAATAGGGGAAAAAATATAAAAATTATCGGATGTTATCTTCCGTTCGCGCATGAGCTCTAAAGTTTGATTAAATTTTGAAAAAATTAAAGTTTTTTGGAAATTTTTAATAATTTTTTTTAATACGATATTTAATTGTAATAGGGAAAAATGTCATCTACGACACACTAATGAATTAATATAAAAATACTGGTATTGAGTTTTAACATCTTCCGTTCGCGCATGGGCTGTAAAAATAGCAAAAAAGTGTTGAAAACCTCAAAAATGTGGACTTAGGAAAAATAAATATATACAAGCTTCAACATATTATTGATGTATTATCCAATAATTACAAAGTACATATTTCACTTACGAATAGATTACATGTCTGGTAGTTTGAACTGTCTTTTGTTATCAAAGGCTGGCATCGTGGACCTTGACTTAAGTGTCGTTCTTATGTACCCGTCTCGAGCTGTTTTGATGTAGGTTTTCAGTTCATCATCAGTGACATCTTTCAATAGAGGCGGCAAAGAAAATTCACAGTTTGTCCAATAATTTAATTCCGTGTAGTCTGTTGCGGAAAAGTTTAGCTTAGGTGCCACGTACGTTCGAATTGTTTTCCTCTTTTGGTCTCTTTCTCTTGCCTTAATGATGCGGCGGAGGCCCAGTTCTCTTATATGTTTTCTGGGATCTTGAGTCATAGTAATCATAACATGTTCTGGATGCGCAAAGAACCCATTTCTCTCTATAACTGGGTCAATTACAGCTTTGAGTTCATCTTTAAGATATCTTGAGGTTTCAATACATTGGTGCACGAGCTTAGGGCCATCAGTAAAAAGTTTGGTCTTCTTAATACAAAACCACATCGGCATATATGACTTCAGAATGAATATTACTATTTCCTGGAACTCAGCAATTGGATTTTCTTGACTAATGTAGAGTCTTAAAGCACGGTTAGCTGTTGTTAGCCACCTGGAGTGAGACAAAGGTCCTGGATCCGTGATTGATAAATCTTTTGGGCATTCACCTGATTTAATCGCTTCTGATATTTCCAGCAAATACTTCTGATCCTTACTAAGAGTTTCTTTGTCTATCTCAGGGATTTGGCAATCAATACTTTCAAACTGCACTACTGGAAGTGTTTCACATTTGATCAATTTCCCACCAATCGGTCCTTTCAAAGAATTTGGCCCGGTCGACTTACCATCTAAATACTGAAATAAATGGCGGAAGGGTAGTTCATTAAAATGAAGAAGACAAACTGCCCATTGCAGAGGCTTACCTAAGTGTGTTTCAATACGGCGTATTATACCGTTTTTCAATCCGGTGTTAACATTGGTGCCATCACAGCCAATAACGACTAATTCGTCCAAAGAAATAAAATAATAATAAATAATAATAATAATAAATAAAGAAAATAGGACAAAAATCCGATTTTCTTGTATTTTGGCTATATTTGGATGTCCATGCGCGAACGGAAGATGTTGAAGTGCAATACCGGTATTTTTATATTACTTTATTAGTGTGTCGTAGATGAAATTTTTCACTATTACATATTAAATATCGTAAAAAAAAATTATTACAAATTTTCAAAAAAAATTATTTTTTCCAAAACTTTAGAGCTTATGCGCGAACGGAAGATAACATCCGATAATTTTTATATTTTTTCCCCTATTTAGTCATACCATTTAGCAACTTTTCCGCGGTATTAACACCTCAAGGATTTCTGACCTTGTGAGTATCGAGATATAGTTACAACACAGGTGACTTTATTTTCCACAATTTATTATGAAACTGAGACCATAGCATCTACTGAAGCCTTCATGTTCATATTTCGAAGTTAAAGACGTCACATCTGCATTGCCACCTTCTAATGCTTGGGTTGCAACCACGTCTGCAAGTTTAATACCACCAACATGTCTAGAAACCCAGAGCAAACTGGTTCAGTATCCGCGTTTTTGCAAGTACCTCAACTGCCATTTTCTGGTACAGAGGGTCTGCGGTGTGAAGGGCCAAGTCACCAGCCGAACCATTTAGAGAATCACATACAAAAATAGTACGATTGCGAGTGCAACATTGCTCACTATTCAGCAAAATATACTGTAGCTGTTCATCACTCAAGAATAGATATTTCGCGCTTCTTGTGTTGAATTCGGATAACATTATGGCTCAGTAAATAATTGAAAACAATTACCAACCGGTAGGAAACATTAGTTTGCTGTTTTTTGACATGAGAATTTCAAATCTAATCTGATTGAATATCTCCTGCAAATGACACTAATTCTGATCTAGCCAATAGTTGATCTTTGATCGAAATTTCTGTTCTACTGTATGAATTGAAATGTTGAATTTTTTCTCTCACAACACTTGTCGAAAAGTCAGATATCTGAAAATTCACATGAGATACTGTATATAATAATAATAATATTTTATTTAAGGATCTCGAAATACAATTATATAGGTAAATGAGAGGTGATAAGAAATACTTCTGTGAAAATCACTGACTGAACAATTCTTTATTCGACTAGTTTCGCCTTTTACAGCATTATCAAGAATGAATACATATCACAAAGACAACTTTCAAATATTTGTAGATCTGTTCGGACCACAGAATACACCCTTATTTCATTCATAGAAGAGGGAACTTCCAAACTATCAGAGATCTAACAGAGAGGAGTGGTTTAAGTAAATATATATATATATATATATATATATATATATATATATATATATATATATATATATATATATATATATATAGTTGAATGTTTAACGACTGTAGATATGTATTTTCAGTGTTTTTAATTTTCCAAGGAAAATGTTTATTTTCTTCTTCAGGGCTAGTCTAGTACAAGTGAAGTTAGTCATACATTAGTTTTTTGAATTTTGAAAATAAGTATTGCATTTGGGAACACTTGTACTTATTTTCAAAATTCAAAAAACTAATGTACTTTCGGACTAACTTCACAGTAATTGTAAGAAAAAACTTTTTATAGTGCCTTGCTATATAAACTGTTAATTTTTGTAATATTTTAGCCCTGAAGAAGAAAATAAACATTTTCGAAAGCTTGGAAAATACTAAAGAGGTAACTGATTTTCCTGTCCTAGACTGAAATCCCAATTAAACACTTAATATATATATATATATATATATATATATATATATATATATATATATATATATATATATATATATATATATATATATATATATATATATATATATATATATATATATATATATATATATATATATATATATATATATATATATATATATATATATATATATATATATATATATATATATATATATATATATATATATATATATATATATATATATATATATATATATATATATATATATATATATATATATATATATATATATATATATATATATATATATATATATATATATATATATATATATATATATATATATATATATATATATATATATATATATATATATATATATATATATATATATATATATATATATATATATATATATATATATATATATATATATATATATATATATATATATATATATATATATATATATATATATATATATATATATATATATATATATATATATATATATATATATATATATATATATATATATATATATATATATATATATATATATATATATATATATATATATATATATATATATATATATATATATATATATATATATATATATATATATATATATATATATATATATATATATATATATATATATATATATATATATATATATATATATATATATATATATATATATATATATATATATATATATATATATATATATATATATATATATATATATATATATATATATATATATATATATATATATATATATATATATATATATATATATATATATATATATATATATATATATATATATATATATATATATATATATATATATATATATATATATATATATATATATATATATATATATATATATATATATATATATATATATATATATATATATATATATATATATATATATATATATATATATATATATATATATATATATATATATATATATATATATATATATATATATATATATATATATATATATATATATATATATATATATATATATATATATATATATATATATATATATATATATATATATATATATATATATATATATATATATATATATATATATATATATATATATATATATATATATATATATATATATATATATATATATATATATATATATATATATATATATATATATATATATATATATATATATATATATATATATATATATATATATATATATATATATATATATATATATATATATATATATATATATATATATATATATATATATATATATATATATATATATATATATATATATATATATATATATATATATATATATATATATATATATATATATATATATATATATATATATATATATATATATATATATATATATATATATATATATATATATATATATATATATATATATATATATATATATATATATATATATATATATATATATATATATATATATATATATATATATATATATATATATATATATATATATATATATATATATATATATATATATATATATATATATATATATATATATATATATATATATATATATATATATATATATATATATATATATATATATATATATATATATATATATATATATATATATATATATATATATTATATATATATATATATATATATATATATATATATATATATATATATATATATATATATATATATATATATATATATATATATATATATATATATATATATATATATATATATATATATATATATATATATATATATATATATATATATATATATATATATATATATATATATATATATATATATATATATATATATATATATATATATATATATATATATATATATATATATATATATATATATATATATATATATATATATATATATATATATATATATATATATATATATATATATATATATATATATATATATATATATATATATATATATATATATATATATATATATATTATATATATATATATATATATATATATATATATATATATATATATATATATATATATATATATATATATATATATATATATATATATATATATATATATATATATATATATATATATATATATATATATATATATATATATATATATATATATATATATATATATATATATATATATATATATATATATATATATATATATATATATATATATATATATATATATATATATATATATATATATATATATATATATATATATATATATATATATATATATATATATATATATATATATATATATATATATATATATATATATATATATATATATATATATATATATATATATATATAATATATATATATATATATATATATATATATATATATATATATATATATATATATATATATATATATATATTATATATATATAGATTCCTAGAGATTCCTGGACCATCTGAATTCAATCCACCCACGAATAAACTTCACTATAGAGCTTGAGTATAACAACCAATTACCCTTCCTCGATGTACTTGTTATGAGAGGTGAACATGGCAAATTGGGACGCACTGTATATAGGAAACCAACTCACACTAATAGATACCTAAACGCCGAATCCCACCACCATCCATCGCAGATACAAGCTGTTGCAAACACACTGATTTCCAGGTCACTGCGTCTTACGAACAACAACCACAAAGCCCAAGAACTTGACAAAATTACCGCAGCCCTTGAACAAAATGGATACAAACAGAAAACAATTAAAAAAGCGATTGATCTGCAACAAAATCTGGGAAATAAACCAAGAGAAGATTCCGAAGGCAAATTTAAAACCGTCCTACCGTACATCAAGGGAACAACTGACAGGATTGGACGGATTCTTCGTAAATGTAATATATCAACGACATTTAAACCACTTGAAACTATCAGAACAAAATTGAGAAATCCTAAACAGAAGATCCCACTAGAAAACCAGGGTGTGTACAGCGTAACATGCGGAACATGTAACAAAAGCTATGTCGGCCAAACGAACCGTAGAATCTCCTCTAGGTTAGAAGAACACAAACTTTCCATAAGAAACAAACAACTATCATCGGCTCTATTTCAACACGAACACCTAACCGGCCACAAAATTAACTTCGACAGTGGTAAACAAATTGCAAACGTCGAAAATTACAAAACCCGATTAATTAGAGAAGCCATCGAAATAGAGAAGATTGGTCTTTTGAACAAGAAAGACGATACCCTGAAGTTGTCGAGTACCTGGAAAACAATAATGAGACGACACACCGAAATTCACCAACATACGGAAAGATCAAAACAGACAAGAGGAGATATCCAAGACCAGTCAGTTGAGGAGGCGGAGCCTCCGCTACTGCTAACCAATCAGGACAGATATAATCTCCGACAGCGACGAAAACGTATAAATACAGGTAGCCAGCAAACCGATCTCTCTTTCAGTCACCAGACTCCGAGTAATCGATAACCATCATTTGAAGCATTAATAATGTCAAGTGAGACCTTGACGAAACGTCTGCCTGTTCCCAACAGGCACTCAACAAACCAACGGATGTATTCCCGGAACAATATACCATTATATATAATATATATATATATATATATATATATATATATATATATATATATATATATATATATATATATATATATATATATATATATATATATATAGTGGTTTGAGTATAAAACTGGTCATTGAGAAGATTGATATTATCGGAAATTTGGATTTTATTTATTTCCATGGCTTCCAAGTATTTAATTTTATTGGAAATCCCCACCTCTATGACCGAATTTAAGGTATATTCTGTGGTCCGAACAGATCTGCTAATATTTAAAGGTTGTCTTTGTAATATGTATTCATTCTTGATAAAACTGTAAAAGGCGAAACTATATAGTAGAATAAAGAATTGTTCAGTCAGTGATTTTTAGACAATCATTTCTTAATGACTCTCATTCAAATATGAACTATCACAGAGTTGATTCATCGTCCATTGAATATATTAATTATATAGGTGAAATAATAGTATTCAATTTTGAAATCTATCTCATCAATTTTGTTGCCAAAACAAAGATAATACATTTTTTCACAAAGACCGTAGCCTGTTGTGAGTATAGATAATGTCTATTTATATTATGCAATATTTAATGCTTACATACATATCAAGGTATCTATTCAAAAATTTGAGAAGAAACTTATCAATATAAAAATTTTATAACAATATTGGGGAGAAACGAATAACAATAATATAAAAATGGATACCATCATCATATATTTTTTTAAAACCTTTAAGCTTTCAAATGTTCACCAGATGATCCAGTTTCATCCAGTTATTTATGGCGAACTTGAATTTTTTAATGTTATCTTTAGTTTTCAATTCAAATAGCAATTCATTTTAGATTCTTGGTGGTAAATAGGAGTAGCTAAGAAGTCATATAGATTTACTGCATTGCGGAATCGATAAAGAGTTCCTGCTATATCTGGTATTCACGTTATGTTCAATAAAGTAACTTTTTTTTTCGTGAAGTTCAGCAGCGATTGAACAAACAGCTGGCATGTCAGCTTCTTTATACAGAAAGTCAGTAGGATATCTGATATATTTTTCATGAAGGATTATCAGCAGCCATTTTTGTTGAATTTCGAGTATTTTTATTAGTGTATCATAGTCACCACCCCACGCAACAATACCATATCGTATCAGAGACTCCACCAGTGCTTTGTATATTATTGTTAGATGTTTTACGTCTGAAATAATTGACAGTTCTTCAAATTTAGATATTAATCCTTTAAGCTGAAAAATTAAGCTTCTGACATTGGAATCCCATTTAATGTGCAAATCAAGTATAATTCTTAAGTATTTACATTAGTAGTAAAAGGAATGTTATTAAATGTTTTTTCTACTATTTTTTTAATTATCAGTGGTTCACTGGGATAAAGTAAGCTCTTATCTACAGCAAAAGGAGTATATTTCGTTTTATCTATATCAATAGTTAAGAGGTGATGCTTTAACCAATTATAGATATTCACAAAATCAGATTCAGATTGGGCTTTGTTATCGATAAAGTTTGTTTCAGTTTAAACTATCGCAGTATCGCTTGCAATACTGATTATTTCACCTACACTCTCCGACAACAACATTTTATTCGTGTAGATTGTGAATAGTATTGGCCCTAATATTGTTCCCTGATGTACCCCATATTCTATCATATATTATTGAATGTATTGTTCACTTTCACTGTTTGTTTTTATTTGATAAGTAGCTTTTAAATAATCTCAGATGGACACCATTAATTCTCTTCTAGAAGGCTCAAAATTGTTTTTGTTTTACAGTGTCGAACGTTTTTGCTAAGTCTATTAATATACACAAGTCACACTAGTGTTGAATGATTAATGAATAATCGTTCATTTAATGACAGCGCCTACAGTGGATTTATTCTCTTGAAATCCAAATTGCATGTCAGAAATAATATTATCAACTTTCAGAAAAGTTTCTAGCCTAATTTTATAACTTTTTCAACAATTTTTGATAGAACGAGAAGTGTGGATACAGGTCTGTAGTCTGCACATCGTCTTGTGTTGTCACCTTTATGTAAGGACAAAATGACCGCTGTTTTTAGAGACGTTAAAATTTCACCAGTTTTGAAAATGATGTTTACCACGTGCTCAACCGGTGCAGTTAATGAATGAACTCCAATATTTATTCCGACATAATTGACGAGATATACCGTCAATTCCTCTACTCTCTCTATATTTGCCACTTAAAATTATGTTGGCTACTTCTTCGTCTCTTGTGCGCGCGAGAGAAAAATCACTCATATTTTTAGTTCTTGTATTTTGAAGTTGTGGTCTGGAAAATTTTTCTACTAATTCCCTACCAACGCTGACAAAATGATGATTGAAAACCTGGGCTATTTTTTGTGGTCAACAATAGTGTCCCCTCCTATTTGTATTTTATCGATTTTTTGCGGTTTTTTTTTTGTACCAGTTCATCGCCGCTCGATCTTATTAGTTGCATGTAGTAATATTTTTCGCACGTTTTACCAAGAGATTTGTACTTTTTCTAAAGTTCTTGAACTCTAACTAGTTACTGTCGTTTTCATCTCGTTCCCAATATATAGCAGCAGAAACGTGTGAGAAATCTCTACCTTATTTGTATTTCATTCAATTTTAGATTTCTAGAATTGTGGACTAATTTATGTTTCTTCGAGTAACAAGATTTCTGATTAAGATTGTTTAATTGAATATGTGTAACCTGGGCATATGAATCAGTCACACTCAACGATTGCGTGCATAACGCTAAATCTGACATGAAATGGCTCGACCTAATTAGCACTTAGAATTACTTAACATACAGAGCGTGATATTGGTCAAAATAATAAAACTCAACATATCGAGCAATACCAAGTAAACAGCAGTTTCGCTGGAAATAAGTGCGTCAATAGTAATTTTGGAACCACAATGGATGAATGAACTGTATATATTTCAATCATAACCCGGTTCTTTGAAACATAGTACGTAAGTAAACATAGTACAAAAGTGAAAGACTGGAATTTCTCCAATTTTTGGCCAGAAACAATAAAGGGCTTGTTTGACAAATTAAAATTTGTCTTCATTTTCATAAAAAAATCCGAGTAACAAAAATAAAATTGTAAACGTAACTATAATGAAATGAGGTAAAAACAATAACAGGGCAGGATTTAGGTGATATTCAAATGATACATTTTATAAAACCTGATTTAAACGTTCTTTCTCTTTTTGATTTTGAGTTTGATTTTAAGGTAATTTTTTCTTTTTTTTTGTGTGGTTTGTCGTTTTTTTTATATTGAGCATATGGTTAATTTGTATTCTACACTGAACCCCCGTAACTGTCTTTAAATTAATAACTTTATTTCAATTCATTTGATTCTTTTCTTTTCGTCATTATGCAGAAAATTGGTGAGAGATATATAAATATATATCGTATATATATATATATATATATATATATATATATATATATATATATATATATATATTTATATATATACGATATATATGTATATATATATATATATATATATATATATATATATATATATATATATATATATATATATATATATATATATATATATATATATATATATATATATATATATATGGCAAAAAGTAGGGCTCACTATAATTGAAACGTAACCAATTTGTTAACCTGGTCTATATTCCGATTATGGTTATAATCTTCATCAGGACTCTATAAAATAACAAATGTTAATAAAATTTCATGACAAGAATTCTTACATCTTACGGCTATTTAGATTAACTGTTTGACCAACACCATAAGCAGCAGTGTTTGTACTTAAAACTTAAAAAACATATGATATTATACAGAAAATGGATGTTAATAATAATAAAATATAAAAATTTTGACAAAGCCAACTGAACGATAGAATCGATAAACTAAAAATGCCGTAGCACAGATAATAGCACCAAAAAGCACAGAAGGTAATAGGGTGAACCAATCTAGGAACAAATGTCATCACAAGCAAGTAACACAAAATGTCTATTAAAACTCAAATGTTTTTGAATGAGGTATCATTTAAAAAGTTTTGAAAGTAAATAACAGAATATGATGCCGCTGAGTCTAGCAATTTCTGTTCACTTGTTGATTCTATGAACATTTTTATTTATGTGGAATATTTCTAGGAAAATCCTTCTTTGGTAGCTACCAGCCACATCCAGTACTCTGAAATTATCAAAATCAAAGCGAAGCCCCTTTTTTGAGGAATGTAGTGCTAAAGCACATCTATCAGGGTGAAAGTCTTACATCACTTTTATGAAGGGCGGCTATTCTTCTTTTGATGGTCTGGGATGTTTGACCGAGATATACTCCTTCGCACTCCAAGGAAGGAATGCTTTAGACACAATCTGATATTAAATACGGAGGCTTTAATTTTGAGAGAAAATTAGAGGAACTTTAATAGAGGCTTATCTTTTGAATATTTATGATGTAAGAATTTTTGTCCTGACATTTTATAAATATCTGTTATTTCATAGAGTCCTGATGGAGGTTATAAACATAATCGAAATATAGACCAGGTTAACAATTTGGTTACTTTTCAACTATAGTGTGCCTACTTTTCGCCGGGAACTCATAAAAACATTTCCTATCAAATTGTACTGCAATACTCCTTCCATTATTGTATATAAATGAATAAATATATATAAATATATATATATATATATATATATATATATATATATATATATATATATATATATATATATATATAGTTCTGTTCTGTGTTTAATTAACATTCAAGTTTGAACATTTAATAACTTGAACTACACCGTTCTGATGATAGCCAATTAGCTTGAAACATATGTAAACGGCTGTCACAAAAACAAAACAAAATTCCAAGTGAATATCGTAAATTTCGTCTTTTCCTTTTTCATACCTGTATAAATCTTTTTAAATTTGTCTTTTTGTCGGTTCAAAATTTCCAGAAGGTGTGAATATCGTCTCACAGGTTGACATTGATGCAGTCTTCAAAACAGAGTCGGATAGAGCTCCAATCAAAGATACTCAATTAAACCATAAAGATGTTGATTCCTCACGTTGAATTTTGTGTTTTGTTTTGTTCTGTGTTTTTAATCAACATCCATGTTTGAACATCTGAGACTTGAACTACGCCGTTCTGATGATAGCCAATTAGCTTGTAACATATGTAAACGGTTGTCACAATAACAAAAAAAATATTGCAGGTGAATACTGCAATTTTTTTCTTTTCTATATATATATATATATATATATATATATATATATATATATATATATATATATATATATATATATATATATATATATATATATATATATATATATAATATATAAATATATAAATTTGAAAGGTTTTTACAGGTATGAAAATAGAAATGGAGAAATTTACGGTATTCACCTGCAATTTATGATGTTTGTTTCTGTGACAGCCGTTTACATAAGTTTCAGGATAATTGGCTATCATCAGAACGGCGTAGTTCAAGTTATTAGATGTTCAAACTTGGAGGTTGATTGAAAAACACAAAAGAAAACGAAACACACAATTCGACATGAGGAATCGACATCTTTGTGGTTTAAATTGGGTATCTTCGATTGGAGTTCTATTCGACTTTGTTTCGAAGACTGGATCCATGTCTACCTGTGATACGATATTTATACCTTCTAGAAAATTTGTACCGACAAAGGGATAAATTTATGAGCTTTGTACACGTATGAAAATAGAAATGAAGAAATTTACGGTATTCACCTGCAATTTATGTTGTTATGTTATATATTTACATTTAAGAGTGTTTATACACATAGTTCATAGAAAAATTCGCATATTTATATGATCAAATTCATTCCTTCAGTTAAAAAAGTGAGTTCTTAACAATATATTTCTAGCAAAAAATTGTAAATATGAGTTCAACAGTTCAAAATCAATTCAAACTAACTTCAAACTATTCGAACTATTGTATAGTTATGAATATTCTAGGCAGGTGTCATTGATAATTACTTCCACAACTTTATTGCGCGTGTACGCTTCTAATCCCACATCAATCATTATGATTACCAGTCATCATCATCGGGCGGACACATCATTCCGTATCTTAAAATCACGTTTTCAAGAGTTCTCCAATTACGATTACTCTCACCTTCAACTCTTATCAGCCATCATCGGCGATTATTCAGGTTGGAAGTGAAAGATCTCGAGATTGTTCTGAATACAAAATTAATTATAAGTTTCAAAATAGTTTCACTCTCCATGTTCAATTCTCTCGAATCTTGTGCGTTGAATAATTTATTCTGACAGTAAAAACGTATCAGCCAAAATAACGGATACTTTTCCGACAAGGACAACCGTAATCGCATCCATTTCAGCTCGAGAATATTCTGTTGAACAGTTATTGAGAGTTTTTTCGTATCCTTCTTTTTGTGTGACAGATAGGAGAATATACATTGAAGACCATTAAAATAATATCATTACAAAACCAAGATATTTATTGTTGGTTAAACGCATATTGTAGACGGAAGTTAAAATATAATAATAATTATAATAAGTTTTTATTTTCCTACATTTAAAACACCTAGTTACAGGAAATATTCAAAAATATATATATATATATATATATATATATATATATATATATATACAGTGTTAACAGTTAATGATATATTACAAACGTTTAAACAATGATTATCAGTAAAAAAGTGAACATATAATAAATAATAGAGAATGAGATTATGGCTTACTTCAGAATTCACTATACATGAAAAGAGTCCAAGTAAAACCGACTAAAATGAGCCACTGTTGATATCGCAGTAGTCAGACACATCCTCGGTTAGCGAACGAATATATCTATTGTGATTTTACGAGGGAATCAGTTTTCGGAGTACCCAATGAAAAAAATTGATTTTAACGTGAACCTTGTCTAGGAACATGAGAATCAATAGAGCCAATATGAGTAGGACAGTCTATATAACCATGTAACAGGTTATACAGAAACTTCAGAGACAGCAAGTCCATGTCAACTTCTAGTGATTTAGCTCCAAACCTGTTTAACAGATCAGTTTGGCTATACCTTCTGGCCGGATGAACGTTATCGACCCTCCAAATTAGATATTTGGGAAATTTTCGTTCTATCGACTCTAAATGATTTTAATTAGTATTATGAATGGGACACCAAATCATACATCCGAAATATAATTTACTCTTTACTCATATGTTTCGATTTTGCGATATATTTTTGAATTGTCAGCATACATGAGTATATGAACTGCTAGACAGTCTATTAGATCATTTACCAAAAGAAGAAACAACAGTGGGACTGAATTAGAGCCTTGTGGTATCCCCGAAAAGGCTGTATAAACATCAGACTTATGACCACCAAATTGTAAAAACTGTGTTCTATTATTTAAGTAAGGCTAAATCAGGAAAACTAGATCTTTGGAGAAACCTGACGTGTCTTTCAGTTTGTACAACATTAGTTTATGATTCATTTGATTGAATCCTTTCATTAAATCGGTATATACAACGTCTACCTGACTAAATTCTCCAAGATTTCTTAACACAAAGTGTGAGAACGTTACAAGGTTACTCATGCAAGATCTATGGGACATGAATCCGTGTTGCTCAATCTTCACTTGGGTTCTTAATATTATTAAATACTATGATCTCAAATAATTTCGAAGAGTTGGAAAGAATAGATATAGTCTATAATTGCTGATAACCGTTTGCATCACCTTTTTTCAGTACATGTACTATTTTTGTAGTTTTCCAGATTTCCGGAAATATTGTCGAACTAATGATTAAATTGAAAATATGACATAGAAGTGCAGAGAACACATGAATGCATTCCCTTACCATTAAACTAGGTATTCCATCTAGACCAGTATTTTTTGAACTGAGTTTTTTAACAGCGAATAGATTATCATTTTCTGATATACTATTGATGTGAATAAAGTTTTGATCAACATGTTCATCGTAATGAAAGCTATCGCCAAATATATTTCGTATGAACTTAATGAGCTTCTCTCAATTTGAGCATCAATGGATCGAATTCAAAAAATACGCCAACTCAATTAAAATAGAAGAGACTACTTCATCTCGTCGTGTTGGCGTGCAATCTTGCCTCGTAAGAAATATATCAAAAACTCTTTTGACATCCTCGTCAAATCGATGAACACAGCTGAGGAAATATAAGCTAGCCACATTGCACAAAAAGGTTGAACTATAAAAGCACAATGCAGTATTTGTCAAGTCCGAACATACTGGTATATAATCTATGTATGAGCTTGTTTCGAACTTTGCTCTCTAAATACTTAGGTATTGTAAAAAAAGAGAGTAACCCATGCTTCAACCCATCTCTGACATTATTTACACTTTGTCTTCGTTCGATTTTCTCTGCATATGAAAGACTTTTCAAATGTTAGGTTATGGTTGATAAAATAGCTGTATGTTAACATTGAATGAAATACATTGTTTTCATTTTGATGTAAGATCACATTCATGGACAAAGTACTGAGAAAATCTGGACTTAGAAATGAAGAAACGATGCATTATCTAATATTATTTCAAAGACTAAATTGATGGCATATCTTGACGAAATCGAATGAAGAGAAGAAATGAAGCTGGAAAATAAGGTAATAATATCTTCTGAATATACGAGTTTGAATGTTTCTGTATCTTTACTTTGAAAATGATGATGAAAATTCACTCAAAATTATAATGAGTATTTCAATTTCGAAGCCAGCGATTTCTTATAGGCAAGATGAATAGTTTGACAATAGAACCAATATTTAATAAGACAAATATTTGTCAAGCAAAAAATAACTATTACTAAATTACTAAGATTTCGGCAATTTGAAAATATCCACAACATGAAAATAAATAAATGTGGAAGAATTTTGTGGAAAAAAAATTATGAAAAAAAACTTCATATTTTTGAAAATACATCACCAAAATCGATGAATAGATAAAATAGTTGATTTCTTAAAGAACATAACATGCCAATTATCTTCACCACGTACACTAAAATGCATATCCAAAAATCACTAAGAACAAATTCTTAGCTATTGATAGTGACGTCTAAATTTTGATAATTGTTGATTGTTGGTTGGTTTTGTTTGGTTTGTTGCCTTGACAAGCCAAGGCAATAAACCATCAATTGATTAATCAATTGACTCCTCGCTGAAAACTTGTTGCAACATTGTTCAAAGTAAAATATTATCGAAAATGCTGAAGTAAATTGTGAAAAAAATTATATACAGTGAACACATATTTCAGGATAGTAATCCGTTAACATATTCAGTTACATTAAATACTTTATGATGATTACATAGCTTGAAATATATGTCAAGTGTACTGAAAATTTTGTGTGAAATTCAAGCTACTCCCAATGATATATAACATACATACAACTGATAGAATATCAGGAGATTCATATGGATATGTCCCTTCTGATTATACATTCTATTAGAGTGTCTGAGTGATAAAACAGTTAAACTCTCATCTTTTGATCATGAAGTTATAATTTTTGAAATAACAAAAACGTTATTCTTGCCATACAATTGCAGGCCTTGTCAAAAAATGAGAAACTTGGGTCAGGAAAAACATTTTCCTGTCCAAAATCTGACATTATTCATTTTATCAATTTTGTTGATTCAATTTTGTCGAGTTCAGTTGAATTCGAGCATCTTTCGGTAATATGTACCTTCAAATGATTATTGAGGACGAAAGAAGTTGTATGAAACTTTCAAGATGCATATCAGCTCATACTTCATTCATTTCCGAGAGCACTAAACTAACGAAATGCATGTTGAGTAAAATGTTTCGCGAATCATCGAATTTGTGATACCAGAATAATATATATTACAAAATTCCAAGTGGTTGTTGAAGGCGAAAGAATTTATAATGAAACTTTGGAGGTGTTTATCAGTTTTTACTCCATTCATTTCCGAAAGGCACTATAAGAAAAAAATGCATGTGAAGTTTAAATGTTTTGCGAATCATCGAATTTGTGATACCAGTATGATACATATCATCTCCATCCAGTAATAAGGCACCACACATCCCACTTCAATTTCTGATATATAAATGGAAACTATAATTCCAGTAAGATCCTGAACTCAAGATGATTGGTAGAAGCAACGCTTCAACTCAAAGAGACTGAAGGTGTAGAACGTATCTGTAGAAATAGAACAAATACACACTTCTACGTCTTGTTGAATAAGAAGCTATATCTCGTAGTGATGGTTGATTGTGACCGGTGACCTCTTGGACTTGCCTAAAGTGTAGAGTGAAAATAATCCAACCAAAATCTATAGTTCGGCAAATTGAAACCATTAACGGATTTTTAGCACTCTAAAACTCTCGAAAGAAGCTCTAATCGTCAAATGACAAACCTTTGATTTGAGAAATTGAGGTAGTATAATGAAAAAAATAACTGAAAGAATTCACTCTATTGAGCATCGCAAACAAAAAACAATGAATCATTACAAAAGATTCAATCTTCATAACCTCAATGCAATTAGTTATTAAATTTCCTATCATTAATACAAACTTCAATGATTTGAGGTAGTCCATTCAACATTTTGAATCCTCTCGAATAAATAGAATTTAGAGCTACCAATATTTCACGCCTGTCAACATAAAAATAATCTCCATCTATGATTTAATGATCATGTATTTGACAGACGAATCGCAATCTAGCGATAAGGTAGAGAGAAAACTCAAGATGTTTGATCTCACAGATGAAGTCAAAGTTTTCATGTGATATTCTTTGTTTTAAATTCATCACACTTGAAATTTTCAACACAATCTTGACAGGCGTATATCAAATACACCTCAATATCAGCTTCATCGCCTCATTCTGCAATAACTGAAAATTATCCAGCTCAGTTTGAGATAAATATCATAAATTTGTTTATTTATTGGAATTTATGCTAATACTGTTGCTAGAGCATATTTCCTGATTCACTTTAGTGACAATGTCCTGCAACCTATCACCACTTGCATATGCATCATTCATGTGTCAACAGATGAAGATATTTTAAAATAATTCATCACATTGTATGGGTCGTTTACTATAGGCGGTTTTTTAAGCATAGTTTTTTTTTAAATGGAATAAAATACTCAATTTGCATCAAATATTAAAAATTATTATTGAAAAAGATTATCTGGCCTTTCTCATTTACATTCTGAAGATAACTTCATGTAAATGCTGTCCGCGGCTCCGTATTAAATGGTCCATTCGGAAGGTCCAATATTGCGTCACTTTTTCGAGAAATATCCCTGTATCCCACGAATTACGCGTGTTATGTTATGCTGTAAGGCTTCAATCGTGTTAAGCTTGTCCACATACACTAACGACTTTACGTAACCACACAATAAATAATCTAGAGGCGTTAAATCGCATGATCTTGGTGGCGAATTCACCGTCGTAGCACCGTCTTGATGAAACCACATGTCAACCAAGTTCAACTCGGCCAACTAGGGCAAAAAATAGTTGCGTATTATGGCTCGATATCGTTCGCTGTTGACGGTTCGTTTCTTCCACGGTCGTCTTTGAAGAAAAATGGACCGATGATGCCACCAGCCCATAAACCACACCAAACCGTCGTTTGTTCGGGATGCATCGGTAATTCTTGCATGACATGTGGTTGTTCATCACTTCAGATGCAACAGTTTTGTTGATTTACATATCCGTTAAGCCAGAAATGAGCCTAATCGCTGAACAAAATTTTTCGATAAAACAGCGGATTTTTATTAAGTTGTTCTAAGGCCCATTCACCAAAAATTACACGTTGTGGTAGATCATTCGGCTTCAATTCTTGCAGAAGTTGAATTTCATAGGCTTTCAAACCCAAATCAACACTTAAAATTTTCATGTGGTTGAGTAACACATGCCCAATTACTGCGAACGGCGATGAATTGACATTTCTCGACCCTCATTAACACTGTACGCTAGGCTGCAATGTTCTCTTCAGTACGCACTGTACGCATGCGAGACAATGGTTTAATGTCCACCAAAGTGAACTTGGTGTGAAATTTGGTGATAGCAGCACGAATTGTTGATTCACCAGGTCGATTATGACGACCATAATATGGTCGTAACAAATGATACACATTTTTCACACAGCACGAATTTTGATAGTAAATTTCAACAATTTGCAATTGTTGCTCGTTTGTAAATCTTTCCATGATGACATGGCAGAATATACTGAAAACTTTTCACTTTGACAGATGACGTTTGAATGCCAATACCAGCCAGTGCTGCCAAACTGAAAAACTTAACTATTGAAAAATCACCCGTTATGAAACGAAAACAACACCAGGACCAACACACTTCCTTGTGGTACACCACATCTCGTTTTTATTACTTCTGAGAATATGTGATCTTTCACTTTCTGTAGGTACTCTGTTATATACAAACGACTCGAATTATTTTGATATGAATTCACGACACCACATTTTTTAAAATTTTATAATCACAAATTTTTTGCATGAGGATAATTAAACTATAATTTAACCGAACTAAACTAACCACAAAACAATCGATAACTGTCAATAAAACTACCGCAGAAAATGCACTCTACATTACAGTCATTCTATGTTGTTTATAATTTCATCTTTTCTAATCACTGGAATTATTTCGCAATATCCCAATAAAACAAAGTAGATGTGTGCAAGTTCCTGCATTTTTGAGTTTCTCGCGAAGATTCATGTACATGTTGATTCTAATTATCGTGCACTTAATACAAACGAACTCCGCTATATGTAAGGTTATACGCAAATGATTATCCGAAGAAAGTGCATCAGAAATCGCATCTTAATTAGCATGAAGTCTTGAAAGTGATTATCAGTCTCAGATTACATGAGATAGCGATATAATCGTTGGAATCACAGTTAATCGAACAATATAACTTCTTCTCATAACCTGTTATTCAATCGAATTGAAATTGATACAGGTGAGTTTCTACGACTAACGCATAATATGAGAAACACAACTATTCGGATATCCTTCCATTTATTGATACGCAGGAAAATAAATACATCAATAGGTAGTTCGTTTGTATCATTAAGTACCGTTTCTAGTTATCATTAGATCGTCAACTGCCCGGAACATAAACCGAAATCATTTTCATATCCATCAGTTGAATAGGATATATATATATATATATATATATATATATATATATATATATATATATATATATATATATATAAAATAAAAATATCGCCGAATAGGACCTTGAAATACGGGAATAAACGCGAGCGTACTACTAACGCAATCTATTGACAATTGAAAACATCGTATGATGATATTTGTCAAATAGACATTGCAATTTAGTAGATGCCTACGGATATAGAAGATATGTGAAATTTCGATGTTTGGTGTGTCTTTAATCTGAGAGGTGTTTTCTACTGATTCCTATAGATGGAATTGTGGAGTATTCATTACTCCACGCTCTTCCACTTGAAGTCACAATAAGATGCTTGGGGGTTGAAATTGTTGCCTCACTTCGATGGACGTGGTGCGATTGACGAGTTCCTTGCAGAAAGAAACATATATGTCTTGCACTTCCATCAGGTGTGGTATCGATTTCAATATTTCTCTAACATTTATCCCTTGAAGGATAATTGGGACATCACATCGTACACATTCACATATCTAGCTCTACTATAACATTCTCTTGGTTAATTTGAATTTTTCAAATGAATGTTCTGTTGTTTTTTTAAATTTGTGTGAAAATACATCAGGTCATTACATTTCGTCGAACAGTTTCATTCAGGCTATTCGATACAAATGAAGCATTTCAGTCCCTTGCCTCTTTCTGTTGACGGATTGACTCGATAATGATAATGTTAATAATAAATCGGGATAAATACATCGAAAATTAATATTTTCATCGTTTAAGAAAGGGAGAACTCTCCACTGAATTCACGAAGCGAGTGAGACGGCTACTCAAAACGAAACTTCACAGTGCACATCTCTTCAAGGCAGTCAACACTTACAGCTGCTCAGTTTGTGTTTACTCATTCGGAATACTGAAATGGTGCAAAACTGGTGCTGACAACTTGCAACGAGAGATCAGAGCACTGTTTACAAGCGTAATAATCACCAGTAAAAAAATATCACTCTACTAAGACATGAGGGCGACAGACGATCGGCAGATATCGGTAATTTGTTGAACGAGAATTGAATCATCAGTTCGACACTTCCACAAATCTGTTCCAAATCATTGTGTTCACTTCCACAGAAAGTCTGCTGACTCACAGTTGCATGAACTCCTTCGGGTTCACACATCACGGAACGCACATCAATGCGACCGCGAAGGAAGACGTCGACATAGAAGCATCGAACTAGTGGTTTTCTTAGGAGGAATGTTTCCCTAGACGGTAGGCCAAGTCCTAGCTATCCAAGACTAAGACTATATAGTTTCTTTCAACTTATATTTCCAGTCCATACATAGTTGAAGAACTATACTCAGGGACGACAGCTGCCGATACGAATGCCAAACATCAGAGATAATTCAGAACATAACATGGGTATGTCAAATATTTGCACCTGCTGAGCACAAAGAGAGACATGACGCCGAGGAAAAGAATGTTCATCAAGAACTTCTTAAATTACTCACATCATTTACAGTATCAAAAACTATCTTACTATAACAACACTCCTGGATCAATTTTGGAAAATAAACTCTGGGACTCTCAGTTTAGACTCTACTTGTACTGCACTATCTTGGCTGCTCAAGCAGTTTCCGGCAATAGACCTAACGTTGCTCTGGTTAACAAAAGAACCAGAGAAAGTACATTAATCGAGGTGATCATTCCAAATGCAGAGAATCTTGTTAAGAAAAATATCTATTAAATCTGTGAATAACGAGAACTTGAAGTGCTAATGCAGAGGCATGAAACTCGTTAAGATTATTTCAATCATCTAGTATAATGAGAGGTAATAATAAAAATTTGCCTAAAAATCACTGACTGAACAATTCTTTATTCGACTAGTTTCGCCTTTTACAGCATTATCAAGAATGAATACATATTACAAAGACAACCTATAAATATTTTGCAGATCTGTTCGGTCCACCTTGAATTCCGTCATAGAGGTGGGGGTTTTCAAATTATCAGAGATTTAACAGCGGGGAGTGGTTTAGTTCCAACTGGTCATCAAGAAGATTGTATTTATCGGATTTTTGAAGTTTATTTATTTCCATGGCTTCCAGGTAGTTGATAATAACATATGACGACTTATATCGGTTGGCCAGACCGGAAGATGTTTTGAAACTAGGCTAAAAGAACACGTAAAAAACGGACAATCTGCTTTTCGGGAACATCTAGAGTCGACAGGACATAAGATCTCAAGTTGTTTTAACCCTAAGATACTTCATAACTGTGAAAAAGGAATTAAAATGAACTACCTGGAAGCCATGGAAATAAATAAACTTAATTAAATATATTATTATCTCTGTATATTAAATCTCTGATAATTTGGAAACCCCCACCTCTATGACGGAATTCAAGGTGGTCCGAGCAGATCTGCAAAATATTTATAGGTTGTCTTTGTAATATGTATTCATTCTTGACAAGTTTTTATTATTACCTCTCATTTAAATATGAACTATCACAGAGTATATTCATCGTCCATTGAATTTATCTAGTATAATTCCAAAAAATCTCCTGTCAGATATAAGAGTACTCGGTGAAACACATTTCTGAGGAATTACTTAAATCGGTGCTATTTGCAACATTAAGGATTATCAGAAAGTTTCTGGGACATATCGAAAATGAACAACGCCACGAAAGGCCGCGCCAGGTGCCTGATAATTTGGAAAAAGCCCCCACGGAACTCATTTTTTGCAAGAGTTTCACATTAACTACACATGTTCATAACTCGTTACTTTGGTTCAAGATATCTAATGAGCTGAAATATAGTTTGTTAATTTACACTTCGATAATTCAATTTGCAAGTAGTAAAGTAGTAGTTTTTGAGAAATGAGGTAATTTATTGAATTTTTTTAATCCTTCTAAAATATACTCCTTCTAGATTGAAAAATTCTACACTTTTGGATATAAAATCTATCAGTTTTTATAGTAATATAACTTAATACTGTCTGAAAATATAGCAAATGACAGCAGACTTCAATGACACATATTATATTTTTTGATACCATTCCAACGGAGAAACTGGTTTTCCCTACAAATAAATAACTAACCAAGGATTATTCTCTGTTCAGAAGGCATTAGGACCGTCTAATGAACTAGAGAGGCAACATATTTTTCGCTGGAATATTCCACTCAAAGATTATTGTGTATTCTGCATTTCTTAGTTTTTGTGATCGTTTTGTTTTTAGTTTTAGTTTTTAGTTCTTTATTTGGCCAAACCGTATAACATATTGGAGTAATATTCAAAGCGTGGCAATATTGTTGACTTTATTGACAATACCTTCACATATATTGACACAGTTTTTCCAGTACAGTCAGAAATTTATATTTTTCAGTAAATTAATATGAGACGAAAGGAATATGACTATTGAAACTAATTTTCCATTCAACACATTGCCTAAATATTTAACTTTTTCCCTTGAAAGCATGAGACATTGCGTGACTGATGAGTACCTTGTAGTACGCAACAGTGACTGTCTCACGCTTTCAAGAAATATAGGCATCGATTTCAAGATTCTTCAACATTTATCCCTAAAAGGATGATGGAGAATCTGATTATTCTCTAACATTGATCCCTAGAAGGACAATGGAGACATCGCATTGTTCATGTTACACATAGCCAGCTCTGCTATAATGTTCTTTAGAGTGATTTGTCAAATATTATCAAAAGAAAGTTATAGTGTACTTTAATAGCGAATATCTATAAGAAGTATTATTCACAAGTGCGATAATATAGCAGAGAAATGCAGAATTCTTTTTCTTGCAGTGAATTTATGTATTATATATATATATATATATATATATATATATATATATATATATATATATATATATATATATATATATATATATATATATATATATATATATATATATATATATATATATATATATATATATATATATATATATATATATATATATATATATATATAAAATGAAAAATCAATTTTTTGATTTCAATTATTGAATTAAGAAATTGAAAGGAATTTAAGAAATCTATTTATCCACTTTCGAAGTTTCTTCTTTTGAATTTCATATGAAAGAAGGTTTGAAAGCACTGCTCTATTTCACCATTTATATTACACATAATAAGTGGACAATTTACGACCTAAAGGATGTAATCAATCATTAGAAATTGCGATATCTATAGGTTGGATGTTCGATTTCTATTAGAACCTAATAATATATTAATAGTAATTTTTTGAGCCATTCTGAATGCTTTCTCTTATAGACCTTTGGTAGAGATTTGATGACGAGAAAAACAATTATTAGAAGTCCAACTGATTGTCATAGAGTTGATTGAAATATTTGAAAATATTCTCTTATTGCTTCAATTTAATTTATGTAGCTAATGTGTGAATAGAGTTCCATTCATGGTGTTCGCCGTTCTGTTAATAACGAGCTATTATAGAAGTCTAGGATTGGATTCAGACGGGAGTAAAAAAAATCAACAATTGAATGGGAAAACAATAAGTTTGTACCTACTCATTTTTCAAATTAAAGATCTAGTTAAAACTGTGTTAGCTGGTAGAATGTAACGTAACAGTAATACCTGTACAAACCTTGAGTATATTATTTCATTGCACAATATACTTTAATATCCTCAGCTTCTACCAAATCAATATATACGAAGGTACACAACAAAGTATCTAACCCATTAATCAATTCAAAATTCGGATAAGATATGATTGGGTGGATTAATTCGAGAAAAAACTGACAAAGATGAGGTAAGATTCTTTTAATCGGAGATTCTGTGGGATTGAGTAAATTCGATTAGGCCTCAGAAAAATTGAGCTACTTCTTCTCCTTTCCTCATGCCTATAAACACGTAAAAACCTATCCCCAAAGATGACCAGCTCGCAATGCTTTGTGATTTGCTAGAATTGAATCAATATCTCTGTATTCAAATTTCATTTCTAGAGAGGTCATTAGATGTTGGCAGTAAAACCTCACTGCACGAAGTTTGCTTTGTATCTTGTTACATCAGTAGAAGTCAGTTTATGGTCCTGCGTGTAGTAAAACGCTGCTGAAAGTCGGAATACCCTTCCTCTTTCAGTTCCATCTTTGTATCTGCTCTTTTTATTTAGAAAGACTAAGATTTCGTACTTTTGGTGGGGTTGAGAGCTCGTCAGTTGTTTCAATGCAACTTTTTCAGTCTGTTTTTATTGTCCTTGATGGTTGCGCGATAGGTCCTTGGTAGGTGCCGTGGTAGATGTTTTTTGCTGAGATCTTCAAATTGGGAATAATTGACCTTAGAATTACTTCTACCTACCCCCCATATATTCTTGTAAACACGAAGAACAAAGAATGAAAACGTCGTGAAGGAATAATTGATCGGTTTTGATGGAGAAGAGAGATACAGAATTTAGAGAAAGGAAAAGTCAAAACTTGTGCTGTCCAGGGATGTGAAATTTTCGGAAAAATTGACTGATTGCGAAGAACGTATTCAGTTTCCCCTTTGGGAAAATAGAAGAACTCAATCTCACCAAATTCTTGAAGATGGGGAGATAATATCTTCCAAACGAAAAAAACAAAAAGAAAAGAGCGAAGAAATCACGTTCTTGAAGAAAAATCTGATTTATAAGATGTAGGGAATCTTGGATGTTCTCATAACTTCTCTCAACACATAATTTGTATCCCTGCTTCTGCTTCTAGAATGCTGGGTCATTTGGTCAGAAATTGGTACAGTTTTGTTAATCTTTACAGAATGAAAACGCTGTACCACTTCTTTACTCATAATTTGGAATATGTATCTATAATTTGGCCTTAATTAAATTTAATTAATTGGGTAAAATAATTCTATTGTCTTGAAGGCAGTTCAGAGGAAATGTTTGAAGTATGTGTACTACAGATGTAATGGGCAATATCCTTCGAGAGGCTTCGACCATCGCAACCGATAGTCTGGGAATTGGAGTTGAGACGTGAAAGTTTTGCTAAAGTGTCTCTTCAAAATTTTTCTCAGTTTCATGATAGGTGTTGAGGTCGACATGATATCCATTTCGATCGGCTATCACAGATTTTAACATGCCAGTCAGAACAGTACAATGGGATGTCGTGATATTTTCATGAACTTATGTTTCGTATATATAACTTTGAAATGTATAATATTTAAATTTCAGTTTTCTTTCGTTTGATTACGTTTCAATTGATTTCAATTTTATATTCGTTAACTTCATCAAATATATTTCATTAAATTCTCTTCACTACGTGTGCCTTTATGGTAGATAATATTTTATTTTCAGATTGTTACATTTAGTGATTGTTTATTACTATCTCAATTTTTTCAAATTTCATTTTCGTTGTATATATTCGCTTATACTATCTCTTTTCTGTTTTTTTTCTTCAATTTTTTCTTTATCATTATTATTCATGTACAATTTGTTATTTTCTGCCTGTAATGGGATGTATATCTGTTGAAAATAAATGTATCCGTATTATTATTAATATTGTAACGTTAGAAGTTGCAATTTCAGTAGATAACCAGCACTCGCATCACAAGGTTATGTTTTAGATGCTTGAAACATTATACATACAATCTGAATCAAACTCTTGGCTTAATATTTCACATAAATATTGGATAGTGAAAAAATATTACAACGTTGAATCGAATGTTTCGAGCGGTCAGCTCATTATCAAGACTCATTATCAGTCTTGATAATGAGCTGACCGCGCGAAACATGTCGACTCGACGTTTGTAAGTAATATTATTTTACCATTCAATATATTCGTGAAACATTAAGCCAATTATTATCGAATTATAAACTAAATACTTTGTAAAAACACTAACATAATTACTTATCTCAATAAAAAATTCACTTTTCTTGAAATCTTACTCATAACATATTTAAAATAATTTTTAAATCTCAAATTTTCATCGATAATAACACCTTAATACTTAATTTCACTTACTTGTTTCAATGGTACATTATTGAATTCAATTTGTACGAGTATATCATACTCTAATCTAGATAATTTTGATTTGTTTCCGACAATAATATATTTAGATTTGTCAGTATTTAATGAAAGATTGTTATCACGCATCCATGTATGATAAACAGAATTTTTTTTCGAATTTTCGAATTTTTGTTCTCAAAGTCACTCTTCAAGAAATTTATGAAGATTTCAATTATCCTTCAACAATCATGTTGATTAAACACAATGAGTATTATTGTTTGTGATATTTTCATCTTGAAGTACGTGACATGAATACTTCGGTATTAACCAACACGCGTTTCTCTCTTTCTCGCAATATTTTATACGGAAGATAATGAATAACTCAAATAAAGTAGGCTAGTTAAGAGAAGTATTTGATAATGGCAACTATTAAACGCAAAGGAAAACGACGGTTTATGTTAGATCTTTTCGTGGTCAGTTAGACCGCGACGGTGAATGAGCGCTACTATGTTTATTCACACAAATGTGGTTTAATTGCTTTGCTGGATATTATATTTCACAGTTCCAATTTGCGTGTGTATAACGCAGTTTTCACTCGCTCCGCTAATAAAAGAAAGAAAAGACATATTGTAAAAGAGTTTTATGGACGAATTTTTTTCAAATCATCAATTATACCAATAGAAAATTTCTCATTATAGATCAATTGAATTAGTATACAGGATGTTCAAGAAGCTCTTTAACAGAACAGAAGATTATTCTGAAGTTTCAAAATGTCAATATGTTTATATGAATTTTACGGAATGTGTAACATTTCTGAAAACTTTCAAGTTTCAATTCACCTTCCACTCAAAAACATTTTATCGCTGTATTCGTTCAGTACAAACAATTTTAATTTATTTGCCTCATATTTTATTATATTCAATGATCTACAGTTTAACGCCGTTTCCGAATGGCTTGTAATCATGGTGCATTACCCAACAATTATCATCATCAAACTATTCAAATCATAGACCAACACAAACACCCATGCCTTCACCGGGGCTCGAACTCGAGTTCTACCGCACCACAGTCGGGCGTTCTCCCGACTCAGCCACGGAAACCTGTACTTGCCTCACATCGATTACGAATGAATCCCAGTAAAGATAAAATAATTTAGCTTTTACAGAAGCAGTATTCATTTTATTCGATACTTTTAGAACATGGTTAATTCAGCTTTTTCCAGTCTTTCTAGAAGACATCTAGAAGAGGCGTTGCTGAGTTCTGTCTTTTGTGCTTCAACTTTCTCTTTATCGAAGTTGAATTTATCTACTTTAATTACATTAAACATTTTAATTCTATTTACAACAACTTAATAAACCTCACAAATAACACTCATAAAATAAACACAGAACAATCACCAAACATCACACTTCAAACTCATTTTTTCCAGATCTATCTTCAGTTTCACACACATAAACCAACAATATACATATTCTGGATAAGTATATAAAAAGCTATATGTAATTATATATATATATATATATATATATATATATATATATATATATATATATATATAAATATAAATCACACTTATTATATTAAAATCACCTGGCTTACCATGAGTTTTTCAGAGGCTTCATCATGGTGAAGAAGACTAAAACTTCCGAAGCGAATGCTGAGCCAGAAATATTCCTCAGATGATGAAGATCAATGAGTGAAGATACAAAAAACTAATTTGATTTTTCTAAAAAATAAATTTGACATTTTGATATTTATAGCAACTCAAAAATTCAATTATTCATTAGTTTTGACAAAGTTGTGACATACAACGAAACCTTAACAAAAATAGAGTTTTTCATATCAAAAGAAGCCTGTCATTGCTAAAAACATTCGAAATAAATTATCTAAAAAAGGCAATAAATCAATTTTAAGAAATATATATATATATATATATATATATATATATATATATATATATATATATATAATATATATATAAATGAATAATAGAACATTCATTCAAAAATTTCAATCGATTGAAATAATGATATAGTAATGCTACGAGTGAAGATATACGATGTGATGCCTTCTTATCTTTCAAATGATGAACGTTAGAAAAATATTGAAAGCGATGCCACATCTGATGCAAGCACAAAATAGATGCTCAGTTGATTTCTACGTGAAATTCGTCAGTTCTACCACATCCATCAAAGAGGCAACGATTTAAATCTTCAAACACCTCCCATGACTCAAATTGAGAAACTGTCAAGTAACGAATTACTTTATAATTTCATATAATATAGGATTCAATACATAACACCTTCAGCAATAACAGGCTTTTTGTAATGTGAAATTCTTCATTTTTGTTGATGTTTCGTTGATTACAACTTTATCAAAACTATTGAATGATTGAATTTCATGAATTTTTATTGATATCGAAAGTCAATCTTAATTTTTTAAGAATATCAACTTGACTTTTTTGCCTCTTCGATATTCAGTGGAATATTTCTGGCTCATTCGCTTCGGAATTTTATTGGTCTTCTACACCATGAGGAAATCTCTGTAAAAATCATAATAAGCCAGGTGATTCGAATGATTGTATTATTTTTTTTGAATAGAATTTTACATATTGGAGTTTCAATATACTAATCCTAACTTAAATATTTCAATGTTTATTTTGGGTTTATGTGTATGAACACGATGTTAGATCAGGAAAGAATGAGTTTTGGGATATGTGGTTTGATGATTGTGGTGATTCTATGAGTATAATTTGTAAGGTTTGTTGAATCATTATAGAAAGAATTGAGATATTTTATATCTGTACTTTCATTCATAGTATTTTCCCAACTTTGAGGAATGTATAACATTTCTAAAATTTCTAGATATTTTTTGTCTTTCTCAGTTGCCCAAATATTTGTGTTACTGTAATTAAAATCGGGGTTTTCAGTCATTTTGTGTTGATCTAGGATAATATTTTTGCAATAAAAAACCTTCAATTTATTTAAAAATAAATAAAACCTTATAATTTAAGGATAGCACATACTGCCAAAAATCAAATCGAAGAAATATATACAAAATTAAAAAGTAAAACTGTAACTCAGAGAAAAACTCATACAGTTTATAATATTCCGTGTAACAATTGCAATAAAAGCTATATCGGACAAGCAGCACAAAACCTCGAAGAAAGAATCAAAGCGCATAAATACTCAAAAACTCAAATCACAGCCTTACATAAACATAAAATAACAGAAAAACATGATTTTGATTACAAAAATACGAAAATTTTGGCAACTGAAAAGAACAAAAAAAGTAGAGAAATTTTAGGAATGTTACACATTCGTAAAAATTTAGAAAACACAGTTAATGAAAGAACAGACATTAAACATCTTAATTCGATTTACAACAACTTAATAAACCTCACAAATAACACTCGTAAAATAAACACACAACAATCACCAAACATCACATCTCAACACTCAATTTTTCCAGATCTACCTTCAGTTTCACACACATAAACCAACAATATACATATTCTGGATAAGTATATAAAAAACTATATGTACTTATAAAATGTAAATATGAATCACACTCATTAGAATCACATGGCTTACCATGAGATTTTCAGAGGTTTCCTCATGGTGAAGAAGACTAAAACTTACACTGGCGAATGCTAAGCCAGAAATATTCCTCTGATAATGAAAATCAATAAGTGAAGATACAAAAAAACTAATTTGATTTTTTTAAAAAATGAGTTTGACATTTGATATCTATAGTAACTCATAAATTCAATTATTCATTAGTTTTGACAAAGTTGTAATATAACAACGAAACGTCAACAAAAATAAACTTTTTCATATCAAAAAAAGCCTGTTATTGCTAAAAACTTTCGAAATAAAATAATATATATATATATATATATATATCGGTATTGATGTTGATATTAATATTAAAGGACAATAAAAACCACTGAAATATTGAACATATATTTCATTGGTGTGACAGTATATATATGAACTTACTATATATAGTAAACGAAGCTATCTTGGGACATTTTCATTGTAATCGTAGTCGTGAATATTCTCATGTCTGGGGGCAAAATTAAGCCAGATGGGCGGCGGCAACACTATTCGCAAATTAACGAAAGCTGATAGATTTCTTGTAATATGTTAATTAATTAAATTTATAGCGTTAGTTTTATATTGGTTATCACTCTGTTCCTTGAGAATGTATGGCTGTATATCGAATTTGGTATTTCGGAATTGTTTATCGAATCTGAGAAATTTGGTCAATGAAATCAGTTATTTGCGGTATTATATAAATATTCAGAAGAGGCGAGCACTTCTGGATAATAGAATGTATCCAATAATTCGAATGTTTAATTTCATACGATATTTTTGGAAGTTGTTTTTCCAATTCTGAAGTTGAAATTATTATCTCAGTGGTTGATGTAGAATCTGTTTATGACATTCATAAGATGAGATATGACTTCCATTCAATTAATTCATTTGTGTTTCAGAATATGTATATAAGTAAACATACGAAGAACTGATATGACCATATAATGATATGTGGACATATTCATCATTTTGGGATATTCAAATACCATAATACTCAATATTGAAGAACTGGCTTGACAAGTACTGCTACGACAGAAATTGAAATGTATGGGTAGATATTTATAATCTAAGGGATACTTTTCATTTTGTGAACTCAATTAGGGATGTCACTTTACCAGAAGGCTACATACTTGTTTCTCTGGACGCTGTGTCCTTATTTACAAATATTTCTCTCGAACTGATATTGAATATTTTGAATGAAAAGTGGCATTTAATACAACAGTTTACCACTTCATCTGAAGAAAATTTTTTGCTTCCCATAACATTTATTTTCAATAACACCTACTTCAGCTTCAACAACAAATTTTACAGTTAGACTTTTGGAACACCATTGGGTTCACCAATTAGTCCTATTCTAGCTAATATTGTTCTAGATCACTTGATAGATAATGTTGTTGAATTGCTTCCATTCAAGCTTCTTTTTAGCTTTAAATTTGTTGATGATCTAATAAGTGTGTTGGGTTTTTTTAGGATGTACACCCAGACTCTGTTTATAACTAAATACATTTCAGTGCACCAATAATGTTTGTAGATGACAGTCATGTTGACTGTTTGGCGACTAGCGCCGAAGTCGACGAGATCTTGTTGACTTCTCCTGAGGTTGCGTCCCTAGCATGCGCAGTCGTCTTTTCTTCTTCTTCCTTGCTGTGACTTAGTCTATCGGTTGGTGCATCCAGTGGCAGGATGTGACTAGTCACCGCAAGTGCAATACCATCAGATTCGATCCAAATAATGCTGGATGTTTTCAATTCCTTCAATGCATCACTTCAATTTACCATCGAAGTAGAAATCAACAATGTGTTGCCTTACCTTGATACCAAGCTGATACATACGTCAGAAAATAAAATAATATTAGACTGGTATCAAAAACCTTCAACCTTCATCATCCGGGCGTTTCCTGAATTACCACTCTAACCACCCCATGAACCAGAAGATTAATGCTGTCATCGCGATGAAGAACAGAATTTTACATTTTAGTGACCCACCATTCAAATATAATAATCTTAAGAAACTCTTTGGTATATTCCTTAATAATGGATATCCGAATCACTTATTGAAGAAGGTACTATACAGTTCTTCCTCTCATGATCGACCTGCTGAAGATAATCACTTCGATATAATGTATAAAAGACTACCGTACATACAGCACCTATCACAAGAATTAATAAACATATTTCGTGAGTTTCCTGAGGTCAAAATAGTAAAATATAATGTAATAAAAAACTCAACATTATATACCAGGTTGAAAGATCAAACGCCAGCTATGTACCATAACAACTTGGTCTGCCGAATTTCTTGTAAGGCATGCCAAGGAAAAAATATTGGTCAGACACAACAATGGCTCAGTCAACATAGAAGTGACTGTAATATAGGCAAGAATTCATGCGCCTCGGTACGACATCACAAAAAAACAGGACACAACTTTGATTTCCAAAATGTCGATATTCTTGACCACGAAAATAGATGTGCAAGCAAGTTGTTTTTGGAGATGTTACATATAAATGTAGAACAAAAAACAGCTATAAATTTCGAAACCGATACTGGTTAACTGAGTAATATTTATGTCAATATCTTGGATAGACTGAAATGAGCATACATTTTTATATTGACTAGTAAGAATACATCTTGATCTCCCAGTCTCGTCTTGTTGCTGTCTGCATAGACATGTCTCGTCTTTGTTCAGTGTTGTAGTTGTTGAATGTTTTTATAAATAACTCATGTTCTTTGTAAGTGATATTTCTGTTCAAAGTTTTCTTGGATACCTCTATTGCTTTGTATTGTCTTTTGTAGTTTCTCCTGATGAAGTCAGTGAATGACTGACGAAATATTGAGAATTGAAGGTGAAGAGTTTTCTAATAAAAATCAAACAGAATTCATATAATACGGTTGATATAAGATTGAAATTAATAGATATTTCTGGATAGTCTTCTTCATAGAAGAAATGAATGGATTTTTCATTTTTTATAATATTAAGTATTGAATTATAAATCATGTCAGAGGTCAAATAACAAAAAGAGTTCGAGTGAGAAAAAAAAGGAGACTGAAAAATGAAGAATATATTAATAAATCTCTAGTACAGAATTTGTTAAAATTTCATGGCATGTCCTACTGGCTCTTCCGCAATAGAACTCTTCAATATGCATATCAAATTTGGGTTGAGCAATATCCTCTACATGGAAAAGTTACTTCTTATGAAGTTTGACATTCTAAAAATTCTGACCATTTTACGATTTGCTCAGTCTGCACGTAGATCTTGTTAACTTCTTCTGTTATTTATGTGAAAATCTGCATTCGATCTGAAATTGTTCTTTTTCAAATTATTGCATTGAATGAGGCATTCGTGAATAAAAAGATTAGTCAAAATCTGGATTTTTGGCTGTTGAAATGCATTTCTGCAGGAGGTCGATAGTTTAGATTTCCTTATATTGTTATACACCTTCTTTGAAATCTGAAAATAGACATCTCCCGAGAAGAGCAGCTCTATAGATGAACATCAGTTTTATGTGTTACTCATTATCGCGAAGTACGCTACTCTCAAACCATGGACTGATGACAAATATCCTCTTCACAAGCTCCTCGGACAACTGACTCCTAAAATGTTTTTTTATATTATACCAACATCAATGAAAACACTGATATAATCATCAGGACCAATATTCACGATAAAAACTCTCAAATTGAATGAAGGTGTGGTCGTTTTGCCTGCATTCTGATCTAATATTTTCGAGAGGAACCCATTTTTCCACACTAGTCGTAATCTTGTCACCCAACTTTGAAGTTGAATGAAAAACCAGATCAGTATTCGACACAGACAAATTTGTGTCATCAGCAAACAGTTGTATTAGGCAAGCAACTGAGGAAATCTTCCATGGAGACCAGAAAATAAGATGCCCCAATACTGAGTCCTGTGGAACTCCTATCTCCACCAACGCAAACTTCGAATACTTCATGCACCACCACTGAGGAAAATTAACCTACTGAATATGAAACAATCAAACTCAGACTACTGTCACTCAAACCAAAGTTCTTCAGCTTTCTCAGCAAACTAAAGTGGTATATAAATATATTGTCCGAAAAATCCATGATATTTTCAGGAATTTGAATAGTTAGTAATCCAAAATGGCATGATCACATTGATGAAACGAATAACAAACATAATGAAGCTTATAGAATTAAGAGTACACTGCAGTAATTTAAACTATAATTCAAAATGTGTGGTTGGTGTACAGAAATAGATGCCTTATTATCAAACTATAGTTTAACACTCAATATTCATGGAAGGACATCTCGTAAATATATCATCATTAAGAATAATTTTCTCACCCTGTCTTTTATAATACAGTTTTGGATGTTAATTGCATGTTGAAGAGAATAAAGATAACTTTGTTGATTTCAATTGTAATCCGAACGTTTTATTCAAATCAGAATCATAAATTAGTTGAATATATGTACTCAATTTTTAGTCATGAATATCTTCAATCATTTCTGAATTTGAAGTCACAAAACATTCATTCGTTTAGGAAGAGAGTTAGGTTTCTGGTGTTCAAAGGATGTTCAAAGGACTATAGTGTGGCACAGTAATAGTTTAATCAACAGTTAGGCTACCACAATTACACATATTCACATTATTCATATCATCCAATATTTTCATTATTGATCACTTTTCTTGATGGATTTCTTTCAGATTTCCTTGATTACGTCCATGGAAGCGATCGATTTCAAGTCAGCCGATAGAGAATTGAACTGTGCAATACTCAAAAATGTACTCAAAACTGAGAGTTAGAATACGCAAACATAAAACTTGAAATGATTTGTTTTATGGTTTCTTATTTGAAAGACTTTGTTCTGGTTTCATGCCTGAGAACCTTTCTCACTTGTCTCACATGGCCAATTCTGCCATGTCGTAAGAAATCAATCCCAAATACACTTTTTCTTGGAAATTCTTTATATTTGGTGTTTGATGTTGTGTATTTGTTTATCTTTAATTATTCTGCGCATGCTTGTGTTCTTCAAGATTTGCAGTTATCTTAGGTTATCCGCTGAGATAATAATATTCCTGAGAGCATTCAGGAATCCAACAGAAGTTAGAACCAATAATAATGTAAATAAAACCATAATGTAAATGAAATAAAATCAATGAATTATAAAGAATAATTCTTAACATTTCATTGACATTACAATTATTTCTGGCCTTGTTCGTTTTATAGAATATTTCCGTCCTACATTTCGCATTCGTTTTTGAAGCTGAAATTATGATTAATTTTTATGCTTCAGTACTCAATGTCTTCAACTATTGTTAGTTATTGTTAATCGTTTGTATATCTTGTCTGTATATTTTACGTATTTATGACCTATAGTACGCAATCTATCTCTCAAGAGACACGGAGGTTTCGCTTATCACTTGTCGAATCAATGTCAAATAACAAATTTCATTGAAACTGCAATTAAAATGTACATACACATAAAAATAGAGTCAGTACAATCTGCACTAACAAAAATAATTTGTGAGTGCAGATTGTATAATATTGATGTTATATAAGTTATATCAATATAACATAATGTTGAATAATAAAAAGAACAAACTAGATTTATATTGAAAATTGATTTCTAGAATATTTTTCAGTGAAATTAATTGTTTTCAAATAGAACAAACTTGATATTGTTATCGAAAAAGGATGGAAGAACACAAAAATTCAATTTTATTGAATAAACCAACTAGTGGATTCAATCGTTTTCTGGATTCCAAAGAAAGACATTTATCACATTCAGGTAGTAATGTAAGAGATAAAATACCCTTGATGTCATAGAAATATCGACTCCCATGAAGAAGAGTTCATCTGTTTTCTAGTATCATTGGATTTTTCCTAAACAGTTGTTTTGAGTTATGTGATATATGAGTAGAAATTATACATTTTGAAAATTACTTAATATTTTTATTACTCTTGATAATGGAGTAACCAACCGAAACATATGTTGAGTTGTTAATATACTCTGTCAAACTTAAACGAAATGTTCAATTTTATAGTTATAGTACCCAGAATAATATGAACCCATCCTCAATTATGGCGTGAAAAATGAAAGAGAATTTAAGTACTCAACCGAAATGTAGGTACTTAGGTATGAGGTTTCTAGTTCACTGTCTCCTTTCACGGAGTATTGAATTGAAAACAATAGTAAATCAAAAGTATGAACTTAAAACGAATTTCGTAATAATTTCCAGCTATAAATCACAACGCGCGATGGTAAATTATAACCTTTGCTGGCATTAGTTTCAATATTATAGAACACACAAAGTATATACTATCCGTACTTCAAATGCATCATTATGAATAATTGATCTACTTTTTATAGAAAAAGTGAAGTAATTTTCACAATATCAAGGATAGAAATTTTCATCATTGAAAATCTTGTCTAGGTATTTGGAATTACTGTGTACGTATGACCTTATCGATTGATAATGCTAGTTAATGACCAGAAGCAGAAAAAGGGAATTCTATTTTTTCATTATTGTTTCATTTATACTGAGATTCGGTTTTTACTACCTTTGAGGTTCTTCAAAAAATGTATGCAACGTTTTATTCTTGTTTGATATATCACCAAGGAAAACATTCGAAGATAATGTGAACAATTATTTAGTGTAGATATAGTTATTGAGGTTTTTGTCCGATTTATAGTATAGAAATACAGAACGTAGAGATCGAGAATGTATAATTTCTGTACGTTGTTCAGCTTAAAACTTTATCTACGAATCGTTTGCTTGTTGTTCTCCGAAAATAATATGTGCTTATATGTGGGTAATAACGGGTGATTTTTTAAGAGCTAAGTTTTTCAGGTTGGCGGCGCTGGTTGGTAATGGCATCCGAACGTCATCTGTCAAAGTGAAAAGTTTTCATTATACTCTTCGATTTTATCGAAGGAGTATAGTATGGAAAGACTTACAAACGCGCAACGATTGAAAATTGTTGAAATTTACTATCAAAATTCGTGCTCTGTGTAAATGTGTATCGTTTGTAACGACGAAAAATTGTATTGTGTATAGAGAATAATTTCCCTAGTGAACTTCAACTGAATCCCTGAAGCAAGGACTTTTGTCGCCGTTCTTTTGAATTGGTCACTTCGATTTATCCACTAAGTTGACAACTGGTCTATTTAAAACGACAATTTGGTCAGTAATGATGTACAAAAATGTATAAAATGAAATCAATATCCTCTCAAAAATAATTGTCTTCGGGTGTAGAAAACTTCAATATTGCATTTTCACTGGCCAAGCGAAAACATATATCACATACACAAAAAAGATTCGAAATCAATCAATGACAAAATAAAAGAAGTTTAATCAAAATTTTCATACCGTTTCAGGTTTCAGATGACTTCCGATTCTTTGGTTGAATTGTGCTACGATTGACATTTCTTTATTCAGAAAATTATTATAGCTTCATTCAGAAAACCAAAATAATTAGAAAAGTTGCCGAAGTTAAATATTAATGAATAAAAACTTTTATCTTCAATAAGAAGGATTCTGGTAGGAACATATAATTCTTAAAATATTTCAATGAACTCACATTTGATATTTCAATTCAATAAACTCACACAATCAAATTAAACAGCAATAACATAGCAAAACGTTAAACATAGCATTGTGTTATGTAACAACACAATGAAAATCAAAATTTTTTTCTGCATTTCTAACATTCAACAGCAATAATAATAGAAGATTATCAGCATTTCAATGAGGTAGAAAATCGTAGTAATTGTGAGAGTCGAAGGGAATTATAACTCTCAATGCTTGCAATAGACACCATTTCTGGACCAAACGCCAAAAAGACAAAAGCCACCTAAAACTTTTTTCTGCTGGTTAAATTTTCAGGAATGAACAGCACCTTATGTCGAGTTCTGCCGTAAGAGATCTCTCGATATTCTGCATCAAAACCTACTTTGTACTTTATTTATTTGTAATTTTTTGAACAGCTTCGTGTGAAATTGGAATTATTTTTTGCTTGAATGGGCGTATAAAGTCATGAATAAACGTACTTATTTCAGTATAGTCCTCAAAAAAAGTTTTTTTAAATATTCAACTATATGAAGCTATTTAGATCTTCTTCATTTGGAGAGTTCTGCATAGTTCTGCATTCTGAAGGTAGAAATTCATCTTTCATTGATTTTTCTCCTCAATTAAAAGCTGTGCACTGCATCGTCCATCTGGGTATGACCTTTTCCAAAGAATTTATGTACAGAGTACAATTTTTTCCATTGGTAAGTGCAAAAGTGCATCAGCAAAGAAAATGGTCCTATTATGTGCCCTACATCCATAGGAATAAAGGATAATAGAAATGCACTTCATCTTCATGGTGAACAGTAAACTTTACGATGTATTATAAGGTGTGTTCGAGATATGATATCTATATAAAAGTTAATTTTTCAAGCATTTCTGAAGTCACATCTCATCTATCATATCAATAAGAATGAAATTAATTTCTATATCAATGTCTTCATATTATTGTGGGTATGTGTGGTTGTGTGTTTTTAAACCGGAAAATATATTTAACCGGAAAAATAATAATAATTGATTGATAACTCATTGTTGAATACTTTTTAAACAACGGTATTCAATGTTATCCCGTGTCTTCATTTTTTCAACATTTCTTACTAGTGTAGGGCGACAACTCCTGCCCAAAATGAAATTTCCGTACTCAGTTCCTTTCTTACATAAAATGAGTATAACTTCTCATATTCTTACCTTCCTATACACAGGCATTTCTTTCATTGATCTCATTAATATATTCTGATAAGATTTAGGTTAAAATGAATCAGAAATACTCTCCTGAGATTCAGGAGATGACTAGCTTCAGATTCCTTAATACCTACGTATTATATCCAAAAATCCATTTCGTAGCCATATGTTATATAAAGTGAAGGAATGTACAAAATGCAACTGAATTATCGATGCTTCCAGGAAAAACGTCTTTTCTAAATGAGTCAGTCAGGCCAATGATTCACTAAAATCATGCAACGGCCCGGTTCTATCTGAAATTCTTCGACTTGTTAACTCGTTTTCATTCAACGCAACCGATTAATAAGACCCAAGTTCAATCGCCTTTCGGAGTGTTCACCCTGCTACTTTTTACGATAACTTTGGAATTATCGGAAATTTAACTTTCACCTTGCAGACTGCTTTGTCGTGCTTTCTTTTAGAACAAATTCTTTGAAATTAATGAATAAAGAACGTTATTTCCGTTTTTGAGAAATGGGTACGAATTTGCGCGAGAATTTTTCATTACATAGTGTTTAGTAGACATCCGCCGTTCTGATAAGGTGAGAGATCTTGGTGTACTCTTTGACCAGAAACTTTCCTTTGTCCCACACATCACCCAACTTATTTCATCTGCTGCAAAAATATATGAATTCGTTATACGTAATGGCAAATATTTCAATAATTCCTCAACATTCATGGGACTATTTAATATAGTCCTAATCCCTAATCCGTAGCAAGTTGGAGTATGACAACAATATCTGGCATCCCATTTACACTTGCAATCAACGCCATATTGAGACTATTCAGAGAAGGTTCTTGAAATTCTTAGTTTGGAGGGAGGATAAAGTTTATCCACACAGAGGAGTCAATCATAACGTATTATTGAGTAGATTTAGTTTAATCTCATTGCAGTGATAAACTTCATCACTGAAATTTTTGTACAAATTACTGCACAATAGTACTGATAGTCCTCATCTCTTGTCCGCTTTGAAATTTCGTGTTCCTAGGCAAAATTCTCATAATACAGAATTATTCCACCTAGAGACTCCGATGACTGACTCTCTAATATGACGAATGGAGTCTACATTCAATAGAGTTGCCTATAATTGTGACATTCACATTGACTCCATAGAATTTATTCTCAGGAGTTATGTGAACGAAGAAAATCTCTCAAAATGAATTGATTTAGATTGAGTTCTTTGTAATATTTCATTGGATGATATGATGTAGTTATAAGTTACTATTTTAGTTTTTTTTTTAGATTAGATTGAGCTCTTTGTTTAATCTTGTTTTCAATTTTTTAGTTATGTATTCAACATTTTTATTAATTTCTGTAATTTGGTGTAATACCTGTTGAGAATAAAGAACTTATTATTATCATAATTATCCGCGAAGGAAATGAAAAAATAATTCTATGAACCACTTTTATGTATCTTGACTCTTTTGATGTTCTTCGGAAACCCATCAAATCTGCAATAAACTTACAAAATAAGTAATTAATGTTTGTGTAGAAGCATCAAATCTTCTTCTTTTCCTCTTCAATTTTTTCTTTTTATTTTTTAACGAAACATCAAATTATCATTTGGTTCTTGTATATTACTAATTGAATTATATTTCATTTGATTTTCGTTGACTTCATTACCTTCTGTTGACCACTTTGTGACTTTGTAATAGTTAATATGTTATTTTTCGTTTTTTCCATTTGTTTATTCTATATTACAATGATTATATAATCAATTCAAATTTTATTTTCGTTTATATACTTCTTTGTTTTTCAATTTTTTCTTATTCAATGTTATTCGTATTCAATTCTATATTTTTTGCAGTAATTGATGTATATCTGTTGGAAATAAATGTATTTCTATTATTATTATTATTCTCCCTATTGATTTCTGAATTCTTTAAAACACATCAGGATCGTTTTTTATTATTGAGTCAATATGAGTCCTCATTATTGTGTCAAGTCTAATTTCTAGTTAATCCTTCCCTAAATATGGTTCAGTTATGATTGATACTGGATTTCTTATCAACATGTAGTCAATACTCATCGTATACAATTTCATCGGACAATATGAAGTTATTTTGTATTGTACTAATTAACCGACAATTCATCAATTATATATTACAATTCACCTAATTATAATCGATGTTATCGAATTGTTTTTTGGCAGCTAGAAAAAACTGTAATATTCGCGGCTTCGAGTTCTTAGTTATTCAAATAATTATTGGTATTCAGTCAAAAATTCAAAAAGCATGAAATAGTTGCACTAATTACCTATAAGAGAAGTGGACAATTGAACCTAGTAATTCATCAAATATTACAGTTGCATAGTACAACGGGCAGACACTATTGTCAAAGAAATTATGTGTAGTTGTGTCAAGAACTATTATTATACCTCTTGTTTTGAGTGTTCTATCAAAAAAGGGTACAGTGTACTCTTTTTAATAGAGTTGATCGAATTATGTTGATTTCTTGGTGAAACAGCGTTTGATATATTAAATAAAAAACACTTGGCTCAGTTTAACAAAATTTCATTGTTGCTTGACAGTTGCTCCAGAGTGTTACAACATGTTAGTAAGTATAACTTTTGACAGTTGTATAACACTCGTGAACAGTTGTGGGAAACAATATAATTTTGTAAAACTAAGCCAAGTAATTTTTATTCAAGTTAGTACTCTCCATTTTCGCTGGTAGTCATAGCTGTCTTCAGAATGGGTTGATAGAAGTAGGAATGATTATTTGATCTGTTTTTAGTCATTAAAGTCTTTGAACACTTTCAAACCTTTCGCGGCTAGTTGTTGACAGTCGTAGTTTGCATTGGTTCAGTATTACTGTGGATAATTCAAATTTACAAATAGTGTAATCTTTGAAAAATATTGTATTAATAGTATTTAAAATAATTAGCAAAATAGGTTATTTATTCTCAACAGGTTATGAAACCCAATTACAGAAAATAATATAATAAAGCTTAAAAATAACTAAATAACTCAATTACTAAAATGAAGCTCAACTCAATCAAATAAAAAAAATTTAAAAAGTAACCAATAACTAAATAATAAAATGAAATGAAATATGACAATAAACAAAATCCAATTCAAAACTTTCTAGTCGATTTCCCTTCTTCACATTACCCCTAATAGTAACTGCAATGGAGTCAAAGTTAATGTCACATCAACTTCCATAAACTACATGAGGAATTGTACTAGTGAGTTGGTCCTTGTAGTCTCTAGATGGAATTTGGCTATGAAGACGAGCAAAAAATGGAATGCTTTGTCTCATTCAAATTACCAGAGAATTCAAAAAAGTTTGTGAAATTGTTTCATATTCACTCTGTTGCTGACACTTCAATCTTAATAGAAAATTATTCTGAATATTCACTGTAGTGGCGAGACTATTATTACAATATTAAAATATTGTAATAAAAGTCATTAATTTTCTCATTGAATTGAGTTTTAAAAGCATTATGAATATTCTGAAAAGATAATAACTGATTGAAACGTGCAAATATATGTTTCAATGCGCCAAAAATATGAAATAAGCTAAATTTTTCCGGAATACTGCCGATTTTGTATCTTTTTTTTCCTTATCTTTCAGTTTTTTTTGTACGAAATGTGTGAAATACTTTTCAATCAACCTGAAGGTATATAGTTTCGAATCATAATGAGGGTAATGAGCGAATCTCTCAGAATTTTCGATCTGCAAATTTGTTCAATTTGCTTTATATTGTTCTTTAATGAATCACAACGTAGGGAAAGAATTGATGAATAATTCAGTCAACAACAACAACGCTTCTCTTCACAATTAGTAGCGGTATGCTAGTGGAAAATCGCAACATCTTAACTTTCTTAAAACCTTAAGTGCCATAAAAACGTCAGTGAACTATACGGAAGACCCTTATCCACCAAGATTTCAACTGGACACACTCATTCAATAAAAGTTTATTCATGTAAAATGAATATGACTCTATAGAATGCGTAATTCACAAATTTATATTTTCAATGATAGTCTCGTGAATTCCTTTAAAGTTGCAATTGCATAGAATATACATCCTATCGACTGAACAACTTCGAATAAAATCCGAAGTATTCAACTGTATGCTAGAAGTTTTGAGATTTTCCATTATTCTACCAATATTACAATATTGTTCAAAGTCTTACAGAAACAATATGAGCCTTTTTATCCATGTGTCCCCAGTTGTATCCTGTTTCATAGACTAATAAAAAATGATACAGAAAGTCATCAGAGGATTCAACTAGCCATTTATAAGATTTTCCTCGCAAATATAGTGATCGCTCAACGTTAATAGTGAAAAATTACAAGTAGACAAAATAAAAAACGATAACACCTCTACTCTATTTCTTGGCCAAAAAGTTTTTGACCAAAAACACATTCGTTAACATTTTTTCAACAAACATACTGAAGATGTTTATATTTGTTCATATTCATAGACAAGGAAACTAATAACACAAACTCCACTCCAATTTGTCCTTGGCTGAAATGTTCAGGCAACAAAAATAGTTGTAACATACTTCGTGAAAAGGCTAATTTTCTGGGTATGATAATGAACACAATGATATACACTATATATATTTTTCGAGCAATTTATCTGATTTTATTTGAGGTGATGCGAAATAGCAATTTAATTGTTTTTCTATCAATTTATAAAATTCGATATTCTCTCCTTGAGTTAAACTCATCAGATAATCATTGAATTACTTCATCAAGTCAATGAGAGACGTTTTACATATCTTGCATTCCATTAAGATGCATATATTTACATTATTATTATACAATTATTGAATAAGTGAAAACATGCTATCTAGGAAATATCTGGTAGTCACTTCGAATCAGGTGAGTAGGAACTACTCAGATGTGATCGCACTATCTTGACTTATCAAAGAGCTCCCCACAATAGGCCTGACCTGGTCCTGGTTGACAAATGAGCGAGGGAAACTACATTTATCGAGGTAGCCATTCCAAATGAGAATTGCCTAATTGAGAAGAGTGCCGATAAAATCTCTAAATATCGAGAACTTGAAGTGCGATTGCAGAAACAGTGGCAAGTGAACGTTGTCAAGACTGTTAGTTTTGGGATCCACTATTATGATCCCGAAAAATAACCTGAAAAACACCAGAGAACTATGACTCAGCGAACATCTCTATGAGGAATCACAGAAATTAGTGCTACTTGCCACAGCCAGGAGTATCAGAAAGTTTTCAGGGCATAACGGAAATCAACGCCTCGAAGGTCCCAACGCGTGAAGATTGCCGCCGGGGTGAACGCCGCCACGGGCCCGACAATTTCGGAAGGGCCCCAACAGATCTCAACCCCTCTGAAATTTAATATTTGGGATGAGTGAAAGTTCTATTCTGAGGGAGAGTGAAAGTCGTGAACCTTTAAATCGGGGATAACCTTCAAAGCATTTCTTCTAACGCAGTGCTTCCCAAACTGTGCGTCGCGACCCACTGTGACATTATTATAGAATAGACCATTCGAGAAAAATTTGAATTCCTCTTCAGAAGGTTGAACAGAAAAAAGCACATTCTTCTCATAAGTAAACAATAGAAGAAGTGAAATAAATATGCCATTTTGAAAATTTTACTCATATTTAATTTCAATTGTTTTTTCTTCGTAGTTTTTAGTGAAAATCATAAACCTTTCGTGTAATCAGAAGCATCTCGTAAAATTATTCAATGTTCTCGTCATATAATGACATTGGTATTACACTCTTTAAAATAAGAACGTAGCCCTTCAATATGTCGAATATATTCAGGAATTTCATTTGGTTCAGCATTTTCAATTTCATTTATTCAAAATTTCATTTATTTCATATAACCGAAAGCTATCTGCTTTCAAATATTTGATACACTCCAGAATATTTCACTGATTGTGGAACCAATCGATTATTTTCAACAATACCAGTATGTACATTATAAAATTTTCTATTGCATTGTTAAAATCATAAATGTTAACTGAATTCCTCTCAGTAATTTATTTTTTACTCATTTAAAGTTTTATTTTTCAAATATTTTTCAAAAATTTTTCATATATTCCTTTAGGGTAAAAGCCTTTCCACCTTTTCATTTTTTCCGATCTACAGCACTGATGCAAAAGTACTACTCTTTCAGATATCTTGGCGAATTCAACAATGTTTCTGAGATTTTTCTTTACTAAGAAGCCTAATCCTGCAGTCCTATAAAGCACGTATAAAAAGTCCTATAAAGCACAATAAAGAAGAACACAAAAACAAAACGTTTTGTTTTTGTGTTGTTCTATGTTACAGACCATTTTTCGCACACCTGCTCGTGAAGTGTAGAGAGTTTTCGATTTTATATGTTGGCAACTATGCATGGATGGTACTGAGAGTACGGATGAAACGAAACCACAATAGCAACTATTTCTTTAGAATTGTAACTCGTGTTCTAAGATAGTTTTAAATGTTATAATAAAGGTAGTGTTAATTCAAACAAGCTTTATTGTTGACGTTGTATTATGATGACTCATCACCTCTTCAATACGAACGTTAGATTGATGATAACCCAGTTTTGTCTTTTACCGCCTAATGTAGTTTAGATAATCCCGTCAGTTGTGACCAAGATCTAACATTGTATGTGAAAATGTATAGATATGTTGTGAGTTTCATATATTTTCTTTTATTTTCAATGGTACTTGATAGAGAGTTGTGGTCTCTTTTCCCCCAGCCCACTAGTCGGTTTAGGGGATTCATTGATCGTTCCAGTTTCTTTAACATTGGTTTCAACAGTTTGTTTGATTTCCGTTCACAGATGTTTAGTTGCTATTTATTGGTTTTTGAAATCGTGTAGGCTTACAGGGCCGGTATCCATTGTGAAATATGGTGATATAATCTTCCGGGCTGATTGGCTGTGGTCTCTAACGTTTCGTCCCTAACTGCGAGAGACATCTTCAATGGCGGCGAGTGCTTCAACGTCATTGTTTACTGGGCAACGACTCTGGAGCAACTGATGATCATCAGTAGAGACGAATCGTCTGGAAAAGGGGGAGCTTGCCCCAATCAGCGCAGAATATAGTATCACCATGTTTCACTATTAGTTTTTTGTTATGTAAATGTTAGTAATAGAACTAGAAGTAGGCAGCTTAATAACGAAAGCAGTAGTTTTACTAAACTGATAGGAGATTTAGGGTGTTGTTTTCTTGACTCTTTTTCACATTCTGAAAAGGATAAAGGTGTTTATTGTTTCCATTTTTCTGGAATTTTTTCATTCTTTTCTAGTATCAGTTGATCATACGTCAGGTATGCCCCTCTTCCTATCTTCGAATAACTCGACTAGCAATATTTCATTTTTGTCCAACCATTCTTTCGGATATACCTAAGAGATATAAGAGTCATAAACTAGATTTCTTCAATTCTCAAAGATCTCCTATTACTTTCAATTGTTCGGAAACGAACATAATTTGTTCTTGGATTGTTTCTATCTCAATTTTTGTTTCGTATGTGACGAACTCCCTTGATTGCGTAATACTCAAAATTAATTTTATTTTGTCTAGTACCACAAAATATCTGTTTGGTGTAGTAACTCTTGCATTGATGTTTTTCTCTTTTCAAGCTAAATATCATAATGTTATTACTTCCCTTCCCTTATTTTGAGCTGTTCTTACTGTTCTGATCTCTTTCCATAATTTTTTCTCCCTGTTTATAGATTCATATTTTCTCCAACTAGAGGAATTGACTCCTCTCCAATTCTGTCCACAATATTTATGGCAAGAGACGATGTTAATTCGGCATTCTCGTTTTGCATCTCTAACTTCATCTCGTCCGAGAATAATTGGAATAAACTTTTTTTTATTGCGAAATTATGCGGATATAGAAACCTGATGCTGAAAATATTTTTGTACTTCAATTGAATAAATTGAAGTTGAGCATAAGCTACTCAACTTAACCTCTATAATATAACTCGACCGCTTTCGAAAGTATATACTCCATTATAAGTGGAACATCTCCTAGAAGCACCCAAACGATATTCAGGAATTTCCAACATATTCCCAAGCCTCAGAAGGCGTCCGCTAGCACTGCGACTGACAAGATCATCTCTCAAGTAGAAGAGAGAAGAACGCAATATTACAGAATAACTGAAGACCAATTCGATATTTAATAAGATTATCTACTATAAGCTAATTTAGCTCATTAATTCCTGTAGACGTTCTGTCATATCCGCATTTTCTCCTCTCAAAGCATACAAGCAAGAATAAATTAAAAAAGTTCCATAGCCAAGGACCGAGATAACCAACGTTTCAGACAAGTTTCCCGCAACAGAAAACCAAGCAAGTGCCGATTTCTATGGAATATCCTCATAACTGAATAAGTTTCATTTACTATCAGAGATACATGCTTCTCCAACCGGAGCTTCCGATAAAAACTTTTCTATGGTTTGGCTGGCTTTTTAGACTAGTTTCAACGGCCTAACGTCAGTTAACAGCTGGAACTCAGGATAAGCAACTTCAGTTGAGACTATACTGCTGAATAATGAGATGTAACATTCCTTCGGGTTCAAGGTTGTGAAGCTTCGAGAAGTTGCAAATGGCATTAAGATCTACATTTAGTTAATGAAACACTGTATCTACATTGAACTGATAATAATACTTTAGAATCAACTTAAATATTGATTCTAAATTCCGTGAATTTCAGTGAAACGCTCAACTTAGCGAATAGTTTGCACTATTTCTAGTCACTGGTTTTCTGTCGGAGCTAATCACTAAAGTGTTGACATTAACGATACCGAAAACGGAATCACCCCTTAAATCTTATCAGAAGACTAAAAATACACTGGTAGGTAATTTTGATCTATGGGAGACGGTTAGCGTCATCGCTGAGAAATTACGAACTCTAGAGGTCGTCAAAGTAAAAATAAACTGAAAGCCTAGTTTTAACATTGATTGAAATTCTGTGGTGTAATTATCTAATTTTATACCATTATCGAATTATGATTATACTCGTCATTGAACATTGTTCGGATGATTTGAAATGATATTTCCCAGTTTTTAATTTTACCTTTAATTAATCCAGTTAAATTTCAATAAGAATTACTGTTTTAATTGAAGCAATGCTATGATCGAAATGCACATAATTGTCTCATATACTTTGTTCCAGATCAGAGAATCTGATTGAAGAATACGTTGAATACTAATGAGTTATCTGTGTTAAGCTGCCATTATTCAAAAAAAAAATTGACGAAGAGAATATCAGTGTATTTCTTCGACAACAATTACTTTCTATTTGACAACACTTGGAATGAATTCTAAAAAAATTATTTATCACGAAAATTTATTTCGAGCTCGGTAGACCGAAATGAGTTAGTACCATTTACCTTAATTATGAATATCGGATATCAATTCAAATTGAACATTTACCTCAATATTTCACGAATGTATTGAACAATAATTCAATAGTGAAATTAATGAACTTGAATTGTCAACGTATTTCGATTGGCCAGAACATCATCAAAACTCATAATGAGCTTCATTCTTGATAATGGGTTGAGACAAGTTGACAATTCAAGTTTATTTATTTTTTATCGTATTATTGTTCAATACATTCGTGACATAGGCCGAGTGTTTAATTCAAATTAATATTAAACATGTTTCACTACTGAGAAAATTGAGTATTCAATATCGGTTAATAAATAATAAATGATTTTTGATTTTTATATAAATAGTTTTATATTTTGTATAGATAATAAATCGAAATTAACACACATGACTTAAGTTTCACTGAATATATTAAAAACTCTTCATTTGTATCGGGTGGTTAACCCACTATCAAGAGTATACAATGCCACTCATTGATACTCCCGATAATGGGTTAACCACCCCAAACATATGAAGAGTTTTCAATATATTCAGTGAAACTCAAGTCAAATGAGTTCATTTTAATTTATTGTTTCAATATAATGTTTCACCAAGTGATATAATAATATAATAATAATAATAATAAAAATAATAATAATAATAATAATAATAATAATAATAATTATAATAATAAAAATAATAATAAAAATAATAATAATAATAATAATAATAATAATAATAATGAAAATAATAATAATAATAATGATAATAACACTTTATTTAGCTATAAACTATTGATAACAAACAAGATTATAACATCCACTCAATACTCAATCTCAATCAAAACTTTTCGTGAAAATATATTCTGCTAACAATCTTTTGTATTTTTTATAATCATCACAATATTCCAAATTTGTTGGCAAGCCATTGTATAGACGGATCGCTCTGCTGAATATGGACTTGTTCATAAATGTAGAATTGAATATCTCAACAGGAAAATCATTTCGACGTCTCGTATTGTAATAATGAATCTCATTTACGAATTTTATATTCTCAATCAAGTAATCAGGCAATATATTATTTCTCAATTTATAAAGTTTTGAATGCAATTCTCTGATGGACAATCAATAATCTTAACACCTAAGGCATTCGGTTTACAGGTGTTCTTTTTATACATTTTGAAACTACTCTCATACCTCTATTCTGTATCTTCTATAACTTTTCAATATGACCTTTTTGTAAGTTGAACAGGATCGAAGAACAATATTCCACATGAGGAAGCACCAACGATCTCAACAACAATAATGTTGTATGACCTCTTTGGACATTTTGCTAGCAATGTTTTTCACATGACTGTGAAATCTTAAATTTTCTTCTATTATCAACTCAGATACTTAATTTCACCAACTCGTTCGATGTTCTGACATTATATTTTTACAAATGAACCATTTGAATTGTGATTAAACAACTTAATCCTGCTACCTATTTACATAAATTTCGAGTTTTTAATATTTACTTTGAGATTATTATCACACAACTAAAAGAAAAGTCTATCCAAATCATCATTGATTAATTCAAACATCTACATTATCTTCAGAAATAAAAATTATTGTATCATCAGCAAATAACGATATTTCGCAATTCAACACATATTTAAAAATATCATTTACATACAACAAAACAGCAATGGCCCCAACACCGTGCCCTGTGGAACTCCCTGATCATTTATTTTGCTCGGGGATAAGAAATTTCTGAATTTAATTTCTTGATCTCTACCATTTACTTACGATTCAAACCATCTAAGTACATTTCCCGTAAGTCCCATCTTTCCCGGTTTTTTGATAATAATTTCTTATCAACAGTTTCAAACCTAAGATAAGCGAAACCTCCGTGTGATTTATTTTGTATAGATAGTTGTATTCAAAATTTTTGTGAAACTAAGTTGGGTGTTAACTAAGATTCATTCAGCTAATAATGGAATGTCAGAAAAATATTCATATGACCATAATTCTAGTTAACATATTTTTCTGGCTTGAGTGGCAGTCTATCAGAATGAGCTTAACTCTCACCTTGTGTACTTATATCTGTGAATTTCGAACTTCAATGACATTTTTAGGAGATTAGGAAATTGAAAAATTGGAAAACTATGCTCTTGGTCTTGAAATTTACCTTGATCTGTACGAATGGAATATATATCTGTCATCAATTATGTATGTTTTTGGTTCAATCAGCTGCGATAACGTTAACGATTGCTTTCCAGATTTCTTTTATGTTTTTTCAGGAATCCAATGATTTCTGCGAATTGTTTTATTCTTCAAGTACACTCTTGAAAAGGACATAATTTTTATTGACATCTTCCATAAATTGCAACATTGCTTTAGTTCTCATGAATATTTCGATGTATTGGAGAAATATTCTCAATTATAATTATATCTTCTAAAATGAAAAATGAAACCTCATTAATGTTGAAATGTTGAAATGAAAGACTAAAATTGAACGTGATTTCTTCGTACTGCGATTCAATTAATCAACTAAAAATCGTGCAATGGTTTTCTAAAATGCTCTTTCTCTCAAAAAGTTAACTTTTGAACGTTCTTTCAGGAAATCTTTTATTTGAATTTTGTGCCAATTATATTTTCTATAATATGAGTTTCAACTCCAAAATTGAAAACGTTTGGCATTAATTCAAGTGAAAATGTTAATTGTGTTGTCATTTTATCGAAAAAAATTGAAACAAATAACTATTATGACTCTTATTGATTAAACGACTGATTTTCACGAACATCTGTGAAAACACTTTCATTCTACTGAAATTTCACCTTGTATGAAATATATTCTCTTCGTATATCTAATACATATTAATGAACGTGATACATTTATTGAAGATGATACAAATCGTCAAGTTCCGCTTATACCTCTACGCATAGTTTATATATTAAAGCCTTTATTTAGAAATATTTCTCCAAGTCACATCTGGTAAAACAAAGCTGTTAAGTTCCCTGTATCGCTAAAATTACGTACTTATTACTTATCACAGATCTTAGATAAGTATGCTCCAAATACAACTTCGAATAAAACGTGCTTTAATCAGTACCAACTTAAGAATTTAACTCTTGTCGTTCAATACTTCGAACATTCAACCCAAGTTGATAATGTCGACCCTTATATATATATATATATATATATATATATATATATATATATATATATATATATATATTATATTTTTGAAAATTGATTTATTGCCTGTTTAAGATATTTTATCACAATGTATATCACAACTTTGTCAAAACTAATAAATAATTGAATTTATGTCAAAACTTTTGACAAAATTGTGATATATAACGAAACATCAACAAAAATAAAGTTTTTCATATTAAAAGAAGCCTGTCATTGCTGACAACATTCTATATATATATATATATTCAAATACTCGGTTTTCACTTGTCTCATTCATTCAATATATTAAAAATTCATTTCAAACTGAATGTTTGATATGTATACATGTATATATATTTTTATGAAATGTATGTATTATATTTTCTTGAAATTTAATTTATTGCATGTTTAAGATAATTTATTTTTGATGTTTTTAGCAATAACAGGATATTTTGAATGTTGAAAAGTTTATTTTCGTTGAAGTTTCGTTGTATATCACAACTTTGTCAAAACTGTGTTTAAAATTAGTCTGGACAAAATTGTGACGTTTGTAAATAGGTGATTGTTTTTAATATGTATTTTCAGTATTCAACTGGGATAGCAGTCCATCACAAGAAAATGTACCTGAAACCATTTTAGTACTTCCCAAGCTTTCGAAAATATCAATTATCTTCTTCAGGGCTAAAATTGTAAAATAATGACAGTTCATCCAACAAGGTATTATTATAACAAGGAAGAAGAGAATGAATATTTTCGAAAGCTCGGAAAATACGAACACTTAAAATACATATCTACACTCGTGAACATTCAACTATATACGAGTATATATATATATATATATATATATATATATATATATATATATATATATATATATATATATATATATATATATATATATATATATATATATATATATATATATATATATATATAAAGATATCAGAATAATTACATATATATCATTATTATTGAACGATTGAACTCCTCTTCAGCTTTTCTGCCTTTCAATAATTCTTCATCCACCCAGAATGCTCTTTCTCCGCTCATCTGTTCATTATTTTCTTGCTCTGCGCGATTATTGCTAATTACATATATGAATTTATATATATCTTATTTATGTGTATATTCGATACGTAATGTCGAATTCAATAATTCGTCATTCGAAATATTAAATACTTTGAACAACCCAATTTTTAGTAGAAATGTCACTAAAAAATCAGCCACTATTTTCACTATTGCATTTTGAAGTTCAAAAATCAGTTTAATAAACCTTTACGTCACTACATTCCTATTTTTAATCGTCTTCAGAATATAATTTGCCATTAAAGTTGGCCGAAATGTTGCCACCGAAATTGTTTAGTATTTCAAATTTTTTATATTAAATTGGAACTCGTTGAAGAAAATTTCATTCTGTTAATGAATTTTTGATAATCTATCACTGTACATATCGCTTGTTCGAAGTAGAAACAAAATTTCATTCGATTAATTTTTTGAGAATCTAGAAAAATGAATTAGATGGATTAATTTCATAAAACCAGCTCAGTTTTTTATCAGAATCGGATATGAAAATATGAATCAAAATCATATCAGATTGAAACTGAACAGTAGAAACTTCAACAATAATTGAAAATTGCGGAATGACTTTCGCACTCTTTTCCTAAATTTTCACTTCTTCAAAACTGTTTTCATCTTGCCTTTCGAAACGTACATTTCGTTTTACCTTCCTCAAACGAGCGAAATAATAAGATAGTTCCTTTTTTCATTCAGAATTTCTGAAAGTTCAACATCCGGTGGAAATCCAAAAGTATCAACACTGAAGAAATCAGATGAAGGTATATAAAATTTTATGAGTATCTACTGAATTTTAATTTTCAGGAGTAATCACCTAAAAACCAATAAAACAATTTTTTTGACTCACCGCTATTTGCGCAGTCACGTCGCATGTCAAACTAACAATTCAAACAATCAACAATCGCATTTTGCCATACCAAAACAATTGCTACGCACATAAACCTACTAATCTTCGAAAGTTACTCACGAAAAAAAGAAACAACTTCACGATTCGCGCTCTTGCAATGACCACAGACGGAAGAACAAGAATCGTACGTGTTGTTACCGCTTAGGCGTATGTGAATGCTGTTGAGCGACAATCGGCTACTGACTAGCTAAAAGAGCAGTTGTTGATGGCACACATCTCGCCGAGACAAGTGGGTCACTCTCTCCCAGACACCCTCCGTGGTCTATGTGCCGTGATCACTGATTTGATCGCTATTCTGTGATAAGAAGGCGCGAGCCGGTGCATCTGTAGCAATCGATCTATGATCTATTCCGCAGCTCACGCTCTCTGACAAGTAATTAAGGTGGGCAATTGCTGCACATAGGAAATCGTTAGGAATAAGGAAGCAGCTGTTAATTACGTTTACTCGGAATGAAGGTTTAGTAAAACCTCGTCTTTTATCGTTTGATTCAGTTTTTGCTAAATCTTTTATACGTATATGTTAATGAAATGTGAAATATTCACGTCCAAATTGTGAGATGTCTCTTCTTTCCGATGACACAATGCTGAATATTTATTTTTTATTTATCCATAATACAATCAAATGCGCAATTTATCTGAAAATAAACTAGAAACAGAACAAAGAATTTACAAAGAATACATTAAAACGATGTAACTCTGTGTGCCAACTTAAATGAAAGTTTACCCAGAAAACTACATAAAATTGTAAAAAAACTCATATCTAAACATTAATATGAATTTTCGTTGAATACCGAATTATTAAATCCCGCCTCCACTCGCTACCATAGTGAAATAATGAAATAGAAGTATTATTCAACATCAAAATATACATCATTTCTTGAATTTTTCATTAAAATCTTTGCATATTTTGTCAATTTGTGATGCATTTAGATGCGCATATTTTTGGCTTTTTCGGTTGCATTTTTTCCGAGCTTTAGTAATTAATTTATGAGCTCGTACTGAGTGCAAATCGTCAGAGTGTATAACTATATCTTTCATTGAAAAAATAATAAAATGAAAATATAAATCAAGCTTTTGTTTAATGTTTCACAAATATATTGAATAATAAAATAAAATTACAACGTTGAGTCGACGTGTTTCGAGCAGTCAGCTCATTATCTAGACTAAGTGACAATGTGTTAGTTCGAGTTTGAGTTCAAGTTTGAGTTAGTATTGATGATGAGCTGACCGCCCGCAACATGTCGACTCAACGTTGTGATATTATTTCATTATCCAATATATTGGTGAAACATACAACCAACTGTTTGAATTATATTTTTATTTAATCAAGTTTCATCAAGTAGTAAGCGAGAATTCAACATCAGTTATATGATTTATTTATATTCAGTTATTAGTACTATTTTATTTATTATAATACTATATTAAGATTTCTTATATAACGATTTTTCATATTTCTTTTATCCTGGACTTCAAACGACACTGACATATTCTACTTTTTATCGTATTGAGGCATTCTATTTTAGAGAAATTCAGATTTTTTCGTAAGAACTTGAAACAATGTTCGTGTGAGTAGCAGAAAACATTTGTGTCGAAAAAGAAATTTCAATCCCTGAATTCTTTCAATTTCATTAGTATACACGTTATAATAAAATTAACTAAATTCTTTCAACGAGGAAAAAACACTATGTTGCCCTCAAAAATACTCACTCTTAAAAACTTTTTTTTGCACTTTCGATTACAATTTTTTCATCAACGTATCTGGTAATGCTATAGAGCGGGTGGAAGATTTGTTTGAGTGAAATATTTGAATGATTTTGAACTGCAAACATTAGCTCTTCGTTTTTTGAACAAACTTTAATATATGGCCCTATTCGGCCAGTAGTAAGTTTCACGTCAGCCCCTTCCACTAAAATCCCAGGAGTGCTGATAGATATTATAAAATCGTATTGTTATTTCAAACCAAAACTTTGTCAATAAAATTGAAAAGGTAACACTGCCTAGTAACTGTACACTTATCTCTTTCGATGTAGTTAACCTATTTCCCTCTATCCCACCTTCCGACACAATTAAAATAATTAAAGATTTGCTTATTAAAAATAACGTAAATATAATAGTTCCATCTGAAATAATCATGTTATTTGAAATTTGTTTGAGCCAAAATTACTTCATTTTCAATGATAAGATTTATAGTAGGAAGAGTGGTCTTATAATGGGAAATCCGTTAAGTCCTCTTTTAGCTGAGATATTTATGGATGAGTTGGAAAATAGTATTCAAAAAAACCCTAATTTCAAACACTTTGTATTCTGGTATAGATATGTAGATGATATTATCACTTGTTTTATTGGTACCGATCGTTCATTAAAAAATTTTGAGAATTTCATTAATGCAGTTCATCCTAATATAGAATTTACAACCGGAATAGAATGTGATAAATCCATTAATTTTTTAGACTTGACAATCACAAGATTGAATAATAAATTTGATTTTTCTATTTTCCATAAACCTTCCCATACGGATAACATAATCCATAACTCCTCCTGCAACCCATATCCACATAAAATTGCAGCGTTTTAAAGTATGATACACAGATAAACCAATATACCTTTATCAGAAGAAAATTTCAATAAAGAACTGAATATCATTGAACAGATTGCGGTTAATAGTAGTTATGAAAGCGAACTTGTGTCAAAAATTTTCGACAAAAACTTTATCGGAAAGCTCTACGAATAGTATTTCCTTATCAGTCGGATAGCAATCGTAATATAATAGTTTAATATACTTTGGAACGGTCAGTCAAAAGGTCAAAACCTTTTTAAGTAAACATAATTTTAATATTTCATTTAAAACGAACAATAACTTATCGAGACACATTAAGAACAAAAAAAAACAAAATCGAAAGAGAAGACAAATCAGGTGTTTACCAATTGAATTGTGGAACATGTCCCGATATATATATATATATATATATATATATATATATATATATATATATATATATATATATATATATATATATATATATATATATATATATATATATATATATATATATATATATATATATATATATATATATATATATATATATATATATATATATATATATATATATATATATATATATATATATATATATATATATATATATATATATATATATATATATATATATATATATATATATATATATATATATATATATATATATATATATATATATATATATATATATATATATATATATATATATATATATATATATATATATATATATATATATATATATATATATATATATATATATCTATATAGGTAAAACTAGTAGAAATTTCGGAACTAGAATAAAGGAACATAAATATAATTTCGCGCATAATAAAAGTAATTCGAATTATGCTAACCATTTTTTAACAGAGAACCATACTTTTGATACGATTTTAAAATTTCACACAATATAGAGAGAAGTAGTCAATTAGATTATTGGAAAATAGTGAAAATAAATCGGCTTAAAAATTCTGGAAATTTGCTCAATGAACAGATAGAATTAAACAATTCACACTTGTTAAACCTTTTCAGGTAATAGACATTGTTTGTCAGAATGGAATATCTTAGCTAAAACTGAAGTCATAGAATCCCAAAATTCCCTGATATTTATACATGTGTTTTTCAAAATGTTGTTATTATTCTGTGAGCATCTGAAGAAGTCGTTTGTAACGACAAAACGCGTCGTGCTATGTAATGAATAAAGTTTAAATCATAAGTTCAAGTGTTTGAATTTAAGTTCATATTCAAATTGTAATATGTTTGTTTATGTAAATAAACATGGAAAAAAACGGTGTTCCAACCGCTTCTTCATTATAAGAAAATTGTCACAACTATAATTCGTCTTCGGTGGGTGTGTTTTATATTTATCTCTAAGGGTAAATCACCCGAGAGGTTCAGGCCTAACTCCGATACAATGTCGTCTTTGCTTTACATCAATCTTCGAAAAATTACATTTTCATATGTGCGAATACAAAAAGGCATTCTCAAAATACCGAAAATTTTATGTTGAATTCATTCTCAAATTATTCATCGCTATATTCTATTTGATAGATGTCTTTACTCATTCGATAACCGTACAATAATTAATAAATTCAATGGACGATGAATCTACTCTGTGATAGTTCATATTTGAATGAGAGGTAATAATAAAAAGTTGTCTAAAAATCACTGACTGAACAATTCTTTATTCGACTAGTTTCGCTTTTTACAGCATTATCAAGAATGCTGTAAAAGGCGAAACTTCTTTTACAGGCATTATTCTTGATAATGCTGTAAAAGGCGAAACTAGTCGAATAAAGAATTGTTCAGTCAGTGATTTTTAGACAAGTTTTTATTATTACCTCTCATTTGCGTACAATAATTATACAAATATATGTATTTTCGTGGATCGAAAGATCCGTAAAAGACTTTTTATAGGTGAAATCAATGGAAAAATTGGATGATATTTGGAAATTATTTTGAGAGAATATCTCGATTGACAAAAAACAGTACTTCCGTTATTTCGAAAATAACTGTCTGAATGATATAATTCTAGATCAGCGTCTCTTCAAATCTGAATACATTGCAAATAAAACATTATTCAGGGCTATCACGAAAAAAAGACCAGAGTTTCGAGAAGTAATAGGTAGCTAAAACATTCTTCTCACTATTAGACAAACACAATTATGTTTTTCAACAAATTTATGAAAGTGGCCGTTCCTCAGTTATTGTGAATATTCACAAATCAGAATTCATTTCGTTTTTTGTTATTTTCATGCTATCTTGAAGAAATATTGCAAAATATTCCGAATATTGATATTATGAAATGTAGCTTCGAATGAATGGCTTGTTCACAAAAGTGGTGCCAATTTTTCGGCTTCAACTGAAGTTATGCGAGAAAAATAGTTGAAATGATAATAAACGGTGTGAAGTTAGCAACGAAATCCCAGCAATGAATCGTACCTAAAGGTGTCACACACGTCAAGACATGTATATAAGAACTTCGAAATCACAACTCGGTAATCAAGTATATCATTTGCTGAAACTGAATAATATCTCTTTTTTATACATTTCAAAAATGTCGATAGTGTTGGTAGATTCTGGAGTGTTTTGTAATTATTACTGATAGGAAATAATGTCACTTTAGATAGAAAATGGTTACCTAAATGTCGCAGTAGTCGAATAAGGGCGATGTAGAAAAAATTGCTGTAGATTTCAAACTGATTGAGTTCACAAAAATTTGATGAAAGATTTCGTCTGCACATTTTAATCCTTTTTGATATATGGTCACTTCAAGCTTACATCCGTCATTGAGGTTGTATAGGGGTGATAGGGACAAAAAATTGCTGTATTTTAAAACTAAGTTTTTATTATATTATGATTATATTCAACCTCTATACGACGCCAATGACGGCTGCGACATTGAAGTGTTTATATACTATCAAAAGGGATGAAAATGTGTAGACAAAATCATTAAACAAATTTTTGTGAGGAAACTTAGTTTCAAAAAACAGCTTATTTTGCCTCTATAACCTCTAAACGATGCCAATGACGGCTGCGACATTGAACTGATCATATAATACCGAAAGGGATTGAAATAGGTGAATAAAATAATTCATCAAATTTTTGTGAACTAACTCAGTTTAAAAAATACAGCAGTTATTCCTCCATCGCCCCTATACAACGACTGCGAAATTTAGGTGACCATTTCCTATCGGAGGTGATAAGAATATTTACAATAATAATTAGAAAACACTCTAAAATCTACCAACACTAACGACATTTTCTCAATATATAAAAAAAGGAAATAATTCAGTCAAATGATAAACTTGATGACCGAGTTGTGATTTCAAAGTTCTTATATACATATCTCGACGTATGTGACATCTTTAAATACGATTCGTTGCTGGCTTTCATGTCCAACTTCACAACGGTTCGATAATATCATTATGATTTATATTGAAATCAAAATGAAAATTAACCAATGAAAGTATGATAGAAATGTTGAAGTAAGAATAAACGTACATTCATAGTTCTTTTTGTATCGTGTTGCTGAAGCATACAAGGTTGCTAAGTTGTGAAGTGTTGCTAATTAGCAAAATGTATTATTTCCATTTTGAATTCTACCCAATGAAATGGCAATTCTTTATCGAGAATCCAAAAAATTTAATTTTTCATTGTTATTCGCCTGTACTTGAATAAATGAATATTTTTATCAAGCAATAAAGAGCTCCAAGAACTACAAAAACTCGGAGGTGTGACAGCAGAATCATTACTATCAAAATAATACTTTAAAAATATTATAATCGGGAGATTTCAGAGATTTCGAAAATGTCACACCTTTGACCATAGCAATCAATTAAAAATGTACCGACCTTACACCTCAATTAATCAATCAATCATTGATCGATTACAAGCCTAAAAAAATAGCCTCTGTAATTCCTGAACTCAGTTCACAACCATGTCAGTTATATTTTTTGTCAATAAATTTCAGCTTCATAATATTGGAACTAATTAATCCATGATTCCCCATAATACGTCTGAATATGAACTAGATATTTTATTTCATTAATTTAAGTTCCCCGTGGTGAAGAAATTCAAGATGAAATAATTACCACGCATTAATATTGACTCCTAAATTAATGACTGAAAAATATTTCAACTGTAACAATTGCCTGAACGTAAAATGTGGAGCTGTCTAATTCTTTTCACGATATATTGAGTAAGATAAAGAAAAAGTCACAAGTTGCTAGAGCTTCTTCTGATGATTTGAAATGATGAACACACAATTGAAACCAAGATAATAAAACAAACACCACTCATTTCATTTTACCGTGTGTATAACATCATTGCTATTGAAAAAACTGAAACAATTGGTTTTGAAGGTTCACTATACAAATGATTCCATTCTTTAAGTTAAATGGTGTCTTTTCAGTCAGCACTGGAAATGATTTTGGCGTTCCCCAGGGCACGGTCTTAAGTCCACTGCTACTCTCCTTATACATTGACGATACATATCGTTTTGCATGTGAAAAATTGCTCAATACGAATATTCGCTTGAAAGGTGAAACAATGCCCTATATTAGTGGTAAAAATATCCAGACTATGACACAATGGATCAATAGAGAGTTAGCATCAATAAATGAATGGCTCTGCGATAACAGTTCATCGCTGAATGTAAAAAAGTCTAAATATATAGTTTTGGGTATGAGTACAAATCTGAAAGTAAATAGTAAACAAAATATTATTACTGCAATTGAAAATCAGAACATTGAAAGGTAAAGTTGTTAAATATTAATGCATTATGTTAGATTAGGAATTGAGTTGGAATGATCACGCTGACTTCATGTCGTATAAAATCTCCAAGAAAATCAACTATCTGAAAAGAATTGGACAAAATCTGACGACATGTGGAGTTATTGCTCTTCAAATAGATAATAGGGTCACACTCTGAATATTATTTCACTATGTTATTCGATTTGAGCGAAGAAAAAAGTCAGCAACTACACGAATTGCAGAATAGAGCTATGCGAACAATTCTGAAATGTAACAAATGCACTCCAATAGAAAACATGTTAAATTTTCTGAAGCTAATGTCAGGTAAACAGAGTTTACATTTTGGTACATATATATTTATATTTAAAATTGAAAACACATTATTCGCACGTAGAATAATAAAAAATGTAACATGTATCAGTGATGTGTTCCCTTATAGTACAAAAAATGGAAGTTTTAAGCTTTTTAAATCTAGAAATAGTATATTTTCTAGGATTCAGTGCATTTAATGAATTAACTAGCTCCATTTCCTCTAACAATATTACCTATAAAAAACTTCGAGATAATCTGGAACAACAAGAAATTCATATGCTCGTAACAAGTGAAATTTTGACATGTTAACAATGCACGTACCTTATCCTTCTCCAAATATGTCTTCTTTGTTTCACGATATGTTTGAAACTGTTCGATAAATTAACCATACGAATGTTAACCATATTAACCAAGTGATTGCGACCGTTGATCAATATGAAACTATTTGGAAATTGAAATGGAAATAAAGTACTATTTCACAGATTTAAATAGTTGTAACTTATATTCCACTATTATGGTATCTATTTTGCAATGTCAATGACGTACGTTTCACAATTTCTATGACTCTCTCAATTCGAAAAAGCCATATTTGTCCCTTCAAGAACGAATGGTAAAAGGAACGTCACAATTGTTTAATTGAAGAAGCAGTTCGCAAAACCATCAGGAAAGAATCCGGAAAACAACGTTTTCATTTCCATTTCAATTATAAAATATATCTAAATATATTTCGTAATTGAAATTCAATATTTTATATTTATAATTTCAATATTTTATGATGATAATTCAATACTTTCCGTAAAAAATCAGTCACTCCGATGAAGCCATCGTGAAAAGTCATTGTCAAACTAATTATCGTGATGATGTATATGTCATCGTCAGTGCGATAAAGCGATAGGTATCTTAATGGTGAAACGTACGTCATTGTCAGTCCGATGAAGCCATCGTGATGGTGGAAAGTACGTCACTGTCAGTCTAATGAAGCCGAACGTACGTCATTGTCAGTCCGATGAAGCTATCGTAATGGAGAAGCGTATGCCATTTTCAATCCGATGAAGCCATCGTAATGATAAAATGAAAATATGTCCATCTGAAAGACAGTGTTTGTTATCACCAGTTTGAGAATGAATTGATGTAGTTGGCACTTCTAAGTTAGCTATGAACATTGGTTCATCCGTCAGTTTGACTGTTGAATGATGATCCAATCGTTACGTAATTAATTGAATCACAAAATTTATAGAATGAATATTGAATAATATTATTTTGCGCCGAAGGGACGTTTACAATTGTAGGTGGCATAGTACTTCACAATAATAGTGTAAAAGAAATTGGATATGAAATATTAGATATTCGTACACTTAACCACATTATGACGTTAGTAAGCAGTTTTAAATAGTAACCATTCAACAGTTTAGTAAAAGAAGGTTTTATTTACTGGTAGGTTCTTGCAGCAGAACCAACTCTACCCTTACTTAAATCAAAATTAGTTTTATGTTCCTTCCACCTATTACTTTTTATATTTCTCTCTTCTTATTTTTTTTTATTTTGTGGACCTACAGTTTTAAGCCTGTTCCGAACCACCAATAAACTTTTAATAGATGTCGAAGAACAAACACAAATACCCGTACCTTCAACGTTACTCGAACTCAAATCCTACCGTACCAAAATCGGGTCTTTTTCCGATTAAGCCACGGAGGCAACCAAATGTCTTATATGGTGTGAATGATTAATTGAGTTATTATATTTTAGTTTTTTTTTACGTTAGATTGTGCGATTTCATCTGATTAGATTTTTCATATTCCATATGAAAACAATTTACACCCTGGCTTTGTGTTGTTTATGAATGTGCGGGTAGTCATACAGGAAATATATTTTTCATAGTTATATCAATATGGATTCATATCGATTTATAACGGAACCCTGATAGAAATATCTCAAAATTTGTACGACTTGAAATGACAGTGAAATAACAGTGTACGACATAAAATGACAGTGGTAAAAATGAGAGTTTTGCAAGTCGGTTTTTTAGTTTCTTTTCTTTCATCAATTTTTTTCGTTTCTTCCTCTTGATTATGATGGATAATAGATAAAAAGATTAGTGATAATCCCACATTACTTCTAATGAATAGTAAAACTAGTGGGATTCACTTCTCAATTGAAAGAAACACATCATAGGTGTTACAAAAAAGCTGTCTACCACTGTATATTCAATGGAAAGAATAAATTTTCCTATATTGGAAAATATTGTAGAGAGTATTGCATCTGAAGACGTAAGTAGGGTGGCTTGTTACTCAAACATCCATTTCATTACAATCAATCGGATGGTCCTACGACGAAGTAGTACTTCGAAAGTATACTTCTAAGACAAAAATAAGCCATCAGAATTATCTCAGGAACAATGAGAAAAACGAGTAGCAGCAATTTGTTTAAGAGACACGAAATACTCACCATCGATGCAGTCGTATACATTTCGAAATGTCTGAGATTCGTCCTAAAGAGGATAGCTTTGTCACGGTTTCTTCAAGCATATATTTTATTTATATACGCTTGAAATGCTTATTTTTATTTTTAAAATTTTTATATTCAATTGATGTCGAATTATTTCTCTATAAGATACTTGATAACCGGATTCTATTTCTATTTATTCTTGATATGCATAATCTCTACTAGAACAATCATTTATGTGTATTCTCGTACAAGATTCATATTCACTCATATACTTGTATGTGTGTATAAGTGTTAATATGTGAATGTATATGTATCTGTTTGTTTATTTTTATATGTATGTATAAGTTTGGTCAGCATTCAAGTTTTTTTTTATTGCTATAATTGTATTTCATTTTATCAGTTGTGATTCTATATCACGAAATCTTTTTTTCAAAATTGAACTTCAAAATTCAAATGTACAATATTGAAACTACTGTACTAACAATTTCGTTTGTAGTATCTGTTGTCTTCCTGTTTTGTAATTAGGACCTTTCCTGTAAAACAGTGTATGTTAGATGAATAAATAAATCGATTAATGAATAAATGGAAATTGACAATTCGACTTTACCTCAACAATTGTTGATAAACTTTCACAACTTACATTCAACAAATTTCTGAATTGATCCACTGAAATTTGAAATATAATTCTTGCAATGATTGTACGGTTTTAATAGTTTCATCTTATAATTGAAACGACATAATGATCACGTCATTTCCATGATGAATGTTGAATGTAGATCATCTCGAAGAAACCATCCTTCTCGCCAAAGTAACCATTGAAGAAATACATAATTAATCATCTAATTATTTTGGAACGAGCTAATTCTATTAGCCTAATTCAACTTTCACACACTGATACGCTATTATCGTTTAACTAAATGTCATTGGTCTGTGTTACTCATGAATAATTTACAGAACTTATGAATTATTCAATAATAATTCTTCAAATAAAAATAAAAATTTCATTGTAGACCTCATATGTCATGTTGATTTAGAATAGCGAACAAGGTTTGATAGAAATGATTACTTTCCAAGAAACGTGTTCAATTTGAAGAAATAGCTGGTCTATGAAGCATTAGATTTAAGGAAATATATTTTAAGTAGCTCACAATAATAGGCAAAAGGATTTATTGAGATAGAAATAACCATCGATCACAAAACATTTAGTTTGAAATAAGTTCAGTCAGAGAAATCCATGGTATTTTCTTTCAATCAGGTCTGTAGTTTCCGTATGGTTTACTAATGAAAATAGAGAAAGTCAAACATTTTGATCTATTTACAGTATCTCTAGTGATAAAATTATTGATGATATTCTGATAGAATTGGAGGTGGCGTTACCCAAAACGTAGGTATCTATCGGGTGCGATATGAATCTATTTTTCCAAATATTTCATCCTAGAGCTTCCAGAATGTATCGATAGGAATGTTCTCATGAATACAAATTACCTATTTCTGTCTTCGTGGCTATTCTAATAGTTATTCAAATCAATTAATTTGCCTTGATAAAGAAACACTAATTAAAAATTTGCACATTATTGAATTAGTTGCATGACTCTCATTTCAAAGTACAACTTCTTGAGATGCTGAATTAACACTAGAACAATTTTACAACTGCAGATGATTATATGATCGTACCTATTCTAGAGTGTCAGAACATAGTACCAAAAAGAGAAAGAATAAAATCTAAGAATCAAAATTAAAATTGAACAAAGACACCAGGTAATAAAGAGCAGGTATAATAATCAAAAATTATACTAGAATAAAAAAAACAAGACAGTAACTGGTGGATGTCGAAAACCAAGAGAAGAGCGGAATAATAATGGCCTACTTCTGAAAGTATTATGTAAAATACTGACGATTGACATATAATTGACTTTTCAGTGAATATACTGAATTTTGGGATCAAATAATTCGAAGCGATCCTAGAAAATTAATTTTGAAACCTTTATTGTTCGTATTTTAAACTCTATACGAAATGTGGGAACTTTCTGGATCAAGTAGTTGGTACAATAAGAATCGATTGTCTTTTTTTCAGTCCTTTACATTTTGAATTTATGTGCGAAGTTTTGAAAGGAAGAGAACCTATTTTTATTATGCCAATCATTTGATAGAGTACAGTTCATAATTTGAAGTATTGAATACGCTGAACACAGGTTGCAAACACAATTTTCTAAAATCGTTACAAATCAATGAGTTGAAAAATTCATCTCAATAGGCAATTAGATGTTAATAAGAGCCCTTCATTCAACATTTTCGATAACAGAATTTCAAATAGCAGATCAGAAGGATGAACCACGGATATTCTACATATATGCGTAGGACTATCCTAGATTTATTTAAAGGAAGGAATAAAAGCCGTATCTGAGTGAAACAACCTCGGAATCAACTTCATCAGAAAACAAATACAATAGCGGAAGAAATCATAAAGCGGAGAGCAAAGTGTTATGCACTTGTCTACAGCATGAAACGGTCCAGAATACCAAAGAAACCACTGGACATACTAAACGAAGATTAAATGCGGCACAGAGTGGTTAAAAAAAAGTGCAAAAGGATCTACAAAAGATCAATATGAAAAATCTCGAAGATCCCACAGAGTGTTGCTATATAATTGCAAATATGAAGTTGAAGCTGAAATTATCGCGCCAACCTGGAATAAAATTGGTCAGATGAGCGGAAGAAATAGCGTTCTGAGAAGATCAAACATTTTTGGTAGACAAAAAAGCTGAAGCAAAAGCCCTGAAACTTATAATGTCGAACTATTGGTTGGTCTCAGGCAAAATGCTTCCTGAAACTGAAGGTACCCTCCTTGCTATTCAAGACGAGGTTATTCTCTGAAACACATCGTTGAAGACCCTACAGTGAGCGACAATAGCCGATACGGATGCCAAATGTCAGAGAACAACATATACTCGTATATATATGTATGCTCGTATAGACATACTAGTTACTACAAATACATTTTGGAGTCAATTTTGGAGAATGACAAGTTTAGACTCTACTGGAACCGCACTATCTTGATCAAACAGTTACCCGCTATAAGCTTCACCTGTTCCCGGTTGACAAAAGAGCGAAAGAAACTGTTTTCATCGCGGTGGCCATTCCAAATGCGAACAACCTACTTGAGAGGAATGCCGAAAAAATCTCGAAATATCGAGAATTTCAAGTGCGAGTGCAGGGACGGTGGCAGTTCCAGTTCAGTTCCTGTTCCAGTTATCTTGGGATTCACTAGTATAATCCCGAAACACCTCCTGAAAAATGTCAGAGAACTAGGACTCGGCGAACATTTCTGTAAGGAATCACAGAAATCAGGCCTGTTTGTCACAGCAAGGTCTGCCAGTGAGTTTCTAGGACATTCCGGAAATCTACGTAATGAAGTCCGCCACCGGCGCCGTGAAGAGCACCGCCATGTGGTTCACCACCAGCGGCCTGATAACTTGGTGAAGGCTTCCACAAGGAATGATCCTTCTGAATTATAATATCTGGGATAAATGAGTTTCCTATGAAGGGATCTGAATCCTCAATTCTTGAAATCGGGTATTTATCGAAACTAATAATTATATCAAACTAAAACTCTATATTACTAAAAATAAATTGAACGTTCTTCTGTATAAATGAACCTACTTAAATCCTTATTTCCCACTAATGAAAAAATATATATATAACATCAATGTTATCAGAGAACAGAGAGCCTTTAACTTCATTTGTAAAATAAACAAGGGATTTTGATTTTGATATTGGAACACTCCTATATAATAAATTGGCAAATCTTGGTCCCAAAAATACACCTCGTGTATATAATTTTATTCGCAGTAGGAGTCCGATATCTGGTAGAAGCATTATATCTGATTTCTGTATTGCAATTTATATAGCGGGTGATTTTTTGAAGGTTTCAACACTCTTGTTGAAGATGGCGACCGATTTAACAGCTTAGAAGTGATTTATTCTCAGTTTGGTTTGGCAATTTATCATGAATAGACTCACGCCTGAACAACAGTTGCAAATAGTGCAATTTCATTTCGGAACCATGTAACGTTTTCGCACCACGTTTACTCTTATTGATAACTCGCATCCTCAGAGATGCCGTACGGTGCGTACAGAAGAAGCTATTACTACTGTAGAGATTAGCATTTAGGAAGACCCGAATGAGAACATCCGCCATCGAGCATAGGCATTGGATCTGTGTCCATCCACTTTATGGAAGATTTTGCGGAAGGAACTTGGTTCGTGTGCTTACAAAATCCAACTCGTGCAAGAATTGAAGCCAAACGATCATCAAGCAAGGCGTAGATTCGTCGAATAGGCCCAAAACGAGATTGCCGTTGTTCCCGATTTTCATAAGCGAATTTTGTTAAGCGATGAAGCGCACTTCTGGTTGAATGGCTACGTCAACAAACAAAACTGCCGCATTTTGAGTGAAGATAATCCTCAAGTGTTTGTAACAAAACACCGTTATATCCAGAAAAACTGACTGTTTGATGCGCTTGATGGGCTGGTGGAATCAATGATCCGTACTTCTTCAAAAACGATGATGGCCAGAACGTTACAGTCAATGGTGATCGGTATAGAGCCATGATTACTTACTTTTTCATTCCTAAATTGAACCACCTTAATGTCCAGGAGCTGTGGTTTTAACAAGACGGCGTAACATGCCATACAGCTCGTGCCACAATCGATTTATTGAAAGACAGGTTTGGTGACCAACTAAATTCACGTTTTGGACCTGGGAATAGGCCTCCAAGATCTTGTGATTTAACATCGCTAGACTACTTTCTGTGGGGCTATGTGAAGTCATTGGTCTGTGCGGGTAAGCCACAAACGCTTGACCATTTGGAAGACAATATTCGCCGTGATATTGCCGATATACGGCCACAAATATTGGAAAAAGTCATCGAAAATTGAACGTCCAGATTGGAGTACATCCGAGCCAGCCGTGGCAATCATATGCCAGAAATCATATTTAAAATGTAATGCCACTAGATTGTCTTTCGAATAAAAAAAATTCTTGTCAATCGAATGATCCATCGTTGTTTTATTGCAATTTAGAGTTCTATACTTCTGAAAAAAACACTCTCTTTCTATATATATATATATATATATATATATATATATATATATATATATATATATATATATATATATATATATATATATATATATATATATATATATATATCAGATATATGTATTTTGTGTCTGATATATATATATATATATATATATATATATATATATATATATATATATATATATATATATATATATATATATATATATATATATTTCGAATTCGTCGTTTTTTACATGTCGGTCGTATTACATACAGATGTTTGTTTGTGGTATAGCAAGTGTACTAGACTAATTAAACGTTGAATAATTAAAGGTTTAATGAACGTTTCAATGGAGTTTCCATCTTCTTCAGCTAAAATTTGAGACAAAAAACCTGATTAAAATTGAGACTGGGACAATTAGACTTGAATGAAGTTGAAAGAAACATCACAGGATAAAATACAAAACTATAAATGCAACAAAATAAAAGAATAAAAGAAAAATCGTATCTCACCAGAATATTCGTCGGTAGTTTTCACATCACTGTTGGAAAAGGAAGGTTTGAGTTATGCGATATGTAGCGGTGCGCATGTGCCTATAGTATTATAATAATGGGGTATATATTGAACTTAGATCCTTTATATCCGTTTTGTTGTTAACTGTGTTATCTATGTTCATTTGAATAAAAATCATTTCTAGCATTTCTCGAGGTTTAAGATTCCTCTCCGCTGTCAGTATTTTAGTTCTTCCGTAGTCGAAATCGTGTTTTTCAGATTGTTTGTGCTTGTTCAGTGCGATGTTTGCAGTTTTAGCATATTTATGGCCTTTTAATCTGTCTTGTAGACGTTGAGCTGTTTGTCCGATGTATACTTTATCGCAATCCTTGCAGGGTATGCTATACACCAGGTGGGATCTTTTATCGATTGGAATTTTGCTCTTCAGATTGGTATACAGTTGTCTGATTTGGTTCTGCGGTTGGTGTGCTATCTGTACGTTGAAGGGTTTCAAAATGTTGATCACTTTGGGTGTTAAGTGTGTAACGTATGGCATCGGTATATATGTTTTTCTATCCGCTGAATCTGGTGTGTTAGTTCTTTGCACTGTGTTGTATGTCCTATGTACCCGACTCTTTAGGCTTTTCTGTATTATATGTGTAGGGTAATTGTTGAGTGCTAATAGTGATTTCGCTTTTTCAAGAGATTCTGGTCGATATTTGGGGGATGTCAATTTGATGGCTCGATATATGATACTGTCTACGATACTTCTTTTTTGTGATATATGATGTGCCGAGTGGAAGTTAATCAATCGGTTTGTGGCTGTATTCTTGGTATACCATTTTGTGTATAGCTTGTCCTTGTCACGGATTATTGTCATGTCTAGGAAGTTGATGGATCCATTATTTTCGATTTCAAGAGTAAACTGTAGCTTTGGGTGAAAATTGTTGAAGTCGTTCAAAATCACATCCACGTCATTGGGGTCGATGATAAGCAAACAGTCATCTACATATCTTTTGTATAATGTGATCTTGAATTTTCTATTTGTTAGTATTTGTTTCTCAACGTACTCCATGACTATCTGGGCTGTTATACTCGAAATCGGACTGCCCATGGCTACACCGTCTGTTTGTTGGTAAAATTGATCTTTATATTGGAAGTAGTTGGTGTGGAGAGTAAATTGCAGGGCTTCGACAAACTCGTCCTGTGGAATAGATGTATGTTCGCGTAGTTGTGTCCATTTCTGTCCTATGACATCTGGTATTATTTGGTTTGGAATGTTCGTATACAATGAGATCACGTCCAATGAGCATAGTTGGTGGTTGTTGGGAACTACTATTTGGTCCAGTTCTGTTTTAAGTTCGATGGAGTTTTTTACGTAGTATTTGTTTTTGTTTGCGATGTCCGACAGAACTGTTGCAAAGTGTTTTGACAGATTATAAAGTGGGGATTGGATGGATGACACTATTGGGCGCAAAGGCATGCCTGGTTTGTGGACTTTTGGGAGTCCGTATATTCTCGGTGGTATGCTGTTGTGGGTTAGTAATTGTTTGTATAAGGTATGCGATATATAGTCCTTCTCTTTCCATTTTTTTATAAGTTTGTTGTTGTCAGCTTCCACCGTGCTTGTTAAATCTCTTTTTATCCTCCTATATGTGTTTGTGTCAGCCAGAAATGTATTCATTTTTTGGTCATACACGTCTTGTTCCAAAATGACCGTTTTGTTGCCTTTGTCCGCTTTTACGACAACTAGGTTCGGATTATGTTGTAAGAAAATTTTGGTTTTTTTGAACTTCAGGTTCAGGTCTCTGTCGTGTTTTGTGTTGAATTGCTTGGTTCGGGTTTTGAGAATCTGTTTTGTTGTGTTTATAGACTGTGTTAGCTTCATTCGTATATCATTTTGATCTTTAGTAGGAAGGTTTGGCATGTTGGCTTCTACTTGAGCAATGATTTGTTTTATCGGTAAATGCTTTTCATTGTTTATGTTCATGGCATATTTTGGGTCCAAGCTTAAAATTTCCGTCACGTATTCTGGTAGAATTGTTGTGGTTGTATTGAGAATAGAGTTTGTGTTATCTATTTTAGATGGTAGTGTATTAGTGACGTCTGCTCTTATATAAGCTTGTTTTTTTTGTTGTAGTTGTTCTAATTTACGTATGTGTTTTGTTTTGTTATGTTCTGTCCTTCTCTTTTGTTCTCTATTTTCCGCAAGCATAAAGTTAGTTAAAATCTCGCTTGGTATAATCGCATTCACTCTGTTTGTGTTGTAATTAATGTGGTGTGAAAGGTTTTTGATTTCTTTGGTTGTGTCAGTGATCAGTAAATTGATTATTCTTCTAATTAAAGTGATCATTATTCTGTCGAATTTTCTGCTGAGATACTTACAATTAAAATTGATGTGTTCCGTTTTGAACTGTAGAAATACGGGACATAATTCTTCATCTCGGCACCGTAGTAGAAAGATTCTTCTTGATTTCAAATTCGTCATCCTGCCGTGCAGCTTCGTAATCAGTTTCAAACATTTGGTAGTTGGATGTCCATAATTGGCGCTGATATCCGCATAAAATCCCATCGTCTGATCGATAGTGTTGTTTCGTGAACAAAATTGCTGATGTTCCACACGTTTTCAACCAGTGTACTTGACATATCAAAACAAAACACATACGTAAATTAGAACAACTACAACAAAAAAACCAGCTTATATAAGAGCAGACTATTCTCAATACAACCACAACAATTCTACCAGAATACGTGACGGAAATCTTAAGCTTGGACCCAAAATATGCCATGAACATAAACATTGAAAAGCATTTACCGATAAAACAAATCATTGCTCAAGTAGAAGCCAACATGCCAAACCTTCCTACTAAAGATCAAAATGATATACGAATGAAGCTAACACAGTCTAAAACACAACAAAACAGATTCTCAAAAACCGAACCAAGCAATTCAACACAAAACACGACAGAGACCTGAACCTGAAGTTAAAAAAAACCAAAATTTTCTTACAACATAATCCGAACCTAGTTGTGGTAAAAGCGGACAAAGGCAACAAAACGGTCATTTTGGAACAAGACGTGTATGACCAAAAAATGAATACATTTCTGGCTGACACAAACACATATAGGAGGATAAAAAGAGATTTAACAAGCACGGTGGAAGCTGACAACAACAAACTTATAAGAAAATGGAAAGAGAAGGACTATATATCGCATACCTTATACAAACAATTACTAACCCACAACAGCATACCACCGAGAATATACGGACTCCCAAAAGTCCACAAACCAGGCATGCCTTTGCGCCCAATAGAGTCATCCATCCAATCCCCACTTTATAATCTGTCGAAACACTTTACAACAGTTCTGTCGAACATCGCAAACAAAAACAAATACTACGTAAAAAACTCCATCGAACTTAAAACAGAACTGGACCAAATAGTAGTTCCCAACAACCACCAACTATACTCATTGGACGTGATCTCATTGTATACGAACATTCCAAACCAAATAATACCAGATGTCATAGGACAGAAATGGACACAACTACGCGAACATACATCTATTCCACAGGACGAGTTTGTCGAAGCCCTGCAATTTACTCTCCACACCAACTACTTCCAATATAAAGATCAATTTTACCAACAAACAGACGGTGTAGCCATGGGCAGTCCGATTTCGAGTATAACAGCCCAGATAGTCATGGAATACGTTGAGGAACAAATACTAACAAAAAGAAAATTCAAGATCACATTATACAAAAGATATGTAGATGACTGTTTGCTTATCATCGACCCCAATGACGTGGATGTGATTTTGAACGACTTCAACAATTTTCACCCAAAGCTACAGTTTACTCTTGAGATCGAAAATAATGGATCCATCAACTTCCTAGACATGACAATAATCCGTGACAAGGACAAGCTATACACAAAATGGTATACCAAGAATACAGCCACAAACCGATTGATTAACTTCCACTCGGCACATCATATATCACAAAAAAGAAGTATCGTAGACAGTATCATATATCGAGCCATCAAATTGACATCCCCCAAATATCGACCAGAATCTCTTGAAAAAGCGAAATCACTATTAGCACTCAACAATTACCCTACACATATAATACAGAAAAGCCTAAAGAGTCGGGTACATAGGACATACAACACAGTGCAAAGAACTAACACACCAGATTCAGCGGATAGAAAAACATATATACCGATGCCATACGTTACACACTTAACACCCAAAGTGATCAACATTTTGAAACCCTTCAACGTACAGATAGCACACCAACCGCAGAACCAAATCAGACAACTGTATACCAATCTGAAGAGCAAAATTCCAATCGATAAAAGATCCCACCTGGTGTATAGCATACCCTGCAAGGATTGCGATAAAGTATACATCGGACAAACAGCTCAACGTCTACAAGACAGATTAAAAGGCCATAAATATGCTAAAACTGCAAACATCGCACTGAACAAGCACAAACAATCTGAAAAACACGATTTCGACTACGGAAGAACTAAAATACTGACAGCGGAGAGGAATCTTAAACCTCGAGAAATGCTAGAAATGATTTTTATTCAAATGAACATAGATAACACAGTTAACAACAAAACGGATATAAAGGATTTAAGTTCAATATATACCCCATTATTATAATACTATAGGCACATGCGCACCGCTACATATCGCATAACTCAAACCTTCCTTTTCCAACAGTGATGTGAAAACTACCGACGAATATTCTGGTGAGATACAATTTTTCTTTTATTCTTTTATTTTGTTGCTTTTATAGTTTTGTATTTTATCCTGTGATGTTTCTTTCAACTTCATTCAAGTCTAATTGTCCCAGTCTCAATTTTAATCAGGTTTTTTGTCTCAAATTTTAGCTGAAGAAGATGGAAACTCCATTGAAACGTTCACTAAACCTTTAATTATTCAACGTTTAATTAGTCTAGTACACCTGCTATACCACAAACAAACATCTGTATATATATATATATATATATATATATATATATATATATATATATATATATATATATATATATATATATATATCAGACATAAAATCGAACCAGGAAAAAAAAAACATAACGCGAAAATTAAAGGTTGAATTCACTTGGCGGGTAGCTTTTGAAATACTCCAGTGCTTCTTCAAGGATGAGAGAGTAACCTAGCATCTGAAAAGAAAAGCTTATGATATTTTCATAGGTTCATCTCATAGTCACATAGGAAAACCATATGCTTAACAAAGAAGGTAGTGGAACAGACAAAAGCTACACGGCGAGCCATGGAAAGAGTTATTTTCGGCATCATGCAGAGAGATTGAATAGGGAACAGTCCTCTAGGAGACAAAACCAGGATAACAGAAGTTATGAAAGGGTGAGCTTACTGTGGTATTGGATCGGCCATAAAGTGGGATCAGTTCGGAAAAATGGACATACAAAATCACATTTTGTTGATCACAGAGCAATACGAGGAATTGTAAGGCGTCCACGCATCGAAAATGCATCGATGATATAAAAGCGGTAGTGAGAATACAGTGGATAGGAATATTCAGATATCGAAAAGCGTGCCAAAAAATGAACGTCATCTATATGATCTATATCCAGAGTTGAAAGAAACCAGATTGAAGACGAATGAGAAGGAAATGTAAGACTTTCATTATCTACGAATTTGAATTTAAATTTCTGAAATTAATTCATGTAGGAAGAAACACTCGAAAATAAAATAAATATTCTGAGAATTAGATAACCTGAAATAAACTCAAATTGTACCCGATATACTTCAGAAAATTCAATAATATAATCATAGATTACCTCACTTCACTTGACGACGATTGATGTTACACATATGAAGCGAAACGTCATGTTTCATTTTTTAAATGTCTTGGTAACAATTTTAGTGTATTTCAGGTTATTTCATTTGTGAAACACTCACTTCATTTTCTGACTTGTGCTTCAAACATAGATTTCCATTTCAAAAATTTGTATTTCAATGTAATAAATGTTTTTCTGTTTCAAATATAGACCATGTAAGTGTGACATACTATCGATGACACCACCTTCTCCTTCCTTCGATATCATATCGAAACTTTCTGCAAATCAAATTTCCATTCTTGACGCCGAATAATTTCAGTATCAAAAACAAGATATTTCTTAGAAATATGAGTACATCTTAACTTTTGTGACAACGAAAGATGCCTCAAATTCTCACATTTTACGTTATTGAAATTGCTAATCTATATAACATATATACGTATAACGTCCTAACTTTTAGCTAGCCTGGTCATATCAAATATTACTTAAGGGTATTATAACCTGACTGACAATTTCAAAAATGACGAATTGATTATGATATCTGCATTTCAATGTAACATAATGCGCCATCTATTGGAAAATAATTAATCATTTATAGTTACATGTGGGATTACTTTTCTTTGAAGCAATTATTTTTCTTTGTACTAAATTCATGTGCAGCAAATACAATAACGAGTTTTCAAATAAGAACAGGTTGAAGCTATGATATGAGAAATACAACTATACGTGAGGTAAGAGTCTTCCTGCTCACTGATAGGGAAGAAATCTCGATCTGCTAGACGCATCCTTAGTGGAATATTTTAGTCTAGAGTGCTTAAATGTTTTTTCTGGTTACCAACCGTATAGGACTACACAATTTAATCGAATTCAATTTATTTAATAAATAAAAATGTGCTCGTTATAGGTACATATTAAAATGAAGAATTTAAAATTATAGGAATAGATCATGAATCCGTTTTTATTTTTATATTATACTTATTTATACGAAGTCAATAATGCTGTAAGCTATTTAAGCTAATTACACTATTCAATTTCTTTAGTGATATAATTTCTTCGATCATCCTTTCTATTTATGAAATGAAAATGCATATTCCTGTTATTCTGTTTATTTTATTTAAAATTTACACAAGAAAATATTTGCATACTGATTTCTCTCTTCTAAAATAACTTCACCTAGTATATGAAAAAAATGGTTAATATAGATGACGAAACAGTTTCTGTTGAATAGTATCGTATAGTATATGATGAACCCTGTCTTATATTTGTATTTCCCAAATTTATATATTTTATTGATATCATACCTATAAATAATATATGAAAATATAAATAAATAATTTAATCTGCTAGGACATTTTCTCTATACAGTTGAAATTTCATTCAAATATTGACAAAATATCTCAGCAAAGTTTCTCTTAATACTCTAATGGACTATATACACTGAAAAAACATGGAAAAGGAGTCGTTAAGAACATACTGACTGGAAATTTCACCATTTGAAACATATATTCTAAAGTTTTTCGCTATTCTCTCTCGAAAAATATTGATGCATCACATATATTTTGAGGATGAAAAAGATTCATGAATGCTGAGAACTATGGAGTTCTATCAGCATCGTTCTCAAAGAGAAATAATGCTTTTTAGTTCGTGCGACATTATAAATATATGACGTTCATTACAATGAGGGGTTAAAATGCAATTTAAAGAATATATCGCCTTTTTCAATTCAGCCATGAAATGGCAACATGTTATTGTAGTTCATAAAACTTCTTTTGGAAGCCATGTACTGCTGTATTGAATTTTATGAAACTGAATAGGACTGTCCCATATCAATCAAATTAGGGTATCAATCGTGGATTGAACCTTCCCATATGCAGAATGAAACCTGTTGGATTATGTCTTACGAAATACAAAAACGGTCTATCTAGCCTGAGCCTTGGAATTTGTGGTACCCGAGCTTGACGTGGTCTCAAATTCAGTGGCAATGAAAGATAATTTATAATATATAAAGGATCGTCGTGAAGAATTTTCTGTTGCTCAAATTGATCTAATCTCCTATGTTTCCTCAAAGACCTTCTGGCTGTAGCGGGATAATATTCTGAATGGTGGCCATGACCTGTGTTCGCGTTGCCACAGAGTGAGAAATGATTGAATTGTAGCATATCGGATAGATGAAGATCGTGTGCAACACCGTTCAAACCTCTTAGGTCAGCTTTATTTATGTCGAATAAAGTTGTTAGTCCCATGTGTTTCAAGGCTGCTGTGGCGTTAATGATGGACCTATGTGAGAACCTTGGAATTTGTACCTCTAGCTCTGGTCTAGGAACCAGAGTTCTTAGAAGTCGTGCCCAAGCCCCTTTCTGGAAAGAGCTTTCGACGAGACGTTTCTCTAATCTGGACAACCCATCTCCAAGTGCGTTGATTCCTTGTCTACCTGGAAGAACGAAAATGAAGCTTATGGTATTATCTTTATCTCCTAGAGCCACAGCGGTTGCATCTAGGCTTGGTTCATATCCTGCTAAGAAACCCTCGCGGTAAACGATAGCTGGTATTGGAATCAGTCGTTTCTGTTTGATTGATGGAAAGACAACGAAGTGAATTTCGCCATCTCTATCATTTATAGATCCTTTGGTGCAGTCGGTCTGAAATCGAAGGAATGAGATAATGTAATGAATGACTGGATGTAACAATATATTGCAGGAAAATTCTTGCACAACTATTTCGAGAGTTTTGCTCCACTTGGAAATCGTAAACAAAGATAAAAAATTAAAATTTTTTTTTTCAAATATCTGATGCACCTCATTGCAAATGTATTCAATGAATAAACACACACACACACACACATATTCATATATATATATATATATATATATATATATATATATATATATATATATATATATATATATATATATATATATATATATATATATATATATATATATATATATATATATATATATATATATATAAATAAAAATGAAAATATTTATAAGCATATACACACATATAAGAATACAATACATATATGTGCACACATACATACCTTTTTTATGCTAATGAAATATAGTATATACTGAATGATATATTTAGGCAAATATATTTCGGGTGTCCAGAAATGATAGGGGGTATTTGTAAGTTCAATTAAAACCAAACCACAAGTCAGAAAAAAAAATATATATATATATATATATATATATATATATATATATATATATATATATATATATATATATATATATATATATATATATATATATATATAAATTTTACAGCAGATATTGGAAAATTGATTGACAAAGATTATGTTTTTCAAATGTTGACCCTCGCCTTGCTGGCATTCCTCTAAACAAAATCAGAAATTAGCCGCCACGCGTGTACACATCTCTCCGGAAATAGCGGCCATTTCAGTGCGGGTGTTGTGCTTCAGTTGCAGTAGAGTTCTTGGTTTATTTGCGTACACTTTCTGCTTAAGGTATCCCCACATGAAATAATCAAGCGGTGTCAGATCGGGGCTTCTCGGAGTCCAGTTGATGGTTCCTCGACGAGAGATCATTTTTTCTGGAGAAAGTTGATTGACAACCGCAAGCGACTGGTTTGAAGTGTGGCAAGTCGCCTCATCTTGTTGAAATACCGCAATAATCGCAAAATGTCGCAATACCGCTCACTATTTATCGTGAGTGCTCGCGTCCACCCATTCTGGACACCCGTTATAATAGCAGTCAATCGAAAAATTCATATTTATCAAAAGAATGTATCAGTAGAGCTAGGTAGGAACGTGTAAAATCGGATGCCTCTATTATCCTTCAAGGGATGAAAGTTACGGGAATATGGAAATCGATGCCACACCTGATGGAAGTACGAGACAGCTGTTTCGTTCTACAAGGAACTCGTCAGTTCCATCGAAGTGTAGCATCGATTTTAACCTCAAATTCTGTCACTTCTCATGACTCCAAGTGAAGAACCGGCAAGTAAGGAATACTTTACAATTCCATGTACAGCAATTAATAGAAAACATCTCTCAGATCATAGAATCACCAAGCACCGAACGTTCACATAGGCCCCTGAAGTATGAGAAGAATTGCAAGCGTACTACCAACGCACTCTATCGACATTTGAAAACATCATAAAATGAAATTTGTCGAATAGCCGTTGCAATATATTAGATTCCTGAGGGTAAAGAAGACTTGTGAGCGTTCGGTGCTTGGTGTATCTATGATGAGAGAGAATTTTCTTATTATTTTCGATATATGGAATTATAAAGTAGTCATTAATTGACAGTTCTCCACTTGGAGTCATAGGAAATGGTGCTTGGAATTAGAAATCGATGCCTCTCTTCGAAGGACGTAGTGCACATGGCGAGTTCCTTGAAGAACGAAACAACTTTTGTTTTGTGCTTCCATCAAGTTTCTCATCAATTTCAATTCATCTCTAACGCGTATCTCTTGAAGGATGAAGAGGCATCCTTTCTTACAGTTTCACATAGCAAGTTCTACTATAACAATCTCTTGATGAATTCGAATTTTTGAAATGTATAATCTACTATTATTTTTCTTACATATATATCTTATTTTTATTCCTCACCTGCATAACACTTCCGCTGATTGCTGCTAATGGAGGTCTAACTCGTACAGATCCATCTTTCAAGAATTCCTGTATTTTACCATTTGTGTGCTTCTTTATCAAAAGATTCGTGCGACGTCTGATGGTATCTCCAACAGCTTTGAAGCTAACTTCCTCAACGTGGCCATCATAGAAAAATTTAGCTCTTTCCTTGTAAAAATTCAAAATTTTCTCTTTGCTTCTATCACTATATAGCTGCCTCACAATAGCTGATGTAGCTACTCCGGTATCCGGCCCAGTTAAGATTGATTCAGTTACAGACTTGAAAGTTAAATGAGGATTGAAAGTTACCATGTTATCCAATTTCAGTATTTCGTTCATTTCTCCGGATGTAGAACCTCTAGCTCCCAAAAAGACCATTGCCAGCAATGAGGTTGCTGCGAAAGGTGAAACAATAACACTTCTGGCAGAACTTATACCTGTTGTTACGGATTTCCAAAATCCAAATGCTAATTCGTTGCACAACTGTACAAATTGGTACACATCCGCATCTAACTTAGCTGTACTTTCCTCCAGGCCAAACCCTTGCATTGGATTCACCTCCAAATTAACTGTAGGAGTCGGTTCCAAAATTGGTGCTAAAGTTGGCTTCCTATCAATAGTAGGAACTTTGCCATGTGGTGCTATTGTAGAAACGAGTGTCCAAGAGTCTTCTGATTCATTCAAAGACGGAGACATCCATGTACTATTCATTGTTGTTGTAGTTACTGATGTTGTAGGTCCATAAGTAATTTTTTCAGTTGCGGCAGTTTCATCTAGATGAGTTGTAAATTCTGCATTAGAATTAGTTGTACGATCTAAGGTGGTCAAAGTATAATGACCTTCATGAGTAGTTGCACTGGAAGTATTCATATTGAAAAAATTTGTGAATTCATTTTCTATATTCGGTGTACTTGCAGCTGGTGTAGTAGATTGGGTTGAAATTTTCGAATCAAAAGGTATTGTAGAGGCGTCTTGTATTCCCGTGGAGAGTTTCTGCATTTCTGTGTGATTCAAACTGAGTAGGTCATAGTCAATTTCCAAACTCAAATCTGCTTTAGCAGGCTTTGAAGAATTCTGATTTTTAAATATCGATATATTGATCACATGTTGATCGTCGTCAAAGTTATTGAATTTATTCAAAAGTGTGTTGCCTCCAGCGTACACATTTTCTGTCGATGGTATTAATCCTTCTTCAGTGTTACCGGCATCAATTGAAGATTTGGTTGATTCGTAATTCTGTAGATAAGTTGTTGGCTGATAAAAATTAGAAGATGGATCAAATGATTCAGCTTTCGAAGTTGTTGTCGAACCTAGTGGATCATTTCCATATTGGTTGTTGAGTTTTGCATTTTCGGGAATAATATCACTCACATTAGCAACTGCTTGTGCTAGTAGCTGTCCTAAACTTTCTATTAGCGTTGGATTTACTTGAACTGGACTGATGCTCTCAGAGCTAGGATAATCTGTAGACGTTTCCCCTGATAACGATGTAGTTTCGGCAGGATATGTTAAATCTTGCGTAACTGCAGAATTTATTTCATAAACATTAGTAGAGGAAAGTAGTAATTTTTCTAATATATCCTTCTGGATGCCGGTGAAAGTACTAAGCGGCTCGGTTGTTTGAGCATCATCGCTCGATGTTTGTCCTACTTCTGTGCTGTATGGAGTTGATTCTGTTGTTTTCGAATAATCACTCTGTGTTGCAGTAGAGGATTCATGTTTGTTTTTAAATAAGCTTCCAGTATTTTGCTGTTCGGACGTCGTTGAAGCTAATGTGGACGATACATTTGCAACGTCTTGTTGTTTATAAGAAATACTTGGAGTTGTTTGGTCGGTATAATTCGTTGAATTAACATTTTTAGAGGTCGAGTCTTTGGACAATATTTCGGCTGATATTGTTGTAACGACATAACCATCTGTTTGCAATGAAGTCGGCTTTGATGTTTCTTTGTATGAATTAGTTTTTGAATCAGATATGTTACTCACATACTGAACATCTGGCTGAGCTGATGTTAGATTGTTTTCGAAATGAGAAATTGTTTGGGGAGTTACTGGAATAACAGTGACTGATGGCTTTTCAGAAATTATTGTAAATATTGATTTCGTTGATGTACTTTCATTTGAATTGAAGGTTTGGAAATAATTTTCGGCATATGATGTTATTTTGTCTTTTATAGTTGTTTTGCTTGGTGTTGTATGAGAACTTTGACTTGTAGGTTTGGTACTGACATGTGTAGTTCTTGTAGTTGATGTCAAAGGTCGGAGTAAAATATATATTTTCTCTGTTGGTTGACTGATGGTGCTATCAGCAATTGAAGGAAGTACTGACGTATGGAAAATTTTATTTTCTTTTTCAGTTGTAGGTTCAATAATAGTTTGTGATGTTAGTTTAACATTATTCGTTGAATTTATTTTTACGTCTGGTTCTGTTTTAGTTGATGTTAGTGGACCTGTCGGTTTTGTTGCAAAACTTGATGTTTGAGTTGGGATACGATATGGAGACTTTGTAGAGTGAATAGGAAGAGTAGAAGCTTGTGGGAGAGATGGTTTAGTTGTTATACCAGCAGTTACTCTTGTAAATACTGATGGTGATGTTTTCTCCAAAATTGTGTTACTTATTCTGGATTGTAGTAAAGGCTGAGGTCTAGGAGTACTTATTCTTACATATTCAGAATCTGGTTGAGTTCCTCCAGTTATTGATGTGATGTAGGGGCTTTCTGAATTAGTATTAGAATTTGGAAATATTTGAACTTTCAGTATATTCGATTCTGTGGTCGTAGACATCTCATTGGAATCGGTAGGTGTTGTATTATACGACGGTGGTTTCGAACTAACAAACTTAGTAGTTGTAATATTACGATTACTACTGGAAATTGTACCGGTTGACAGCCCCACATGGCTAGTCGTTGTGGTTTTTGCTGAAATTCTATCTTCAATATGAGAGGCGTCAGTAGAAGTTGGATGTGTGAAATAATTTGTAAAGGATGATATTGGACTGATAGCAGTAGTTGGTGTAGTGGAGGTGGATTTTGTCATAGTTGTTTCTGTTTGGGTGGTTCCAATCACCAACGTTTCTGGTGTACTGGCGGTGGCTGTTTTCTCTGCTTTTATTTCTTCGCCAGAGTTTCCAAAAATAGCTGGTAGAATCATGCTCCAAGAATCAGATACATCAGGGGTATCAAACAATTGATTGGTGTCAGGCATTTTATGGGCTTCTATTTCTTCTCTTAGAACATTTTGTACGTTACTGACGATGTCATTCACTCTATTTTCGGGTATAATATCAGAAAAATTGTCGATATTGAAGACATCATCTCCACTGGTAGCTATTATAGCCTTAATTTCATCCATAGTCATCAAACGTTTTACTAAATCTCCACTTTCATCGAAAGTGTAGAATTCATATCGGTCTGGATTTAAAAGTTCAATAGGACTAGCCAGTTTTGCCATTTGAGGTTTTGCGACAGGTTTTCCAACGGCATCTGCGAAGGACGCTTTGTTTCCGTTCCCTGAGTCCAGAATTACAGATACAGAAGTCACAACACTGAAAAAAAAACAGATGATGTAGATGCTGCACAATTTTATAATCAAAGAATCCAACAAAATTGTTGGTATTATTTCATAATTTTTCGTAATAGAATACAGTGACTATTTCAAAAACTATGGAAGAACTAGAGAATATATAATATTGTATCTCACTTTTTGTTAGTTCTCAATAAGATCGTGAACTTTGAATATATATAAATAAAAAAGAAGGATTTAGGAATTTTCTCATTCACTTCTTGATATATCTTCTATCTCCTCCTCTACATTATATTGTACTTGTGATTTTTCAACATAAGTTCAATTTTACGTTTGATTCTATTGTATTTTATATCATTTGTTTGTTGTCATTCATCACAAGAATTAATTTCAGTTGTCTATTTTTGTGAGTTTCTCTTTTGGTCGAGAAAATTCATGATGGAGCCAAATCAAATTAATAAAATAGTTCATGAAATAGTTCAAAAATCTGAAGAAATCGCGTTACGTTCGTACTGTACTATAATGAACAAAACTGAATAAAAAAAATTGAACATTGAACTAGTCATAAACAACCAGCTAACATAAGAAATTCTGCAATATATCAATATAACTATTTGTTATAAGTATTAATTTCACAGTTAGTTCATACCATTTTCACCCCAAGGTAATTTTCAAGAATAAATATATATATATATATATATATATATATATATATATATATATATATATATATATATATATATATATATATATATATATATATATATATATATATATATATATATATATATATATATATATATATATATATATATATATATATATATATATATATATATATATATATATATATAAGAAGATGCGCTGCTGAACGATATTAAATCAGCAGCTCTCAATATAGGAGAATATCAAACTGGTCACAAAGTTTCCGAATCTGACTAAACAGAAGCACTCTAAGATAAACGCAGAAAAATGAGAGCTCCACTGAGAACTTGAAACCAAAGCAACCCATGTGCGTCACTCAGTGCACTTGTAGAGAGAAAAATCAGAGAGGATATTCGGAAATACAAGACAAGAACAGTGAGGCAGGCTATAGAAGAGGCAAGAAGCTACAAGAAAGCTATCCGGAAGAACACGATTGGGAAACATCAGATGATCGCGATCAAAAATTCATGCGGAGACAGTATTACGAAGAAATCCGAAAATCTAAAAGTCACTTCTGAGTTCTACAAACAACTCTATAGTGATAACCGTAAGTAATCACGTTGAGATAATATCGGATAAAGAGCCACTGCAAGTTCTTTCATCAGAAATGCGAACTGAAATTGAATCCTTCAGGGGAGGACGATCTCGCAGTGGACGTTATCAAGTCAGGGGTCCCAGTACTTCACCGCATTCTATCGAGGCTCTTCACTGACTGTTGAAAAACAGAAACATTCATACCTCGCGAAACAACGCGATCATGATTTTCGAGCAAAAAAATCCAGCCCTGTCTTTGCTCCGCGAGCAAAGATAGAGCTGGAAATGAACACCGCAAAAACAAAGAAGATGCTGAACCCATTCTGCACCAGAGAGTAAATGGCGGTGGACTTACACAGCAGTCTTACACATATCTGGGACAGATTTTCAAGGGAAACGGGGATATTCCGGCAGAGATCATGCAAAGAACCAGAACAGTATGGGGTACAGTTGATCGATTGAAACACATCTTCAAATCAGATATGCCACTATCTTTAGAGAGCAATGTGTTTGACCAATGCGCATTACCAGCGATGACCTACGCCAGCGAAACTTGGACCCTGAAATCTGCTCACATTCAGAAGCTTCGGAGAGGTTAAACAAAGGTGAAGGATATCATGGAGTGTGTAAAAACGTCAAAGTGAAAATGAGCAAGCCTTCTAGCCCGAACAAGAGATGAGCGTTGGTCAGCTGTGGCTGGTGATTGGGAGCCCAGAGACAGGGTTAAACCAAGAAAGCGCCCTTGCGATCGATGGGATAAGGAACTTGTGGATTGGCTGGGCGTTGCCTGGAAGAGAGAGACTGCCGATAGGGAATCTTGGCAAAGACATGAGGAGACCTTCCTTCTGCAGTGTATGGACAGAGGTTTATGATATACATATATATATATATATATATATATATATATATATATATATATATATATATATATATATATATATATATATATATATATATATATATATATATATATATATATATATATATATATATATATATATATATATATATATATATATATATATATATATATATATATATATATATTCTTTTTATATGAAAAAGTTTATTTCTGTTAACTAGCTTCGTTGTTATAAAAAGTTTATTTCTGTTAACGTTTCGTTGTTATACAACTTTGTCAAAACTAATGAATAATTGAATTTATGAGTTACTATAGATATCAAAATGTGAAATAATCTTTAGAAAAATCAAATCAGTTTTTATTAATAAAGTTTTAATTTTTCAATTACATTAGTTTTTCTAAGAAATAAGTTTCTCATTTTGATATCTATTGTAACTCATAAATTCAATTATTCATTAGTTTTGACAAAGTTGTAATATAACAACGAAACGTTAACAAAAATAAACTTTTTCATATCAAAAGAAGCGTGTTATTGCTAAAAACATTCAAAATAAAATATCTTAAGCAGGCAATAAATCAATTTCAAGAAATATATATATATATATATATATATATATATATATATATATATATATATATATATATATATATTTATATATAAGCGAACCATTTTGCGTCCACGAGATTTAATAGTGTTAGAAAAAAACATAAGAATTAAAACTACCGAGTCACAACATTTTGTCATAACAGATATAAAAAAGATATGTATTAGGTTGACCATGGATGTTATGATTACTCTTCTTGATTTAAGAAGAGAAGTGTTTATTAAACTCACTTTTCGAAAAACACAATGACGATTGTTTCGACACGCCTAATTATCATTAGAAAGTATTTAAAACTGAAACTATATACAGTCGACTCTCGCTATCACGAAATTCCACGGGACTGCCATTTTTGTTCGTGTTACGTATAGTTCGTCTTAGGCATAGTTCGAGATATAGAGGTGAACCAAATGAAAATTCGTGTTACAGAGGTAAAGAAAAATGTACTGCATGTAGTTTATTCCCTACATCTTCTACAAATCTATCTTATTAAAAATATGTACATATGTACTTAAATTATACATAATTAAAAAAAAAGTGAACATAATAATAAATATCGTGTAAAACAGAGTAAAAAGTACCGTCCATATTACTGCAATCCCACTAGTAATTGAAAAAGTCCGTCATCTTCTTCTGTTTAAAACTGTTAGCAACACGTTTGTCAATCATATTCTCGAATGAAACAATTGAAGAAAACACACTGTCTGGCACATCTCTGGTTTTTTTTTAAAAACATACTTGGAGTACGTACTGTAGCTCTGGCTTCTTTAGATGTGACGTCTGCTGGCTCTTCCTCCTCGTGATCTTCGTCAGAAGGAGCGTCTTCATCGTTGGTTAAGGAATCCAAAATATCGTCATCAGTCATTGTGCCGGTTACCGCTACCCCTTCGTCGACAAGGGCAAATTCTTCAAATCTTTGTTGGCCTCTATGTTGACGTTAGGCGGCTCCACTTCAGTTTCCACCTCTGGTTCCGGGTCAGGTTCCACTTGTGGTTCGATTTATGTTTCAGTTGGATTTTTTCCCTCTTGAAATCCACATGACTTGAAGCGACATGTTGCAACCTGAACGCCGGGATTTCGTGTTAAACAGTCCATTCTTAGAACATCGTGATACAGAGGTAAAGCGCAAATCAAATTCGTCTTATCTACTGAACTTCGAGCTACAGAAGTAATTTTTGTGTCTCTTCGCGTTATAGAGGTTAAATATAACTGGAAAATTAGTTCGTGTTACATATGGTAATTTCTTCGTGTTAGGCAGGTTTTTCCAAGGGGATTGAAAATAATTCTTGATATCGAGGATTTCGAGTTATAGAGGTTCGTGTTAGCAAGAGTCGACTGTATATATAATATTATTCCAAAATGCTCATTATATCAGAGTTGATCATTTACTACATATAAATATCGAACAGACAAAAAGTTTTTAGGGGAAATCTAGACAAGTATTATTATAAAATTATATTATTATAATCTGTAACAATGTGTTATGTAATATAAAATTAAATTTTTTTTATGGTGACTACCTAGAAAGCGGAATTCATGGGGAATATAAAAAAGTATATTCATAAAACATTTTTACTCACATCACTATTTCTTCGAATAAAGATTATGTACAAAGACTTTTATTTTTGCCAATTTTTGTTTTTCAATATATCGGGATATGAATTCTTCAATTCCTCACACTCAATTTTTTTGGGGGTTTATGCTCATCAATGTGTTTTGAAAAAAATATTTTTACACATTTTTTTGTTCGTCAGACCATGGTATCAGAGTTCGTTTCTTCTTACGCATGTTAGAAGTTGAAGCTTGTTCAATATTTTCGACATTCTCTGAATTATTCAATATTTTTCGCTCGATAATATCTTCCCCAATGTCATCATCACTTAATTCTTCATTATTCAGTAAGTTTTTCTTTTTTTGTTCCAAATCTATTGGAATGTCATCCAAAGTTTTCCCTTTGTGTTCACCAGCTTCACCTTTCTCCATCAGCATTAGTAATTTTGAAATTTTAACAGTATGATAGATATCGTCAGGAAGTCTGTACGAACTTTTATGTACACCCGGAGTATGGCCCATAAATGTCGATAGTTGTTCTATTTAATTTTCGTTTAAGCTAAATAATTGCGTTAATGTTGCCAAGTGTTTTCTCAACCTTGTGCATGTTATGGCTCTCGGATTCTTCGCACCACACGTTGTTGCATATTTAGTAACAATTTTATAGCCACATATGGGATTCATAGATCCTGATCTTCCAAATAAATATGGATTGTTGTCGTTTAGAAATTTTGGTCTATACTTAAGAAGTTCGTTAATATGATTCTGAATTTCGGTATTAAACATAACAGGAACACCTCGTCCTCGTTTACCTCTAATTACAACCCGTTTCATATTCTTCAGTAGTATTTTTTCCGTTTCAGTTAGTACTTCGCTAAATTCTTTGTATGTTTCACTTCCTTTTTCCGTACTTTCGTACGTATGCACCAACATACGTTGTAGCTCCCCCGGTCTTTTCATATTGAGTAATATAACACGACAAAATATGGTTTCTAATAAGGTGTTATATGCAGCCAAACTGTCAGCATTAATTTCTAGAAACAGTTTCAGATCGCTGGCAAGGGGTACAATGGTTATTTTGTTGAATTTTTCAATATTCAGATCGCCACCTGCTCGACTTGATATGTCAAATCGCCAGTTTGATTCAAACAAATTTTTGATCGTCTTCAAATTTGCCTCATAATTTGCAGACTCAATTGATATATCTGTTTTCGTCACCATATAATAATAATAATAATAATAATATAGTTTATTTAACATAAATTGGCTACATTATTTTGTAATATATAAATTGGCACATTGTTTTCTATAATATGACTTTCCTACTGTCAAATCCAAAATATAAATAAACAAAAACTACTCTATTCCCACAAAGGCTTTGCCAGAGCGTGGGATAACAATTTCCTCAACTTAAACAATAATTTCTTCAACCAAAACAATAATTCAAAATATAAATAATTCAAAGTAATATCATTCGTTCAGAAAACAAACCCAAAGTCAACACCCCAGACAGAGCGCATCCAATCCACTCATTCCATCAAGGAGCCGATGAGATTTCTAGATCGCTCCATGAGAAACGTTTTCGTTCTAACTACGAATTTTTTCCTAGTTTTCAGATTTCTTATTTCATGTGGTAGAAAATTAAATAATCTATTTCCCAGATATTCGAGAGATCGGCGCCCCACAGTAGTGGAGCAAAAGGCTGTTCTAGTTTTCTGCTGAGTAACACTTCTGGTATGACAGTCGTGTTCAATATAATTTAATTTCAGCCGTTCCTCATATTTTACGATTACGCACTTCAAAAAAAAGAGCTGTCTAATGTCCAAAACATCTGCCTCCCGATATATTTTATCCGATGGATAATCCCTAGTCCTACTAAGCATTAATTTTAGTACTCTTTTTTGGAATCTCTCTAATTTTATTATATGACATTTGGCAGCTGATCCCCATAACAAATTCCCATATGTCAATCTACTTTCAACCAAAGTATAATAAATTACTTTCAGTCTTTTCAGGTCTAGAACTTGTCTTAGAAATCTAAAATTTTGCAGTAGTCCCCTCAAGCCAGACACCATGCCACTTATATGAGAATTCCATCTCATATGTCTGTCAATTATAATACCAAGATACTTTACTTGATCCTTCATTAAGATTTCTATAACTGTATCATCTTTAAAAATTCTCAATTTATCATATTTGGGGACATTAGATGCAAGACAGCTGAAGGCCAAAAAACACGTTTTATTAAAATTAACTGTCAAAAACATACCACTGAATGCGCCAATCAAATGGCCCAAATCTGTTTCCACCTTCCCCTTCAAAATTAAATATGTAACGCAATGTCACAGCATTGCTTCAAAGATGTGGAAATATTCAGTGCAAAGGTAGGGCATAAAAATAAATTTTTGTTGTTATCATATTTAGCAACTGCTTTTGCTGCTTCAACAAAGTGGTCATAGTATTTCGGTTTCAGTGCTTCGAACAAGTTTCTCACATCAGGCTCTATTTTCTTTACTTCTACTAGGATTCTAGCGAGTTCTCTCATTTTTCGACTTGTAACGTTTACGAAATGTTTTTCCCGGTGAATCTTCAGATATCTTGAGCCAAAGGCGCAGATGAGGAAGTCTTGTTTGGCTTCCAGCGAAATTTTATCTGCTCTCATTCTACTGAAAACTTCTTCCTTTAAACGGGGATCCGTTTTTTAGAACTTTTGATCAGAAAATTTTGTCCCATGGCTTGCGAATTTTTATTAGAATCAGTTTTCAGACAAATTTTCCGATGTCGATATAGGAACTTTGCTCTGTAGAAACCTAGACAGTTTGTGCATGGTAAAAAAGTTTGATTTGGTAGTTGACCTTGTTTTAATGGCTCCACGCAGTTTTCGGAATTTTTTATGAAATTTCCCTTTTTCTTCAGAACTGCTAATAAATTTCTCCTTTCTTTTTTTTTCTCCTTCGAAAGAATTTGTTGTACTTCAGGTTCACAGGAATGATTTCTTCTCATATGCCTTGCAAAGTTATGGACATCTTGTTCACAGAAATAGCACATGTCTCTTCTCCTTTTATATATTCGATTTAATTTTGAGTTAGTATTTCTTGCAATGTTGTCATTTGCATGGTTTTTTGTATCGGTAGCATGTTCAACATATTGTACCTTAGATAGCTCACCTGAGGTTGAGAAGTCTTAAGATAACCAGGTAAAAATAGAAATAATAAAAGACAATTTATCACATTTTTTCATATATTGAAGAAATATGCTGGGCTCGTTCAAAGTACTACTTCATCGGATGCTAAGTTAACTTAGCATCCGACGAAGAAGTAGTACTTGCTAGTAGAAATGCGCATCATGGGTATTTCTTCAATATATTAGATGTTATAAATATTGTTTTATTATTATAATTAGCAATTTTCTCAGTATAGGCCTCATCATTTAATAAAATTATAAATTAAATGAGGGTGGTCAATTCCATCCATTATCGTTCAATTCAAATATGAATGTTGAATGTGAAAGAGTAAATCAAATCAATTTGGTAGTTTGGCAAGTAAAATCGCGTGATAATAAAGAACCAATTCGATAATTCCTAGTGGTTTTAAATAATTCATGTTTTTTCTTTTCGGTTATTTGAACGTAGTTTGGACATAGATATTATTTCTCCCATTGAATCACGAAAATCATAAATGTCCGCTATGTATACACAACTGCAGTACCCTAATCATTTTGAAAGAGTTGAATAAGATTTAAGGAACCGACAAAAACAACGTAATTATTTCTATAATATTTTTTCATATATTGAACGAATACGTATGACCTGTTTTTCATACTACTTCTTCGTCGGATGCTAATTTAACAATGACGAGGAAGTAGTAGGTAGCCCGAAACGCGCGTCATGCGTGTTTGTTCAGTACAATGAGAAAAATTTTCTTCATGTATCGACTTCATCAATCATCCATGCAAAAAACCTGTAGTTCCTTGATTCATATAGATTATTAGAATCAGAACAAAATTAAACTTAGAATATTTGAGAGGTAGGTGAACAAAGTTTCCGTACGATAATAATTGTTTGGAAGATATAGGTACAAGAAAACCTTTTTATCTAAACTATCCAGATAAAGCCACTAATTAAGGGGATTATTATGTTGCCTGTGTTCTAAAACATATTTCGAAAGAATAATGTGTCAACATAATCAGGGTAGAAAGATATTTTATACAGATTATGCACGCCATTTGCCTGAGCGTGGGAAAACTATATTTTCCTTATGTTTTCTACCTTCGGTAAACATTTTCAGTACCTACCGGATTAATTCAGAAAATATTAAATATAATTATAATATAATGGAATTGATAGCTCACATTTGTTCACATAGTATCAACAGAAAATGATGTGAGTACACCAATTTCGAGTTTTTATAATCCGGATAGTCCAGTGCTTCTTTGTTCAACTTTTTTCAGCAGTCTCAGGAAATTATGAATATTTCATTCGAAAAAGCATGTAGATAATTTTTGAAAAAAATTAAGTTCGTGTTGGTAAAACTTGCAAAAGGTTTATCGAATAAAAATTGAGATTAGTATATATATATATATATATATATATATATATATATATATATATATATATATATTCATCTGTATATCCTCATGTATCACATTGCATGTTCCTGTAGCCACTTGTAATAATATTCTCTTGATTAGTTCGAGAAAACATCCGAAAATTCATATAAATCACAAAATATCAATTGATTTTCAATAATACATTGAAAAAAATATATACCGGATGGCATTCATACATTATATTAGATGTAGATGTCGCCATAGTTGTTGCAAATTGAGTTAATTTGCAACAACTGTGACGGACGTTTGTAACATTCTATTTTCAGTTCACATGAGAAATTTGACAAGTTATAAATATTAAAATTGATGATAAGTATTAATTTCACAGTCAGTTTATACCATTTTCAGCTCAATGTAATCTTCAAGAATATATATATATATATATATATATATATATATATATATATATATATATATATATATATATATATATATCAAGATATTAAATATGGCTATGCGTATATGTACAATGTAATGCCTCCATTATCCGTGAAGAGATTAATGTGAGAGAATATTGTTGTACCAAACAGTAAACTGTCTTGTATTTCCATCGATTTGTGGGCATCGATTTTAGTATTCTATGAATTTTATTCCATGAAGGATAATAAAGGTGTCACAGTGTATGTTTCTATAATGGACAGCTGTTATTATATTCTTTTCATCAATTCTTGAAAAAAATCGAAAATGTATATAAACTACAAAATAAAAATTCATCTCTATACTAGATATATTATACTATTTGCTCTCCATTCATCATATTAGATGTATTTGTCGTTACAGTTGTTGAAAATTCAGTAGATACGCTATCAGTTACGACGTTTCTAACATTTAATGTTCGACATGTTCATGTTTTCCTATTGATTCTCAACGTTTGGATGTACATATATAGTTATCTTTAGTTCATGCATGCATAATGCATAACTATTTTTTCATCTCTTCGAGGTCATAGGGTCATTCGGAGTCAATCGGAGAAAGAAGGTGTTTGAGAATTGAATTCAATACCATTCGACATATAGGCGTGACACATCTGATGAGTTCTTTTCAAAACGAAACAGTTGTCTGGTGTTTCAATCGAGTGGGCATCGATTTCAATATTTCCTAATAATTATCCCTCAAAGGATATGGAATCGTAAAATTGTACATGTTCACCTAACCAGCTCTGCTACAATTTTTTAGATTTTTCCTAATTGATTTTTTCCGACTTCCGATTGAGAGTGTACTTGTATACTTTCGAATATTGCACAAACATTGCTTGTGATGAAAGTTCAGCTTTGCAATATTTCTGTTGATAATCGGAAAACTATTAGGAAGACAAATTATTCCTCTGATAGCTTGAGTGATATGAGATGGGTATACGAAGTTTAATTCCACTTTGCAGTAATAATAAAAGGTCAATAAATGCTACTCTATATTGTTATACAATTTATTGCAATATACGTAATACACTGGTGTTTGGTCAATTCAAATCATTTAATCTAGGTTCTCCTTTCACAAAACAGTATATCTCAGAAATACCAAGAGTCAGATACATAATCTCTCAATTTCTCATTTGGTTCATGACTTCCAGAAATCATCTTGTCCCTTTCACTGAATTATTCAATAGAAGTATGGATCGTTGCACTATTACGTTTGGTAAAGACCCATGCTTTCTTTCATTTAGCATTTAATAAAAACGATATTGATGAGCAGATCGAAAAGCTGAACAAACAGTTTTATTCTTACCTATAGATATCCAATAATTCACACAAAGTTAATCACGATTCTTCAATTTTAAATTGAACAAATGGAATGAGCAAACCACAGTAATGCGACGTCTACGTCTGCTCGTCACTCTGCTATTTATACTGTCCTGTACAAATTTTCTAGATAGGTTTGAATGGGATAAAATCACTGTTTTAGGAAAATGGGTGGGATTTATTTGAATTAATAATTAATGAGTGTGGTTTGGCAAATCCAAAAAATAAATCCATTTTATTTTGGTATCCCAAAATAAAATGATAAGACCCGATTTTTCAATTGCGTATACTTAAACATTGCTGCACATGCTAGGATCATGCTAACAACTTTTTATTTCAATTGAAATAAAGCAAATGTTATTCTAACAATGAAGTTTTTTGTATGTATGGTCTCTAGAGCCCAGTTGGGAGAACGACAGTTTCTCACTAGGGAGATCGGTGTTCGAATCCCGGGTAACTCATGAACGTTTTTGTATGTAAAAAAACTTTTAGAGGTTATGAGAACTGGGATTTTCAAATATGTGATGTACAAAGACTACGAGCTCAACAATTAGAATTAAGAAAAGAATAGGTTCCTTAGTTAATCAAGAAAATCTGGATTTATAGACCTACCTCGATCCAAGTATCTTTCTTGAAGAATCATCAGTTTCATCCAAGTCTGCTGACAAGACTTCACCCAGTACAAGAAGAAAAATGAGTTGCACCCACATTTTATCTGGCTGTTGCCTGAAAAAATAGTAAATTACATATATACAATTATAATATATATTCGTTATAGGTTTTGTAACAATCGGGACTAACAAGTCAATGTTTTTATACCGGTGAGGATTGATTTTGAACTCAATAATTCATACAATGATTTTCTTGAAAATGAGAATATTGCCATATTTCTTTTAAGCTTTTAATTTCATGTCGAAATTGATCCTCCTAGAATTGATTTTCATTCATATCTGTCTGTCGAACAATAAAATGGATTTTTACAAGCTCTAACAATGCCGAACTATTCGTTTCGAAGATTTTGAAGAAATTGATGCAGTGCTGGCGTATTCCGAAACAAACAGCTCCCAAGATTTTTCAAATGATACCTTGTAACGGGTGTTTTTTTAGAGGTATATAACTTTAAGTTGGCATTACTGTTGAAGATGGCGACCGATTTAACAGCTGGGAAGTGATTTATTCTAAGTTTGGTTTGGCAATTCATCATGAATAGACACACACCTGAACAACGCTTGCAAATAGTGCAATTTCATTTCTAAAATAAAGGATCTGTGCGGAATACGTATCGCGCACTACGTCCATTTTATCGACGTAGCACTTCTGGTTGAATGGCTACGTCAACAAATAAAACTGCCGCATTTGAAGTGAAGATAATCCTCAAGTGTATGTCAAAACACCGTTACATCCAGAAAAACTGACTGTTTGGTGCGCTTTATGGGCTGGTGGAATCATTGGTCCGTACTTCATCAAAAACGATGTTGGCCAGAACGTTACAGTCAAGGGTGATCAGGTATGGAGTCATGATTTCTAACGTTTTCATTCCTGAATTGAACAACCATGATGTCCAGTAGCTGTGGTTTCAACAAGACGGCACAACATGTCACACAGCTCGTGCCACAATCGATTTATTGGAAGACACGTTTGGTGACTAATTTCACGTTTCGGACCTGTGAATTGGGCTCCAAGATTTTGTGATTTAACACCGCTAGACTACTTTTTGTGGGTCTATGTAAAGTCATTGGTCTATGCGGATAAGCCACAAACGCTTGACCATATGGAAGACAATATTCGCCGTGTAATTGCCGATATACGGCCACAAATGTTGGAAAAAGTCATCGAAAATTGGACGTCCAGATTGAACTACATCCGAGCCAGCCGTGGCGGTCATATGCCAGAAATTATATTCAAAATATAATGCTACAAGATTATCTTTAGAATAAAAAATTCTTGTCAATAGAATGATCCATCGTTGTTTTATTGCAATTTAAAGTTCTATACCTCTAAAAAAAAACACCTTTTATAATATGATTTGACTAATTTTGATGCCCTTCAAAGGAGTACTGTATGAAAAAAGGAATTCGATAATTCTTAGCGAACCTTTGCGAATAAAATAGCGAAATATTCAATGAAACATATTTGAGATATCAAAAATTAATCAGAAGAATAAATAGCAACATAATAATATTTTTCAGAATACCCTAAAACCTCAATGAAATTTTTTTAATAACATAGACTTTTATTCCATAATATCATGTATTAACTATAATATTATAATTATTATATCATTTACTCCAATAATGTTTTTTCGTGAATAACTTCAGAAATCCAGAATGAGGTGTTTTACTATTCAATAATTATAATTTTTATTTAAGGTTCACGTAATAAAATTATATAGGTGAAACAATAGTTTTCTAATTCCAAAATCAATCTTGTCAATTTTGTTGCCTAAACAAAGATAATAAATTTTCTGACAAAGACCATAGCCTGTGGTGAGTAAGAAGAATGTCTATTTATATTCTGATATATTTAAAACCGACATATATTCATATCAAGGTGTTTATTTCAATAATTTGGGAAAAAACTTATCAATATAAAAATTTTATAACAATATTGGGGAGAAGCGAATATCAATGTTTTAAAAATGTGTAACAGTATCATATATTGTCTTACAAGCATTTCAGCTTCTGAATGTTCACCAATTGAAAAATCATATATCTGTCCTTTGTTTTCATCCAGTTCTTTATGGCAGACTTGAATTTTTTGAAGTTAACTAATTTTTAATTCAACTACTCGAACTAGTTTCTACTAGTTCAAACTTGAACTAGTTTTTAATTCAAGTGGCAATTCATTTTAAATTCTTGGTGCCAAATAGGAGTAGCTACGAAGACATGAATTTACTGTATAGACCAGGGTCAAAGCCTACAAAAATGGTAAAAAATTTAAAAAAATTACAGTAGGATGAAACCCATCAGAAAAGCAGGGGAATATGATCAAAATGAGAGGAAAAATAAATTACGGTCGATCCGAGTTCGGGAAGTGGGAGGGGGTGAGTTTTTAAGGGTAAAAAATGGTTTATCTTGATTTCCGGCAAAACTACAAGTCCTATGGAAAAAAGTTAAATGGCAAAGTTATAGGCAATAAAAAGATCTACAACTTTTGTATTTGCAGATTTTTCACATAACCTCAAAATTTTATTGAAGTGTATTGCGGAATTGATAAAGAGTTCCTCCTATATTTGGTATTCACGTAAATATAAATGAGATTGAATTCTCGCTCAACTCTTGGTGAAAAATGATTGAATAAAAATTTTTATCAAACTTTTGGCTTAATGTTTCACAAATATATTGAATAATAATGCTAGCTGACCGCTCGAAACATGTCGACTCAACGTTGTAATATTATTTTATTTTTCAATATATTTTTGCGAAATATTAAGCCAATAGATTGATTTACATTTTCATTCAGTTTTATTATTTATGCTACACTATTTATGTTGTTACTATTCATCTCCTGTGGGGCTGAGGGGACACCTATGGACTAAGGAAATATAACATTTCCACCAATGCCATCGAATTATCGATAATTCCATATATTTACACGTTTTATATATCGAAAGATTTACTTTCAATATTCCTCAATAACTGACGTTAATCTCTCAATGTTTTCTGTATCATTCACTCACTAACTTAACGAGTCTTGGGATTTTGTTATCTGTTCAATATTCGACAATTTCTTCTAATACGAACCTAATTCTGACAATATCGAATATAAAGAGGAAAGGACTATGGCAATTGACAGTCAGGCAATTAATATTTATTTATATAGATGATACTGCGCAACAATGAATTTTTTCGTTCCAAAAAGTAGTCCTATCCTATGTCTTCTCGTTCAGAGAATGTAAAAACGACCATTAAAAGTAGTGATTAGCTCTAGTTTTGGAGATTCAAGCTACTTTTTATATGTAAATCATATTTACCAACTTCTTAGAAACAATAATTTTCATCATTCAATATCAAAAAATGTAGAGCTTAATTAACATTAAAAACAACAATAAAAAGAACTGACTCATGAAATAAAGGAAACGTTCAACTTTTTTCGTTGAGCAGTGTAGGTACCTAATTGCTCAAAATATAATACAGGCTATATGTTATAGTCCAAGAGCAGGTATCAGTTTTTGGGTAGGTATTTCAGGCAAGCTCAAAACTTGTCACATACCTCTCCTGATATACCCCAATACGGAATTGCAAACCTGGCTGGTGAGCAGCTGGGCTAAATCAACCCCTAAATTTTTGAAAATATTTTTCTTTTTCTCAAAAATATATTTGAGGCAAAACGCAATTTCTATATGTTGCAGTGTATACAAAAATTAATGAATACGAAAAAAATAAGCTAGACGATGTAATCGGAGTTTTAATATCGCCAGACGCCTGCAAAAATATTTTGCAAAAAATTGTAAAATTTATTTGAGGTAGCTTGAAATTTGAATGGAGTATTATTTATAACTAAAAGATAAGATTCTCAAAAAGACAGATCATTTTGGTGGGACTTTTCAGATGCCAACCCTTAAAAATTTAGGGGTGATTCAGCCCTGCTACTCACCAGCCAGATCTGCAATTCCGTATTGGGGTATATCAGGAGAGGTATGTGACAATTTTTCAGCTTACCTCAAATACCTACCCAAACACATCACAACTCAGGCCAAATAGAATTTTCATTATTTGTTAAGTTACTATATTATCATAATATATTTTTTTCTGTAAGTATGATATTTCATTCTTAATTCAAGAAGAGAAACGTGATAATTCAATCAAATGATACGTTGTTAGATGGTTCTTTCACAATAGTCATGTCTAGTCCTATAGGTCTGGAGTCTGTATTTCCTTTGAATACATATTTTTCATGTCAGTCTAAGCTAACACGAACATCAATTATTCACAATTTAGTGTTTGGCTTTTTCGAAAAACTAGTTAACATTCAAACAAGGAAATTATATAATAACCATATACTTATTACTGAAATATTAAAGTTCGAACATAGTTCTTCTTCTTCAACATGAATGACATATCATATCCCGTTGTTATTACCGCGTTTTTCATCTAACTAACTTTCAGTTGGCCTTTCACGTAACAATTTAACTTGAAGATCGATATTATTGAGACATTTCGTTGGTTATTTACTGGAATTCTACTTGAGTTATATTTTCACATTTCACTGAGGTATTGGTTATTTTAATGTAAAATTATCTCTAAATTATCTAAAATGCCTTGAAAGCTGAAATTTCAAAATTCATCCCTCAAAGGAACGCGATGTGTTGAAAACTTCAAATTGGGAATAGTAAGACATCCCGGTTTGACAATTCGCTTGGATATCTCTAAAAACAAAGAATTCAATACTTATTTCATGATTTCTCATGTTATTTTCCAACTCTGTTATGGAATGAATATTCTAGTATTTCTTCAATTATTCAGAAGCTTCCCTAAATTGTTTCACGTATATAAGATTAGTATTTGGCGTTTAATGTTTAGCGTAAAAATTAAATATAAAGAGAATTATTATTAAATTAAATTAAACACTTGGCTTAATTGGCTGATTGGGATGTCGTGATATTTTCCTAAACTTCTGTTGTCCACATATGTCTTAGTTATAAATATTATTTTAATTTTAGTTATTTTATTTGTTTACTAGATAATACTAACGCAATCGATTTTAATTTTATTTTTATTTATCAAACATATTTCGTTACTAAATGGTCAACTTCTGCTGACCAAACGTAACTTTGTAATGGACAATATTTCATTTTTGTTTTTAGTTATCTGGTTACTTCAATTTATTTTGAATTGATTTTTCGTTGTATATATTAGCTTATACTCCCTATTTTTAATTTTTTTTCTTGTTAATTTCTTTTCTTATTTATTATTATTTGTGTACAATTTTGCAATTTTTTTGTAAATTGTAATTTTTTTTGTAATTTTTTCTCTGTAATTGGATGTACATCTGTTGGGAATAAATGTCTTATTATTAATGTTTCACATGAATTAGTCAACATGTTTCGAGGGTTAGCTCATTGTCAAGGCTCGGTCTTGTGAGAAACCTCCCCCTGCCGCACTCCTGCTTTGATTTCAATGGGATCGGATAACTCAACCGCAAATATTACTTTATAAGTTGTACCTGTGAGTGTCTGTTCTGAAATTTTCAAGGTCTTTCTATCGATCCCAAATTTCTTCACGATTTTGAAAAGGATTTTTGCTCTACCGAATCATATGCTTTCTCGAACTGAATGAATATAATAACTGTATTTTTGCATTTCTCATTAGTATTATCATTTTTTAAGTCCACATCTGTTCATCACATGATCGGCCTTTTCTGAAAGTGGCCTGGTATTCCCCAATCAGTGGATCTGCTTGGTGTTCTTCCCAGTTTAGGAGTGCTTAAGAAAGGATTTTGTAAGAAACCGGGAGTATGGAAATTCCTCTGTAATTGGAGATATCCAACTTGCCCCTTTTTTGTGCAATGGATGTATTAACGCACATTCGCTTCCATCTGTATCTGTTCCCTTCTCCAGATTTCAAATGATTAAAATCTGTAAACCTCTGAATGATGAAGTTGATATAAAGCTATATATATTCTTAATCAATCATAATGACACAGAAGAACTGGCAACGTGAACATGTACGATATAATGCTTTTGTCATCGTTCAAGGAATTAATATTAGGGAATTTAAATCGATGCAACGCTTGATGGAAGCACAAGGTAGCTGTTTCGTTCTACAAGGAACTCATCAGTTGTACCACGTCCATCGCCAAGAGAAGTAATTTCTTCAAAATCAAAAACTAGTAGGTAATGAATAGTTGACTCATCTATATAAATAAAACAATATTTACAATTTTCTCACAATTTAATACAAACACGCATGACGACGTTACGAAGTACTACTTCTTCATCAAGTGCTGGATCAATGCTAGGTGTAATTTTACAAACTCAGCCCTCTACTTAATATGTTCAATAAGAATATTCCATGTAGCAGATCAGATTGATTACCTAGGTTTTAGTTAATTTACTTTCAATTTTATGTTTCATGTTCAAAAAAATTTTAACTTTCCTTGAGGTATTTGTTCTTAGAAATCTTAGGGGTATATTATTTGTATCTTCTTTTACATTTAGTTCGTATACCTGACTTACGAAATTGATTTTCTGTGTTCATTTCTTCACGATCATTTCTTCGCGATCATTTTTGTTATATGGGTGAATATACGCTATTTGATGTTTTTGTGTCCCAGAAGGAAATGTGATCTGTTTCATCCAATATTCATAATTTATCTATTTGACACTATTTTAAAATTGGTAATGATAGAGGCCAGACGATATTCCCATTTTTTTGAGTGTTATAAGTACCAAAGGAAAATGTGTTACCAGGGGAGTGACACCACTGGCAGAGTAGTGACAAATTAAACCAGGAAAGTGACATAACATTGATTATTAACTAAGCAAGAGGTCTGATATTAAATAAAACATGTGTAAAATGTATTGTTTGAATATTTTTTTTATTATACAAGATACATTGAGTCTTTACAATTTCTAAATGCAACCTTATTATAATATTAATAGTTTGTTTATGCTTTAGTTTCAATTACCCGTATAAATAACATAATTAATATATTTTGCTTATCACTCTCATCTGAGAGTACAATCATAGTACTACACTATTTAATAGTTTTTAAGCATACAAAATTCAAAAACTTAAAAGGCACTTTAATCTAAATAAAATTACCCAATGAAACAAAAATATAAACTTCTTTTAACAAAACAATACAATAGTACTATCTAATACACCTATCAGTCTCAAAGTTATTTGAACAAATAAACTTGAAAAATATCAGTCTACATGGACACTTCAATTTTTAGCAAAAAACAGAATCATTTTTTGAAATACTAAACAAATAAATTACTTTTCAAATAAATCAACTGGCTTTGGAAACTTGTAGAATACTCTGTTACCTTTCATACATATATTTGGCACTGGTAAAATGGTCAAGATCTGTTCCCATTTACCATCAGACATATCATTTTCATTTATTTTGAAAAGAGTACCATCTTCATTGTAGATCTTCAAGAACGTAACTCTGATCTCTTCTTCTTTTTCATCAAAATGACGAACATGTGCAGCGTATTTATATTTTTTATTATTAATATGGTATTCCACAAAAATAAAATCTCTATTCTTGACAGTCATAGGAGTGTCTGCATTATCTATATCAGGTGAATTAAGCAGATGAATAGACGTTTGTGCAACCATTTCATTTGGCGCATCTTCCTCAGAAGCAGTGTATACTTCCGCAACATTCAATTTGGTTTTTTTGTTTTGAGGGTATTTAATGTCGCCTAGGTAAAAATGAGGACAAAAATTGTTACAAAAGCAGCTAAGGCTCTTCATGTACAATGTATTGCTCTGATAGTCTGTGATGGTATCTTTTTTACCTGCACATAATCTACTATCACAATCTTCTTCTAAAAACTCTGTGACTATTTTCTCTAACTTCTATTTCGTTTTATCATTTCTTGTCTTCCATGTGATATCTAACAAACTTTTATTTGCAGTAGAGGACTGTCTTATAGGTTCCATATTAATTTGGTTCAAAACTTTATATTTCTTGACTATTTTACCACTTAATACTTTTTTAAATACCTATCGTTTTTTCGTTGTCATTTGTTATTAAATTTATATTTTCTTTGAGTGGATTTTCGATCACCTCACTAAGCAATAATTATTTCTTCACCTCTTCCACTTTCTCATTACTATTACTCTCTAAAAGATCGGCGACTTTTGAGTTTGGAGTCATTGTCTGTTTTTGGATCCGCTGTAGTTTATTTTTGTAGTCACATACCTTTTGACGTAACTCTTTAATTTCGTATTTTTTTGTTTTTTTATTAGTTTATTATGTAGTTTCCGCTGACTTTCTGATCGCTTTTTAGTAGCCAGAGCGATATTGTTTTGTGGAAGTGGAGGTTCGTCTTCATTATCGGATTCAGGTGGTGTTTCTAGTTGATTGTAGCTTCACGCGAACTCTATGCTTTCTAGTCTTCTTACTCCATATTTTTCTGATAGCCCTTTGTTCCCTTTTAGTCATATCATGTATGGTCTTAATGTTTCCTTTTCTTTTTATATTGTTGCCTTTCTTCTTCTTTCAATTCTGCATTTTTAATCAGATCGTTTTTAATTCTTTGGTAGCGTAATTTTTCAGCTTGGCGCTTTTTTTTTAAATCTCTCTTCATTTGTTTGCTTTTTTCAACATTCACCATGATGTCTGATTATGTTAGAATATCTAGAACAAATAAAATTAAGCCTTAACAAATTAAATATTGAACCAAACGCAATTTCGTCACTTCTCTGGCGATCATGTATTTCCTCTGGCATGAAATGTGCCAGAGGAGTGACGCCAGAGAAGTGGCGAAATTACACAAAACCCACGAAAACAACATCATTCGCTTTACTCACCACAGTTTCGTTTAATTCATGACTTCTACACACAATAAACATTGCATTAACTAAATAAACAATTTCATAACGATAAAATACAAAAAGTTGTGCTTACCAAAGGAGATACTCCAACGACTGGCACAAACACGCTCTCCAAAAGTCAATCGCAAAGTGAAGACATTTTATTTGAATTTTGCTCAAGGACGTTAGCTTGCTTTTAACTTCACACTTTTGTACGCGCGTAGTTGAAGGTCAAAACATACCGTGGTCATTTTTTAGCCAAAATTTACTCCATTGAGTTTCGCCAGATGAAGTGACGTTATTGTAACATGACATGCAAATAAGTTATTTTATTTTGTATTAATAATTTTTTTATACAGTTTATTTTGATAAAATATGTTGCATTGTTTATGAAAGCATAAGATCATTCAAAAATAAAACATAATTGCATACGTATTTACATTATTTTGCCATAAAACCATTATAATCCGTTAATGGGAAGGCCAGAGGAGTATACATTTCTAACATTTTCAAACTAAAAATTCCATAAATTGACCAATTATCATAAATAGACTATGTGGGCCAGATAAAAGGCAATATTATTTATTATTCAAGCACTGAGAAACAATAATATAATAAGTTTAACATATTTTTTTTCTATAGACCATTGGAATTCAAATAGCGTATATTCACCCATAAAATTACACCTAGTATTGATCCAGCATCTGATAAAGAAGTAGTCCTCGAAACGTCGTCATGCGTATTTGTATTGAATTATGAGAAAATTCTGAATATTGTTTCATTATGGAAATTAATTTTCTCCAAGTATCGGCCTCATCAATTATCAACCATCTATATAAATCATTAAAAATATAATTATTATAGAATAAATATACAACAGATGATGTTGAGGTGTAAAAGAGATACCTGTCCAGGCTATTGATTTCATATATAAGATCGAACATCAAAAGTTGCCTCTTTACTTTAGCAATTAATTGCGAAGTGTCAGTTAAATACACGATTATCAAACCAGAGGTAGAAATGATCCTTATGCTGACAGCTGTAAGTAAAAGAGCTCTTAATTCTATTTATTCAAGAGGTCTAGGGACCTTCAATGGATTACCTATGTTCATTAAAAGTAATAACCATAAGAAATTAATAACCTCTAGAAATTTTATCAATTTTTGATGACTAACTCATTTTGAAAACTTAGTAATGATTTTTCGTTCTAAATTAGCGATGCTGAATGAACTAAATTTCTTTATAATATTTGAAACATCCACCGATCACGGATAACTCGAGCAGTAATATTATATAACACACTCATGTATTGATTATAATATATTATTATTATAACATATTATATTATTATATTGTATCTTTCATTCCAATAATAATTTATTGATGATCCCAAAGCAGAATTTAGGAACATTTCACACTATCAATTTGAAATTTCGAAATATCCCTTTCTGTTCATCTGTCATCTTGTTCGTACAGTTTGCTCGCCAAACAAAAGATTCCTCTCTAATTTTGAAGACATTTCATTATATCAGACTTGTTACAGTAACCTTAATTACATGTTATAGACTATGAGGTCGCAACATGAGAAATATATTTTCGCGAAGTTCTTTGTGTGAAGATCCATTGTGCTGTTTCCTATTAAGAAGTAATCCTGTTATATAATGCCGTGAAATATGCATATTTAACAGTTTTATTGTAATATCGTGAATGGAAGAACGATATGAATGAGAATATTGACAGACGGGATACAATTGTTTGTTTCATTCAAGAAATTCATACGAAAAAATTTAATTATATTGCTATACACATTTGCAGTCTATGTATAACTAGCGGTAGCCAAGTTCCATGAAAGTTCCAGTATTTTTTCAGAATCTGAAATTTGTCTGGGGCTGCAATTGAATGAAATGTATACAAAAGTTATGCAAAAAAGAATCTGAAAAAAATTTTATACACAAATTATATCTACTGGAAACAAACAAAAGAAAGACATAATATGTGTATTGAAAATTATGTGAAATTCAATATGTGAATTCAAATATTGAAAATTCAATACATTTCTCTTGAGAGTTCTTTAAAATTTAGTGGATAATAGATGACAGCACATCACAGTAATTCTTTGAAATACTGTTCAGTTAATAATGATCGGTGATTAGATTTCACGAAGTTTTGAGTGGATTGAAATGATTAACATGACTAGGTACATTGAATATTAAAATAATTCGATAAGCAGCCTATTTTTATTCAGGATTCTTCGAATCCGGTACAAAATTTCAAAATTAAATAATATTGATCTTCTTCCACATCTATTCTTTCTAACTCTTCAGATGCTTCTCGGGTCATAATTATGTCGTGAATTGAAAACTAACCCCGAATTCTGTTAATTTCCAATGAATTCAGAAAAATCAAGTGACGATTTGGAATATTTCAAGTTTTACGATATATTCCACAATTTCGTTATTATACTTTCAAGTTGCGTTCTCCTTGTTCAATATTGAAACAATTTTCATCACTTTGAGGAAAAGGACAAAATTTCCATTTTCAAAGTCGTTTCGAAAATGTTTCGAATTCAGTTTAAAAACTGAATACCTATATACTGTGAAGGATCAGATATTATTTCATCTTTTCTCTCCAATTGTAAATTCAGTGTTTTTATATGTTTCATGACATGAGTAAGAGACATACGTCTTATAACCACTCGTTACCGTCTAATTCTGAATAGAATATATATATTAGAACTACTGCGGAATAATAATTTGTTGAAATATGATAAAACAAAAATGGAAAAAAACTGGACTGCTCGTCTGCAGCAATTAGCATTTTTGGACTTCAGGGAAGGTGAATATAATTATTAAGAAATCTTGACTGTCGATCCTGCTGCAGAAATGAATTTTCACAGCTACGAATCATGACTTTGCCTTCTCTTCATTCGAAAATAAGAATTATTGAATAGTAAATATTAAATAAATAAAAAAAAATAGCAAAAAAATATAAAAAAGTAAATAGTGAATTCGTAAATACGAATGCATCATTTCAATTTACGTAAGGGTACGGTCTTAGGTCGACTCCTTTTCTACTTTTACATTAATGATATTGTTTTTCATGTGAAAAAATGATCTATACGATTATTCGCTTCAAGTTAGCGGTAAAAATATTCAAAGTATGAGAGAATGGTTCAAAGCAGCAATAAATGAATGGCTAAACGACAACAGTTTATCGCAGAATGTAAAAAATCTAAATTTATAGTTTTCGCTAAAAATAAAATTCTGCAGGAGAATAGTAACGAGAATATATTTATCAAAATTGAAAACCAGATCATTGAAGGGTAATGTTCTGGTTTCAAAATGGATCGTTTGAGCACCTCTGGTCAGCCTCGCTCAGGACGACCCGTTGAGTTCACTTCAGAAATTATAATTGGGAAAATCCATCAAATAGTATTGAAAGACTGCAGATTGAAAGTGCATGAGATAGCTGAGACCTGCAGAATGTCATCTGAACGTGTGCGAAATATTTTGCACAACCATTTGAGCATGGAAAAGCTGTGTACAGGATGAGTGCAGCGTTTGCTACCGCTCGACCAAAAACGGATTCGAAAAAAACATTTCTACTGAAAATTTGGCGCTGTGTAGGCGTATTCCAAACAAATTTTTTCGTCGATTCATAACTGTTGATGAGACTTGGGTTCAACACTTCACTTGGCTCACCACTATACGAAAATAAAGAACAGTGAAAACAGTGGGTTGGAAAGAAAGCAAAAACAAAATTTCAATAAGTTGAAGCGAAGACGAAAACTCAGTTTTGTATTTCTCCACACTTTGTGATGGCTCATTCTGACTTACCGAATAAACCATCATAACTGATTGTTTAATAAAAGTGTGTTAATATAAAAATCAGAATTTTCGTTGCCCTTTTCTATATTCTAATTCATTTATATCTAGTAACGCCCGTAAACATTCAAATTGGACAAATTTCTTCAATTGTCTGATTTGTATAGCAAACTTTCTCTAATTATAAGCTGAAGTCCTTATGAAAAATTACACTATTGCAACTAATGAAGTCACTTAGACATTATTGGATTTCAGTAACCATTCATGACATCAATTGGAGAATCATCCAAAATTTCAATTTCGAGGACTCAGAAGTCCAATGCAGCGGTCTTTGTCATCTGATCATCAAAAATTTCAATTAATCAGAAAGTCATAGAAGAACTGGCGACGTGAACATGCGCGATGTGAAGCTTTCATCATCGTTCAAGGGATGAATATTAGGGAATTGAAATCGATGCAACAATCGATGGAAGCACAAAACAGCTTCGTTCTTCAAGGAACTCAAGGTTGTGCCTCCTCTATCGCCAAAAGATGAACTTCCATCGTCTTCTGAATGAAAAAGTAATAGGTAATATAATGTGTAGTTGACAATGTCATTTAGAGAAATCGATAAAAATCTGATTATAATACGATGGAAACATAGCTAATGTTGAGGTGTAAGAGATATACAACTGCCGAGACTATGTTGAAAGTTTTAGCTACGATAATAATAATAATAATAATAATAAGCATATATTTCCAACAGGTAACAACCTAATTGAAGGAAAATAAATAATGAATAAATATGGTTACTAAAAATATCATATAACAACATACATATACAATATTGAGAAATAATTATAAAAATAAAAAATATTATCACATATAATAATCTAAATCGATAATGTCAATATCTAAATATTCAATCATAATAATAATCAAGAAAACAAATATCTCAGAACTCAAACCGGAAGTAATCAAGATTCCTCAGTGGTTAAGATTTAAATACACATTAACGATAGGAACAAGTGAGTTCCAGTGCAAATTCAGCAGCTTGATACCTGGTTTGCAGTAGAACATGCAGAGCTAAGCAGCGATTACGAGAGAAGTTTGGTTCTGTGGGTTTTTGAGTAAAATGTCCGGCTTATTCTAGTACACCTTTGAGGAACGAAGAAATTGAGTTTACCCAGAAGCTCAGGACAGTCGAGATTGTCATTGAGCAAATTGAATAAAAATTTCAATGCATTCAAACTTGTCCTGGTATGGAAGTCCTAGTGTCCAATCTGAAGGAAAAAAACGCGATCACAACTCCTAGGTGGATATACACCATCCTCTCGAAATGGGAGCTATGTCGAGAACTCCCTCTGCAGTACCTCCAGACGGTTTATTACATTGGTCGCCAAATAAGACAGCCATACTCAAGTCTGATGAATTCATAAAAAAGAAACGGATATAGAACAAATAATTTCGTCTATAATATATAAGCAGGAGACAAACTGTTCGGTTCTGCAAAGAACTGATGAGTTTCTTAATATGGAGGTTGTGAACTTCCTCCAATTAGATTTTGCGTCCATATAAAAAATTACACCGATATAACTGATGAAGTCACTCGGTCATTATTCGATTTCACTGTTCGTTCATGACATGAAATGAAAAATTAGCCGAAAGTTTCAATTCCGATGATCCAGTCGTCCATTTGCAGATGGCTTTGTTATCTGATGTTAAAAAATGTGTTAAATACCTCCATATATTAAAGTACACCATTCAAATTAACCACATTATATCTCTAAATTTTGATGATTTTCTGCTATTGCAAGTCGTATATATAATATCAAAGTATATAAGTGATTTTGATGTCAATATTAGATGAATTGATGTTTTTTCTATCGATACCTAAGATTTCAGATGTATGCACTATTTATGCATACCACTATACGATATATTTCTGTCTTCGTATTCATAAGAGAATTTTGAAGAATTGAAGTCGATACTTCTCGTTTGTTGGACGGTGGCTGAACTGACAAGTACCTTAGAGTACGAAACACTAGCTGCCTTGCGATTTTAACAAATATAGGCACCGATATCTGTAACAATTATTCCTTGAAGGATAATGGAGACATCACATCGTACATGTTCCGTATAGCTAGCTCTGCTTTAATAAATTCGGGAAAAATCATCCAAAAAAAATTATAGTATACTTTCAATATTGAATATTTACAAGGGCGATGATCACTGAAAATTCGGAAAAAAAATGGTATTTAGAAATCATCAGAAAACAAAATACTTCCAAAATAATTTAGGGAATCATTGACTTGCAGTTGCATGTTCAGTGAATACTGTGTGCATGCTTTTCTGTTTATTGCGAATTACCAAGAAAAATAAGTTTTATATTCAGAGAATAAATACATTGATCAACCGTGGCTTATTCCTTACATTATTATATTTGGAAAAAACAGGAACTGATAGACAGAAGAAATAAATGTTTTCAAAGTGGTGACAAAACCAGACCATCATAGGTATCATAGATGAGATAAACATATCTTATCTATGATACCTATCTTATGAATAGAAATTTTTCATACATCTCATCGAAATAAAGTTTTCGATGCATTGAGTTGAATATTATCATTTACAAAGAAAAATCCAGTATTTTACGATTTCTTACTACATGTGGAGAACAATTAAAGTTTATAAGGGTCATACATGCAGCAGAATCTATTAAGCCATTAATTAATTTGTAGGAGAAACATATATCAAAGTACTCACGTCTCAAACTCAAACTGAACTGACGTCAGTCAAACATTGACCTGACAATAACAAATTGAAAGAGATAGGATTTTTACTTCTGGAGAAAAAATATGATAGTATCTGTTCAAGTTTAGCTGCAACTTATTGAGGTTGCAGTAGCCAGAGAATGCATCAAGATCGGACTGTAAAAGAGAATAAACGTTGAAGAATTTTATCTGCTTCGATATTTTGAGATCATCCGCATAAAGATCTATATCGGTATATCTAAAGCATTCGCCAATATTATTCAAAAACAAGAGAAAAAGCAGTGGACCAAGAAGTGAACCCTGTGGTATACCTGATATCACCGGTAAGGAATTTGATCTGGAACCATTCACAACCACATCCTGTCTTCGATCATTCAAATATGAAGCGAGAAGACCCAGGAGATTTCCATGCACCACAAAATTTTCCAGTTTTGTTGGGTGATGGACCCTATCAAAAGCTTTGGAGAAGTCAGTGTATACTACATATACAGATGTTCCTTCCTCGAAATTCCTCAATATCAGGCAGCAAGTTTGACACAACAGAACGACCAGAGAAAAATCCATGTTGACATGGAGATAGATAGTTTTTAATTTGAAAAAAAAATTTTTGGTGATTATGGACTCAAACATCTTACACATATGGCATAATAGTAAAATAGGTCCATAATTTTTTACATCACTTCTATCTTGACTTAAGGAACTCAACCGAAAGTTCCTCTCAAGAATGAACAAACTGTAGGATATTCCACCCATGTTCCATAATATCTACAACAGGAATTATGTACGAAGAAAATTTCCAACTGAGACGTTACTTGAAGCACTAAACTTGTTATAAACTGATTAATTAAAATCAAAATAACACTATTCATTCAATGAGCTGAAGAACCTAAGGTAGCCCTTTGTATTAATTTTCAATAAAATGAAAAACTATTATTATTATTATTATATTTCGGATAGTTTTTGTACTCTATATTATTATTTATTCATGATGTTCACCTAAATCCTCCTGAAATTCACTGCGAATTGAACTGCAACAGCCTATTCAATGAACAAGTCGAAATTCCATCTGAGCTCGTATATCATTTCTCAAACTCAAATATTCCTAAATCTTCTGAAATATTGACATTCAATTGTAAAGAGAAAAGTGATTCATCATTTCTGTTCACTGAAAATATTCCCATAATATTGTATTTTCTTTTCAAAAATGTCGCCTTTATAGTAGATTGACAAATATATCACGGACATTATATATTTAGTGTTCTTTTATTCATTTTAATTCGGTTGTCATTATTCAATGGAGAGTAAGCTTCTGATATTCTCATTACAAAAACGTGCAACTGAACTGAATTCAAAGAACCCCATTATAGTAATTCAGGTTTAACGTTTCTGATAGAATATTAAGTCTTGTTCCATCGGCACAAATATTCCACCTAGGAACACAGACAGGAAAGTAATGAGAAAAGGTTTGCCCAAAACATGCGAAGAATAAATATTCAATTAAGGATAAGTGTCACATAATGTAATAGTACATGCATAAGATTTATATGGTCAACTAGTTGTTCGATTGAAAAAATACAGAATTTTAGTATCATCAAAACCTACAAATATAAATTTCCTACTTATCATAGGTAGATATTAAAGGAGATCAAAGAAATCGACTCTAAGAATATGAATTCTATAGTAATCGTGCTCACGTCACCGCACTTGTAAATATGCAATGTAAAAATTATACTACAGCGATAATACTATAATTTAAGTATAATAGCCTACTACAATTTCGATAATTTTTCGAAAATTATTCAGAATAATATTATATAGCAGAACTGGCTATGTGAAACAAAAACAATGTAATGTCTCCATTATTCTTCAAAGAATACATGTTAGAGAATATTGAAATCGGTGCCCACATTTATTGGAAACACCAGACAGTCTCTGTTTCGTACTACACGGCATTTTTCTGTTTCGTCTCGTCCAATAAGCGAAAGGCATCGACTTCAATTCTCAAAAATCCTCTGATCAATCAGAAAACTGAAATATATTGTAATGTCGTATGCATATATAATACATAGATTACTATATATTTCAAATCTCAGAAATCAATAGAAAAAACATGAATACATCTAACATAAAAATATTCACAAGACCTTATCAATTCAGATACTACGGTTTAAAACAATAGTTGTAAAACGTAGTATCTGAATAATTTCATCTCATCTGAAGAACTAGTGCCATCTAGGTTTCAATAGTAGAAACGCTGGATTTTACCTTTCTAGAGGTTGCTACCAAGGACTACTAAAAACATGAAGAAATCGACTATAAGAAAATGAATTATATAGTTATCGTGCATATTTTACTATTTATCACATTTATTCCTTGAAGGATAATGGAGACATCACATTGATGATGTTTCACTTAGCCAGCTCTGCTATAATAAGCTTTTGAATAGTTCGTCAAAATTTTGGAAGAAAGTTATAGTATACCTACTTACACCACGGATATCAAACATCAACTGCGATTTCGATATTCAACTGGGATATTTTGCCTTTTAAATATTCAGAGAAATGCATTAATTTTGAAATAGAAAATATTTTCAATAGAATGCTTTGAGCATTCTATTGAATGCTGGTCGATCTTTCAAGAGCAATAAATGCTTGTGCGAAAGTTGCACCAATAGTGTGGTTCACATGTACCCTTTGTTGTAAAATTTTTCAATAGTCTGCGAAAATTACGAGCATGGTGTCATTCGATTCGTATTGTTACCTAGAATGTTTAAGGAAAGGTCCGAAAATGCGCTGAAAACGCATTATTAAACGTTAAAAACGTTTAATAAATTATATATATTAACGTTATAAAAATGAAGTGAAACAGAAAATAGGGTTTCGGTTTTTTGAATATATCAGGAAATATTCGAAATTTTCAAAATTGCAAAAAAATTCCAAGATTATGAAGAAATTTCCAAAACAAAGCTCCTCAAACCGAAACTGTAGATCTAATATTTATAATTTTTACAGAGCCTCGAAAATAGAGCCAAAAGCGGGAACTCTGGCTTCCGCGCACGTTGCGTCACTCTGACTAAACAACGTGAAAAATTATTTGAATGTATTAAATAATAATAATAGGAATAATAAAATTGATGGAGTGTTGGGATACATGAATAAACAATAATCAGCGGTCAAAAACATTTTGTCTCAATTTTAACATAAATTATGCATTTTTAATTAACTATTTTTTCTGAGCTGAAAGTTAATATAAAACCCAGATAATTATTAAACTAATTATTAGAATTTTTTCACTTAGTGAAGTCATTCTTAATAGTACAAAAAATAGATTACCGATACAATAAAGAAAAAATTTTAAATTTCCATTTCAGTTCCACTAATTAGCATTTTTTTTATTTGTTAATAACAATTTTTCAAACTATAACTCTAAAAAAATACATTGCTTAGTAGCTTTTAACGATGATACTCCAAAATGATAAAGGTTTAAAAAATATTTCTTATTCACAATTTTTTATTCTATAACTTTTAATAGTTAATGAAAAAAGTCGAAAATTAAAATTTTTTGATTATTGTGACGGTAATCTTTTTTATTATTATTAAGAATGTCTTTACTAAGTGAAAAAAATTTTAGGGTATTATTTTAATAATTATCTGGGTTTTAATATTAACTTTCAGCTCAGAAAAATAGTTATTTAACAAATGAATAATTTATGTCAAAATCGAGACAAAAATTTTCTTGACCACAGATTATTGTTTATTTATATTTCCCAACACTCCATGAATTTTTTTATTCCTTGATATTATTATTTAATATATTTAAATAATTTTTTCGTTGTTGTGTCAGAGTGGCGCAACTTGCACGGAAGCCAGAGTTCCCGCTTTTGGCTCTATTTTCGAGGCTCTGTAAAAATTATAAATATTAGAGCTACGTTTTCGCGAGTGAGAGCTTGTTTTTATAAAAATTTTCATCGTTTGAAACCTTTTCGCAATTTTGAATATTTCGAATATTTCCTGAGATATTGAAAAACCGAACCCCTACTTTTTTTTACTCTATTGTTTATAACTTTTGTAATTTTTTTCAGCGCATTTTCGGACCTTTCCTTAAACTTTCTAAGTAACAAAACGAATCGAATGACACCATACTCGTAATTTTTGGAGACTATTGAAGAGTACATGTGAATCAGAACCTACAACAGTTTAACGCCGATTCCGGACGGCTCAAGAACACGAAGAGACTCGAACCCACCAGTCCAGTAAGTCGAAAGCGTAAAGAGTCACTATACCATGGTATAATGTGTATGGTATATCATTGCAGAGCAGGAGAGAAACTTTATCACTCAAATTTTCGTACAAATTACCTCACAACAGTATTTATTAGTCTCCTCTCTTCCAAATTCAAATTTCGTGTTCCTAGGCAAAATTCTCGTACTACAGAATTATTCCACTTAGAGACTCCAAGGACCAACTTGCTAATACAATCCCCCATTTGGTTTATGGAGTCTACATCCAATAGGGTTGCCAATAATTGTGACATTCACTTTGACACCATAGAAGTTATTATTAAGAGTTATGTGAGCAAATCAAATTGACTAAAATGAATTGATTTAGATTGAGTTCTTTGTAATATTTCAATATTTCATCAAATGCTATTATCTAGTTAGTAGTAACTATTTTAGGTTTTTTAGATTAGATTGAGCTCTTCGTTATAAAGCTTTCACTTTAATTATTCAGCTATTATTCAACACTAGCTGACTAGCTTTTTATCTGAATATTTTTCAAAAAGCCGGGAAGACAGATTCTACCATTTGCGCTACACTATCTTGTTATTAATATTTCTCCCGTGTGGAGCCAGGGATTTACTTGCGAAAGGACTGCAATACTCTAATTTAATATGCAAGGCATATTAAATTAGAGTAAAGACTTGGCTTAATGTTTCACGATTATATTTAACAATATCAAATAGAAACATGTTCACTATTTGATATTGTTAAGTATAATCGTGAAATATTAAGCCAAGTGTTTCATTTAATTCAATATTGAACTATGTTTCGCCAATAGTTAAGCCAGAATTAAATCTCAGTCATTAAATAACACGAAGTTCTAAACTTCTGAATACATAGCAGCACACAAGAAATACCGTTTTGAAATTTCAAAAAAAAGGTAATTGAATATCAAATAATGTGCCTCAAAACTGACTTACTCTCTCAATGTTTCGTCCATATAATCACAATTCTTTAACATGCTTCATGAATTTTAGGAATTTCCAAACATTTTCTACTCAACTTTAAAATTTTTTTTCATACAAACCATGCCTTAATCATAACAAACACGAAAAGAAAAGTATCATCCTATTTGGTGTAGTCGTTTGGAACTTATGAGCGTACGTAGATTCAGGATAATCATTATATTCTATAAAAATTTGAACCAAACTGTTGGCTTAATGTTTCACAAATATATTGAATAATAAAATAATATTACAACGTTGAGTTGACGTGTTTCGAGCGTTTAGAGTCGACTCAACGTTGTAATATCAATTTATTATTCAATATATTTGTGAAACAGTAAGCCACAAGTTTGATTCAAATTTTTATTTAATCATGTGTCGCCAACATATAAACATATATATATATATATATATATATATATATATATATATATATATATATATATATATATATATATATATATATATATATATATATATATATATATATATATATATATATATATATATATATATATATATATATAAATTTTCAAATTACATTATAGTTTCGTTTACAACATATTCAGAACTTTTTCAATGCCAGAATAGTGCTCTAGCAATCTAAGATAATGACAAAATTTATTCATAATTCACTAATATACAAACAATATGATTCCTCAATTAATTCTATAAAATCGCATGAGAGATCCCCTCTATTATCTCACAAACGAGTTTAAAATTTATTAGCGCGCTAATTTTGATGAATCATATGGCGACATCACTGACATAGTTTCGTTCAATATCCGAGATCACAAAGGTCATTTCGTGGGTCTGTCTACTGCCAGATTTCTGGGGTCCCGTTACAAAACAAAGAATGTTGAGTATTTCAGTTTGGGAACACTCTCTCATCATAACAGCTTGTTTTTCACATACAAACTTTGTAGCATATGGATACCTATATCTATAAATAACGTGAAACATGGTAATACTAATGAAAAACCTGTTAATTAATTTCTTATTATTAATTGAGCTCTATAAACTATATTAATTTTAACTCTTCATATTGATGTCTTCGTTTCAAATTATTTCCAAATTTTCAACTGAAACAATCTAATTAAACGGTATTCAAAAAGTCTCCATTGCCTTGAAAAATGTAGAGAAATTTGAATTGAGAGGAATATTTATCTTTTTTCAATATTTTCATGCAACGCCTCTTCCAATTAATTATAAACAGTTACCCATCCAAGAAAGAAAGGATTAAGCCTCCTCGATCACAAAACGGAATCAATTTAAATATTGTTCATGAAATTTCGTTTTTGATGTTCAGAAATGTTCAATATTTGTTAAATCTATTTCAATTTCAGTCTTTTAATGCCTTATATGGAATTGTGCAAATCCATAATAACTATAGGTTAATTCAAACACTTGACTTTAATTCACATTTTTATTGTCAAAACATGACGCGTTTTGTCGGTAAAACTACTTCTTCAGTCCTTATCGAAATATGATTTAACAATGTATCTGACTATATAAGAGTTTATAAACAATAATAGAATTCATAAGAAGAGCAACCATGGAGTTATTTTGAAAGGTCTTCTCTGCTAAACCATGTTTTTTACCTGAAAATGGTCAATAATCGCGCTTTTTTCAATAAAATTGCTCATTGAGCAAACTCTCAAAAGTTTTGTGTCTATTGATTTCTACTATTCGCCATAAATCTGATTGTCTGAATTCATAAATGTAATGTGAAATTCTAGAATTTTAATGGAAAATATGATTCCCTCTCAACAACTGGTTTGAATAATTTTAATTACTTCTATTATACATAAAACTGAGCTTGTGTTCTTTGATTCAATTATCGAAATTCCTACTTCTTTTGTCTCCATATATATATATATATATATATATATATATATATATATATATATATATATATATATATATATATATATATATATATATATATATATCCTGAAGATGTTCCACAATTCAACTGATTCATTGTCGTTTTGAATTTTGGTTTTATTGATTCTGGTATGTTGAGAAAAGTCATAATTTGTTCTGAGAATTATATTTAGATTGTGACTACGTAAAAATATTTTGATTTTTTGACTAGATGGTTCCAATTAGGATAAACTATTTTATTATCGATCATCTTCTTCTGACTGATTAGGAAAAGCCGATAGTGATGCCTTTCGACGGGACTTTTCAACTTCTGCTTATTCTCAAAGACGCATGTAAGGCTTTTGAGAATAACTCTATAAATTTTATTGGTGATCGATAATACTTGCATAGTCGGATTTGTTGTAAAATCATTTTCTGTTGAAGTCCGAAGTCACCCAAAATTTATGATACTCAATGTGTTGAAAGTTTTTTTCCACTTTGAATGCTATGTTGTCAATGGGGTGTAAATCATAAGTTCAAGTGTTTATCTATTTTGTTTAGTTATTTAATTTTATCTCCATATTTTATATATATATATATATATATATATATATATATATATATATATATATATATATATATATATATATATATATATATATATATATATATATATATATATATATATATATATATATATATATATATATATATATATATATATATATATATATATATATATATATATTCTCTATGGTATATATATTATATATATTATATATATTAAATATATATATTTATATATATTTTCTCTATGGTTTCATTGCCTGCTTGATATGTTAAATTTTCATGATTTTTTAGCCAAAAACAGAATTTTTTTGAAGAATTATCATTTAGTTCACGTTTCGTTGCAAATTTCAACTTCATTAAAACTGTTGTATAATTGAATTTCATAAAATGCTATGGATATCAAACGTCAAATTGTTTTTTATATTATTGTTATTGTTTCTTATATCTCAAAGAGATTATTTTGCCTCTCAGTATTCGGAGAAATGTTTTTAGCCTAACTATACACATTTTGATTTTGGGAATAACATTACACTCATCTGAATCAGCTAGCTTTGCAATAGTTTTTCAAAGGTTTTCTCGAGGCGTAAAAGACTAAAACTCTTCCGAAGCGAATACTGAGCCTGAAATATTCCTCTGAATATTGAAGAACTAATAGTTTGATATCTATTTATTCAGTTAATTATAATACTCAATTTCTTGTAATCGAATTTGTTGCATCTTGTTCATTAAAAAACTGGGAACAACTGAAACATTCGGTACAATCTATTTCATTCAACTAAAACACTGATTAGATCAGAATTTAATCACCATGGAAAGACGAAATATATCAAGCTCTTCTCCGTAGAGATAGAACTTTGTTGCGCCAAGTTGAAGAATCACAGAAAATGAATCACAGGTGAATAATTTAAAATGAATCGCTTTCACAAGAGAAAATACTTGGGTGTCGTTCTTGTTGCCTGATTCAAAAGAAACGTAAATATAAGTGATATTATTCTAAAACTCAGAGCTTCAATTTGAAGATTGAAATATCTAGCCATCGTAATTTAGAATACTCATACTAATATCGAATGATATTCGATATAATCGATATCGATATCGAATAATTCTTTACTTGCTGAGTCACAAATACGAATTATATCGAAAATTATCACAAATACGAAATATATCGAAAATTATCACGAATACGAAATATATACGAAATTATCATAACTGCTTGGTGAAGAGCATATTCAACTACCTTGAATAAATTAACAACAAAACAAAAGTGGTTACTCAAAGTAATGTACAAGAAGACCATACAATATCCAACAAACCAGTTGTTCAAGCTAGTTGAGCTATGAGATTTTTATCACTCAAATTGTTACAACTGACGAATCATATAAACAAAATGAGTGACTCAAAATGGTATGATTACACATGGTATGAACACAAGACATACCCATCTTCCTTTCGAGGTTCCACACGTTGAAAACTAAATATGTCAACAATGAACCCAGACTTTTGACTTCAAGAATGTTCAGTTGATTATCAAATCATTCACAAGATTTCGTCCATATTGCAAAAGTTGAGAAATTTCAAAAGAGAGAAATATGTCAAGTGGGGAGAGTCAAGGTACTTACTCTAATATTTTGATGAATTAATAAAGATTATTGATTATAATTGAATAGATTAGATAATTTGATTGATTATCTAATGAAACAGTATCTAATCAAAAATCTTTCACCACAATGAACAGTACCTTTGCCAGAGTTTCTCAGATGTTCTCACTGTCTTTGTTCATACGCATGTAATTGAAAGTGACATGTACATATTCATCGAAAGATGAACAAACTTTGATACTCATATTATCTTAATGAAGTTAGTTGAATATTTTTTGATCTCTTGGTGAATAATAATTTGATATAATGAATGAAAAACTCTTGAATAAGTTTCAAAAAAATAAAATTTTTGTAAATTTTTTTATCAATGGAAAATGGCCTTGACAACCGTCATTAGCCAACATAATTCAGTTAATCTGGTAGATTTTATGGAAACAGAAGATAAGTTGACAGTTGATAGGTGATTATCCTCCAAATCTTCGACAATTTAGAATTAAAATACACAGGGGTATACACATGGACACATTACTCCAAGGGACTCGTCGAGGCGATTTTATTCCTCATACACACACAAAAATGAGTCACGGAGCGGATAGGTGCACCAAATGGTTAAATACATGGGATTTGTAACGAAGTATCAAATTTTTAGGCCAATAGAAGTAACGTGATTGAATAGAAGCTTATAGATCTCTAAGTTGTGGAGCGATAATTAAAACGCTAAATTGAAAGGCTGATTATACTGTATCGTTTTCTGTATATTCTGTGGAAGTGTTATGCATTCATCTCTGTAATTGCAACAGAATGGTAGGAAGTTACCAATTTCTCCACAAACGCACAAATTATCTTGTTTCATACCAATTCTATGTAGATAAACGGAACTAAGGAAATTACCACTTCTGAATAGACTCACTGTCTTGATATAAGCTCTTCTATACTGAGCGTCGGAACTAAGGAAATTACCACTTCTGAATCGACTCACTGTCTTGATATAAGCTCTTCTATACTGAGCGTCTTCGAACCAAATTTTCGTTAACGGATTTGGCTGTATAGACTTGTAAAATTTGTCATTATTTAATGATTGAAATTCATCTGTCCATTTCCTCATTATGGAGATCTTAAAGAGGGTCTTCAAGAGGTATAGAACTTCAAATTGCAATAAAACAACCGCATATGACCGCCACGATTGGCTCAGATGTAGTCCAATCTGGACGTCCAATTTTCGAGGACTTTTCCTACATTTGTGGCCGTATATCGGCAATAACACGGCGAATATTGTCTTCCGAATGGTCAAGCGTTTGTGGCTTATCCGCATAGACCAATGACTTTACATAGCTCCACAGAAAGTAGTCTAGCGGTGTTAAATTACAAGATCTTGGAGGCCAATTCAAAGGTCCAAAACGTGAAATTAGGCGGTCACCAAACGTGTCTTTCAATAAATCGATTGTGGCACGAGCTGTGTGACATTTTGCGCCGTGTTGTTGAAACCACAGCTCCTGGACATCATCGTTATTCAATTCAGGAATGAAAAAGTTAGTAACCATGGCTCTATACCGATCACCATTGACTGTAACATTCTGGCCACCATCGTTTTCGAAGAGTTAGGGACCAATGATTCCACCAGCCCATAAAGCGCACCAAACAGTCAGTTTTTCTGGATGTAACGGTGTTTTGACATACAGTTGAGAATCAGCTTCACTCCAAATGCGGCAGTTCTGTTTGTTGACGTAGCCATTCTACCAAAAGTGCGCTTCATCGTTTAACAAAATTCGCTTATGAAAATCGGGAACAACAGCAATCTCGTTTTGTTCCTATTCGACGAATCTACGCCTTGCTTGATGATAGTTTGATGAATTGCCAAACCGAACTGAGAATAAATCACTTCTCAGCTGTAAAATGGGTCGCCATCTTCAACAGTAATGCCAACTTAAAGTTCCATACCTCTAAAAAAAACACCCATTACATCTGCATATACGTACTTCATAGGTGTGATTCTGTCTTTACAGGCAACTGTTGCTGCGTTGTCTATTATTTCATTTTCTAACACACCTTGTTGTGATTTAACCCACATGAACTCTATCTGGAAATCTCTCTGATTTCAGTTGAGCAAGCTGAGGAGTATTTTTTATGTATCTACCTATATAAGAGAAGGAGTGATTTAAGTCAATTTCCTTGAAGACAAAAGTGCAGTTTAACTGTCTGAGATAACCACAACTTTGAAACTTGCTTGATCCATGAAGTTTATTTCTATATACAATGGTTTGACAATTGTTTCGGGGTGTTACGCCATTTTCGAAAGTTGAACTGAACACTTGATCTGTAAGGTTGATTTATTTGTTTCAATAAAAGTGAAACTTAAACTAAAACGAACCCTAACTTCATTGTTGTTGATTGAATGAATCGCCGACATCTTCAGTGCGATGATCCCACATTGTTATTATTTTTCTAGCCATTCCGGAACAAATCATCAAGAATTGAGTCATCGAACTCATTGTCAAACGTTACGCCTGAACGATCTGAAGTTTGTTTTTTTGAAGAATAGATAACGGTACTGTTGTGAAGAAATGAAACTATTTCGGACCTTATGATCCCAAGAAGAATAATCAAGAATATATCCTGTTTTTACGGTTACCATCTTAACTTTACGTCGAAATCACTACACTTATTTCAGTATAGAACAATCAAAATTACACATAGACTTTTGAATGTGCTGATCGAAGTTTCACTTCCACGTCAAGTTTATCCACATTGTTCAAAAAACAATACAAATCCATAAACAGTGTAAATCCATTCATTTTATTTTTCCATTTAACACAACTCGTATTACTTAATAGGAAAAACAGCGATATTTGTTATTAAAGAAAATTGAAATCGAATCTAAGACACTTGAATGTGCTCATTATGCACTTACTGGTTTTAGTGCACTGACATCGGACCTTTATGACTTTTTTATATAGATATTTTCACCAAACTCGTAAGAGTACTGTTAGTACTCATAATCGTAGAAAATCGCATGATTCTAAAATGGTTTTTACACATTTACCTACTTTATATAAAATTAACTGAGATTGAATTCTTGCTTAACTCTTAGTGAAACATGATTAAACAATAATTTGAATTGAACTCTCGGCTGAATATTTCACAAATATTTGTTTCAAAATAATTTCAAAAAATATTTGTGAAATATTAAGCCATGCAATTTAAATTATTATTCCATGAAATTCTTTCCAGGAACACAATAAACACATATTCTTTCTTTTCACAATCATTTTGATTCTTTTCATTTAGAAGAAAGGTTTAGGTATTATATTATTTTTGAAAAAAACATAAAAGCATGATTCTAACAATAATTAGAGTTTTTTCTTATTTCAGTAGTTTTTGAATTGCTTTTCAAAAAAAAATAACAGCATATCGCCGGTTTCAAATATCTGTTATTAATTAATATTACAAATTATCCGCCTTTTCAGTATAATCACTTAACTCACAGATACATCGTGCAATCGTCTAAACCGATTAGAACCTACCACATCTGCTTCATAGAAAACACATAAAGTATCGAAACCTTTTTCAGCACATTCTTCATCAGATGAAACTATGTACGAACAAATTCATTGAACTTTTCCTAGGATTTTATGTATCAATACTCTTATTTGACGGAATGTTAGTTACAAAAATTGATCAATATTCTATTCGTAAAAAAACAAGATTATTCCACCATTTTCCATTTTATGCAGATTTACTGAATAAATTTTGTTTTTATGTCGGAAAAGGTCAAAGCTGAATAAATAATACACTTTTCAAATCGCTGGCTACTTATTAGTCTTGCCAATGAAAACTTTTCAGTTACTTCAAAGAATCAATACTTATTAAAACATCATAAAGGCCAACATGGTCAAAAAATAAAATGAATCTTCATTTCTCTGTATTAACTATTTCAACTACTTACTATCTCATATTTTTTGTCATCACATCAGACATATTGCATTTAGTACCGCGATAATTTTTCGAGATGCTAAAATCAGAAAAATTTGAAATCCTCAGGTGGAATTTTCAAACTTAGGTAAATCAGAAGAAGAATCATTTCTGTCAGGAAAAAAGGAACACGTTTTAGGGATCCAAATGGAAGGAATGAATAGGGATTATTCAAATCTTATGTTTGTATTAGTTTCTTTCTTCTTGTTATCGAAAAAATATTATCTTTAATACGTATTTGATTCAATAACTATTAACTAAGTATTTAAGGAAATTAATCATCTATTCTTCAGGATCTTTCCAAATGTGATATTTGCGATACATATCATAAATTCCAAATATTGGACACACATTTTTTCATGATATTTCAATATTGCGTTTCATTCTTTAGTGTTCCTGAATTGCTGATGAATTTGAATATCAATCAAAATTTTCAATTGAAAACTATCACGAACGAATAAACCACAGAAATTGTCAAACTTATTGATTATTGAAATAAATTTTGTAAATTTTATAGAATATCCGCTCTTCTCGTAGGAAATTGATTTCAATAAAATCGATTAAAAAACAGTTGTCTTTATCTTACAAGAATATTTCATTTATTTGACAACTATATCAGGATGTTAAAACATTATCAAAAGCTGGAAATTGGTTTAGTTTCTGAAAATGGGATAGCACATAAAAACAATTGTCAAACAATTATTATAATTTTGTAAGAGTCAGCGAAAACACAAAAAGTGTTTTCAATTTTATATAATGAACTTGAACAGGAATATTCACAGAATGATATATAATTTTCGAATTTTAATTGAGTTATCAACAATTCAATATTGAATTTACTGAATCATAAAATCTGATAGAGCACTACAATAAAAAAAATTTTCATCGCTTTCCCCATTTTTCACTATTTTTGCTAATGTCTTCACTTATAATTGTAACTCTTAATCTGAGATAATATTCATCTTATTCGTTCTGTTGCATGAAAATAACGGCAGATGAGAATTCGAGAAATTTAAGTAGAATATACTAATTTTATTGTTTGCTACCGTGCAGAGTTATTAAAAACCGTTAAATGTCTAGTCAACTTCCTAATATCACAACTAGCACACTATGAATCTTCAAAAACGTCTCGTTATATATATCATTATAAAATTTTATCTATCATAAAAAATCAATAAATTAACATAATCTCACCTTATGAAGATGTTAAAAATCCAATTCTAATATTCTTCCGCTAATTCTAGGAATACGCCGGTGCATCAAGATTGCCGTGGAGCACCGTTCTTCATTTGTTCCGTGTAGACAAGATAGAGGAGTATTCTATCGCGGATTCGCAAGATGACTGTCTTACGAGAAGTCAATGGCACTACTAGTGGTGCTGGTGGTGAAGAAGCGATGAAGATCGCTTGTACTCGAAGAAGAGTGCCGATGTTGCGATCGACCTTGACCGCTGTTTCATCACGACGACGACGTTGCCCGTCATTGCAATAGACAATAGCTCTGCGGTACTAGTTAAGGATGACGAGATGCGGAAAAAATCATTAATTGAATAGTATTTTATAGATATCAGAGGACATTAAATTTGAAACTATTGCTGTATGCAGTTGACTTGAAACTGTGTGAGAGAGTCAAAAGCCGAAAGAATGTGTAAAGGTTCAGTTGAATTTGTGTGTTCAAAATAGACTCATTGAATGAAGACAAATGCAGGATAATGTCGTATAGCAGCGGTCGGCAAATCCCGGCCCTAGGGCCGCATGCAGTCGTCTTACTTGCGGCCCGCGAATATTATTCAAATGAATAAGTTATAGATATCAAAATACAAAAATTTCTTCAGGGTAATTTATTAGGCTGAGGAAATTCAGCGTAATAACAGGCTTCAAGATAAAAACAATGATATCTGATATGTACGGAGACGTACAGGCATTTCAAATGAACAACAAATTATTCATAAACATTAAAAACCGAAGTTAGATAATTTTTCGAATTTAGATAATTTTCGAAGGGTTTTGAGGAAGCTGGAAATAATTTTCATTGCAAAAATAATCACATGAAAGATATTTTAATACAACTGCAATCTCAATTCAGCCATAGATTTAATGATTTTGAGAAAGCTTCAAGTAAACTGTAGATTTGTGAAAACCCTTTCGCGTGTGATATTGAGGATGTACCAAGTCATTCACGAATAGCCCAAGAGCACACGACGGCACGACCTTCCTTTTATTCTATAAAAGCTGAAAGTTTATCTGTATATATCCTCAACAGAGGTACGAAAGACATGTAGAGTAAAGAGATCGGGTTGTGGTTACTTGCGCAGTTTTTTTTTTATTCAGAAATCTGAGAGAAATTTCGAATTTCGATCAAATCATGTTAGTTTACTACGCGCAGGCCCACTCAAAAATATCTTATGGCATTGTTTTCTGGGACTCGTCGTCTTCGGCTCGTGAGGTATTCGTGTGTCTGAAAAAGATTGTGAGGAGTATGGTTGGTGCGCCTCATACTACTTCCTGTAAGCCTTCATTTAAATCTTTCAAAATGTTAACTTTAGCGTCACTTTTTATAATGGAAATATCTACTCTTATTTATAAAAACAGGGAACAGTTTTTGAGGTGTGACGATCAATACCAGTATGGCCAGTAGGTAATAGAAATGCCTTTATATGGCCAAACTTCTAGTTTTAGGTAGAAGGTCAACAATTTATTTAGGTTTGAAAATTTTCAATAGATTGGAGTGTGAAATTGTGGGTTCACAATCTGTAACCATTTTTACGTTTAAGTTGAAACAATTTCTAATCGACAAATGTTTCTATAGTGTAAGTAAATTTTTGTCATGATAAAATCAATTTTTTGTTTTTTTTTGTTTTGAGCCTCTTGGAAGCAAACTGATGTATGTAAGCAGATTAGTTCAGCAGATTCAATAAAGGTCTTTTTTTTACTTTCTCCATAAAGTAATTTTTTATTCAACGGAAATAAAGCTCCATTATTATTATTATTACTATTAGATAACAGGTGGTACCAGGCGTATTAAATAGTACCTTGAATTCGTTAAAGTATAAAACTCAATTATTTTATATTTTCTTGGGGATAACTTCAGAAATCACGTCATCCATTGCCGGATACTTATTATAGTTGCTACCCCCTGCCAAATGATCCTTAACTTTAATAAATTAAAATTATATTTCCGTTATAGTATAAAAGCTAAATTTTATATACAGTAATACCCCGGACCTACGCGATAGGTGGGTCAAAGGAATTGCCGTGCAAGTCGAATTCAAGTAAGTCTGGTTTCACCTTTGCATAGAAATACGTATAAAGTATGTTTAATCGAGAGCAGAGTTTGAATAGAACAATAATTTAGAAGAAAAATGCTCAATAAATTGTAAGATAATTATGAATTAAGTAACCTACACCGAAGTTATTTTGATGTCGAAGGCTTCATCTATTCTGAAAATATTGCCTGACGAGTTAACTTTTTCAACTTCCCACGTAAAATTTTCTCGTAGCATACGAGTAATTTTTTCATTCTCGATTTTCTAGTAGAAACTCTCGTTACTACTAGAAAACTAGATTAAAATCTAGTTTTTCTAAAATTTTTAACCCGATTTGCAATTGAATTGAGTCCTTCTGTTATGTTTGCAATTGTCATTCGATGTATCCATTCAACTGGGTCTAGTGCTCAATGTCTTGCTCAAGCTTACGCATTTCTATAACCTCGTCAATTATTAGCTCTTGATTGTGTGAATCTATTAATTCATGAAAGTCGTCATGATCTGCCTATAAATTTAATTGTTTGGCGATATCGACCACTTCTAATATTATGCTATCGAGTTCAGGGTCTGAAAGTGATTTTTCTAGGGTTTCACTGGTGAAAAGAAATGGACACAGTTTTTCCAGGCACCATTTAAAGTTTTTTGTGAAACCTCATTCCAAGATTGTCCAATAATTCTTACAGCATCTAAAACATCAAATTGCTTCCAAAACTCTTCAACAGAAAGCTCATTGTTTTGTCTCATAGCTTCATGTAGATGTGTAATTGATCACCTTGTGTAGTAAGTAAACTTTGAATGGTTTGATGACTAACGGCTAAAATACAACTTCCACTCGTGGATCGAAATTAATTAGAGTTGCGGGAGGCTGACCTGGTGCATTGTCAATCAGTAAATTCAGGAATAAAATGATGGCCAAACCAGTCTTCAAAAGGAGAAGCTATCGCCCAAGCTTTCGCATAAGTCTTCCAAATGACAGGAAAACTAGCTTCTGATTAATTTTTTGAGGCTCTTGGATTTTCTGAGCGATAAACTAAGAGAGGGTTCAATTTATAATCTCGAACTGCCTTTGCACCAAACATCATTGTCAACCTGGCGGCTTTAAAACCTTGAAAAATTTTCTCTTCACGCTGAATAAGAAATTTGAGGCATTTTTTCCAAAAAGACCGGTATCATCTACGTTAAGAATGGTTTCGCTAGTGTAGCCACCTTCATCTATCATTGTTTTGAGTTTTTCTGGATAGGGAGATACAGCTGCATTATCAGCGCTTGCCGCTTGTCTACTCTCTACGATGCTTTGCCAATTGCAACGACTCTTCAATCAGCTAAACCAGCCGTTACTAGCTTTAAACACTTCATTTTCTGCCGCCTCCCAAGATTCTTCTTCTAGTTTTCCAAAAATCTTTGCTTAAAAGCACACTGTATTTTGATCAAAAGGACAGATTTTCACTATTAATTGATAATCACACCATGACTGTAGCAATGTTTCCATCTGTGCGATAATACCGTGATTCTTACTGATGATTTTTGAATTCAGAGATTGAGGGTCTTTCACAGCGTTCATAATTCTTTCTTTGCCTTTTGAAACCGTTTGGACTGCTGATTCGGTAGGTCCAATTCCTTTGCCAATCCACAAATTTTTATTTTTGCTTCAATGTCTTCAATTATATTCAGCTCACACTGCAAAGACAGTATTTTTTTTTTCTTGTTAGGACCAAATGACTCATTTCTCCTTCTTTTAGATGACATAATTAGAGATTATAAATAAAGCGCACTCCGCACGTAAAACAATTCCACGCGGAACATGTTCAAACCTGTCGCAAACTGAACACGTAGAGATCCGATGCGTGCGGGAATCAATTCGGGAAATTCGGCCTAGCGTAAGTCAGGATATTACTGATATAGCTCCGTCTAGTGCGATTTTTCACTGCACACAAGATTTATGTACGCATTGAACTATTATGCGTACAACCAACGTTTTATGATCTAATTGAATCTTTTATTTCAGAAACCACCTAAGTGCGCTATTTTCAACTTTCGTGAAACTAAAAAAAACTGTTTTGCAGCTTACGTATAGGTCTAGTCTCCTTCAAATATTTTACCAAATCAAGAACATGCTATATGAATAATCTATTTCGTTAAAAAAAAATTTCCTTCAAGTTTTTGAGTTACAAATTTTTCAAAAATTTTCACTTAGGTGGTTTCTGCAATAAATTAGTGTAAATCCAAAGTGATTTTTAAAAAATCAGTATTGAAATTAAGTCAAACGATTAATTTTTACCTATTTTGGTATCAAAGGTAAGTAACAGACACACTTAAGAATAAACAAGAGTGTTTTTATTAGGCATTAAACGGAAAATACTTGTACAAGTAGACTACACGCTGCAGTATGTCTTTATTGAACAAAAGGTCTGGTTTTTTGGCATGGGTTCTGGCAACTCGTGGTCAGTTGTTGGCCATTGGATGATGGTGTCGTAGAAGGCTTCATATCCAACAGTGTGCTCCATCAACTTTTCAATATCATAATTTCTTTTTTGGTTGATTCGGACCTAAAAGAAAATCTCACTGTGCAAAACCAGGTAAATTTTAAAATTTGTTAGTTATGTCCTACAAAAATGTTTAGCTAAAAGTAAAAATATAAACGTTTAAAATGACCTTGGTAAAATGAAAGTAAACATACCTTTCCCAAAAGATAAGCCTTCTCTGCTGGTAGTTCTGGAAGGTTGGCAGTTTTTAGCAATGTGAAGGTAAATGTTGCTATTCCTCCAATATATTCGCTTGCGACCAATTTTCCCGGAGTATCCTTGTTGTAGAGAAACTGCTTGTACTTGGACACTTTGAATGGCTGCTTATTTTCTTTGGGTACGTTCCTGCCTGAAGATTCATCCGAATTTGTCATTTTCTTATATGATTTGGGCCACAACTTTTTGAAACTGAGAACATCGTCTGATGTGAGGTGATATACAGTGAATCTGCCACACTTACTAGCGTTTAGCATGAGCTCTGCATATTGATCATGCATTTTTGCGACATCAATCCTAGGGTCAAGATATTTTTTAGGTTTTCGCCCATAATGGGTTTCCTTGACATCAAATTCCTCAATGTGCTGATGTATTCCCACACAAACGTTACCTGGAAGTGCGTTTCCACTTCTAGATTTTCTCCTTAGATCTAAAAGGCTTTTGTGAAGGACAGAACATTTATTTATTCTTTTGACTCTATTGTCAGAAGTTTGAAACACTCTCAAGAAAACACCTTTTCAAACTTGAGTAAGAATACCATTTACTTTCAAGTTATACTTGTATGAATGGGATTTTCGGTTTGCCAAGTCACCAGTAGGCACATTTTCTTGAGGCTTGCTCATTATTTTCATTAGAGCGGCGGTTTTTGCGTCTACGTTTCACAGGCATAACCTCCATTGAAGCTTGGAGGTATGTGTTTTGGGTGTTTTTACTTTCCAAAGAGTAAAATGTTTCCCATTGTTCTCGTATCATTTCATCCGCATGTTTCAACTTACATTTCAAATGGCACTTACAGTTTAAATCTTCGGCAGGGCTTTGCTGGGAACGTCTTTTCCTTTGTACGAGACGTACTGCAATCCTTTGCGCCTAGCATTCCGATTAATGTTCCGTTGGTATTTTTCTTTGTTCACAACTCCACGCCTACGCTTGTGATTAGGTTCATCATCCGAAATATCAGACATGGCTTACGAACTATAATAATGTATGATGAACCACAAAATAACACCTTATTTTTCACCGAAAACGCATGAAAAAAATATTATCTACTGAGTGTTTGGATGTGGGTAACCTTCGATACAAACAACAAACAGAACAGCGAGCCACGTGATACTTGTCAAATATACCGCAGAAAGAACCTATGCGACTGCGCTAGGGTTCTTCTGAAATAAACGAATTCTTTTCAAGGCTGCCAAATAGCATCGGTGATATGGAACCTGAGTAATTTCCGCACTAAACGATGTATTCACCTCTGAAGTAAACAGTACCATCAAAACAACATCTTTGGAATTTTTGTCACTTCTGAAATGGTGGTTTCTGAAATAAACGATTCAATTGATAATTGTGCAGTTTTGTTGTGGAATAATAGTGTAATTTTATCCCACTCGCACCCGCTTGAAAGCTGTTACCTTGCTCTCGCGTCTACAGCGGACTCTCAATTTGTCTGTTGAGATATCAAGATGTGAAAACCATTGAAAGTGTTTGGCTATTGAGGTAACATCTTTTTATAGGTTCCCAAGTAATATATATAAAACTTAGCTTTTATACTATAACGAAAGTATAATTATAATTTATTAAAATTGGGCTCGTCTGGCAACAAGATCAACAAACTTATCGAGGAATAAATAAAGATCCGACACAACAATTACAACGAAAATTCGATGATATTCTAAAAAACTTGAACAAAGCGAATGAAATTGATGAGTCAGAATACAAAAGATATGTGATATACAACGCAACATGTCCGAAACTGGATTGTCTGCCTAAAATACACAAAATTGACACCCCACTCAGACCAATAGTTAGTTCAGTTAATTCTATAACTTATGCCATTTCTAAGTTTCTTGGCCGTATTTTAACAGAGCCCTTATGTCGTGAAACTAACTATAACATAAAAGACACGTTTTCCTTCGTTAATGTAATGAAAGGAGTGAAATTACCAGTAGGATATGAGCTCATTTCATTGGACGCCATTTCGTTGTTTACTTATATTCCAAATGATCTCATTGTGGATATAATAAGGATGAAGTGGGAAAAAATAAAACGTTACACAAAAATCTCACAAAATAATTTTCTACAACTTTTTAGTTTCATTCTTGATTCAACTTATTTTAGCTTCGGTGGTGATTATTACAAAGAGGCATTTGGTACTCCCATGGGTTCCCCATTGAGTCCCATTTTAGCAGTGATTGTTCTTGACCATGTGTTAGACAGCGTTATCGTTGATTTACCCTTTGACATACCATTCATGTATAAATTTGTTGACGACATTATAACAAGTGTACCAGCTGCTCACACAGAAACAATTTTAAATAGTTTCAACTCATTCAATCATAATATACAATTTACAATGGAACGGGAAATAAGAAGAAGCATTCAATTTTTGGATACGAGAGTAATAAGAGACGATGACAAATTTTATCATCCTCGATTGGTATCAAAAATCAACAGCTTCTGGTCGTTATTTGAACTTTTACTCGAATCATTCAAAACATCAAAAATTAAATACCATAATAGCCATGAAAAGTAGGATTACTCACATAAGTGATGAAAAATTTTTACAGACCAATTTGAAACAACTTTTTGACATTTTCATCAACAATAGATACCCTGGACACATTCTCAGACGTCTTATTTATGACACAAAAGTTTTCGATAGACCAGCAGATGACAAGCCTACTAAGAAATACGCAAAATTAACAAATGTAGATATTCTAACAAATAGAGTGGTTTCACTTTCGAAGAAATATACGGATATCAATATAATGAAACATAATACACTGACAAATAAAACTCTATTCTCGAAGTTAAAAGATATCACCCCAACACTATTAAAAAGTAATGTTATCTACAAAATAGACTGTTCCAACTGTGATGGATGTTATATAGGTCAAACCGGTCAGTGGTTGACACAGAGAATTGCACACACAGAAGTGACTGTAAAATAAGGAAGAGATCATGTGCTCTTACAGACCACCATTTAAAAACGGGACATAACTTCAGATTCGGAGATGTGAAGATTTTGGAAGAAAACCAAAACTACAGAAATCGTCTCTTTCTTGAAATGTATCACATCAGTAAAACGCAAAATGCAATAAATTATAAAACAGATACAAATCAACTAAGTAGCATTTATTGTAACATTTTAAAAAAGATTCAACACTTGGTTCGGTCTCGTCGGGTTATTCGTTGTTATGTTGTCATATGTAGCAGTCGATGTTTTATTGTTATTGTTTAGAGTTTGTTTACGTGAATTATCTCTGTAAGTATTGAAGGTTTGAAGGTTATGTTATTATGTTATTATTTTTACAATATAGGTACTTTGTAGCTTCTCCTGAAGAAGCCATCAAGTAAATGGCGACTGACCGCTTCCCGATAATACCAATTGAATGTTGAATTATTCCGGTCGAAAATATATTCAATATTATATATATATATATATATATATATATATATATATATATATATATATATATATATATATATATATATATATATATATATATATATTTAATTCATTATATATGTATTATATATATATATATATATATATATATATATATATATATATATATATATATATATATATATATATATATATTGTTATGATTTTATTGTTATGATATTTATCAAAGTTTTATTGTTAAATTAATTTTCTAAAGAATTTTGAAATTTATTGAATTTTAATTTAATTGACTCTCTTTCTCAGGGTGGATTCTTTTTTTTTTAATTGAAATCTTAAAATTTTTTTAAATAATATTTCTGAAGAATTTTTAAACATACAATTTAATTTCAACAAGAAGTAAAAAAAAATATTGAACACTCTCAAAATTCTTACAACTAAAATAAACTTAAGATATAATTTGAAATGGCCTTTTTTTTTTATTTAATCAGTAATTAATTTTATAGTTAATTGAGGTACCTTTTTTCTTCGAGCTCTCTTCTCTTTTCTTCTAAGATTCCAGACTTGTTGCTTATACTAATTTTCATAAATCTTTATATTTCAGCTCCAATTTTATTTTCCAATATTTTATTTCCGCTCCGATTTCTTTTCAATTTCTCTTCGAAACTTTTCTATACTTCTTATAAATTTGTTATACTTATATTTTTCAAATTATTTTTCATTTTTCTATTTATTCTTACAAATTTTATTTTCCAATTTTTTAACTCCACTTCTAAAAATTATTTTTGGCGTCCCTCTATCGATTGTTCTCTAATTGCTCTCGATTCTTAGTCTGATATATTTCAAAGCAATCTCTGATGTCTTATTTTTTTGAATTTCGTTCCCATAGTTAATTTCTGTGATTCCTCATTCAATTTTAATTTGATATTATCTATGGTGTGCTTCTGCCTCCGAACGTCCGAACTTTATATTTGAGGTTATATTATGTTATTACACATGTCAACAAATTTTCATATTTATAAATGAAATCATGTTATACAATATATTTGAATATCTTAAATAATTATACCATTTTGGTAAGGTGGAATATTTTTGAATTGTGTTTATTATATATATTTCAATTTTCAGGTTACTATTAAAAGTTGACTATTCTTTACTATTGATTTGATAATTAGATCGATTTCATGAAATTTTGGAAATGGATTTTACAATTACATTATGTGAATACTATTATTTGAGAAGAAATGAGTTATAAAAAAAATACATAATTATAAAAATCAAAATAAATGAACATTACATTCTTAACTACTTACAAGTGAAGTTATTAAATTGTGATGTGTTGAACTATTATGTGAATAAGAAAATTATAGATTATTAACTTTTGAAACAAATTTAACTACATAAACATATTATTTTAAATGGAATTACCTATATCTACAAAACTGTATGTATGTTTAAAATCTTTCATAATAAAGTAAAATGCATGAAATATGACTTTGTCGAAACAATCAGTTTAGCAAGTTAGAAGCATCACCTTGAGAAAAATTGAACTTTATTTATTTATATATCATTTTAAAGATTGCATGAAAATTTACCATAACAATATATATATATATATATATATATATATATATATATATATATATATATATATATATATATATATATATATATATATATATGAATTTTGTTGATAACTAAGCCCATTCAAACATTCCAAGAATCAGGAATATTCATTTTACTGCAGTAATGAAGAATTAAATCTTAAAATTGTCAATTAAATCTGTCTGTTCAAAAATGATATTCAAATGAAATCATTGTGAGCTAAATAAGTTCTCAGCTTTTCCTCTGGGCTTTTCTTACGGGAAGGGATATTTTTTGACTGTTAATGCGGTAATTTGGAAAAATAGAAGTGAACTAATCTTATTTTCTAAAGTATGTATACAATTCCACCAGGTGAAACCAATTTATATTCCCGCATGATATCCGTTTGAGTAAAATACAAGGGACAAACAACTGAATATTTTGTTAGAGTCCAATTATCTCGTGGAATACATTTCATCCGTTTATTTTTCAAAAATTAATTTTCAAAAACGAAATGCCAATACTAGTTGCCTACCCGCCTTGAGGGTACTGTTATTATTCGATTTACAACCAGAAATGCAACAATTTTTCGTCTTTTTAAGATAATATACTTGTTAGAAACCTACTTATTCCAAGCTTGAAATTTGCTGAATCACCTGCAGAACACATACCCTCTACACTATATTCCACAAAAAAATTATTTGTAAGTGTCAAAACAGAACACAAATTTGACACTCTGTTTCACACTTTGTTTTCATAATTTGATGGTATGTTATCGACAAACTATCTACATATTATACTGTACAAAATTGATAAATACAGGATCAATACTGAAACCGTAAAAATATTCAACTTCAAACTACGAAAGTCTCAACACAAAATTTATTTCGTTTCACTGAAATCGGCAAGCACACAGCATGTTTTTTTAGTTTGATGTTGAGATTTCATCAAATAATCAACAACAACACATGCTTTGCCCTATGCACAATCAAAAAATATAGAAATCATACCGAAACCTAAAATTATTCAAACTGCTACTTCAAAGTCTTCTCATACGCTTCTCAAAACATTCCATTCCATTCAACTTCTCATTCCATTAGTACACCAGCTCAACTAATGGTGGGGTTATCAGATACCCATTTCATGGACTGTTTAAAATCAGTCGTAGCTGTACTTACGTCAAAAAGCATTATTGAGGGATATTTTGAAACCAGAATTTCTTTTGAAACAGTCGAATCTGTTATGTCTTTTCCTTGAGCCACAGCTTGATCAGCAGACCTTTTTAACGTTCCACCTATAACATCTTAAGCCGTTTTTCTGTGGCTGGATTCCAAATAGTTCCATGAAAAGTTATTGATATCAGATATAAATAGTTCCAAATTTATTTAGCGTATGGCATACATGGATTTAGTTATAGTTATTTAAAATTGTACACATTCACATTACGTCATGAAACATATAAGTGTATATCCAAAAATAGAAAAAATAGAAATAGAGTATAAACATAAAACAGCACGATTTGAAGTTAAATTTTAAAATCAAGGCCATTGATCCTGTACAGCACAGAGTCAGTGGCCTCATAGAAGTCCTCATTTCTCCTCCGTATGCAGTAAGGGGGCACTCCATTGCAATATGGTGGACAGTCTGGCGAGGCTTCCCGCAGTCACAGGCTGGTGTTTCGGTGAGTCCCCACTTATAGAATGTGTCACGGCAAATGCCGTGAGAGGTTCTTATCCTGTTAAGTGTTTTCCATTCGTGGCAAGGCAGCTCCATACCTGGTAAGGACACTGTAGGATCAGTTATATGTACAGCCTGGGCTGGTTTCCAGGCTTCCCAGTATTCTCTCCATTTATTGGCCGCATTGAAATTATCTCTCACAAGTTTTTCTGCTAGCAATATTGGGGGGATCTAGACTTCAATCTCTGCAGGCCGGCTTCGAGAAGGTCACTATGTATTGGAAGTAGGGGATTTGTTATTATTTTATTATATTCCCTAACTAGGCTCTCTTGTCTGCAGATGGAGGGAGGTGCAATATGGCTTAGAACAGGGAGCCAGGGCAGAGGTGTGCTTTTTAGACAGCCACTTATTAGCCTCATTGTCTCATTGAGTTTGGTATAGTTCCAAATGAAGAGAGACTACATGAAAAAATTAACTTGTTCTTGTATTGATCATCTGGACTATCGCTTAGATGGTGGACAATGTTGAGGTTCGGTCTTTTATCTTTAAGTTATTTGATATTGGTTTTAGATGAGACCACACTGTCATTGAATGATGGCGATTATTTGAAAAGAGTACAAAAAGATTTAGCTTCAACGACATCATCGGAATTTCTCAAATTTAATTCTCTGTTCTGGGGCCAATTCTATTCACTATATATATATACATATATATATATATATATATATATATATATATATATATATATATATATATATATATATATATATATATATATATATATATATATATATATATATATATATATATATATATATATATATATATATATATATATATATATATATATATATATATATATATATATATATATATATATATATATATATATATATATATAAACGGTTTATTTTTCACAAAAAGTAAAGAGCATATCATAAGTTTTGCGGATGATACTGTTGTGTTTTATTCAGGAAAAAACTGGGAACAATTCGAAGAGTTGGCTCAAACTGATTTCATTGAGGTTAAGCACTGGTTAGATCAACATCTTCTCACTAATAATTACGAAAAAACAAAATATATGCCATTTGCAATAGACAGTAGAACTTTACCTGCTGCGGATATCCTAAGAATTACAGACACCGATGGAAAACATTTTGAAATTAATTGTTCTTACGAGTCCAAATATTTCGGGTGTCATTCTTGATTACCGATTGAAATGGGATGCACATATTAATAAGTTGATACTGAAGCTCAGAGGATTGATTTCTAGATTCAAATATCTGGCCTGTATAATTGGGAGTACTCACTTGAAAATAATATATCAGGCCCTTGCTAAGTCACAAATGCGATATGGCATTATCGAATCACTTATGCAACAACATAAGTGATTCGAAATAAATTGAGCATTGTTTGAATACCAGATAAAGTCACCTTTCTCTGGAGGTTCCTAAGTTTGAAAAATCAATTGGTAAACGTTCGTCAATCTATTTAGCAATTGTCAACAAATTGCCCATGTACTTTAAAGAGATGGTCAATAACAAGAAAATTAAGAAAGCCTCAAAGAAATGGATATCTCAGGTGGGGATGGTCTACTGTAATTCTTCGATAAATGGAAGATTAGGTATATGATTGAATGTATCAGATGATTGTAGAGATTAAGATTGAAATGTACAAAATAATATTTATACTGTATAAATAATAATATACAAAACAATATTTACTATATCAAAAAAAAGCCCTCACCTCTGTGAGGGTTGACAAAAATTTTTTTTGTCTCTATTCATATCTAGTTGATACAACTAGGAGAAGCATGTTAACTTATTCTTTTTATTTCTATGCGAATTTCTGTTAAAATTCAGAATTTGTACTATAAAGTGTATATGAATATGAATGAAGATTATTATTATTATCATTATTAATATTATTATTATTATTATTATTATTATTATTATTTTTATTACTAATATTATTAATATTATTATTTTTATTATCATTATTATTATCATTAATATTTTAAAACACCTCCATACAGCGTAACTTTCTCTATACCACCGCCAATATGAACCACTTGAATTTCTTCCTTGTATTTCCAGTAGTAATTTTCGCTGGAGTCTATACATGAATTAGCACATCATTGTCTGATAAATTATTCTTCAATTGCGTTATTGCTTGATTACTGGTGTGCAATAGTAGCTAGTTTCTGAAGGGTAGTGAATGTATTTTTTATAGGCTTACGCACTTTTCCACCTTCTCATATGTTATAGTTTCGTACATCATTACTGATAAATAACTTGTTTATCTGTCTCTGGAAGACAATACTCTAACTTATTCTCTAGATAAACACTTTGTACTGTTGATATCCATGTTATAGATGCTATCAGTCTTATATGGGAAAGTATATATAACAGGTGTTTTTTAGAGGTATAGAATTTTAAGTTGGCATTACTGTTGAAGATGGTGACCGATTTAACAGCTGAGAAGTGATTTATTCTCAGTTTGGTTTGGCAATTCATCATGAATAGACGCACGCCTGAACAACGCTTGCGAATAGTACCTACAATTTCATTTCGAAAATAATGGTTCTGTGCGGAATACGTATCGCGCACTACGTCCATTTCACCAGAAGCGCACTTCTGCTTGAATGGCTACGTCAACAAACAAATAATAATAATAATAATTTATTTAATCCCTTCAGACACTACATTGTGTATAGGACAAGTCAACAAATTTAATGAACTTAAACAACTAAGGGTTTACAGAGATATTCATTTACCGAATAGAAGCCATTTTTCAAAAGTAGATTCTTGATTTCCCTTTTGAACAATTTTAATTTCAATGATTTTATAAATGTTGGTAAGTGATTAAATAGCTTACTACTTCGGTATAATGGAGAGCATTCAAATTTGTAGGTCCTATGTTTGGGTAACAACAAAGTTTGCGTATTTCTCGTAACATATTTTTGATGATTCGACAATTTTATCCAGTTGTTATTATTTTCCTTAGCATATATTAAACATTTGAGGATGTATATACAAGGTAGGGTTAATATTTTGTTCTCAATAAAAAGTGATTTACACGATTGCAATGGACTGACGCTAAATATTGCACGTAGAATTCGTTTTTGTGCTACAAATGCTCTTGATAGGTCAGAACTACTACCCCAGAGTGAAATATTGTATGACAAATGACTATACACTAAGCTAAAATATACATTAATAACACAATTCATAGGTAAAATGTTCTTGATTCTATTAATTGCAAAAAATGAACTATTCAATTTCTTACACAACACATCAATGTGAGTTGACCATCTTAAATTTTGGTCTACATGGATTCCCAGAAACTTAGTTGTCCGAGATGATGAGATAGTGTTGTCACCACATTTAACAGTAAATGATTTTATTTCATTGTTTTTTGGACGAAAGTAAACACACACAGTTTTTTCAACGTTCACCATTAAATTGTTCAATCGGCACCAGCTTACGAACTCCTTCATTATAGATTCACAGGCCTCCAGGAGTTCACCAGTACTCTTTCCAGAAACAACCACCGAGGCATCATCTGCAAATAGGGTCACCAATGAACTGGCCAACCTCGCAGGCAGATCATTTATGACTAATATAAATATAAGCGGTCCCAGTACGGAACCCTGAGGAACTCCGAGGCTAATATTTAACCTTTCTGAATAACTCTCACCTATTTTAACAATCATATTTCTTTCATTGAGATAGCTACGTAACCAATCTAGAAATATCCCCCGAAACCCAAATTGTAGCATTTCTCAAGTATAAAATCGTAAAAGAGTGTATCAAATGCCGAGGATAAATCAAAAAATAAACCGGCCACGAACAAATTTTTGTCCAAGCACTCGTAGACAGATTCAAAAAACCTGACTGCAGCTGACTGCGTTGAGTGTCCACTTCTGAAACCATGCTGAGCACGATCTAACAAGTTGAATTTATTGAGGAAACACATCATTCTGCCGAGAACTATCTTTTCAAACACCTTGGAAAAAACACTTAAAATTGATATCGGACGATAGTTCGTTATTTCGTTTAGGTTACCACTCTTAAATACTGGGATCACTATGGACCTCTTCAGACTACCGGGAAACTTCGCAGTGGAGATAGAAACATTGATGATTTGTGCAAAATGTTCATTAATACATTCACTAATTGCCTTTAGTAGTTTAGTAGATATAGAATCAATACCGCAACTTTTCTTATTTTTCAAGGCTTTGATGGCATTCTCCACCTCAAATTTTGAGACTGGATTGAAGAAAAAATTACTGTTCACCATAGGTGACAGCGTGCAAAAATGGGACAAATTAACACCATAACAAGACCTCAATTTAGAAGCAGCAACCGAGGAGAAGTGTTTGGCGAAAATATCAGTCAGTTGATCACTATCCAAGTTTAGGGGTAAATTTTTTCGACCGTCTCCTGTTCTTCCAGTAAGATTGTTTACAATGCTCCAAACTGTTTTATTCCTGTTCTGGGAATTACTAATCACAGAACTATAAAATTTATATTTTGCGTTTTTTACTAGAAAATTATGTTGAATTTTGGCTGCTTTATATTTTCGTAATGTATTTTGGGAGCGAATTTTTGTATGAAGCCAATGAAGATTAGATAGGTCGCGTTTGCTCTGGAACACCTCAGTTGTTACCCATCTTTTCTCTGGACTACCTGACAAAGATTTGAGCATAGGACAGCATTGCTCAAAGCAATACTGAATAATATTAATATATGAATCGAAACAACTATCAGTATCAGCGCTATGATAGAGATCTGCAAAATTGCATTTAGACACAAAATCTAAATTTATCTTCACTCCAAAACTGCCGCATTTGGAGTGAAGATAATTCTCAGGTGTATGTCAAAACACCGTTACATCCAGAAAAACTGACTGTTTGGTGGACTTCATGGGCTGGTGGAATCATTGGTCAGTACTTCTCAAAAACGATGATGGCCAGAACGTTACAGTCAATGGTGATCTGTATAGAGCCATGATTACTAGTTTTTTCATTCCTGAATCGAACAACCATGATGTCCAGGAGCTGTGGTTTCAACAAGACGGCGCAACATGTCACACAGCTCGTGCCACAATCGATTTATTGAAAGACACGTTTGGTTACCACCTAATTTCAAGTTTTGAACCTTGAATTGGCCTCCAAGATCTTGTGATTCAACACCGCTGGACAACTTTATGTGGGGCTAAGTGAAGTCATTGGTCTATGCAGAATAGCCACAAACGCTTGACCGTTTGGAAGACAATATTCGCCGTGTTATCGCCGATATACGGCCACAAATGTTGAAAAAGTCAGCGAAAATTGGACGTCCAGATTGGACTACATCCGAGCCAGCCGTGGCGGTTATATGCCAGAAATCATATCCAAAATGTAATGCCGCTAGATTATCTTTCGAATAAAAAACAATTCTTGTCAATCGAATGATGCATCGTTGTTTCATTGCAATTTAAAGTTATATACCTCTAAAAAACACCCTTCACCTCAGTAATATGGACTCAATACAGTATACACATTAACAACATGAAAAACTTCAGCGTAAGTTCTGGACATATCCTAGATTTATGGCAGATGGCCCCTGTCCAAAACATAGTTTCCAACAAGATATTTGAACTAAGAGACTTGCTTAGCAAACAAAACTTCATTTTACCTTGTGTATACAGTAGAAAAGTAGACAATAGATTTCTCATCTCTCGGCACCACGCAAGAATGTTGTTAAATATCTGTGTAAACAGATATTCAACAACTTTTTTTGTGTGTTTACGTTTCAGAATTAAGCTGATGTCTTACAAAATGAGAATATTATTCATTTATAGTTTAGTTTAGTATTCTCTTGAATAACTCAAACTATTAAAAGTAAGACGTACGAAACGAATACGTATTTCGTGAAGAATATGTTTTATCCAGGATTATAGTCTACCATGTTTATTCCATCGTTCAGTTCGAAATTTCTCGAATTATTACATATGGAGTTATCTCAGATCATTTTTTTCTTCCACTCCGATTGAAAATAAGGAGAATATCATTTTTATAGAGATTTGAAATGCAAAAATTTTCCGGATTAGGCACGTATAGACAAGCCTCGTATATAAAATATATTGAAAAAAATAATTACATATTCTATTGTATGTTGAACATTTCAATTATTGAATTCTGGGAACAAATTTTACTCTAACTGGATCCTTAGGTCGAAGAATTATATCTGTAATAAAATTGACACTCTCTGGTGTATCTATAGGTTCTAATATGAAAGACCTGATAATCTTGGCTAGAAGACATTTCATCTCCATCATAGCGAATTTTTGTCCTACGAAAAAACGAAAACAGTTATTACAATAACTAAACAATCGATAAGATGATACCAGCATTCACTTTCAACATTTCTCAGAACATGAAAATTAATTTTTAATATATAAAACTGAATATAAGAACGAATCCTTCGTAGGATTCTGCTTTTCCGATTACTGATATTCTCAATCGAAAAATGTCAAATTAAACGCTCATATAGCTGTCCACATAAATTTTGTCAGCTAAATCACTTTCTTTAACTTTCTAGAGTGAATATTAAGTGAGTCTCAAAAAATCATCGAGCTTGTTGAATGATGATATGTTTGTTTCACCCTCATTAGAAATCATCAGTGATATTCTACTAATCAATCAAGAATCGATGACTTTCAAAGCGCATTCAGAATCCATCTTCAGAATGAGGAGAACATCCATTCGTAAACTAATCCTATGAACTCCCTCTATCGAAGAAGCGACATTAACTCTCTCGAATATTCATCGCTTCCTCATGACAAAATAAGTACGTAGAGGCTCTGTGGGCAATTCATTCAAACACCTCAGAACATTTTCTGAAGATGTCCCATACCTTATAGCTCCAAATCACATCCTAACGGCAATTGGATATTCAGTTTCCAAACCCACGAGAGAGATTATGCCGTTTTTGGATAGAGGGAGCTCACGTGTTCATTTCACGAATGAATGTTCAAATCATTTTGAAGATTTTTTTTTGAGAACATCCTGAGACTAATATAGACCTTGAAACTTTCTCTCTGATATACACTTATCTTAAAATTCTATGTAAGATCGAATTTCACTAGTTTATCTATCGGTTAAAATTCATATTCTGAAAAGTAGAAAATATTTCTTAACATACAATTATAGCGCTGCTGTGAAAAAAAAATTTATGACTAAAATTATTTGAAATGATAAAAATATTGATTATCTGAGATTAAATGATAAAATATTGATTATCACATTGATTATCTGAGCAATAAATTTAGCTCAGTAAGTTAAACTTTTAATGTATTAAAATCTCAGGTAGACAAGAAGACACTTCTAACGCTATATTATGCATATTTCCTCTCCCAGTTGAATTATGGGATTGTAATTTGGGGAGGAACTTCATACACAAATTTATAATTCAAAAACTGAAACTGGTCATAAGATATATATATTATATATATATATATATATATATATATATATATATATATATATATATATATCATATTCAATTTAGAATGACCTGCAGAGGAGTATTCAGACAAAACAATATCCTAACGGTTATAGCTTCATATATATAATATATATCATAATATATATATATATATATATATATATATATATATATATATATATATATATATATATATATATATATATATATATATATATATATATATATATATATATATATATATATATATATATATATATATATATATATATATATATATATATATATATATATATATATATATATATATATATATATATATATATATATATATATATATATATATATATATACAGTATATATATATATATATATATATATATATATATATATATATATTTATATATAATATCATTCTTCTTCAGCATATATCGGTTATATGTGTGCCCGCCTCACCGTTTGAGTCTAACTGAAAATAATGGTAGTTACAAGTGTGTGAGGCTCTACAATAGTCTCCCAAAAGAATTCCATATGAGAATGGAACAAAGACAATTTAAGAGGAAAGTTTTCAAATTTATCGTAGACTGTGAGCCTTACACACATGCTGAATTTTTCGAATTTTGTAAACGAAGGTGAATGAATAGTTTGTATGATTAAATAGGGGTTGAAACCACCTGCTCTTGGAAGTAATTTTATTTTGACACTGTCCATTTAGTGTAAAGAACAAATTTTCAGTTACTTGTATCACTTCCGGCTTAAAATGAAATAAAGACACATTATTATTATTATTATTATTTGTTGACTGTTATTTATGGAGAAATTTTCGCAGTAAACCTAAGAAAACTACGTTTGCAATGAAGTTTATTGGATATTCGCTGATCTCTTGGTGAGACATGGTTTAACATAAATTGAATGAAGAACATTTCGCTGCGTACCAAAGAATATTAAAAATCAATTAATATGATAACAATTGATAGATGACGCGGAGGTTTCGCTTATCTATTTATGAAACATTATGTTAAAAACAATAAATTGAAATTAACACACTTGGTTAAGGTGTGGTTAAGCCATTTTCAACAGTATACAATATTGCTCAATATTAAGTAGTAGTAGGTACTCAATACTTCATGCTGTAATCAGTACTCAATACAGTTAAGTAAGAGTATACAAATAATATTGTATACTCTTGATAATTGGTTAACCACTCGGGACATATGTGGGGTTTTTAGTATATTTAGTGAAACTTAAGCCAAGTCTGTTAGTTTTAATTTATTGTTGATGATAATAATTATTGAACATTCGATGATCCTTGGTTAAACAACGTCAAATATGAAAAGAATAAAAATCACTTTATGGATTATTATATTGCTGGATGACCATATTCGAAAGTTAAACTGAACACCACACCCATTCTCTTGACTAACATTTTTATATTTTACATCTTGACTTGCTATAAAAACATGGAGGGGGGTTGGAATAGAAATAAAGATGATTACAGCTCCTGGTATCTCTAAATGTCTTGAATCTGTGTTTGTTTTGGATATCTTGAAAGGAAAGAACAGATTATTATTTAGGAAAACAGAATAAATTATGCTTTGAAAAAGAATTCCGAACTAAGAACATGAGAACAAAAATATTATATAATACTAGCGAACCCGACAAACGTTGTCCTGCCATGACATTCCAAGCTATTAGGATAAACGAATGAATGCATATACAAAAATTCACTCAAGTCGATCCAGCCGTTGAGTTGCAGTATATTAATAATAATTGAAATTGAAGCACTATCAACTCTACATATGTTTCGGGTTAGTCCCTTATGATGAATATTACCTAAATTTCTGATTTAATTTTTGAATTGACGTAAAATCAATATACATTATTTCTAATTGTAAATTTCTGATTTCAATTTATTTCAAAATTGAATCAGAACATGAAATCTCTCTTGAAATCTCTTCTTGAAATCAGAAATTTCTAAATAGAAATGATGCATTTTGATATTTCGTCAATTTCAGAATTGATTTAGAAATTAAGTTATTACTCTTAATAATAGGAAAACCGCCCTGAACATACTCGTAAGTAGAGTTGTTAAGTTTCACTCAGTGAAACTCAATCCAAATTTTTTAATTCATTATTTTATTATATAATATATTATATCGTTATGTAGCTCTTCGCACATTTGAATGACTGCCACGACCTAAGTCAGGTCGTCTTCTTCTCGGATTCGTAAATTATAATTAATCAAAGTGGGAAAAGTTCTCGCGCACTTAAAGGTAAATTGTCAATATCACAAAAGATCAACAAAAAAGAGCACATAACTTAAAATGTCACTATCACAAAGGATCACGGAAGTAAAGAAAGTTCTCACGCACGTAGCGGTAATCGCCACTCACTAAGATAGCAGGATGCACTCATAGAGGATAGATCGATATATTAGTTAGTTATGAAATGTCAAATATTATGGTAGCTTTCAGAAATTCAATTTGTGACAAACCTTAGGATTTATCAATACATAAAAATAACCTGATAGATAGTTAACAACTGTAGTTAGCTAATATTTAGTTCATTTTTTACCCCCTAAGAATAAATATGTAGTAAGAAAAATATAAAAATTCTAATTGGTTATTCATTTCAAACTATTATTTGAATTTGATTTCTGAACGAAGGGGGACACATATTTAATTCCGAACATTTTCATATTTATTCACATTCTGAATGAAGATTCAGAATCAGAAGAATTCAGAGAAGCTCTGGACTTCAACAAATAATTCAAGACCAAAATTAGCGAAATCGGTCCAGCGCTCTAGAGTTTTCTCTGGACTTTCACAAAGAATTCAAGACCAAAATTAGCCAAATCGGCCAGCCGTTCTCAAGTTTTAGCGAGACTAACGAACAGCAGTTTATAAGTATATTTATATATATATATATATATATATATATATATATATATATATATATATATATATATATATATATATATATATATATATATGTATATAAAGATAACAAAGAATTGGTTGCTGTCGTTGGTGCATATCAAGAAGGAATTGGAAACGAAAACCTCTGTACCTTCTAGAACAAATTTAAATTTCTTATTCGCCCAAGAGCAGAAACCAATACTTAATTTTCCACCTACCTTCAGTTTGCCTCTGTTATTCCATTATTTCTCTCCTATTTCTCAACTGTAATCTGCTCTGTTCGAAATTCATTTTTAGAATTTCTTTCCAAGTTTAAATTACCTTTTTCGCGAAAATACTGCCGATCATTTCTTTCTAAGGCATCGAAAAATAAACGTAATCGCTTTTATCCTTATTTCTCATTCATAATGTCTCTATAGCAAGTAGAGATGTAGAATTGAAAAGTTGAGACTGGAGAATAACTGTTCAGTTCAACTTTTGAAAAGGGGGCAAAGCCAAATACTTCTCATTCAATGGCTTTATGGATTATATGAAATGCGTGACAATTAATTTGTTTTGTAACCCATTTCAAGAGTCAGTAAGTTTAACTTTTATAAATGGGATTACACCCCGACACAATACTATTCTGTTAAAGTGAGCCAAGTAATTTTTATGCAGTTTTTATCAAATTTGTAATGGTTAGAATGGCACGGCCTGTCTCCAAGAAACCTAGTGAAAACAGCAGTAATATATTCTCACCTATACAGTTTCTAGCTCCGGCACTGAAGGGTATATACGCATACGGGTGTCTTTTTATAACATTTTCCGGAAGAAATCTATCAGGATCAAACTTTTCTGGATCAGGATATAAATCGTCGCTTCTATGTAATTCGAAGATGGATATAATTAACATGCAATCTTTTGGTATGACCAGTCCAGTGTGACACTTAACATCTTCTCCCATTGTTCTTGCTATCATCGGTACACTAGGATAAAGTCTTAAAGATTCTTTGATGCATCTCTCCATATACTTCAAACTTTGAAGATTCATATATGATAGTTCTCCACTCTCAGTTCCACAAACTGATATAATTTCGTCGTATATCAACTCCTAAAAATTATAAAATGTGAGTTTTGTTGTCTTTCGACAGCGGTCAACTCTCAAACTGAACATTATTCATTGATACTTTCAAAATATTTCCTGACTTGGAAGAAAAAATTCAATAGATTATGCATTTACCATTGGGATTTATTAATCAAAATTCACCCTTGCAGCATATCATCAGTAAAAATTGAGAAATACAATTAAGTAAATTCTGGGTGAACTTGAAAAAGATATACATAAAAAAAGACATAGCGGAAAACTCTCCTCACAGACTTTCAAAGAACAAAAACTTCAAAATTACGGTTAACGAATTATTATGAAATGCTCAGTGGTTCTGGGTAGATTTTTTTTTTATATGGTCGTACTTCTTGATTATCATGATTGCAGATGATCAGTTCTTATCGACACTCCTTTCAACTGATCAACAATTCAGAATTGCATTTGTTCAAACATGTATTGTGAAAACAGAGTGAAATTTACTGACCGGCACAATTAGGGGAAACACAAAACAGGTTGATTTTTTCTAACATTGTGATCCGGTCAAATTATCTCCAAAAATAGGGGTAAGGCTACATTAATTCGGACCCAGCTAAAAATTGGCATGGATATTGAGGACCCTATTACACACAATTCGTCAATTATCCTCATCAATCCAAAGTGTGAAAAAAAATTTATTCAAGGTCAAATGTTGCAAAAATCGGTTTTTTGAGTTTTCCAGCTAAACAGTAAGTTTTACTATGAAAATAGTTGAGACAAAAATGATTCACCATGCAATTATCTATAAAATTGTTCATACACTTTTTTTCCTAAGAATCACCATTTCGGAGATATAGCGATGCAGATAGTTGAAACAGCAATAGAACAATTTACTTCGACAAATCCAACTATCGTTGTTGAATTGCTCACTGCTCGAACGCCAACCGAAAAAATTTATTTATTTTTTAACACCAGGGAAGGCTCAACAACAATCAAAAATATATTTATCCAAGAGTTTATCGGCATTTTCAAAATGCCAATATCATATCTTATTTCTTCATGCAGTAACTGGTTGCGACACGACATCAACATTTTTCAGTAGAGGTAAAAGAACAGTTTTTATACTGTTTTAGAGACAAGATTTAGTTGATTGTGCTGACGTTTTCAAAGAAAGTACCTCTACTCCACAAGCTGTTATCACCAACGGAATTCGCTTTCTTCTTTCTGTTTACAGAGCTCCAAAAAAAATTACGTGCTTAGATTAGTTTCGATACTTATATTTTGCTAAAAATAGGCATAACAAAACAAGTACAATTAACTTGTCTTCCTCCAACCTCTGCTTCTGCTCAGCAACATCTATTTCGGGTATATTATCAAGTTCAATTATGGCTCGGTAATAAACTCAACCCAGAAGACTAGAGTTTGGAAGTTAATTGACAATATAATGGAACCAGTTAAAACTTTATTCCCTCCTGCACCGGAAATACTCCTCAATTCAATTTTTTGCGATTGCAAAACGGGGTGTAATGCTAAATGCGGCTGTAAAAAAGTTGGGTTGTTTTGTTCATTAGCATGTATCAGTTGTCGAGGACAATGGTGCTCCAATGTTCAATCGCCAGTAGAAGAGGATTCTTACGATATATGCGAGGAGACATCTGATGATTCGCTCTTTGAACAATTTATTTGTACCCAGCAGGAAGAAGGAGAGAAGAAGAACAAGGCAGTATGGATTCTGTTCCATTAGAAGAGTATCAATCAGACAAATAATTCTCTCAAATGAATCATTACTTACACCGCTCTTGCCATTACAATAGTACCATTTTCAATTTGATACAATAGCTTTTATCTCAACAGAACCACAATAATATTATGAGTAACAACTTCTTTGACTAGGGCTGTAGCCATGACCGAAGAAGGGCACACCCATCGCTCAACCAGTCGCACAGTGAGTGTATCGACAGCGGTGGTTCATCGCGTCGTCCGACATTATAGGGAGACTGGAGCGTACGTGTTCAGACGAGGACAGGGCAGAAATCGAGCAACTAGCGCCTTAGATGACCGTTTCATGGTCTTGCAGACTTTACGAAATCGTCGTCAAGCAGCTCTTCAGACCCGAAATCGATTAGGAGAAGTCCGTAACGTCAACGTCAGTGAAAGGACTGTTAGAAAACGGTTGAATGAAGTTGGCTTCAACTCTTATGTGCCACCAAAGGCCCATAAACTCGAGGTAACATTCACTTGATAGCACCGAGATTGGACAAATTAGTGGGGCTGCATTTTGTTTAGTGACGAGGGCCGTTTTTGTGTAAATTTCGTGGATGGGAGGGAAATAATGTGGAGACATCGAGGAGAACGTTATCGCCAAACAAATATCACTGAAACTGTGTCGTATGGTTGGGGTCAGTGACGTTATGGGGTGGCATACGTTTGGTATCCCGAACGGAACTAGTGATCATCAGTAATGAATCGCTAACTGCACATCGGTAGGTAACAGAAGTCTCAGAACCCCATGTCATGCCTTTTGGCCCATTCATAGGCGAAAATTTCGTTTTCATGCATGATAACGCACGCCCTCACTCTGCACGCACAATAAGTGACTACCTGAATGAAGTAGATATCACTCAAATGAACAGGCCAGCGCGATCGCCAGATACATGTTCTATCACAGACCTGATAGAACATGTTTGGTATTACCTGGAAAGAAGGGTTCGACAAATAAATACAGCCCCTAATAATGTGGAAGAACTTAAATTGGCGTTAGTGAAAGAGTGGAAAACTTTACCTCTAGAACTCATCGACAATGTTATCTAAAGCATATGTTAAACTTTTAACAAACTTTAAAGCAACTCTGTTAAACTTTTTTTAAAAAAAGTTTAACAGAGTTATTCGACGAAATGTTCAATTCTCATTTTTTGTCATTTTTGTTCAATTCTTCAAGAAGAAATATTGTGTAACTTACTTTTAGTATTTATTTTAGTTAGTTTGACTGCAACTAATTATGGTGTAACTGAAAAAAATATGTTCAACATAAATTTGTTAATAAAATCGACCTTTTTTTTGTGTTCCCCTAATTGTGCCGGTGAGTGTATATATTCATCTTATTACATTGTAACTTATTACAATAATCCTCCGAAATTTTTCGTCACTACAGGGTAGTTATTACAAACTAACGGGTCTTACAATGACCACTTTCGTCATTTGACAGTAATTGACAAAGGGGACATAATTTAATTTTGTATAATTTAGACTTACATTCGCAAAAAAGGTGTTTAGAAGGCTAGAGAGACGACACATGTTGACTCATTGGTATGATCGTCCCAAACTATTTGTAACTACAAAAAAGTTGCTAAAAGAAATAAACTAACGATTTTTCATCAAGAACTTTGACAGTTGACAAAGAAAGTATTGAATAATTTAGAACATAATTTAGAACCTTCTCAAGCTTTTCAACCTCTCAAGGTTTTCGTAGAGTAGTTATTGAAAAAACAACTAACGGATCTTTCAATTGTAACTTCTATACGACAGTTGTCAGCAGCCGTATTGTTGATTTATGTCTGAAAACCATCTGATTTCTATTGAATTTTGATATGATAAATAAACAAACACCTATATAACGATCAACAGGATTCACAATAAATGAAATTGTTTCTTCAAAATGGATATTTTTCCCTCCAAAATTCCAGCATGATTCTTTCATTTAGCGGTCGCCATAATCGTCCTTCCAAGAAGAATATTTGCATTGTGATGCATGAATTCAAATTAACTGGTTCAGTGAACAACCACTCAACACAAGGTGAAACGAAGAAACGCAAGATATGCTGAAAAATCTTTTCCGTAAGAGAGTACAGGAAAATCTAAGGAACTCAATTTAGCGTCGCTAACAAGAACTTTGGCTTTCACAAAGTGCTTTTGCGAACTTTGCTTCGTGACAAGGACCTGTACTCATATAAAATTCAACTGATTCAGGAGGTCAATGGAAAAGGCCATTTAAAACCATGTGTGTTCGTAGATGGCCCTGATGCAAATCAAAAGTAACCCTAATTTTCTTCGAAAAATCGTCTTCTGCAATCAGTCCCTTCTATAAATGAATCAGGTACGTTAACAATCAAATTTTTCAAGCTCTAAACTTCCAAAATCGTCCAATTCACCTCGAAAAATTTACTATCCAGTGTGGATTTTGTGTTGGCCCTGTTACTGTTCCATATTGATTCGAGAAGTTGGCCTGCCCATCATCACTGAGCCAATGATTGCCATCTTTTTTCGCATAAATGGGATGTGATTGACATCAAGGGCTTCTGGTCCCAGTAGAAAAGCTAAGTATAGCATACAGATGATGTCACATTGAACATTCTGCAGCAGCGATTCGAAAGAATAGTCATCTCATGTGGAGCCAACTCACAGTAAATTGCCACCCCGATCGTTCTATTCAACATCATAATTTTTTTTGTGGGGCTTCCTCAATAAGCCACAAATGTCATAATCAAACCTAACATTACTCATGCCGTTGGCCAAACTCGGCTTAGTTCATAGGCCAGAGTCGTAAAAAATTGCAAATTTGAAGACACACCTCCCATTAAAGCCTCAGAGAACATTTGCACGATCTTATATTCAGTACTGCCACCTATATATTTTTCATACTGATAGATAATTTCAAAGATATCTAGCACACACTTTGTGTTATTTAAATTTTAAGATAAGAGAACCTTGTTTGGAGACTATTTAAATGAAACAAACGTTATTTTTAAAATGACCTAATAATAAATAATATTCAAAATAACAAACGTTCTTTTTACTTACTTGACAATGTTTATTATTGGCTAGGAGCATCAAGGTGTAACAAATAGACATCGATGTTGTATCGTGACCCTGAAAGTTTTGGTAACAATATAATAGTTTCATTGCCCAAACAAACAATTCCCGACATATTATATTTGATTTTTGCCCGATATATTTGATCCACGACATATTGATATTAAGAACAAGACAGAGTGGATCAATAGAGACCTTTCTGCAATTGGTAAATGGTTATAAGACAAAATCTTATCTCTAAATCCCAAAACCTAACTTTATAGTTTTGGGTACACGTAAGACCCCAAGATTAATACAAATGGAGATATATTAATGAATATTAATGAACAGAAAATTGCAGGGGTAGAAACAATAAATCATTTAAACATTATGTTAGACGAAAAATCAAGTTTCATCATGTTGATTTCATATCATCTAAAATCTCTAAGAAATCAGTTTTTTGAAATAATAGGAAAAATCTATTGACATATATGAAGGTATTATTGCTCTAATCAATAATAATTCCACATTCTGAATATTGCTCCACTTTGTTATTTGGTTTGTCTAAGAGAAAAATTCATCAGTTATTAAAATTACAGAATAGCGCCATGTGAATTTTGAATCACAATAGATATACCTCATTTAAAATTAGGCTCAACGCTTTCATACTAATGTCTGCTAATGTCTGCTGTTTATGAACGTTTCGAGAAATGAGGAGACTGTTGATAACCGTCCGTCGTAACTCTGGTCGTAGGCACGACCAGAGAACTGTTCTCGGACAGCCCTTTTCATGTTCATGGATCTGTCACTCTCTCTCACACTCGCTCTTCGCTCGAGTAACAATAACAACAAGGGAGTGTTGAATAGTTCGTTCTTTGCAAATTATCAGATACTAGCGGACCCGGCGAATTTTGTTCCACCTAGGAGGCAATAAATGAGCAGACTTTCGATTTTATCAAGGTCAATTGTTTATTTGGATAATTATTGTAAATTAAAAATGTAAGTGTTGTATTTTAATGATTGGCCTTGTATTTCAGTGCATGGATTCTACTCTTTAGTGAAGCATCTTGTGATAGACGCCATTTTTCGTCAGATCAAGTGCAAAAAAAAACGCAAATGGTCCTCCGATCCGTGAACATGCCACATATACTCGTAATTGCCCATGGAAAAACATAGATTTTTATGTGATTTGTTTAATGTCATGATGTATTTAATGAGATAAAGTAACAGAAATTCTGGGGAAATTAAATCAATCCGCTCGATTCGTCGACAGGTACTCGACCATTACCGATAGTCAGTAATTTCTCAGATAAATCTTCAGGAGATGTATCGTTCTGCAATGCAACTCCAAAACATCTCCATTAATGTGCGGTGAAGTGCTTCCAATGCACGTTTATGTGCTTTTATACATTCGTCCCAGATGCTGATTTTTGATGCTAACAAAACTTTGGCAATTGCGCAGTGTTTTGCAATATTACATGTTAGTTTTTCAATAGTTTGAAGATTTAACGGATATTTTAATGCTGAATGAGTCATCCGTACGCCATCCTTCTAACACTGTAATGTGGCTGCTATTCCAGAAGAACCAACTGCAACCTCAATGTTGGATCTCGCACTAACAATGGCTGAAACTACTGACATGAGGAATGTCTTACCAGTTCCACCGGGAGCATCCAGAAAATATAAACCACCATTTCCGTCATCAATTACGTTAATCATTGTATCGTCCTTTAGTTGGTGATTCAACAGGAGTACATTCTTTTGAACTATTAAATCTAATTCCTGGTTATCATATTCAAGTCAACGGAAAAGTTCCCGTTCCAATTCTTGATTAATTGCGCCATTCATTTCACGATTTGTCGCTTTCATTCCTAAACTGACAAATAAATTACCGAACATGAGGTAACACATGTCTTCGATCAATATCAAAGACTGATTTTATATGTATGTATCTTCTCATTCATCTGAAGGTTGGGATTTCTTGGACTGACACGAATTTGATGTGAAATGCCTTTCGACATAATTATCCTTGACCGTTCTTGAATTATAAATGTGTAACTAACACTTTTTATTTTATGTATAGAAATATTAATAACAAAATTTGCGAAAATTTTCAAAGAACATCCTCAGAAGTCTCATTGACTTAAATTTAACAATTAATTGAAAATATTTTGAAAGAATATAATGTGTTTTGTTTTCAATACAGTAATTGTTCTTTATATGAATTGAATATTCGACTGCTCCATAATTATGTTCAATACATATGTATTGAATGAAATTAGTAAAACTTTTGTCATTGAAGTAAAAAAAGCTGAAATTGGATTAGCCGAAACCGAGCCAGGACCGCCCGCGTGACAGCCGTGCATTCTACCACTGAGCTACTGATGCTTGCTATTTTGAGCTAAAAAAGTACGAATTCTACCGACACATACAACCTTTCATAGTGACTGACGTTTCTTGTCAAGTCACACGGGAACGCTGTCGAAAGGGACAAAAAGTATCCTATGTCCGTCTCCTGGCTCTAAGTTACCTCCCCACCAATTTTCAGCCAAATCGGTAAAGCCGTTCTTGAGTTATAAGTGGAGTAACTAACACGACTTTCTTTTATATAGATATAGATAATTCTAAATACTGGCTTCGAAAACAATATTTAGAATATACTCATATATTAACAACAATATGCATGATGCGTGTTTCGAAGTACTACTTCTTTTTCAAATGCTGAATTAACAACGTTGTTAATTCAATATCGTTGTCAATTCAGCATATGAAAATCTAAACGCGCGTCATGCATATTGTTGTTATTATATGAAAAATTTCTGAATATTGTTTTCATTATGGATATTAATTTTCTCCCATATTGGCCTCATCAATCATCAACTTAATAATTTACCAAGTCTCTTGAAAACTAGTACTAGTGTTAAGATGTGAGTTAAAAAGAGAGCTAAAAAATAAATTCTTAATAATGAAATAGGTAGGTATATAAGTCAAAATTTATCTTTCAAAATATGTAAATTTTTTCTATAGCATCAGCTGAATAAATATTATTATATGTATAACAATAATATTTCAGGATAATGTACGAGTATATCAGGACATTTCATAATGTTCATCATTCATACCACTAAATACCGAGACTCTTAATCGAAATATCGAAATATTTCAAATAAAACTCTCAGGGAGCTGTCTACACAAATGTTGTCAACGAGAACGAACTCATCACTTTCGAGAGAGAATATTAAGAGCGTTTCGGAAAATTCATCGATCTTGTCGAATGATAATAGGATACCATTGTTTCATCATTATTATGAATCATCAGTCCAATATTAATCTATTAATCAAGAATCGATGACTTTCAACGCCCATAGGTCCTTCACTAGAATAAGGGGAATAGTTATCGGTGAAAATTCACGTGAGCTCCCTCTATCAGAGAAAAGACGTATAAACTCTCCCTAGATTTCTAGATTCCTACTCATGTCACGAGTATAAGGCTTTGTAGCCATTTCATTCGATCACTACAGGAAACTGTCCACAATGTGTAAGAATGGTCCGATGCCTAATAGCTGCACGTCACCCCTGACGGGCAAATATTTACTCTCGAAAGTGATGGGTTCGTACGCGTTGACAACATTTGTGTAGACAGCTCCCTGAGAGTTTGAGAGTTGTATTTGAAATATTTGGATATTTCGATTCCCTATATCTTAAATTTATTCTCTTCGAGATATTAATTATATCATCATCGCAAATACCAAATGAAAAATATATTGATATGCTATATAATATGTTAGATGTTGATTTTTTTCTTTCCACATATAGTACATATTTGTAAATGAATTTTGGAATAATAATTTGTTTCATTAGCTTATTGTCTTACAATTTAAATTGACTTTAGGACAATCAAAATAAAAGAACACACTTACAATTTTCATTGTAAGTGTGTTCTACTCAGTGTTCACGACATACTTACTTCGAACATAAAAGTGTTAACTTCTTCTTTAATACCATCATCCGATATATTTTCTCCATCCATTTGAACAGCTAACAGTAAATCTAGCATACTTTGCTGTCTCGCATCCATAATAGAATAAATATCTTCAGAATTATGCCTCAAAATATTCAAATCTTTCTTCCTTTTTTCAATGACACTGGCAGAGAACCCATGTAGTATTTGAAGAGTCTTTTTGTGAGAATCGTAGTGTTTAGAAAAGCGAAAAATGAAATCGAACATCAGCCATATTTTCAACATTCTCTCCATTGCTATTACACCAATGTCATATACAGCTTTGCGGTAAGCGTCACCATCAGAACTTTCATCTAAGCAGGTGCCCATAGCAGTCTCTGAAAAGTTCAAAACTCAGTTCTTCATTGCAATTTCTGATTTTTATATTTTGGAAATCCATCATAGGATATGAATATTAACCTCATAACACAAATAAAGCTTATGGTTTTTTTTTCAATTGAGTGAAACTATATATTTGTTTCATGAAACTAAAATTCATATTCAAACTTCATGAACATACGAAGACACAAAATTCAATAACTGGTGTTTTTTCAGAGGTATTGAATTTTAAATTGCAATAAAACAACGATGGATCATTCGATTGACAAGAATTCTTTTCGATTCGAAAGATAATCTTGCGGCATTACATTTTAAATATGATTTCTGGCATATGACCGCCACGGCTGGCTCGAATATAGTCCAATCTGAAGGTCCAATTTTCGATGACTTTTTCCAACATTTGTGGCCGTATATCGGCAATAACACGGCGAATATTGTCTTCCAAATGGTCAAGCGTTTGTGGCTTATCCGCAAAGACCACTGACTTTATATAGCCCCACAGAAAGTAGTCTAGAGGTGTTACATCACAAGATCTTGGAGGCCAATTCACAGGTCCAAAACGTGAAATTGAGCGGTCACCAAGCGTGTCTTTCAATGAATCGATTGTAGCACGAGCTATGTGACATGTTGCGCCGTCTTGTTGAAACCACATCTCCTGGACATCATGGTTGTTCAATTCAGGAATGAAAAAGTTAGTATTCATGGCTCTATACCGATCACCATTGACTGAAACGTTCTGGCCATCATCGTTCTTGAAGAAGTACGGACCAATGATTCCACCAGCTCATAAAGCGCACCAAACAGTCAGTTTTTCTGGATGTAACGGTGTTTTGACATACACTTGAGGATTGTCTTCACTCCTAATGTGGCAGTTTTGTCTGTTGACGTAGCCATTCAACCAGAAGTGCACTTCATCGCTAAACAAAATTCGCTTATGAAAATCGGGAACAACGGCAATCTCGTTTTGGGCCACTTCGACGAATCTACGCCTTGTTTGATGATCGTTTGGCTTCAATTCTTGCACGAGTTAGATTTTGTGAACACGCAAACCAAGATCCTTTCTCAAAATCTTTCATAAAGTGGATGGACACAGATCCAATTCCTGTGCTCGATGGCGGATGGACTCATTTGGGTCTTCCCCAATGCTACGTTCTACAGTAGCAATAGCTTCTTCTGTTCGCACCGTACGGCGTCTCTGTGGATGCGAGTTATCAATAAGAGTAAACGTGGTGCGAAAACGTTCCATGGTTAATCGAATTAACTGCTCTGATGGACGATTTTGCGACGATAAAATGGACGTAGTGCGCGATACGTATTTCGCACAGAACCATTATTTTCGAAATGAAATTGCACTATTTGCAAGCGTTGTTCAAGCGTGAGTCTATTCATCATAAATTGCCAAACCAAACTGAGAGTAAATCACTTTTCAGCTGTTAAATCGGTCGTCATCTTCAACAGTAATGCCAACTTAAAATTCTATACCTCTAAAAAAACACCCGTTACAACCCTGTTAAAGATAAAATACTTATGGTGAAAGATTTTCTTCGAAAAATATCTTCTAATAATACAGTAAATAATATTCTCTCTTTTAATTAAAACTGTATTTCCTTGTTTACCTAATTCTACTACGCTGTAATTATACTGCACGATACATTACTAGGTAGGGGAAAGTTGGATAATACCGAGCATCTAAGGGCTTGCACCTATAATAAGGAAACTGTTTGATATTAAAAAAAACAAGATTGAATAATTAGTAGGACATTCATTCAGGTACGCATGACGTAAAACAAAAACTTCCAAAATTCAAACAAAAAGTAATTATTGTCAATTTACAAAAAATATAAAGGCGTGGTATTGTCAAACTGGTCCGATAATATCGTGCCCAGGTTTGACAAAATCGTGCCCACATTAATTGCTTACAAATGGGTAGGTAAGAAGAGTAATAATATAAAATTAATACCATTCTGAATCTTTGAATTATATATGGACTAATCAGTCTCAAAAATTCCCAATATCAATTAAATATCAAACAAAAATCACATAAAAATTTTTTGGCACATTATTTACCGCTACATTCCTAATTCGCGCATCTTCAACAACGGAACCAGATTTCTCCATCACGACCAAATTCTTAACATACGCAAATATCGCAATTCTCTTTATCGTCATCTTCATGATCATCGCACAGTTGAGTTACGGGCATATCATCCATACTATCTATCTTCACTGTTGCTGTCGAACATCTCTTAGACATTCCTTTGCCTTTTTTTTCTTACCTGGCCTTTTTCTTCTTGCTTTTCATCATCTTTTCATCAATATCTTCATCCTCACTACTTTCGCTACTGTTCAAAATTTTTCACTTGACAAACCTTTTCTCCGCGAGCCCAGCGCGGTATTGTCAGACCTGATCATTTTTTTTTTAATCTCAGAATTATATGGCAACTATTACAGTACGTAAAAACCTATTTTGGCAGTAATTCTACAGTATACAAGCATTAATAATATATAGTATCAAAGTATTACAATATAAATACAGTATTACTTACCTCTTTCCGAAATACAAGAAAAATTATAAGGAGTGACGGAAAAAACCTCTACATCACCTGCTATCTCCGTTATCGCAAGGGCCGTAATGGCAGTGCTCGGGGGAGAGTGAAGGCATGTCCGGCTTCGATGAATATCCATATCTATATATATATATATATATATATATATATATATATATATATATATATATATATATATATATATATATATATATATATCGCAGAAGTAGTGGATAGTTTTTGAATTACGTTGAGGCGCGCGGTATTATCCAAGTCTCCCCTACTTAACCTCTACAATTATTTGATACGTGCAACTATATACCTAATCTTACATTAATGGAAGATTAGGTATATAGTTGGTCATGGATATACATGGACTTCTGTCAAGTGTTTGACAGGCTTGACCATGGTATTCTATTGAATAAACTAGGCACTTTCGGGCTTTCGACATCGCTCATCAAACTTTTCGAATCGTACTTGATAGGCAGAAAGCAACGCGTTTTAGCCGTGGATCAATTGAATACTGTGCTTCATCTGGAGTGCCCTAAGGTTCCATTCCTGGTCCTCTGCTTTTTCAATGTTCATAAATGATATAATCGATGACATTGATGTTGAAGGTTTATTGTTCTCAGATGACATTAAGATTTTTCATTATGTTTTCAGCATCGGTGAACGCATTGCAAGAAACTTGTGTAATGTTGTAAACTGGTATGATTTCAACAAATTAAACCTCAACATCTCCAAATGTCATGTAATGTCGTTCTCCACAAGATATAATTTGATTAATTTCAAGTATGAAATTGGTGATAATATTTTGGAAAGACCCAATACATTTATTGACCTTGGCGTAACCATTGATTCTCAACAAACTTTCGTGCCACATATCAATGCTACAGTAACCGCTGCCTGTAGAGTATATGGTTTCATTGTTTGTGTTGGAAATGAATTTAGCCATATATCAACTCTGAAAACATTGTATTGTGCTTTCTTAAGATCTAAACACGAATACGGATCAACAGTCTGGAATCCTGGTTACCAGTTACACATCGATCAACTGGAGTCTATACAACGAAAGTTCCTGAAACTGTTGATCTTCAAAATTGATGGAATATATCCACCTATAGGCATACAACATGAAACGCTTCGACATAAACAAGTCGACATAATGTGGACACACTCAGTACTCGAAGGAAATGCCATGCAATAATCTTCTTGCATAAATATCTAACAATAAAGGGAAATGTCAGGAATTATTGCAAATGCTTAATTTCCTTGTCCCAAGAGTGTCTTCCAGAAGTGCATTCACGTTCTACCTTACAGCAGCTAGAACAAATTTTCGCCAATGCACACGATGTGTGAACAATATATTCTGGGAAAACATAAAATATTTTGGGAGCTAAGGTGGATATTTCCAACTGTTCTGTTACTGATATTAAGGCAAGTTTCCTTGATTTACATAATCTCTGATAGAACGATCATTTATATGTATTCACGAACAGAATTCATATGCACTCATATAATTATGTGTGTATAAATGTTAATATCTGAATGAATATGTATTTGTGTGTTTAAACACATAATAATCACAACACATAATAGAGGAATGCACCCAACGATCATACGAGGGCAGTCCCGATGATTTCCTGTTTGCAACGCCAGAAGCGATTGAATACATAAATAATCCTGATGTCTGTTTGTAAACTACCTAAGTTTGTTACATTTAATACTTGATATATGTATAGTATATATATGCAGTTGTGTTGCTGCATAAGTGCTTGAATGTGTCGAAACGCCATACGATAAATAAAATGTGTGTTTAAATTTATATGTATGTATAAGTTTGGTCAGCATTCAAGTTTTTTTTCACTTATATAATTATTTTATTTCATTTCATCAGTTTTGATTTATATCACAAACTCTTTCATTCAAAATGAAAGTACAAAATTGAAACTTTTGTACTACCAATTTTGTTTTTTGTATATGTTGTGTTTCTAGTTTTGTAATTAGGACTTGTCCTGTAAAGCAGTGTATGCTGAATAAATAAATTAATTAATCAATTAACTAATTAATTAATGTAATTCAGTAGATCGTCCCCACCTGAGATATCCATTTCTTCAGAGCTTCATTAATTTTTACGGTATTGACCATCTCTTTGAAATATATAGGCAATTTTAGAGAAATTTTAGGTACTAAAAAACTTGAAGAACGTTGACCAATGCTTTCAACCTTTGAAACCCTCAGAGAAAAGTGACTATATCCGGTATTCTATCCATGTGCAATTCGTTTCGAGTCACTAATATTGGTGTACGCATTTTGCATCAGCGTATAGCAATACAATAGGGTCCATACTTAAACTAACTTAAACGTTTGGTTCTTTGGGTAAAGCATATTCTTTTAGTACATTACTTTGAGTAACCTTTCTGTTGCATTGTTAATTTGTTCAATGTTGAATATGCGCTTCCCCAAACAATTATGCCATATCGCATTTGCAACTTAGCAAGGGCTATTCATTTTCAAGTGAGTACTCCCAATTCAAGTGGACAGATATTTGAATCTAGGAATCAGATATCTCAGCTTCAATATTGATTTATTAATATGTGTATCTCATTTCAATCGGGACTCTAGAATGACACCCAAGTATTTGGATTCGTAAGAACAATTTATTTCAAAATTGTTTGCCATCGTTGTCTGTAATTCTTAGGATATACGCAGCATCCAAATTTCAATTAAATATTTATTGGTGTTGGTGTTTACTTGGTGTAAATCCATTATAATTGAATATAAACTCAAATTCAAATCCTTGAATTTATGATTTACGGTTTATTGACTACATAGCATGACGCGTTTCGTCGTTACAAACGACTTCTTCACATGCTAACAGAATTATTCTGTAAGCATGCGAAGAAATCTGGCAAATTTCTATTATCTATTGCAAATGGCATATATTTTGTTTTTCGTAATAAGTGGTGAGTCGATATTGATCTAACTAGTGTTCAACCTCAATGAAATCAGACTGAGCCAACTCTTCCAGTTATTTTTTAATTTTTTTACTGAAAAAAATGGAAACAACTTTGAAAAATTGCGAAATTTCTTCATTTAATGTGAATAAACATAACTATTCCCTTTGGAGAACAGCCTTCAATTTTTTCTCCTCTCTCATCATTCCTATCCTCTGACTTCCAAATTATCTCGGGTGAATCAAGAACCTTTTCGATTCAGTCACATTCAGCAACCAATCGATAATAGCCTACATAGTCCATAGAATTCAAGTAACACTTTACTTCCGATAGTCACAGATTGAGTGAAAGATGTATCAATAACAGAGGACGAACAGTAAATAACTTAGATCCACAATAACCAATCAATATAATCAAACTTTATGTTGCTGTTGAATGATTTCACGCATATCCTACTCGAAACAATTACGTTCCTCGACAAATACTCTTGCCCATATGGTCCTAGAAAGTGAATGGAGAATAGAAATATTTTAGTCTTTTTTTTCTCACATATGTTGGGTCTGTGTCACAGGCACAGCACATGTGGCGTATTTATGAATGTGTTTTGCCAAGAAAATATATAATTTTAATGAGGTATTGGCAGTATCACATACTCCCTGAACAATTGCTGATATTTTAACTGCAATATTGAATCAATATCATCAAAATTTTTACTCGATTCAAAGGCCTATGAGGCAGATATTTACAGAATACAACACTGAGCAAATGAACGACGCAGTTTTGCTGCTTGGTGCGAATCCGAGAAGTTCAGTTTTCCATGGCTGTGCTGCATAAATTGAACTAAGTTTGAGGTTATGTACCTTAACGATATTTGAGCGTAGTTGAAAACTATGAGTATACAGGTTGATGGTGGTTTACCGAGAGAGACTGAATAAAGGTCGACCAATTTGACAGATGTACGTTTATGGGTATGTCCGTTTCAAGCTGTCGAAATTCGAAATAGTTGAGATTCTTTGCGATCACGTTCATGTTTATATATTACAACTCAGTTTCTGATTTGAGAGGAGGATTAATAATAAATTTATCCTATCCAAATACTATGATTAAACGTTGCTCAGACATTAAAACCATGCTCCATTTTTCGACTTACCACAAATTGAGTTCAACGTGTATTTTGTTACTATAGGTAATGTATCTAGGTTCTTGCACTTTTCATTTATAACATTGTTGATAAAATTTGTAGATTCCTTGTTGAAAATATGCAAAAACTTCTGTAAAATCTTGAAATGATAAGCAGGAGTTAACATTTTCCTTCTTGAAAACCACTTGTCTCCTGAAACAAACAAAAAATTAGATCTCTTAGGTACCAATCTCATTCAGGGCACATTCAGGAAGAAGATGTATTAACCACTCCATGTAAAACTTGCATATGAAAACACATAGTTACATTAACCAACATAATCAAAGAATATTAATGCAAATACTTTTATCCATTCTTCAATATATTCTTACACCACCTCAATTTTTGAGTTCAATTCAACGATATCTTGGAAATGTGGGTTTTCTGCATTTGAAAATTTCACAGTGTTCAAAACCATTTTACTCACCTGTACTAATCAGCAGACCATCATGCAACCAATCACGAAGGGCGTCATAAGCTGGTCCTTTGGTGTTGTTAGCGGAACTTCCTAATATTTTCTGTGGAATTAAACATCAAAATTGTAGAAGTCATCTATTTAATCAAATATTGAATACCATCTGCATAAACGGAAAATTTTAGGCAATCAGTGTTCGTAGAAGAAATGTGTTGTCCGACAACTATTTGCTTTTAATCTTTGAGGTCCAACAATACTGTTGTTGGTGCGCAACATTCGGTTACTTACCCAACATCTGAATCAAATTCATGAAGAAAAATTATTGGTTTGATGTGTGCAATTTAGGCATGCCAACTACATCATACACAATGGAATCCAAGAGAAAAATGTTATAGAAACAAATTCGAAGAACTAATGCAATTTAAATAAATTTAGAGTGATCTAGCTTAACATCGAATGAAGACAGAGGAAGTATTCAAGGCCACGAATTACTAAAAAAGGTGTGGAGACTTGAACATGGCCTTGGATGCTTTGTACAGAAAACCACCGCATCTTATCAAGTTTTAACACTTGCCAAATTACTAAATAGAACAATATTGGTTGAATGTTTACCTATTGTTGAAATATACTTGAACTTTTGATGAGAGTCCTTTGTTATTTTTGAATATATACTTGACGCGTTTCGTCGTTACAAACGACTTCTGTATCGTCGTCGTTAAAAACGACAGTCAGTATTCTGTTAGTATCTGAAGAAGTCATTTGTAACGACGAAACGCTATGTTGTCAATAAAGTGTAATAAAGTTCAAGTGTTCGAATTTCAGTTTATATTCAAATATATACAAATTGAAAAGCGAAACAATAACTCAAAGAAACGCTCATACCGTTTATAATTTACCTTGCAATAATTGCAGTAAATGGTAGATAGGTCAAATATGGGAAAATCTTGAAGAACGAATTGAAACACACAAATATGTAAAAACTCAAATAACATAAAACCTACAATAAACACAAAATAATTGAGAAACAACATCTTAATTACAACAACACAAAGATTTTGGCAACTGAAAAAGAAAAAAACTACATTCGTCAAAATTAGGATTTCCATCAAGTAAACTCCAACGCTGTTGAATGAAAAACCTTTGTTTTTCATTTTTATTTTTTGATGGTTTCTTTATTATTTAAATTTCGCGTGGCTTACATGTCTTACTATGGATATTTTTTTTTGCTACTGAAGGTATGAGTAACATGACCATAGGTCCCGCTTAAGGCGCGACAGTCCCGCTTTGGGCGCGACAGTCCCGCTTTGAGCGCGACAGTCCCGCAATAGGCGCGACAGTCCCGCTAGGCGCGACAGTCCCGCTTGAGCCGCGACAGTGCCGCATTGGGCGCGGCACTCCCGCTTTGGGCGCGACACTCCCGCTTTGGGCGTGACACTCCCGCTTTCGGCGCGACAGTGTCGCATTGGGCGCGACAGTGCCGCTTCATGCGCGACAGTCCCGCTTTGGGCGCGACAGTGCCGCTTCGGGCGCGACAGTGCCGCATTGGGCGCGACAATCCCGCTTTGGGCGCGACGGTCCTTCTTTGGGCGCGACAGACCGCTTTGGGCGCGACAGTCCGGCTCTGGGCGTCACAGTTCCGCTCTGGGCGTGACAGTCCTGCTTTGGGCGCGACACTGCCGCTTTTGGAGCGAAAGGTTCGCTTTGGGCTCGACAGTCCCGCTCTGGGCGCGACAGTCCCGCTTTGAGAGCGACAGTCCCGCTTTGGGCGCGACAGTCCGGCTCTGGGCGTGACAGTTACGCTCTGGACGTGACAGTCCTGCTTTGGGCGCGACACTCTCGCTTTGGGCGCGATAGTGCCTCTTTGGGCGCGACAATTCCGCTTTGGGCGCGACAGTGCCGCTTTGGTCGCGACAGTCCCGCTTTGGGAGCGAAAGTCCGGCTTTGGGAGCGAAAGGTTCGCTTTGGGCTCGACAGTCCCGATCTGGGCGCGACAGTCCCGCTTTGAGAGCGACAGTCCCGCTTTGGGCGCGACAGCCCGCTTTGGGCGCGACAGTCCGGCTCTGGGCGTGACAGTTCCTCTCTGGGCGTGACAGTCCTGCTTTGGGCTCGACAGTCTCGCTTTGAGAGCGACAGTCCCGCTTTGGGTGCGACACGCCCGCTTTGGGCGCGACACGCCCGCTTTGGGCGCGACAGTCTCGCTTTGGTAGCAACAGTCCCGCTTTGGGCGCGACGATCCCGCTTTCAGTCAGTGTGTCCCAGTGTCCCCAGCAAGGTCTATACAATCGTAGTCCCCTTTTTTTCAAAAAGACCAAACGATATTTTTAAATGCATTTTTACAAATTCAATTTCATCAAAAATTGAATACAAGACCCAGTATTCTGAAACAAATTTGTTCAACCGATAAATACAAAAATTGGACTCCGAAGTCACGCCAATTTTGGGGCTTAGTAAGACATGACTACTAAACCATTTTGTGTTTAATGCTGCGATTATTTTGTGTTACTCTACCTTCGTCAATTACAATTATTTAAAACAATAAAAAAATTCTTTTTATATACAATACCACAAATGTCCCACATTAGTGACAAAACTGAATGGTATCACTTTCGGTATGACATAAAATAAAATTCCAGTGTATCTTAGGTTGCATACTCATTGCTCTTTTCTACAGCGTTCTTATTCAGTGGATCTAATCTTCGAAGAATTTGTAGTTGTATGAATGAAAAATTTTGAGGCCGCCATATTATTTCTGTCGTTCACTCTTTCATATACTAGTATATATTTCTACGTGGTCGCCATAAAATTAAGCTTTTTCTGAAAACTACATAATGTCTCTGTTTTTTAAGAACTCACCTCTAAATCTACATAATCGTAGGTTGCTATTACTGGATATGTAAGAAGCCATGTACGCAAGGTCTTATGAGGTCGTAACTCCTTCACGTTTCTTCTCATTTCCAGAAATATTTTTTCTGAAAAATAATGTTCATGTAGAAATCTATAGTATGAAACTGAATATATTTTCAGGTTTGAAAAAAACATATTGAATAAACTCAAATATTTATGACAGGACTGTATTCATTTGTTCAGCTGAATTATATTCTAGAAGTATAATCTCAAACCCACTAACAATTTTTCATTAAGTAAGTAGATTCGCCTAAGGAACCCAGTAAGCATAGGCAGCTCCTCATTGAATTCCCTTGAGCGTGCACTCTGTCGGTGAAAACAAGAAAACGCAATGAGCTCAGATTTAAAAAGTTGAGCTCAATACGAACAGTTAGTTTCTCAATTATCGAACATCTACATTATTTACAAAATAATGCTCAATCCTCACAACGCAACACTTAAAACTTGGTTTCTTTCTTCGTTTCTACTGATTAGTAAGGAATATAAGTTTTTGAAAAGCAACAGATATATTCAAAATAAATGAAGATATATTTATAAATATATACATATATATATATATATATATATATATATATATATATATATATATATATATATATATATATATATATATATATATATATATATATATATATATATATATATATATATATATATATATATATATATATATATATATATATATATATATATATATATATATATATATATATATATATATATATATATATATATATATATATATATATATATATATATATATATATATATATATATATATATATATATATATATATATATATATATATATATATATATATATATATATATATATATATATATATATATATATATATATATATATATATATATATATATATCTTGAAATTGATTTATTGCCTGTTTGAGGTATTTATTTTGAAAGTTTTTAGCATTAACAGGCTTTTTTAATATGAAAAAGTTTATTTCTGTTGACGTTTCGTTGTTATATTACAACTTTGTCAAAACTAATGAATAATTGAATTTATGAGTTACTATGGATATCAAATGTCAAACTTAATTTTTGAAAAATCAAATTAGTTTTTTTGTATATTCACTTATTGATTTTCATTATCAGAGGAATATTTCTGGCTCAGCATTCGCTTCGGAAGTTTTAGTCTTCTTCACCATGAGGAAACCTCTGAAAAACTCATGGTAAGCCAGGTGATTCTTAAGTGTGATTATATTTACATATATACAATTACATATAGTTTTTTATATACTTATCCAGAATGTGTATATTGTTCGTTTATGTGTGTGAAATTGAAGGTAGATCTGGAAAGAATGAGTTGTGAGATGTGATGTTTTGTGATTGTTGTGTGTTTATTTTGCGAGTGTTATTTGTGAGGTTTATTAAGTTGTTGTAGATAGAATTTAGATGTTTAATGTCCGTTCTTTCATTGACTGTGTTTTCCAAATTTTTACGAATGTGTAACATTTCTAAAATTTCTCTACATTTTTTCTCTTTCAGTTGCCAGAATTTTCGTATTTTTGTAATCAAAATCATGTTTTTCTGTTATTTTATGTTTATTCAAGGCTGTGATTTGAGTTTTCGCGTATTTATGTGCTTTGATTCTTTCTTCGAGATTTTGTGCTGTTTGACCGATATAGCTTTTATTGCAATTGTTACACGGAATATTATAAACTGTATGAGTTTTTCTCTGAATTATAGTTTTAGTTTTTAATTTTGTATATATTTCTTTGATTTGATTTTTGGCAGTATGTGCTATTCTTAAATTATAAGGTTTTAATATTTCAGCAATATTTGTACTTAGTTTTGGAATATATGGTAAGGGAATGTAATTATTTTCGTTTATAATTACATTAATAATTCTAATGATAGTATTTCTATCATGTTCAAAACTGTTATCAGTCGATTCATGATGTTCATTCACTTTTTTTTTTGTAAAACACTTTTTTTCGATTCAAATTCCTGTATTCGCTGGAGGAGTAATGCATTGTTTACTTAATTTCAGTATTCAATTGTTTCCATTGGCTGATTCTAGATTTTTTGAGCGATAATTTTTTCTCGAAAACCTTGAATTTTTCTACTACTGATTTCTGAGTTTCCGATAATTTTTTCTTGCACAAATAACTACACCACACTTTCTCGAGGAAACCTGTATCACTCACTTTTTGTCATTTTTTTTCAAAAATGACGAGAGTGACGACTCTCTGAAAATCTCTAGATTTTTATTTGAAATATCGAAATATTCCTGATCAAGTGTAGAAGGAACAGTCTACACAAATGTTGTCAACACAAATGGAAACACAACACCCTCGAGAGTGAGTATTTCGTACGTTTCGAAGAACATCGAACTTCTTGGAGATACAATACTGCACTGTTTCATCCTATTATGGGAATCATCAGTGGCATGCATTCAAACAATTATGTTTCAATGTTGTTTCGAAACTCACGAAGTCCATATCTCTTCAAAATATGGAAAACATTTAGTGAACTACTCACGTGAGCTTCCTCTATCCAATAAACGAGATAACGTATCCCGAATATAGTGTGTGTTCGTGACAAGATCGGTGCGCACTTCCTTACAAAGATGACAGGCTTTGTAGACGTTTCATCCAAACACCTCGGAGATTTGTGTTGTGTGTGAGAATACCGAATATCACAAAAATGTACAGGGTGATATGGCATAAATTATACCAAGAGGAAATTAGCATAAGTAATGAAACACCCTGTATCTTGGTACTGAGATCATCAGACTCAATAACTCATAGCTATTCCCAGAACCGCCTTAGTGACCTCTATAAACTTTTCAAGTTTTTCCGATTACCAAAGAAAGCCTGGAAAAAGTGAAACACCCTGTACCTATATATAAATATATATACATAAAATTTTAATATAAGATTTTTTTGTAATATGCAAATAATTGATCGACTTTATCAGAGTTTTTCAGAGGTTATCAATATAAAAATACATCAAGGTTTTACTACAGATATCTTTCACGTGAATTATTAAGTAATCTTGAATTTTTCTATGATTTTCTATATAGCATTAGCGCTTTTGATAATTTATGACATTGTAACTTTATGGCGTTCAGCATAATATTGACAGAATACAAGCTGCAAATATCGCCAGAGAAGATGTGAAAAACTCAAGCATATTATTATAAGCATAAATGAACATGTTTCACAGAGATAAGATTTTCATGAAAAATTATCTGTACGTGACATAATTGCGTTTCTATAAAATGAATTTGTATCCCAATATAAATAAATATGGCGGTTACTTCTCAATGAATTCGGCATTCATTTTCCATTATCCATTTCAATATTTCTTTCGAGTTTTTCTTCATCTGTATGTGTATTATCGATTGGAGAATCAAATTGGAATCAAATGGAATCAAACAATAACATTTGGTGTCTAGTTCGGGTTTCAATTACTATATCAGCATTGAGTGTCATTGATCGTTGAATGAACTCTTTTATTGGTTGAAGATGAGCTCTAAAAACTCACTACTCTTTGATAACAACCATTCTCTCATTTTTCTTGAAATTTCGAGATTTTAGATTTTTCAGACTTAGTGGTAAAGCTGTGTACAGTTTGCCAGCCACGTAAGTACTTGATCTTTGTCCAATTCTTTTTGAGCACCTGGTAGCTATGTAAGTATTCTCCTTATATCTGGTAGTGTATCGATGTTCCAGGACCTCTAGTGAGATTTTATTTCTGTTTATATTTGTAATGACTTGTAAAGCATATATTTGTCGAATATCCAATACTTCAGCTGTTCCGAAGAGCTTCTCACTTGAAAAGGCATAAGATTTTCCAGGTATAATTTTTAAAATAATTTTTGCGTAATTTTCAGGCTTCGTAAATGACTATCGTATGCACCTCCCCAACCTCCCAGGTAGCAAGCTGACGGTAATATAACGTCATATAAAGGTTCGAATATGTGAGAAGTGACGTCGAAATGTCACAGCCTCAAGTCGTCATTTTAAACTGTTAAAAACACGTCATTAAATTACGTTTTATGCCATTTAGAATTAGAACATTTGTCATTTCTTGAAAAATTAATGGTCATAAATTGACGAAAAGAGTACTTTGCGCTGACGTCATCTGCTGTCATCATATGAACGGTTATCTGACGTTAAAAAGACATCATTCAACAGTTAAATGACGTCGCTGACCAAAATTTACCGAAAATTGACTCTGATAAGACGTCATGTTACGTCAGCTTGCTACATGGGATGATACCGTAGTTTATGAGCGATTGTACAAGGGCATAATAAAATATGTAGAGATGATCTTGACAATTTGTATATCATTCAAAACGTCTGAATTTGTGAAGAATTCTTCAAAGCTTTTTGCAGAGTAATTTCATATGCTCGTCCCATCTCAAATGCTGATCCATGATTACACCCAAGTACTTGATACTCGATGTTGGTGGTATTTGACAATCTTCATTGATTTTCAACGGTTCCAGCGTCGGAATTTCTGTTGAGTAAGATGAAAACGCTATATATTCTGTTTTTTTCTATATTGAGTGTTAACTGATTGAGTTTGAACCAATTCACTTATTTAACAAAGTCTGTCAGTACTTTGTTTTCTAGGTCCTCCCAAGAATCAGCGCTATACTGAATTACAGTATCATCAGCGAAACTAATAATAAGTCCGCTGCTTCCCATTTTCAGAAGACTGTTTATGTAAATCAGAAAAAGAGATGACCCAGCACGGTTCCTTGGGGAACACCGTACGTAACTGTTTTCTCACTACTTCTTTGAACATCAATGTCCACCATTTGTTGCCGATTCGACAGATAACTTTTGAGCAATTTATAAACAATTCCACGAAAACCACATCCTCCTTCAAGTTTGATCAATAGCTTGTTGTGCGAGACAGTATCGAAGGCTTTAGAGAGGTCCAAGAATATGCATAATGATGGTATATATTTATCTAAGTAGTTATATATATATATATATATATATATATATATATATATATTGACTGTTAATTCTTTTATTGCATCTTCGGTTGACCACTCCTTCATAAACCCATACTGCCTGCTATCAATAATGTTATATTTTTTTGAAAATTTAATTATACGGATCTTGATTAGTTTTTCCAGTATTCTTACCAATTTGTAATTAGACTCACTGGTCTATAATTACTTATGTCTGATTTATCTCCGCTCTCATAAAGTGGTTTTATAACTCCCACTTTGAACAAATCAGGAAAACATGCGTTCTCGAAACATTGATTAAACAGAAAACACAATGGCTCAGAGATTTTTTTTTTTATTTCCTTCAAGGTTTCAGCTCGGATTCTGTTATAACCAGGTGCCTTGTTATAACCGCGTTTCGAGTTGGTCCATGATTGATTAAATTTTACCACATCTGTATGTTCGAAAAAAAAAGAATTTTCCATAGGAAGATATATTTCAACGAAATTTTCTGGATTTTCAATTTTTTCCGCATAATTTTGACCTATTGTACTATAGTATTCGTTAAATAAGAAATAATTATTTCATTATTTCTTTCGAAAAGATTTTTTAAAACTGAATTTTTCAGTGTACAACACGGCTAATTCAGAGCCATCAAGCCAAATAATAAAAGTTCAATATGATAATTAAGTTAAGTTCTATATTAAGGTACTATTTAATATTGGGGTAGGTTTGGATGGATTCACATACACGTTACTAACATAACACCTGATATACTCGGTTGTTAAGAAAAATACATAATTTTTCTTAAATTCTTCGTTTTTAAAAATTCCAGAAATTACAAGTTCATACAAATTCATGTCGCAGAACTCACAATGGTGCAAGTGAAAGATATACAAGAACAAATCGGACTGATGAGTACAGCAAGCGCGGAATGGCATTAAACAGAGATGTTACTTGCAACCCGAGCAGCATTCAATTAAAACATAGAAATGGAAAACCGTTTATAGCAAATATTAGCTATTGTACCGATAAACATTATGTGCCGATATTACAAGGCATTCAAATTTAAAAATGAAGCTCCTGGATTATGTTAGGTAGTCAAATCAGATTAACGACATACGTTGGTACGTCTCAATTGAAACAGTTCATCAACTGAAAGGTCGTTTTTCGGAAATTACGTTTGTAGCTCTTTGTATTGCGAGAAGAAGCTGATAAAGTATTCTTAGTGCCATGTGCTAGAGCTTCATGGAGGTACTATCTCCATGAGGTACGAATTCGATATTCAATATTCTATGTCATCTATTATCTGTTTACCCTTGCAGATTCAGGTTCGAATCGATCATCTAACAGGTTTTTCATAGCCAACGGTATGCCGGATAGAGAGGATATAAGAAAAAAATATCTACTACGAAATCACGAACCTTCAGTTCAACAATATAATTGACAGGTTAATCACTTTCGATATATTAAGCATGTAAATGTTTATCTCAATGACATAAGTCCATGAGCAACAAGGATTCATCTCAATGAGATATTGCTCAAGCAACCTAATACTGTTCTCTCAGTACGTTTTTGAAGTACTCGACTCCACTAGTCAAGTTGATGTGATCAACACAGATTTTCAGAAAGCCTTTGATAAAGTTGCTCATGCGACAATTATACAGATATTACGCAACAAATTTGGATTCTCTGATAGACTCACAAAAGTTTTTCATTTTAACGACGTCAGTTCGTACAGTTGAAGGGTATACGGTCATCTAAGTTCATACCTACCTCTGGAATACCGCAGGGGTCTAATATTGGCCACTGTTATTCATTCAGTTTGTGAATGATGTGATAAATAATATTGACTTTCCACATTTAATGTTCTCGGACAATTTGAAACTATATCATAAAATTAGATGACATGGCAACTGTGTTTAATTTCAGCTCGCGCTAAACCAAGTTGCCAGTTTGTCTGAGGATATGTTGTCTCTCTCACAAGGAAAAAAATTGAACTGAGTATGATTATAGAGTAGATGGTCAGGTCTTTTTCTCGTTCTGATAGGGTGAAAGAGTCTTCGATCAGAAGATATCCTTCATTCCACACATCACCCAACTTAGTTCATTTACCTCGAAACTGTATTGATTTATTATACGCAATGGCCAAAATAACAATAATTCCTCAACGTTTATCGGACTATTTAATGCCTTAATCCGTACCAAGTTGGAGTATGGCAGCATGATCTGGCATCCTATTTACACTTGCCATCAACGCCATCTGAAGGCCATTCAGAGAAGATTCTTGAAGTTCTTAGTTTGGAAGGAGGATAAAGATTATTCAATTATCGAGAAGAGTCGATAATGACGAATTATTGCTTCGATTTAGTTTAATCTCATTTCAGGGCGGAAAGAAACTTTATCACCTCCATTTTTATACAAATTAATGCACAACAGTATTGATTGCCCTCCTCTCTTGTCCGCATTGAAATATCATGTTCCTAGGCAAAATTCTCGTACCAAAGAATTCTTCAACCTATAGACTCCAATGTCCAACTCCCTAATACAATCTCCCATTTGGTTTATGGAGTCTACATTCAATGAAGTGTCCAATAAATGTGAAATTCACTTTGACTCAATATAAATTATTATGTTATATGAACAATGGAAAACTGACTAAAATGAATTGATTTAGAATGAGTTCTTTGTGATATGTCATTTCAGTTTGTTATTTAGTTATTTGATGTTTTTTTAATTTTTTTCAGATCTTATTAAGGTCTTTGTTTTATTTCCTTTCCTTTCATTCATTTAGTTATTTACGTACGATTTAACATTGTGTTATTATTTTCTGTAATTGGGTATTATAGCAGTAGTATGAACAAAGCGGATTCTGGCGCACTACCCCCTATAACTTGTCCATCCGCAGTAAGAGGGTGGTAAAAAAAATAGGTATTGTAAAGAGGGTAGTACTGAAGAAGTAGAGTGATGAAAGAACCTCATAGGTGAAAGAGAAGAGCGTGAAAAAAAAGATGAAGGAATCGGTAGTAAATGGGCCGTGGAGGTGAGAATGTGGACACGGGGGGCGGGGGAGTGGCGGCGGGATGGGGGATGTGGTAGTCTTAACGGGGGATGGTGTGATCGAAGACGTAAAAGTGTGGGGTGTACGTTGAAAAGGGGTATGCGGGTTCTGGCGCATGGAGTTCCCATGTTAAAATAATCAATTAGGCATAATTTTTGTGAAACTTTGATATGGGTTGAGGTGTAGTTTTCAGATTTTGACAGGTGAGAGTTGTGAGTATCGATAGATGATTGGCGTGTGGATTTGAATTCTGTGCGACCCCTGTGTCCGTGAAGAAGGGTAGTTTTGATAGTTCGTGATGGGGTAGAGATATAGTCGTAATTCGAGTTTGTACGTGTTCGTGAAGAATAGGGAGTGCGATGATGCTTTGATTTGATGAATCCAAAGGTGCGAAATAGGTATTTTTTACTATTGATGAGCAATTAGTAGTTTATTTTCACTCGTTATCATAATTAACGGGGAATGTGCTTATCGCTTCGTTATAGTAATTGGCGTTCATTATTCCGTGCAGGGAAAAAAATAGATAAAATAATTTTTTATTAGGTACAACCGCTCGAAATATGACTTACAGGGTGTTCGAATAAAATAGAGAGAGAGAGAGAGATTTTTTTGTGTGCAAAATTGAATGTTAAACTTCAAATTGAGTATAAATAGTTGAAATCAGTTATAATTCAATTATTGAATATCAATCATTCGTGCAATGAGGATTATTATATGTTTGTGTGTGTTGGGTGGAGCACTTAGTTTGACTCAATTAGATTATGAAGAAGAAATTGAAGATGTGAATGATGAGAATCACGAATTCGATTTACTGTCAGCAGCGAAATATTTGAAGCAATATGGATACCTTTCAGAAAATTATACTATTACATCTTTACAAGAAAAAAATTATAAAGATGATATCCTAAGCCAGGCCATTTTGAAGTTTCAAGATTTTTACGATATTACCGGTGATGGTATTTTAAATAATGAAACAATCCAGTTGATGAAGAAACCGAGATGTGGAGTTCAGGATCACCCTGAAAAATTCACGATCTATAGAGATAGAGTAAAATGGAAACACAATAAAATAAGATGGAAATTTTTATTGGGATCATGGTTAGATCAGAAAGTGGCGCAAAAATGTTTCGAAGAATGGGCTCGACATACTAATTTATCATTTTATCGTAATGAAACTTCACCGAATATTTTAATTTCGTACGGTAGAAGGTATCATAAATATAGTAAGAGATGTATGGGAATATCCAAGTGTCCATATGATTTTGATGGTAGAGGGTTGGTATTGGGACACTCTCATTATCCTGACGGTGTAAATGAGGGTGCGGAGCCTTGTTACGAAATTCATTTAGATATAGACTAGTGAATCGGTTGATCAATAGATCAGTTGATCAATAGATAAGTAGATTCATAAATCAGTTGATCAATAAAAATATAGATCCACCTAACCGGCCATATCGGTTATGTAGCCAGATCACTGAAAATATAGATCCACAGAAATAATCCAGATCGTCTATGTAGCACCATCAATAGTGACAATAATCTGTGGTTCAATTTGAAGTTCAAACTTTAAAAAACCAAAATCATTCGAATGTTTTTATCACACCGTGACCAACGCTTTTGTACTGCATTACAGTATTACACCTACGATAAACAATATACAGGGGTATATATATATATATATATACACAATATATTACAATAAATAACATATAATATGAATTCCATTGTGTATTAATTAGTAAATGAACCTGATGCAAATCGTATATATGAAATTACAAATATTCAATAAAATCTTTGATATGTGTGCATTGAACTACAATGCACACATATTGAATCTTTTGAATAGAAAAATCCATGTTCTTGGGTAGGTTCGGCATGTTTATTGGTCTCATTGCATTTTGTACCCAAATTGTTGTAGTAATCATAAAAATGTAATTGAAAATCTTCTGCCATATCTGAAAAAATATAAAAAAATATGATAACTTTTTAAAAATCAGAAACAATTATCAATGATTGTTTTGAATATTCTGCATATAAAGTTGTTATGAATGATTTTTCTGGGGTAGGTTACAGAGAAAACAAAATTAAGATATTTTGATGGAGAATGCTCTTTTGATTTTTATTTGTTAAAAGAGCTTTATAAATATTGCAGTAATTCCACCATTCTTTCAAAATTTAATTGTCCTGAATGAAAAATAATTGAAATTAAAAAGTGTTAAGTTTACCTCAAATCCTATAGCAAATTTTATTTAGAATACTTTCTACTCTTAACTTACATTTCTGAGCCTCAAAAGTTAAATTGGATTTATCATCACTCAATATGATCATCAATATTTCTGCATAATTCTGCTACTTATAATTTTAAAAATGAAATTCAATACCTCAAATGTTTCTATGTACTTTGATTGTGAACCTCATCATTTTGTATATGCAAGTAAACATATATTGAATATTTGAAAAAAAAATCCATATTAATGTGCTGCTTCAGCATCTTTATTATTGGTCCTATTGATTTTTGGTCATAGGATCTGAATATTCGTATTGATTATTGGGGTATGTACTAAAATGGTTGTAATAATAATCCTAAAAATGTAATTGCAAATCCTCTATCAGATCTGAAAATATTAAAAGAAAATGTGAGCTTTTTTACAGAATCAAAAACAGTTACCAATAATTCTTTTGAATACCGTGCATAAAGTTCTTTTAACTGATTTTTCTAGGGTAGACTCCACATAAAACCAAATTAAGATATTTTTATGGATAATTCTCTTTTTTGATGGAAAAATTCAAGTGAGTCTTAAATGAAAATTACTTAAAACCACAGAGGGTTAAATTTACATGAAATACTACAGCAATTTATATTTTGAACACTTTGTTCTCTGAATTTACTTTTCTGAGCTTCAAAAATTACATTGGATAATCATGAATGCATAAATATTCATCATATCATAAATATATATCATACATATATCATTCATCATTCATAAATAAACTGACATTGAACAAACCTTGATAGTAATCCTCACACATACAAATCATCAAATATGGATCCTTAAAATGTAATAATTTCATAGCATTCATCATGCGTAGTAGTACTTCAGCACTTTATTGTTGATTCAACTGGATTCTACAAATATCTGCTACTTTATTTTCCTGAAAGCCTCAATCTTGAAAAAGGGAGACATACTATGGCCTAGATGGATCTTACTGAAACATTCATTGGGATTATATATCCATTTCTTCTTGAAATAGAACATAAATTTTGATTATTGTTGCTATAACATGTTAGATTACATGTAGATACCATTTCATTTTATAAAGAAATATGCATAATATTTTAATTATTAAAACCACATAAAATTTTTAGGGACTTATTGCTCCTGCTCTTGAGAAACTTTTTTTCTGATGTATCTATTTTTCTGGGAACAATATATTAAACAAAAAAGCTGAATGGTGTCCAGAATCATTGAATTTATTAGTTGTATATGAATATGAAGAAACTGAGGTATCTTCTAAGGTTTAATAAAATTCATTCATTGGATTTGTTACCTCAAGTAATATTTATTTTGATTTAGTTATTATATCACACATGCAAATCTACCCATATAGAGGGTCAGAAAAATTTAAAAAGCCATAATTATATTTGGTGCTGCTTAATATGATTACTGCAGTTCACACTGCATATCAGCAATAGGAGTTACTTCCACTAATTATATGTTTGAAAAGAGGATAGATTCTGGAGAAATTGTATACTAAATACTAATCCTGCTCATGAAAGCTCATTTCATTTAATTGACTATAAAAAAATTTATTTGATTACACAAAAATTTGAAGGATTTACTTTATTCTAAATACAAAATTTGTGGTTCAAAATTATTATACATACTTTATATAGTAATCCTTCCTCCTTTCTTAGATAAATAGAGACAGTAAAAGCAGAAATAACATATTTTAGTCCATCAGAAAAGCTTCAAATTGATTACTGTCAAATTTGCTTAACCTATGTTATGAACACCTTTCTTAATTACACCTTGGGGTAGTGGAAAAGATAGCACAGTTGAATGGCCTGAGGAAACCATGATAATCAGTAGAAATGTCCACAGCAAATGTTAAGCTATTCCTTTCTGTAACAAAATGAAAATATACATTATTTTCTTTCCAATATAAAACATAAATTTAGATTATTGCTATGATATTTTGGATATACATGCAAATACCACTCAGTTTATGAAAAAACATGTAGTAAATTTGAGTTGTTAAAATACAGAGGGTAGGTCCTGTGGGTTTAATGGCTTGATTATCCTAAAATATTAATTACAAATATATAGATATATCATAAAAGGCAACAGAATAAATTTTCCTATTATTCAGGAAATCTAATTTGAATATATATTCAGCTGTAACTTTGCTTTTTGAATAAACCTACTTCAACTTACACATGATGTAAATTTAAACAAAATTCTACCCTAAATATTAATACTTGTAATAAATATTAATACAGTTCATGAAAGCTCATTTCATTTTTAAGAAATTGACTGTTCAGGGCATTTATTTGATTATGGAAAAATTTTAAGGAATTCATTTTATTCTAAATACAAAATTTAAGGCTTCCTAATATTATACATACTTTATTGTAGTAACCCCTTCTCCTTCCTTAGATAAATCAAAGCAGTAAATGCAGAAATTAACAATTTGTGTCCACCAGAAAAGCATCAAATTGATTATTGCCATATTTGCTCAAACTCAATAGTTATGAGCCTCCTTTCTTCACTTCACCTTGGAGTAGTGGGAAAGATAGCACAGTTAAATCACCCAAGGAAAACCATAAAAACTTGTAGAATGTCCAAAGAGAATGCTAAATTATTCCTTCCTATAACAAAATGAAAATATACATTATAATGGCTATATCAACTTGTAAATCATATTATTTACATATAGATATATTCATATAGATAACCATGCATTTAGAATTGAAAAGGAATATGACAAATATTACAAATTTTGTAAATTAAAGTTGAATTCTATAGTAATTATTGATTTTATACCAAAGATCTCATTATTTTGTCTACCAAATAGACTTTACAAAACACTACTCAATAATTTGAGCACAGAATCTCTGTAGCATTGTCTAGATATTTATGGAAATAGAAAAATTCAACTAATTTAATACATTGAATTCATAATCTACAAATTATTCTACATACTTGGATGCAGTAATCCTTTGCCAATTGTAATTAAAAATATATGAACCCAATCTAACCAAAATTGCTCATCCTTGTCCACCAGAGCAGCTCCATAATGTCATCTATTGTCCTATTTAGTTAAAACTAATCAATAGTTATGAACCTCCTTTCTTCATTGCACCTTGGAGTAGTGGGAAAGATAGCACAATTAAATCACCCAAGGAAAACCATTAAAACTTGCAGAATGGTCCACAGGAAATGTTAAGCTATTACTTCCTATAACGAAATGAAAATATACATTATAAATGATATTTCAACTTGTAAATCCTATTATTTACATACAGATATATTCATATAAATAACCATGCATTTATAATTGAAAAGGAATATGTCAAATATTACAAATTTTGTAAATTAAAGTTAAAATCTACAGTAATTAGTGATTTTATACCTAAGATCTAATTATTTTCTCTACCAAATAGGCTTTACAAAACAGTACTCAGTAATTTGAGCCCAGAATCTCTGTAGCATTGTCTAGATATTCATGGAAATAGAAAAATTCAACTAATTTAATACATTGCATTCATAATCTACAAATTATTGTACATACTTTGATTCAGTAATCCTTTGCCAATTCCAATTAGCAATATATGGATCTAAATTTTATAGATTTACATGTATTTATAATTGAGAAGAAATCTGTTGAATATTACACATATTGTAAGTTACCGTAGAGTTCTACACTAAATAATAATTGTGTGCATGGGCTTTGATTATGTTTTCTATTATTAAGCTTTACTTAATTGCTTTCATTATTGTTTCTACTAATTTTTAAGCTTTACTAAATTGTACTCAATAATTTGAGCTCAGAATCTCTGTGACATTGTGCAGGTATTTATGAAAATATAAAAAGTGAAATAATTTTATACATTGCACTTGTTAGTACAAATTATTGTGCATACTTTGATTCAGTAATTCCTTGCCAATTGTAATTAGCAATATATGGATGCTATATAATCAAAAATTGCTCATTCTTGTCCACCAGAACAGCTCAAAATTGCCATACAAAACAGCTCCATTACTTGAATGGCTCGTGAAAAATCATGAAAACCTAGTAGATGGCTCACTGAAGAGGTTTAGCTACTTCTTCCTGAAACAAAATAGAAATGTACATTATTATGGCTGTATTATCATTCTATATGTGAATATATTTATACTATATGTGAATATATTCATATAATTTACATGCATTTATAATTGCGAAGGAATATGTTGAATATTAAGCATTTTGCAAATTACCGTTGAATGCTACACTAACTACTAATTATATTAATGGGTTCTAATTATTGTTTCTATTAATTTTTAAGCTTTACTAAACTGTACTCAATAATTTGAGCTCAGAATCTCTGTGACATTGTGCAGTTGTTTATGAAAATAGAAATATTTAAATTATTTTATACATTAAAGTTATTAGTACAAATTATTGTACATACTTTAATTCAGTGATCCTTTTACAATTAAAATAGCTATATATGGATCCACCAAAATCGAAAATTGCTCATTCTTGTTCACCAGAACAGCTCAAAATCGTCTAATATTATGTGTACTGCATAGGAACTTCTTTCCATGCTCAATGCTGGAATAGCGAGAACATGGTATGGACCATGGTGGTTACGGTTATCCTCAGAACCTCATTGAATGTATAATAATTCTTGAGAATCCTGAAATACAACAGAAATGTTGTTTAGCACACTTTTAATACATGAAATATGCAAAACACAATGTCTGTGACACTGGTATTTATGAATATTCAAAACTTTAGACAGTTTAATACATTGATTTCATAATGTCAAAATTATTCTACATACTTTGATTCAGTAATCCTTTTCCAATTGAAAATAGCTATATATGGATCCAATCAAATCAAAAATTGTTCATTCTTGTCCACCAGAACAGCTCAAAATTGTGTAATATTATGTTTAGTGCATAAGAACTTCTTTCGATGCTCAATATTGGAGTAGCTAGAACTTGGTATGGACCCTGGAGGTTACGCTTAACCTCAGAATCTCATTGCATCTAAAATAATTCTTGAAAATCCTGAAAAACATTAAAAATGTTGTTGAGAACACTTGTTATACATGAAATATGCAAAACACAATGTCTGTGACTGTGGTATTTATGAATATCGAAAATTTTTGACAATTTAATACATTGATTTCATAATCTCAAAATTATTCTACATACTTTGATGCAGTAATCCTTTTGCCATTGCATTTAGCTATATATGTATCCAACCAAATCACAAATTGTTCATTCTTGTCCACCAGAGCAGCTCCAAATCATCTAATATTATGTTTACTGCATAGGAACTTCTTTCCATGCTCAATGTTGAAATAGCGAGAACTTGGTATGGACCCTGGTGGTTACGGCTATACTCTGAATCTCATTGAATGTATAATAATTCTTGAAAATACTGAAATACAACAGAAATGTCGTTGTTTAGCACAGTTTGTCTACATTAAATATGCAAAACACGTAGAGCATGATTACCACCGTATCTATTAAATTAATATAGGTGTACCTACCTTTTTAATATTGTCCAAAGCTGCTTAAGGTGTTATTACTTGGTCCCATAATAATTTGTACATTGTAAGGTGTCTCATTATATAGGTGAATTATAACCTGAGATTTATCAATGTTATTGATTGAAATTGGGGTAATATGTTTGGTTATAACATAGAGATGGGTTCAACGTGTATGTATTCTTCATATTTGTGAGAATTCATTCCATCCAAATTGTCCTACGTAGCATTTTCTGTTCTTCCTTCGAGAGCATTGAATTAAATTGAAATTCATTTCACCGCGAGTTTGAATTTTGAGAAGAATTAATCCTGAAATCAATATTATTGATTAAAGGTTATTTTTACGTATTTTTCCAAACCTAACTGTAAAGGTTATGACCTCTGAACGCGATCTATTCAAACACATGTAATTACGCTAATCCAACGAAAATACTTATTTATCTCCGTCGTAATCTTGATAAATAGCTATTTTGATATACATTCTGAAATAATTTCATTAGAAAAGTGTGCAAATATACGATTTTTCATTCCATTCAATTCGGAGTTGAAAATTGAAAATGCAGGGCTACCGCCGTGAATGAAAATTAATTATTTCAATAGAAAAATGACATTATCGATAAACAAAAGTATTTATACACACATTTTAAAAGAATAAAACTTACCTGTAGTGCCGCAAATGTATTATTTCATCCATAAATTGCACGAAATTAATTGAGAATTGAAAATTTCAAAATGTCCGTCGAAATGTCAAATTATTTTCCCGTCGAAATTTGTTCGAACGCGGTACGAAGAACGGTCGTCGGTCGGGACCTACATCGCTCGTGACCATGCAGCGGCGTCCGCCGTGTACACTATCGCAATAAAAAGTAATTATCTGAAAAGAAAAAAGACATTATCGATGAACGGAAGTATTTGTCCACACATTTTAAATGAATAAAACTTACCTGTAGAGCCGCAAATGTATTTTTCCATCCATAAATTTCAGGAAATTAATTGCGAATTGAAAATTTCGAAATGTCCGTCGAATTGTCAAACTATGTTCGAACATAGTCTACGCCTATGGGGGTTTTGATCACGGTCACGTGACAAATTTAGCCAATAAGGTAAGATAGGGGAATACGGCAATACGTAAAATCCAAAAAGTAGTGGTACACAGCACTCTTTCCGAGCTATTCGAATCGGGCCTTTTTCGTAATTTTCAACATTTCGAAAACATTTGGAAATTTTGAAAATCGGTATCTCCGGAACGGCAGCACCGATCGAAATGAAAATGCGACGGTGTACGTTCTCGAACCCTAGACTTTCGTAAAAAGATAATTCCGAAGCGATTCGGCAAAATTTGCAGGAGTAGACCCCCCGAGTTCGAGGGTACCTTTTTTCGACGAAAAATGGGTGTTTTTTTTTCAAAAATTTTTTCGGTCCCTTTTCGTCCGATTTCGATCCGGTAAAAAGTGTCGACCTCGTTCCGAACGTTTATACTGCCGAAATTGCAAGGAATTGGCCGCGCAAGTTGCCCCGTTTAGGCTGGGCGCACTTTTTGAAGAAAATTTTGAGGGGCCCTAGCCCCCAAACGGGGCCCCCTACCCCCGATTGCGGTACACCGTTGGAAAGCCCCGACCCCAATCTATTAAGGAAAATTATCGAGGACCCAAAAAACCCCCTCGCCCCCAAGTTATTCCACTTCAAAGTCCCCATACAACAGTCACTTGTTTTTGTTACCCCTCTTCTCTTTCACGATCTATCACGAAAAATTCACGATCTATAGAGATAGAGTAAAATGGAAACACAATAAAATAAGATGGAAATTTTTATTGGGATCATGGTTAGATCAGAAAGTGGCGCAAAAATGTTTCGAAGAATGGGCTCGACATACTAATTTATCATTTTATCGTAATGAAACTTCACCGAATATTTTAATTTCGTACGGTAGAAGGTATCATAAATATAGTAAGAGATGTATGGGAATATCCAAGTGTCCATATGATTTTGATGGTAGAGGGTTGGTATTGGGACACTCTCATTATCCTGACGGTGTAAATGAGGGTGCGGAGCCTTGTTACGAAATTCATTTAGATATAGATGAGAGATGGGATCGAAATATAACGAATAAGTCAATACCCTATGGATATACATCGTTATATCAGACTCTTCTTCATGAAATTGGTCACAGTTTAGGATTATTCCACTCGAGCGCCAATCCTTCCGTCATGTACTCCTTTTACAATGATTCTAGAAGTAAATTAGAGTTGGAACAGGATGATATTTATGCCATACAATCTCTATATGGTAAACCTAAACGATTCAACGTAAGAAATAAGAAGGTGTTGAATTCACCAACAATGAGAACACCAACTACTACTACTACTACTACTGATGTTATCAGCTTAAATCCCCCTAATTTATGCTCTGTAAATAACAACATCGATAGGATTCTCGTGGTGAACAATCATTTATATTTATTCTACAAGGATTGGGTTTGGGTGATATCACTAAATAAAAAACGTATTGAACCACCCATGAGGTTGAAAGATTACATAGGTATCCCCGAACTAAATTTTCATGATGGTGGTCATATATATCAACGTCCTTCTGGTGAAATAATATTATTTCACAAAACTAAATATTACTTGATTGATTCTACAAATTTCAAAGTTCAATATGAACAGCCAATTGAAAACATGGGGCTTCCAAAAATATCATCATACAAGGTGTTGTGAATACATATACTGGGAAAACTTATATAATCTTCAATAACAATTTATGTGTGGAATATGATGAATGTGCAGGCAGGTATAAATCTATTAAACTGATCGATGATGTGTTTCCTGGAATTCCTCAGAGAATAGATCACGTATTCAGATATACAAATGGGAAAATTTACTTCTTCAAGAATAAAAAAGTATATGAGTTTGATGAATTCTTAGGAAAAGTAATAAGCATCCACGAGAATAATTTGGAAACAATTATCGATATTCCCTGTCAAAATATTGGAATTTTACACCAACTTCAGCTCCTACTAAAAAATATTTTATCGAAAAACATTGTAACAGAGGATGAGCATATCTAATTGATCAAATTATATTAATGACAAATTTTATCAGCTTAACGATCCAATTAAACGAACAATATATGTTTGATTATCTTCAACAATCCATACTTTCCAAGAAAAAATCAGCTAATAAACTCATTAGGAGGAGCATATTTAACTTATCAGCTCAACTATACAATTAAACGAAAAAAATATATATATATTCGCTAGGATATATATTCGATGATAATTGAGTTGCGATAGTCAGTTAGAAATTTTGAGTTGAACTAATTGGTTATCAATTACACTTTCCAAAGTTCAGGTAAGAAACTAATTTTTTTATTCATGAATATTTTCAAACTTAATTTTTTATAGAAAACATGAATCTTCAGGAAATTAACGCTGTATGTTCTAAGGTGGATGCTAAACCATTAGAAAAATTGAAGGATCTGCCAATAGGTGTTGTTTACCCCATTCTCAAGTTGAAAATTATAAATGGTCATTATGGGGAGTCAATACTAGTGGAAACGGAGGATTTCAAGGTCTTCTTACCAAGAAGAGTAACGGAAGTTTTCCGGTCACTCATAGCCAACTTCACTCCCGCCAAATACGGGTTTAGATCTCTAGGGATTCAGGAGATTGGCCACTTCTCACCCTCAACCAAGTTCGAGATAGTGGAGATTTGAAGAACATGGAGGTTATACTGAATGATTCTGATACATTATTTCGTAAAGCTATTAGTCTATTATCTTTCATGAAATCCAGTGAAACTCAAATCCAATGGTTAAAACTAATTCAAAAACAAATACGACTCTTAAATAAAATAATTCTTCGCAAAAATCTTGTTCAAGCTTCAATGAATAAACTTCAGGCTAGTATTACGAATTTACATTTTTGTAGAAGAAAGTTAATTTCGATTATTGCTTCCCGAGCAAGTAGTAGTAAAAAAATAAATGTTAGAAGTAAACGTGTTACTTGGAGCGAATTGAAGAGCGCTTTCAAATCGAGGGTTAGAACGGGTGTAATTATAAACTTGACCCATAAAGTTTTAAATATGTTTTTTGATGATGCTTTTTTTCTATTCAAGAGACGAATTCGTAATATTTTGAGAACTATTAGAACTATCAAATGTAATGCGATATTTTGTGGGGAATTTGTGAAGAAGAGTGGTGAGGAGGAAGTATACGATTTAAAATATTTTTCTACGAGAAATGAACAGATAGATTTGAGTACAGACCTACGCGTTTGGTTCAACGATCATGTGCTTACGAAAATTTTCAAAAAATTAGAACATTTTCAAGAACGGGATAGCGGTTATGCTCTTAATTCAATAAACTATCTGGAAATAAATGTCAACAAGTATGATTTTTCACCATCTGCTTCTTCATATATTCCACTTCCCGAGAAAATAGCTCGGAAAAAAGCTTGTATTAACGTAAAAAATTTCAATGATAATTATTGTTTAATGTGGAGCATATCTGCCTCAATGTTTTCCGTGAATAAAAGTTCCGACAGGACCACATCATATCCACATCCGAGTTCGATATTCAAGTTTGATGATATAGAGTTTCCCATTAAAATGAGAGATATACCAAAGTTTGAACAAAAAAACCAATTATCTATTAATGTATTCACGTTAGAAATGAATCATCGTAATGATTTTAAGGTAGTACCAGCACGATTATGTAACACAAAAATACCAGATCGTCATTTTAATCTTTTACTAATACAAAATGTTTATTTTCCAACGGATGATCTGTCACCTTCAGATGATAAAGATCAGGAGGAAGAAATTCAGTATCATTTTGTATTAATAAAAGATTTATCGAGATTAGTATCAAAACAGTTGAGTCGAAATAAACGTAGAAAGTTCATTTGTGATCGTTGCCTCAATTATTTTCAAACTCAGATGAACCTAGATACTCATTATATTGAATGTGAAAAGCATAATCAATGTGGTATTTGTTTTCCAAAGAAGTCACACGTTTATTTCAAAAATCATTTGTATAAAGAAAAACAGAATTTCATTATTTATGCCGACTTCGAATCTTATTTAAAACCTATGGAAAATCCTAAAGTATGTGGAAATTCAACAAAGTATCAAGAACATTTACCTATAAGTGCTGGCTACTACCTAAAATGTTCTCACAATGACTCCCTATCCTATTACAAAAGTTATACAGCGGTGGATTGTATCGACTGGTTCACACTGGAACTTGATGAAATTGCGGTTAAAATTGATTCATTAATGAAGGATATTAAACCCATTGATGGTGAAGTAATAATGTCTGAATACGGATCTTACTGTAATATTTGCGGGGATAGTTTTCTACCCAACGATAAAATCGTTATCGATCATGATCATTTTACCGGAAGAGTTCGGGGTCAAGCGCATCATATGTGCAATTTGAATTATAGGAAATCTTATGTGGTTCAAGTTATTTTTCACAACCTCTCAGGCTATGATAGTCATTTCATAATCAAGGCCTTAGCTAAGGTAGGAGACTTGTCTCTTCTACCCTTAAATAAGGAGCGATACATCAGTTTCACAAAATCCTATAGTAATACGAAAGTGAAATTTCGTTTTATAGATAGTTTTAGATTCCTAGGATCTTCACTTGATACATTATCTTCCTACCTACCTAAACATGAATTTAAAATACTACGTCATGAATACTCACACTTAGATGAAAATCATATATTTCTTTTAACTAAAAAAGGGGTTTTCCCCTACGATTATTTGAACTCAATCGATAAATTAAGAGAAAATTCTCTCCCCCCAATTGATAAGTTTTACAATAAATTGAATGATGAATATGTATCCGATGAGGAGTATGATCATGCTAAAGAGGTGTGGAAATCCTTCAATTGTAATACAATTCAAGACTATTTGGATTTATATTTGAAAACTGATATTCTTTTATTAGCTGATGTATTCGAAAACTTTCGTAACAAATGTCATGAAACTTACCTTCTCGATCCAGCGCATTACTTTACTTTACCTGGTTATACTTTTGATTGTATGTTAAATTTTACCAACTGTAAACTTCAAATTTTGAAAGATGTAGATATGTTGTTATTTGTGGAACGTGGAATACGCGGAGGTATTTCCCAATGTTCAGGTCGTTATTCGGAAGCTAACAACAGATATATGGATAATTTTAATCCTAATATTGAACCAAAATACATCATTTATCTTGATTTTAATAATTTATATGGACTAGCGATGTCACAGTTTTTACCCCATGACGGTTTCGAATGGATGGATGGAGATATCGATGTTTTCTCCATTTCAGATGATGCACCCTACGGATATTTTCTAGAAGTGGACTTGGAGTATCCTCAATATCTTCACGATTATCACAGCGACCTTCCTTTCTGTCCCGAATTGCGTATACCACCATCATCGAAACAAAAAAAACTACTAACTACTTTATACACAAAAGAGAAATATATTATTCACTATCGGAATCTAAAACAGGCGTTACGAAATGGACTCATTCTGAAAAAAATTCATCGCGTCTTGAAATTCCAGCAATCTCCATGGCTTAAATCGTATATTGATAAAAACACAAAATTACGGACTTTAGCCAAAAACGAATTTGAAAAAATCTTTTCAAGCTAATGAACAATGCCGTCTTTGGAAAAACCATGGAGAATGTTAGAAAACACAAGACTGTTCGAATTGTTAGAAAATGGGAGGGTCGGTACAATGCTAAAAATTTAATAGCGAGTCCTTTATTTAAGAGTCGAACCATTTTCGATGAGGAACTCATGTCTGTGGAAATGAAAAAAGCATCAATAGTATTTAATAAACCATTATATATTGGCCTAGCCGTATTGGAGCTCTCGAAAGTGCCCGTATACGATTTTCATTACAACTACATGCTAAAAACTTTTTCCAACATTAGTCTTAGATATATAGATACAGATGGATACATTTACGAAATTCGAAACCAAGATCCGTACGAAATTATCCGTAGGGATTGCCACTCTCATTTTGACACATGGGACTATCCCCAACCGAATATTTATAAAATACCACCAGTAAACAAGAAAGTAATCGGTATGGTTAAAGATGAAAACAATGGAAAAATAGTTTCACATTTCGTTGGTCTGCGCTCAAAACTATACAGTTTCAAGTTGGCATCTGAACGTGATTGTCATAAAAAATCAAAGGGTATTAAAAGGGCTGTCGTTAAAAAACATATAACTTTTGATGACTATCTAAATTGTTTGAAATATAATCAGGTAAAATTTGTAACACAGCGAACTATTCGAAGTTTTGCACATCAGGTTTATTCCTTAGAACAAAAAAAGGTGGCTTTAGGAAATAATGATGATAAAAGATTCATATTACCAAATAGTTATGAGACACTGCCCTGGGGTCATCATAAAATTAATGAATATTTATGATATTTCAAGATTTCACTGTACCGCAAAATGGTTGAGGGTGCTATACTGGATACCATACAACATCGCAAAGATTTAGTGGACAAATTCAAAACCAACTTCCCAGCTGTATACGAAGAACTGATGTTAATTCCATCTAAGAAGTGGGTGCTCTCTGGACAAATTGTTGCTGGGCTATCGGGAGAAATGGAACAATATGGAGATATAGAAGTTTATATTTTCGATATTGAGAATTTCTCTTATTTAGAAAATCATTTTAGAAGAGAACATTTCAATATTTGGAGCCCCACTTCTCCAGCTGAATTTATGTTTCATACATCAAAATTTTTTATGTTTCATACATCAAAATTTTTTATTCTTTCCAATAGAATCAATAGACTGAAAGTGACCCTTGTCGATATGAATATAGAGGAATTTTCTAACTTATTTTTAGTAAATATTTTTTGTTTCACCGATAAACAGTTCACATCACGCATATCAAAAAAATCACTTCATTTACATTCAGGCTATTACATCAATATAAAACAAGGTAATCAAAATATATTCGATACCCGTTGTATCAAGATTTCAAATAATCCTGAATCTTTGAAAATGCTTACTCTGAGGGAGATCAGTACTTCATTCAGTGTTGATGATATAGGGAAAAATCCATTGATTCTCCACATGTTCCATAAAAAAATGACGAATTTGTATGGTTATTAGATATAGAAACTTTTATTTATATTGTACATTCTAACCTATTTCTGTGAAATAAAAAAATATTCATGACTTATTATCATTTTTATTCAACTCACAACCTATCTAGATCACTTAATATTTTATCTTTTGCATGATATATACATTCCAATACACAGTAGGATTCTAAACATGGCATTAAGTTACAGAATGAATAAATCAGATCAAAACCGGTGTTTTCACTAGAAATATTTTTTTTAATACATTTCATGAAATGAGTATAGTAATCGTTGAAATGTAAAGATACTAACATATTGAGTCTGTGGGAAATTGTAAAGTTCATTTTCAAAACATCTTCCACATCTTGCTCGCTAAAGTAAAGTACTTTATTATATTTTGAAATTACTGTGAGTTTGTTTTCACCCCACACAACTGAATTCACTTCCGCTCCAGATTCGTTAAGGTGTTCAACGTTTTGAATCAAGTTCATCAGAGAGGTCCACTCTTTATAGTCAAAAGATATTTCCTCATTGGAATGTATTAGTTTCACTGAAGGGCAAAAATCTCTCGCTGGACTTAGACCGCAATAAATAATCAATTTGTTCAACGTGAAGTCTGCACTCAGTATGAATTTTGTTTCATTCATCACTTTATCGTCATACATTTTCAAAATTCTGTTCAATTCAGTATCAACACCACCATCACCATGATTATCATCATCATCATCTTGAGTAGACATTGTTGTGAACTCAACAATTTACAAACGATTACTTGAATCTATCCATGAATCATGAGATTTATCTAGACCCAACCAGCGGACAAATACTTTATCCCCCTTACGACGCAACACCCTCTCCACCAAATATACGTCAGAGTATTTCGCTTTCTGTAATTCATGCTCGTAAAAGACACCTCTGATGGGATTTCCCTCACGTCATCCAGAAGGTAAGTGACAGGGTTGGTTATTTTTACTTCAACAATTTTGAACAATTCCGTCGTCCAATTAGGAGTATATCCTTTCTTGAAAATGTGTTTCGCTTTACTGATTCTAACCATATCACCAACGTTGAATTTATTCATACCGGCAATTTTAATGTGGTTATAGGCGCGGTCCAATATCTCTTTTTCATTAGCCTTAGTAACGTCAATGGGTTTCATACCAATAGTTCGATGTCTAGTCGTGTTATACTGATGAACGATGTTTTGTAAATCGTCAATCCATCGATACGTTCCACTCAAACTGAAATGTTTGAATAATTTTTCCTTAAGAGTCCTAATAGAACGTTCTACAATGGCAGCTTTCTTCACAGTAAACGTGTTGTAATGATTTATGTTATGATTTTCCATTAGTCGTTTGAACGGCTTATTGAAAAATTCCGTTCCCTGATCAGTTTGTAAATTTTTTGGAGCATACTCCTGGAGGATGTTTGAGAATGCCTTAGTAACCTCAGTGGCACTTTTTGTTTTCAATGCTTGGACCCACATAAACTTTGAGAAACAATCAATTACAACCAGAATATATTTATGATTTCTATTTTCTCGAGCGAATAGATCCATTTGTGCTAAATCGGCTTGCCACAAATCGAATAATCCTCTGATGATGGTTCGTCTTCGAGGAAAGTTCTTTCTAGCCGGACGATGAAGCTCCCACACCACTCTTATTTTCTCTTTAGAATGCATATTCCAGAAGAATTTGATTACTCAAATTGGATCAGTTGTTGGACTAGTTTCTAAGTTAACTACGTTGGGAAATATTTCGTTGAATTTTTGCTCCAGACTTTGAAATTTCAAATCCAATTGAGCAAGATTTTCGCTTACAAAATCGCTGAGACTTGAATAGTTATTACCCACATACGTTGTGAAGTCTGTTTGCAATGATACTTTCAGATTTTGAAGCTGCGATTTCATCTCTGTATCCAAAAGTGCTATTTTCCCATTAATCTCTAGAACGTCTTCAAAGAGACCTGTCAGTTTTTTCAGTTGATTTTCATGGGATTGAAAGAGTTCATTCTTTTTACGTTGTTGTATTTTCACTTCCTCTTTAAACGATTTGAATCTGCCGTGAAATGATTCAATATTGTTAGTAATAAAACCTAATTTTTGTTCTATCTTCACCACTTTACGATTAATAGGAATCATAATATTGTCAACGTAACCCTTTGTCGAAGTGTCCGTTTTCTTAGTGGGAAGTTTAACGTTAGAAAGTTTTCGATTCGAGAAATCATAATCACCATCCTCGTTAATGGGTAAACTGGGTTCACAACATCTATCCAAGCGTCTTCTTTTTACACCTTCCGTATTCGAAGAACGTCCAAATTTATCTAGAGCCATCATTAGTGAATATAGTTCGCTTCACGTAATTCTTCTACGATAGATTCGATTTCGTTGTCGTTAGAATTGTTACCAGCAGCCTTGGAGCCATACAGAAGACGTAGTCGGTCAACTAGCTCATTCACATCATCCCAATATATATATTCTAACGGCTTATCATTGTAGGTCATCATAATTCCCGTTCCACTTTGGGATGGTCGATTTTGAGATAGGGTTCGAATAATATTCATATACTTGAAACCTTGGTTACTCTTGACAGGTTTAATACGATTGAAATCTCTTCGGTGAACATTCGAAATGTTTAGAATTTTCCTATAATTTTCACTATCCTTGGTGGTATATCTTTCCGGTTCCTTACTGAATAACAATTCGTATAGCCCTCTCGTACCGGAAAAACGTTCTTTTCTATCAAGAATGACATCTCCCGTTTTCATATCGAAATCAATCGATACTTGTCCTAGAGTCCATGAGGATGTTACAGGATCATATTTTGGTCCGTATACTTGATCGATAGACGTGGGATTACCCCAAGCATCTCGAATATACTGTTCTACCCTCGAAGGATATTGCCTGAAGTATTCATTTATAACATCACTATCTTTCAACTGATCGTATAATTGTTGCGATTTATCCAAATCTTCTCTTTCCCCTATGAATACAGAGTCTTCATTTTCCGAAGAGGGTTTCTCATCAGTTTTTCCTAACACCTCTAATGGTACAGTTCTCACTTCTGATGATGATGATGCCGTCGGAGTGGACTGGAATAAGGGCCTAGGCTTGTCGAACAGTGGGGTCTGTACGAATGGGGATGTGTACAACCTATCATGGACATTGAACTCATCTTGTTGTTGAAATGGAGATTTCTGTATTGAATCGTTTTCGGTTTCCGTTTTCCAGCGTTTCGCTTCCGTTTCCGACCGTTTCGCTCCCGTTTCTGGCCGTTTCGCTCCCGTTTCTGACCGTTTTGCTTCCGTTTCTGACCGTTTCAATCCTGTTTTGGTTTCCGTTTCCCACCGTTTCAGAGCGTTCGTTTCTGTTCCTGTTTCCGTTTTCCAGCGTTTCGAAGCGTTCTTTTCCGTTTCCTTTCGAGTTTTACCAATCTGATCGAGACGCTTTGTTATCGGTTCGAAGATACGTTGAATGCTGGCATCTTCTTCGGATCGCCCAGATTTGAGAGCAATATATTTTTTTTTTACATCTCTCACAAGCTGACGAATTTTCCTTTTACGTTGAAGTTCAATGGACATCTCCTATGGTGTAACTGAAGTAGATGTTATTAATTGAAGGAGTATATATATTTATCGAAACCTTGTCGATATCGGCCATCATCTAAATTAGAATCCTTAACTATACTTAAAAACCCAAACTTGTCTCTATTCCAGCAGAAAGAACAGAGTTCTTTGAATATCTCATAGGTCATATCCGGTGACACATGTTCATCAAACACATGTTTAAGATTAACATCGTCCTGTTTGAAGAGAACTATCATATTAGCATTATCTCTTACCAGATGTTTTGATATTTTCACGTAAGTCTGACAAAGAAACGCAACATCGATCGACTTGTGTCGACCCATAGAATAATATGATTTAATTTTATCCTGCTTATCTCCTATAATATCATCGAAAATAACCACTGAGTTTTTTCGTGCATCTTGCAAGTCAACCATTTCATCGCTAGCCTTGAACGAAAAATATCCAAGCTCGGGAATTTCTCCTAGTACTCGACTCAGTAATTCGTATTTTGGTTGATGTAAGCTTTTCGAAAATATATATACGTTCTCAAAGTGTAGACCATTGGGATTGAATAGCAGCGTTAGTAGAGCGTTTGATTTACCGCACCCACTCGGTCCGACGAACAATATTCTACAGTTGTTTGGAAATAATGAACTATGTTTCTTCAACGCTGATTTTTCTTCGAAGAAATCCAAATTTTCAATAGGTAATACATTTAAGTGTTGCTTAACGCGTAACATGACTAGCTATGTATTTTTGATTCAATATCTTATATATATATATATGATCCATACATATGAATGAGTTATTAGTATGCTTACTTTTACAAAGGGTGGTGGTGGTCTCGTTAATTCACTCATCGATAAACTACCGTTTGAACTACATTTACCTGGTTATTCATACTGTGGTCCGGGAACAAGATTAGAAGAACGCTTGAGAAGGGGTGATCCGGGAATAAACAAATTAGACGAAGCTTGTAAAGAACACGATATTGCTTATAGTAAGAGTAAAAATCTGTCGGATCGTCATAAGGCAGACGAGGTGTTGGCATCGAAAGCGTGGAGTAGAGTCAAATCTAAAGACGCGAAATTTGGAGAAAGATCAGCTGGGTTGATTGTTAGTGGAGCTATGAGGGCGAAACGGAAATTGGGGATGGGTAGTGGAAAATTGAAATCATTCAGAATGTCGATAATGAAACCTGTTACCAAACATCTGAAGAATAAATCCATCGATTATGGTAATTTGAGGAAATCATCGATAATTGCACTGAGGGCAGCACGACTCGCTATCAAAAAAGCTGGAGGGCGTAAAAGGATACGTGTGCCTAGAATAATACCATTCGAAGCAAAATCCGGTGGTATCATACCTCTTCTCCCGATTTTTGCGGGTTTGTCTGCCTTAGGCTCAATTGCAGGTGGAGCTAGCGCCGTAGCGAAGACAATTATCGATGCGAAGAATGCTCGAAAAAGTTGGATGAAGATAAACGGCACAACAAAGCTATGGAGTCGATCGGAAATGGATTGTATGTGCGAAAGTGCAAGAGTGGTTGTGGACTCTATCTGAAGAAACAGCGAAAAAACTCCCAGTGAGGCTACCTAATAGAGCACTATTCGATTACGAAATAGAGAGCTACGTAAAAATATTACGTATTCCACATTTTAGGGGTGTTTTCATGCGGGATTCTCTACCACCTCACCCCCATGGAAGAATGAATGTGGAATAATTAATTTGGATAGCTCTCGCGGTGATGGAACGCATTGGGTAGCCTATTGGAAACGGGGAAATCTAGCCGAATATTTCGATAGTTTTGGAAATTTGAAACCACCGAAGGAACTGGTCAACTATCTCCGCTGTGAAATACATTACAACAGAAATCAGTATCAGAGTTATATCAGTTCAAATTGTGGACGACTTTGTCTGGAATTTCTCGCATCTAAAACCGTATAAATATCAGCTGATGACTGACGCAGATGATGGGTAGTCATGTCGTGGACTTTCACTTTGAAAGGTACCACATCCGTTCTTTCCATTGATCTCGTCAATCCTATCGAACTCGATCCCAACTTTCAATACGCTTTAGCTCTGATTGGATTTTATGGATACAATACGATTCCGAATATAGATGATCAGAACAATACTTTCACCTACGTTGGAGAGGATAGTGAGTCCAAAAAGGTTACAGAAAAAACGTTGTTGATTCCGACCGGTACATACGAAATTGAGGACCTAGAAAAGTATATCACCAAGCGCATAGCTCCGAAACATAAAGACGGTAGTTTATTCTTTCTACGTCCAAACAACAATACCATAAGGTGTGAAATTTTTCACAAGACACATTCTATCGATTTCTCAAAGGATAATAGCGTTGGTAGAATCTTAGGATTCTCGAAGAAGGTGTTAACACCAGATACCGTCCACGAATCGGATCTACCTGTGAGAATTGTTAAAGTTCGAACGATTCACGTTGACTGTAATATTATCGAAGGAGCTTTCTACAACAATAGACCGTCACACACGCTGTACGAATTTTCCGTAAACTCAGATCCTGGATACGCCATCGATGAAACTCCAAGAAACTTATTATTTTTGCCAGTAACAAAAAGACATATATCGAATATAACGTTGGAAGTACTCGATCAGGACTTTAATCTGGTTCAGTTTAGAGGAGAAGAATTGATTATACGATTGGAATTGAAAAGATGGTCCTAGTTTTCGGAAACTATAAATATCAGACTTCCATTGCATTAAGACCATTGCCTGAAAAACTTCCCATAGGAAAGCGACGAGGTGAACTGTCGTACTGTAACAAATTGTTCTTAGAATCCCTCGGATATGTTATCAAGTCAAGTGTTCAATCTATACCATCCGCTCAATACTGACCAGTCCATCGTGAAAGCTGAATCTCGAACATACCTACCATTCATCAAATCCTTTGGAAATAATGATATAATTGAAATTGTCATCAATAGACCAGATGTTTGGCTTTTGATGCACGATGCGGCCCTCATCATCAAGGGAAAACTGACGAAAAAACCGGAAAAGGTAGTATAAGCTTCGTGAACAACGGGGGAGCGTATTTGTTCGATTCGATAACTTACGAATTGTGTGGAACAGAAGTTGACAGCGTGAGGGATCCTGGAGTGGTGAGCACAGTTCGAGGATACTTGTGTTATGAGAAAAATAGCCATCGTGAGCTGGGAGTTGCCGGATGGACGTATCCATATAATCCAACGACAAATGCGGACGGTTCCTTCACATATCGAATACCATTAAAGCATCTCTTGAATTACTTCAACGATTATACCCAAGCTATCTGTGGAAAACAAACAATTCGTCTTGTTCGAGCCAGAAATGATAGTAATTGTTTTATGATAACTCCAGCAGATGATGAGGCTACAAATCCAACCAAGGGTGAAATAACTGTGGATAATGTGGAATTGAAGGTGAAACATATAGTTCCTAACGATGTTCTAAAATTGGAATTACTTCAAGCTTTCAAGACAGATAGAGCCATCTTACTTCCATTTCGTCGATGGGATATCAGCGAATTGCCTAGCCTATCAACTGGAGCTAAAAAAGAGGTGTGGAATGTGAAGACAAGCTCTAGCATAGATTGTCCCAGATATATCGTTTGTTGCTTTCATGTAAACAAAAGAGATAATGCATCGAAAGATCCCTCTTATTTCGATAATGTTGATATATTCAACATACGTCTTATGTTGAATGGTGAATATTATCCGGAAGAAAGATGGCAAGTTAATTTTGAAAACAATGACTTTGTTGAACCATTCACTAGTTATGTGGAATTTGGATCGAGCTATATGAATTTGAAGAAAACACCCCTCTTGAGTTTTGCAGATTTCAAGGCAAGAAGTGTATTCGTAATAGATTGTTCAAAACGGGATGAATCTTTTAAATCATCAACTGTTGATGTAAAATTGGAAATTGAAGCGAGAAAAGGATTTCCCGAAAACACGCGAGTATATTGTATCTTAATTCACGATAACGTTCTAGAATATCTCCCACTCAGCGAAACTGTACGTAAAATAACATCAATTTAGTTCAGATGAGAGTGGGAGGTTGAACAAGCAAGATGAAATTTGTAACGTTAGATATTCAAGGTTTCACGATCGCCGATGAGTTTGTGGCAAAAGAACTTGGAATTTACACGGGAACAAAAACGGCGCATTTCATTTTTAAACCACCTCAAGAGTATAGTGCGTTATCAACACGAGATAAAAAAAGTGTATCTTATTTGGAGAGGCATCATCATGGTCTTCGCTATTCAGATGGATATGTGAATTATGAAGAAATAAATTCCATTCTTACCAAGTATTTAACTGACGTTAATATAGTATACGTTAAGGGGTGTCAGAAGTATAATTTCATAGTTGGAAGATTCAATGAAATCGGTGGAACATTTCCGCTCGTTCTTAATGTTGAATTGTCAGATTGTAATCCTCCAGTACCTAATCTAGAACGAAAGATTCCAATTTGTATGAGTCATACTGGTAGGGGGTCACAAAAGTGTAGTTTATCGAATTGTATAGATCTCTACGATTGGCTGATCAAGTTCATACCTCATTGAAAGAACATGTCGCTAGATGAATACTTGCGAGAACTTCAGCTCCTCAAACGGCAAATTGAAGAATATGAAAACAAGAAGAAACTATTTCAAGCGTTCAGGGAGTTATCAATTTGGGATGATAAAGTTTTTCGGAACAAATCAAGATTTGATAAATTTGAATGTAAAAATAGAAAAATAAGAAAAATATCTTTGTATTCAATAAATCCTTGAAAATCATATTTGTTTTTTTTTCACATCTACTGCTCAGTTTCATGTTTGATCTTGAAGTATAAAGATGGATGAGGAAAATATACTGAGATATATTCAAATAATCATAAATTTGTCGACTTTCATTATATTCACTGTGGCAGTGCGATGTTTATATTCATTGGCAGGAAATACATATAGAAAATATTTATTCATGAAAGATCACGTAAAGTGTGGAAGTTGTGGACTCACTCTCTTCTGTCTGAATAAAGTGAATCAGGATGACTGTTTCAAGATTAAAGAGGAAAGACGTTCTTACAAGATTGACGGTCTGAAATACTGCTGTCCTCTGAAATGTATGGTTGATGGATTCGATCAAGTGGATGGTCTAGCGTGCGTCAAGTGTGAATCCTTCGGCTTATGTCGATGTGATTGTACTACATATCAATACCGGAGAAAATATAAAAAAGAATTATTCCTCTAGTTTTTCGATACCTAATAAAAAAATAATCATAAATCTATTATTTTCCCGATAAATTGTATTATTATCTATTTTGTACCTAATAAAAAAATTATTTTATCTATGTTTTTTTCCCTGCTAACTTGTATCGATCTACTTTATTCGAACGTAAATCATATTCCGAACGGAATAATGAACGCCAATTACTATAACGAAGCGATAAGCACATTCCCCGTTAATTATGATAACGAGTGAAAATAAACTACTAATTGCTCATCAATAGTAAAAAATACCTATTTCGCACCTTTGGATTCATCAAATCAAAGCATCATCGCACTCCCCTATTCTTCACGAACACGTACAAACTCGAATTACGACTATATCTCTACCCCATCACGAACTATCAAAACTACCCTTCTTCACGGACACAGGGGTCGCACAGAATTCAAATCCACACGCCAATCATCTATCGATACTCACAACTCTCACCTGTCAAAATCTGAAAACTACACCTCAACCCATATCAAAGTTTCACAAAAATTATGCCTAATTGATTATTTTAACATGGGAACTCCATGCGCCAGAACCCGCATACCCCTTTTCAACGTACACCCCACACTTTTACGTCTTCGATCACACCATCCCCCGTTAAGACTACCACATCCCCCCATCCCGCCGCCACTCCCCCGCCCCCCGTGTCCACATTCTCACCTCCACGGCCCATTTACTACCGATTCCTTCATCTTTTTTTTTCACGCTCTTCTCTTTCACCTATGAGGTTCTTTCATCACTCTACTTCTTCAGTACTACCCTCTTTACAATACCTATTTTTTTTACCACCCTCTTACTGCGGATGGACAAGTTATAGGGGGTAGTGCGCCAGAATCCGCTTTGTTCATACTACTACTTATAGCTGTTGAGAATAAAGAACTTATTATTATTATTATCATCACATAGATTTATTGATAATCTGACTGATTTGGATTGGAGCATGGGTATCCCTAAGACTCCACACGCGAGATATAGTGAAAACATAAATCTGTAGCACAATCAAAAGAACACGTCTTACACAATTCTCAAAAATATTCTCAAAAAATATATATGAGCGTACAATGTTCGAGGGGTCAGCCAGTAACATATAATAATAACAATAATAATAATAAGTTTATTGTAATTGACTTACATACAGGATTACAAATGGCAGGAATTTAGCCAGGCTAATCTTCCACACCTCCAGTATGAACAAGAAAACTCAACACTATAAAAATCAACCCAAAAATTAAGAGGCTATTCCTTTATTAGTGACCTAAATAATAAACCCGAAACTGAAATTAAATGAATATCAATTAGAATTCAGATATAATTCAAATAACATTAACATAAGATTCAAACAAACAAAATAAAATACCAGAAAAACTTAAGCTACTACTTAAAACTTAAAACAACTTAAGTTACCTAAAATTCAACTAAAACTTTCCTCTATTGTCCGATTTTACAGGTTTTTCTTTGAACTAATTATTGAGGTATCAGCCTCGAACAACGTCCTAAACTTATTTAATGCTGAAATTACCATCCTCGCGTATATTTATCTGATGAGCTGATTTAAGTAATTCCAATCTATTGAAAAGATAGTCAGGAGATTCAATAACAATCAGTTTTGAAAGAAAATTAACCAACAAATATTGAGCCCTCTGTGCATATCGTCGTTGAACTTCTAGCAACACGCATGTCAAAAATAGCAACTTTTCAGGAGAGAAAAAAATGTGCATAATTTTGTATAGATACTGAAGAAATACAAATTTACTATTTTTATATAATTAATTATAGTTCTATTTAATGTAGAATCTTTAAATATTTATAAAAAACAGTTTTTAACCTAAATGTAGTGACATACGTCGTGTTGTCACTTTAATATCCATATTGACATGACTTACGTCATTTTCTATAGGAACTTAAATAAAAAACGAAAATGTTATAATTATTAATTTATTACAATGCAATCAATCCCTTTTTTATTGAACATTATACCAATTCTTGAAGTATTTAAACATTTACCCTTAACAAGTATTTTAAGTTTAATTGCACTTTATTATTAGTATTCATAAATTTATGTTGTACTTGAGGACATCGATACAAATTAGCAAAAACACATATAGTCTTGCATAGATAATTATACTGTCATAATTATTATACTGTAACTATGTTAGTTAAATTTTCAACATATTAAATTATTAAACGCAATAAAATTTGAAAATTAAAAAAAAAATTATCAGTCTCAAACACATTTTAAATATTCACAAAAAAACAAATCTCGAAAATTTCTCATAAAATAAACTTATTAACTCTACACAATAACAAGATAAAATACCTAGCGAAATTTGAAGTCTTATTATATAGCAAATCGTTGTAAAATTTATGAAAATCACTTGGTATGACACGTTTTAATTTTTGTAAATGGGTCCATTTATCTGAGAAATTGGTATTCTGTTTTGGTATAACTTTCGGCAGAGCGCATCTTGGTTTAGGTCTTTTGGGTAATAATACGTAGACATCATCATATCTCAGTTTATATTTCATAAGCCTTAGCTGGCCAAACCCAGGCCCGCGGGCCACATAGTGGCCCGCCAAGGCATTTGAATTCTTTCAATCGGAAAGAAGAAACCATGAGAATAAGGAACATTTGGCACCCTGCACTGAAACGGAAGCTGATTGGTCCAACAGCAGACAACGAACGCGTTGGGGTGGACCAATCAGAGCGAAGCGGACATATTGCCGAGCCACGAAGACCTATAAATATCGGCACTCTAGTCAACAGGTCATCGCAGTTAGAAGCCAACCATAGTCGCAGCCCGGTTGCTGAGCACGGACTGAAGCCACGCCCACCCGGTGACTATATTTGTTAATAATCACTTTTTCTTTTCAGATTCGTTCGTTTTCGGTAAAATTAACATTTTTATTGATTGAATCTTTATGCCTAATAACACGAAAACGGGTGGCCGTAAAAAGCCACCCGCTCCTTCTTCAAAGGAAAAAGATAAACTTAAAGAAAAATCCAAGTCTCCGTCTCCGCCGCGTCGTTCATCTACGCCAAAATCGGAAACTAATTCAATTACAAGCAAAAAGTCAACTCGGCAATCAAGTAAACCTCGGGCAACGGTTCAAATTATGACTAGTCCCCCCAAACCCTCCACATCCACAACCAATCCCCCAGATCTCCATCGCCCTCAGTAATGAGCGCGAACACCTCTATTTCCTCTATTTCCTCGGAAAAATCAAATTCCTCCGCTGCGAACACCATCGCACCCAATCCAAATGCTCCTAAAATCTTTAGATATGTTGTACGCAACATTCCATCTAACCTAAAAACCCAAAGAGACTTTTACAATGTCTTAAAAACTACTCCACTAAAGTGGAGCAACTTAAAAGTTAACTATAATCAAACCGCTCTCATCGAGTGCAACGTTCCAGCTCCGGAATACTTTCAAAAACTCCTGCAAAACTTCGTAGGATCCCCTTCTATAACCTTTTCTCCCTTAAACAACAATGCCATTAGGCATTCCCAAAAATCAAATACCAAAATCTCCTACTCCTGCGTCCTTAAAAACGTCAATCTCGAATACGACATTGACGAAATTAACGAGTTCCTTACAGCAGCAAACCTTCCGGTAAATAAATGCTGGAGAATCGTGTCCAAGGCCACGAACAAACCAACTACACTCATTAGAGTGACAACCTCATCCAAAAATACCATTGACTCTCTCCTTTTAAATGGCCTCAACATCTACGGACGTATTCACGAGGCCGAACCTTCAAGAGTTCCCCAACCGCTTCAAAAATACTGTTCGACCTGCTCGCAATCAGGTCACGATCGTGCTGAATGCACGTCAAAATTTATCTGCGCGTCCTGCGGGGAATCCCACAAGAATACTCCCTGTCCTAAACTTAAAAATCCAACGTGTCCCAATTGTAAGGAAATCACCCTGCCTGGGACTTAAAGTGCCCAAAACGTCGCGAACCGCCCACGACTACGAAATCGACGGCGCCGGTCAAAGTACTTAACGAAAGTACTGAAAAAATCGAAACAACAACTACATCGGAGCCTGCGAAATTCGATGATCACGCGCGAATCAACGATATGATTCGATTCATAACGCAGTCGTTGTCCAACATCCTTCCGGAAAAGAGGGAAATCATCGCGAAAGTTATCGAAGTCACTTCTCGCGATTTTCTGAACCGTTACACGCGGATCAACTATATTGGGAACAATATCTCAATAACACTAGCGCCCCTTAATATCAATTTAGACGGCGCAATTTCAACAAACGCGAAGGAATAAATTTTATGGTAATGAATTTCACGGTAGGCACGGTAAACGTTTGCGGACTACGCCGCAAACGTCATCTTCTCAAAGCGCTTCTTCAAGAAAATCGACTAGCTATCCTCTCTATCACGGAAACGAAGTTGAAATATCCATTAAAAATTGCTCGGTATTCCACTTTTCAAAGGAATAGTACGCTCGGTTCTTGTCGCGGTACTGCTTTAGCTGTCCACTCTTCGATTGCAGCTACTAGTTTCAAACTCCCCGATGAATTCTCTCACCTTGAATGTACAGCAGCCCAACTTCATTTTAAAAATCAAAAAGTAACTGTCTTCAGTTACTACCACCCTCCCGGACAGGACCCTCTTCCGGCCGACTTCCTCCGTTACATCGCACATATTCCGTATTCAATACTACTAGGCGATTTTAACGCTAGACACACCCAATTCGGTGATGTCCACACCAACGTAAATGGCCGAATTTTGTCCGACTGTCTGATAGAATTAAATCTCTGGCGCTGTTACAATAATAAGCCTACTTTCATCAACCACAATGGTATTTCAATCCCAGATCATATTATTTTAACCCCTGACTTAATAAACCACTTCGATGATCAGTGCTTTATTGGACAAACTGTAACATCCGATCATCTCCCATTACTTATTCACTCTGACCTGAGTTCGCCCCCCGACCCTCTGCCTGAAACAATCACTTTCAGGAACATAAAAAATGCAGACTGGGAATTGTTCCGCGATTCAATATCGCGGTCTTTACCTATCAATCCCCCCCTTCAAAACATCGAGGATTTAAGTCACGCCATAGAACGGTTCTCCGGAACCATCACTGAAGCTTTCCAAACAGCCGCCCCCGAACGTACTATTAATTTAAATCGACCTCCTCTTCCACCGTTCATTGTAAACTTAATCAAAGAAAAAAGACGCATTTACAGACACTTTTTGCGAACTAGAGACGCGGCGATTAAGACGGAATATAATCGTCTTTCAGCGACGATTCGCCGCGAAACTAATCGTTTCATGGAAGAAAAATGGGCCGAGACAACGGCCAAATTAGATTTCAGAGACGGCAAAAAGTTCTGGCGCCAATTCAGAATTCTAACGAACTCGAATAGAACGCAAGCTTCTCATCTTAAAATCGGGAATACATACGTAACCGCGCCCCTAGAGAAAGCCAATATTTTCAAAAATCATCTTCAAAACATTTTCCAAATTCCTCAAAACGCGAATTTCGACGATATATTATTTCATGATTTAGAAAATAACTTTGAAAATATCAAAAATTACGAAATTAACTTTGAAATGAACGGTGACGGAATACTGAATGCCCCGATCTCCGCGGAAATAGTGGCCGAGGCCATAAGCGCGGGAAGAAATACGGCACCGGGCGACGACGGTATTAACCGGGCAATTCTACGGCAAATTCCCCCGGAAGGCCATGAGTATCTCGGTAAAATATTCAATCGTTGTATGGAGTTATGTTATTTTCCGCGTGAGTGGAAGGAAGCCACTACTATCCTTATTCCTAAACCTCACAAAGACCTCTCCCATCCTGATAATTATAGACCGATATCGCTGTTGAATGTCGTCGGTAAAGTATTCGAAAAAATAATTTGCCGACGTCTATCCGACTTTGTCGATCATAATAACATTATCCCTGATTTTCAACACGGTTTCCGACCCTTCCATTCTACAATCGATCCGTTATTGCGGCTTCATACTGATATTACCAGAGCATTAAACTCTGGAGAATGCGTACTCGCGACATTTTTAGATATTAAAAGAGCTTTCGATCAAGTTTGGCATGCCGGGCTAGTTCGGAAACTCCAAGATATTCAACTTCCAAATCATTTTGTCAAACTTATAGCATCATATTTATCAGATCGCACAATTAAAATTAAAGTCAATAAATCTTTTTCTGATCCGTTCACGCCTTCAGCAGGAATTCCGCAAGGATCGATACTCGCGCCTTTACTCTACATCATATACACGTACGATATTCCACATTCTCGCAATAGACGCTCAAAAGTTTCTCTTTTTGCAGATGACACCGCTACCTGGGCCACGGCGAGAACGTCGGCACTATGTAACCGCATAGCGCAAAGCCAACTGGATGAGATCGGTGCATGGGCTAGAAAATGGAGACTAACACCAAACCCAGGGAAAACCCAATCAATTCTATTTCACCATTCCAATTATACAACTTCTCGCCATTTTTCCAAAGGTGCCGTTAGTCTTAGACTTTGGGGTGAACAACTCCAACTTCAAGACGAAATCACCTACCTGGGTTTGAAATTTCATCAACACAATTCATGGTCGTTGGATATTAGAGATGCTCTTGATAAAGTCAGAAATAGATCCAATTTGCTCTATGCCCTTAGGGGGAGAATTAGAGGATGTAATCCTCTGACTCTCCTCCACACTTATAAGACATACATCCGCCCTGTAATTTCCTATAGAGCTATCCTATATTCAACAATTTCAAAAAATCTTCTCAAGCAATTGGAGAGTTGTGAAAGAGCAATCTGTCGCAGCATCTTCCGATTGAATCGATATTATCCGTCCTCCCTAGTTTTCAATCACGCTAAAATTCCAACAATAACATCTTTCATGGAAAAACTTCAGATCAGATATGCCCAACGCACCCTCCGAGGTCCCAACCGGGAAGCCAAAGCGACGCTGATGTCCCCGTGGCGTGGATGGCGGCCGATTTCTGCAAAAAAGCCGAAACGAAAATCTCCATTCCCTCCAGCGCGATTACTTGGAAAAATGCCAGACCCGTCAGAAGACGTCCTCGAATACCTAGAGGACATACCATTACTTATTCGATGAAATTCAAAATTCTCTTTCACTATATACATGTTATAAAAATTAATGTTTTTATTTTTTAATGCTTCAAATTCTAAATTAATTACGCTAAATAGTCATTTTAACAGCCTTCAGCTGAAAAATTTCTCAATATACGTCATATCATGATTGTAACAATAAATTATATCTATAACTGTTGGAAAAATCGAGTAGTGCCGAAAGTTCGCGAAGTTCCGAAATTCGAGTAGTGTCGTAAAACCGCGAATGGCCTTTCCGAACAGTGATCAAGTGCGGTACTTCTACAATTATTGCTAATATACTGATCAATTATATATGTTTACAATTTATATCAACATATCTAACTGTACATTACGTGGGTAAAGTTTTCTGTGGTTTCCTTTACCATCAAACGTCGGACGAATTGAAAATCCGACGTTCGACCGAATGGCACGTAATCAGAAAGTCGGCCACAGCCGCAACAAAAATGGCAATTAATTAAATTCATTCATTAACTCTATTATCTATTGTTCAGATAATAAGAAAATTTCTAATTTTTTACTTTTCTAGGGTTGAAGAAGGTCGAATCGGCCTTATAACCTCCCTCCTTTTGTTTATAAAATTGTATTTTATTGTAAAAATGCCATATGAAAATTAATAAACGTATTACTACTACAACAGGTCATCAGTTGCTCCAGAGTCGTCGCCCAGTACGCCACTACGTCGAAGCACTCGCCGCCACTGAAGATGTCTCTCGCAGTTAGGGACGAAACGTCTGGAAGAGGAGGAGTTCCAGTTGACCACGGCCAATCAGCCCGGAAAATCATTTCACCATGTTTCACAATGGACACCGGCCGTGAAAGCCTACACGATTTCATACACAGAAGCCATCAGCCCTGCAGTATATTCATCGGACCAATAACAGTGCACTTTTTTGTTTTCAAGATTGTAGATGGTGCAGTTGTGGACACATAATTTTGTCTTATAATATATTGTAGTGGCTTCAAGTTCAAGTGGACACAGCTGTACCGATTGTAAGTCATGTACCTCTTTATTGATTTGGCATATTGGCGATTTGGCATCGCTGATGTTTGCTACATTATGAGAACAACATAAATCACATTGGTCTTTCTCGGGCGAAAATAGGCTTAAATTATTTTCATTGAATATTTGATCGAATAACTATCGAGAGGTTGAGTTTTCCTGCTGTTCATTACATTTCTCACCATACAAGTTATACAGTTTCAATTTGCTCTGTACAACTGTTTCCAAATAAAGTTTTGTACTTGATGCCCGACAATAGTTGGATGGCATTTTGGGTAAATCATCAAAAACCTTTTTCAGAAAGGTCACACAGTCTTTTGTTCTTATCTCCGTAAGTGTTTGTGTCACTTCTTGTTTTCTTGTCATGCCTTTATCGGAATGTTCAATCCAATAATGCACAGAATTCTCTGTAATACCTAGAGTACTTAAAAACGTTATCATGCATATTTGAACACGGCCTTGGGACTAACTGTTTAAAAAATATTGCTTACTAACATTTCGTCTTGAGTCTGAATCTGTCTTCTTTATTTGTTTTCTACTTCCACATTCAACATTAGAAACAACATTCTGCTTCCGCTGAGACCAGTCCATTTGTTTCCAAAAAATAGTAAAAATATCGTTTTTTCACGACGATATGTGATTTCTCTTCAAGTCTATTAAGGTGGGGTGTGACATGGCTTTTGTAAGGATTACAACATACAAAGCGCAGATAAGAATTTTGAACCTTGGCCACATTCAAAATTATACACATATATTTATATATATATATATATATATATATATATATATATATATATATATATATATATATATATAATATAAAATTTAGGTAAAGGGAATAATCGGTCTTGTGAAGTGTTTGAAAACTCATTTATTCATTAAAATTCTCCTCTATATTTCGACGCTTATTTGTGTCTTCTTCAGGAGAAAAAACAAGCTGCAAAGTAATGACAACAGTAATAAATTTCAATATGTATAAAATAAAATTACTTACAATTAGAGTTTATGTAGTGAAGATGAACTAACTAACATTTTTTTTTTATAATAAACGTTCCTTATTTTGTTGCCACTTATTCGCTACATGTTGCTAAACTGAATGGTCAAAAGTTTCAACACACTAGAAGGCTGAAGGCCAGGCTATTGTGTATAATGAGTTGATCTCAAATTTTTGAACTATTGACGTAGAAAAATGTTCGTCAGAACCGTTCTGACGATAGGCAATAACCTTGAAACATATGTAAACGGCTGTTATATAGAAAAATGTGTAGGTTTTCAACGTAAGTTTCTTTTACTTAATTTTAGTTTACCTGCATTAAATATAATTCTTAGAATAATTCTTTTATCGTTAAGATTGTCTGGGATTTCCAGAAGCTATAAAAGTCCCACAATAGACGGACGGTATTTCATTGTCGTTTGCAACGTTGTGTTGACTCTTCCCAATATGTTTTGGGTGTATAAAACGTATACGAAACAGTGTTTCGTGTTTTATATATTAAATTTTTTATATATCTCTTCAAGTATTATCATCTTCAACTTGAACTACGCCGTTCTGACGATAGGCAATAACCTTGAAACATATGTAAACGGCTGTTATATAGAAAAATGTGTAGGTTTTCAACGTAAGTTTCTTTTACTTAATTCTAGTAATATATATAGGTATACATATAAAGTTAACCGACTCATAACAAATCCTTATTTAGGTACTTCCAATTTCTGCGAAATGCAGTGTTTAAAATTAATAAAAAAAACCCTTGTTTCACTTATATATAAACTGTTCAGTTCAACTACTGAAAATGGTGTAATACATCGAAACAAAAAATAATATAATTCTGTGATGCTGAGCAAAATCTTTTTATTCGCTATACATTTTTTTCTTTATGCAGTGGACCTACAGTTTAATGCCGGTTCCGAACGTCAATATGCTCGTACTCAACGAAAATTACCGAACAATTATCATCATTAAAATACTTAAATACTTAAATCGAGAGACAAACACAAATACCCTTGCCTTCATCGAGGCTTGAACCCGAATCCTACTGTACCATAATATAGTGTTTTTTCCGACTAATTCACGGAAGCCACATTTAGTATAATTAACCATGTTTTACCAATAGATGAGCGAATATTTGATCAACTTTAGCAATCATATTTTTTCACAGACACATTCTAAACATTTAAGCCAATCTTGTAGTGTTTGTGCCAATCTTATTATTATTATTAGTATAATATAACGAGTGGAAATATCGAAATATCAATTCTCTGTTTTACTATTATGCATATTCAATATAATGAAGTATTTTTCCGATATTATCATAATGGTTGAATTCGAATGAAGATCGAAGAATAGTATATTATGTTTCAGTGATTAAATAAGTGTAATTTTTACCTGGATTTCCTAAGAACTCCAAAGAATTTCCGAGTAGGAAGTATGCTTTTCTTCCAGGAAATTTGTTGATTTTTCGTCTCATTTGAAGCCATGTTTTCAATCTGGAGAACAACAAATAATAAACCAAACAGAAAAATATCAAGCTAGATATCACTGATATATACATTTCTCCTGAGTACTTTGAATTATTTCAAATTCCTTGAACCAAAACTATTGAATAAACAAATAAACGTATTTCTTCATATTTGTGGTGATAATTTATTAATAAGAACCTTCATGATAAGAAGTTATCTCCCAAACCTATTTGTTCAAGTCTTGATATAAAGATGTTATTCATTCATCGAATGTCACCGTTTATGCAGCGTTATAGATTGTAATACATTATTTCATTCAATCATAATCAAAAACAATTCATCTTGTGTTGCATTTTATCTGAGAAAGTTATTTTCATCAGTAGTATAAACATCAACCCACTCAGTTAGAATTTAAGTGCATGACATTGAAGAATAGAACATACCTACGTTTTTATCTGATTTGGAACATCAACTTATCATTCCTCTGGAAAGATGACGCTGTTTAAATTGAATACTACGAATTATTTGATCATGATGAGTAGTATAGTAAGGAAAATAGCGTTTTTTGAAAAATTTTAAAAATGTTCATCTACTTATAAGTCGAAATTCGGATAATAAAAATAATGACAATAATGATTATAATAATCTTAATTCATATTCATGTACACTTCACAGTATCTCTGAAATTTGCAAAAAATGAATAAGGATACAAGTTTCTCTTAGATTTATACATCTGGATATAAACAAAAGCAGAAGATTTTGTACAATACTCACAAAGGTATCATAACTGCGGTGAAAGATTTTTTCCATAGACAATTTTCTATTAATAGAGTAAATAATATTCTCCTCGGTAATTATAACTGTTTTCCCATATTCACCTTATTCTACTAAACTGTACCTATAATGCACAATACATTAATAGGTACTTAACCTCTGTTATTATCTGATACATTAAATTATATACCTAATCTTCCATAAATCAATGTAATGGCTATTTTTTTTAGGGGTATAGAATTTTAAATTGAAATAAAACAACGATGGATCATTCGATTGACAAGAATTCTTTTTGATTCGAAAGATAATCTTATGGCATTACATTTCAAATATGATTTCTGGCAAACGACCGCCACGGCTGGCTCGGATGTAGTACAATCTGGACGTCCAATTTTCGATGACTTTTTCCAACATTTATGGCCGTATATCGGCAATAACACGGCGAATATTGTCTTCCAAATGGTCAAGCATTTCTGGCTTATCCGCATACACAATGACTTTACATAGCCCCACAGAAAGTAGTCTAGCGGAGTTAAATCACAAGATCTTGGAGACCAATTCACAGGTCCAAAACGTGAAATTAGGCGGTCACCAAACGTGTTTTTCCATAAATCGATTGTGGCACGAGCTGTGTGACATGTTGCGCCGTGTTAAAACCACAGCTGGACATCATGGTTGTTCAATTCAGGAATAAAGAAGTTAGTGTTCATGGCTCTATACCAATCACCATTCACTGTAACGTTCTGACCATCATCGTTTATGAAGAAGTACGGACCAATAATTCCACCAGCCCATAGAGCGCACCAAACAGTCAGTTTTTCTGGATGTAACGGTGTTTTGACATACACTTGAGGATTATCTTCACTCCAAATGCGGCAGTTTTGTTTGTTGACGTAGCCATTCAACCAGGAGTGCGCTTTATCGCTGAACGAAATTCGCTCATGAAAATCGGGAACAACGGCAATCTCGTTTTGGGCTCATTCGACGAATCTACGCCTTGCTTGATAATCGTTTGGCTTCAATTCTTGCACGAGTTGGACTTTGTAAGCACGCAAACCAAGATCCTTCAGCAAAATCTTCCATAAAGTGAATGGACACGATCCAATTCCTGTGCTCGATGTCGGATGGACTCATTCGGGTCTTCCTCAATGCTACGCTCTACAGTAGCAATAGCTTCCTCTGTACGGCGTCTCTGGGGATGCGAGTTATCAACAAGAGAAAACGTGGTGCAAAAACCTTCCATGGTTAATCGAATTAACTGCTCGAATGGACGATTTTGTCGACGATAAAATGGACGTAGTGCGTGATACGTATTCCGCACAGAACAATCATTTTCGAAATAAAATTGCACTATTTGCAAGTGTTGTCTATTCATGATGAATTGCAGAACTAAAATGAGAATAAATCACTTCTCAGCTGTTAAATCGGTCGCCATCTTCAACAGTAATGCCAACTTAATGTTCTATACCTCTAAACAAAAACACCCGTTATTTCATTAGATATTCCCCACTTGAGATATCCATTTCTTTGTAGATACAACATTTCGTTGTAAATTCTAGGCGCTAAAAAGCTTGAGGAACGATGACAAATTCTTTTCAATTCAAATTCAATTCTTTTTTAAATGTTTAAACCTTTGGAACTTATAGAGAAAAGTTACTGCATCTGGTACTCAACTCATGTGCAATTCGTTGCGAGTCACTTATTTTGTAGTAGGTATGTTTCATTAGCGTGTAGCAATACAACTGATTAAGTCCCACACTTCAGCTAACTGTAGCAATTGGTTCGTTGCGTAGAGCATTTTTCACATTTCTTTGAGTAACCACTTCTGATGTATTGTTAATTTGTTCAAAGTAGTTGAATATGCGCCTTCCCAAGCAATTATTCCATATCGCATTTCGGACTCAGCAAAGGCCTGATGTACCATTTTTGAATGAGGACTTCCAATTACACTGGCCAGATATTTGAATCTAGGACTCAGACCTTTGAGTTTCAATATTAACTTATTAATATTTGCATCCAATTTCAATCGGGAACCTAGAATGACACCCGAGTATTTGGACTGTAAGAACAATTAATTTCAAAATTGTGGCCATCCTTGTCTGTAATTCTTAGGATATCCGCAGCAGGCAAAGTTCTATTATGTATTGCAAATGGCAGATATTTTGTTTTCACGTGAATAATAGTAAGTAGTTGTTGCTCTAACCAGTGCTTAACCTCATTGAAATCAGACTGGGCCAACTCTTTGAGTTGTTCCCAGTTTTTTTCTTAATAAGAAACATAGTCAAATTGTATGATATGTCCTTTACATTTTTATGCTTAATAAACCTTACATATATAAAGTGAATAGAATGGGCCCCAGAACAGTTCCTTGAGCTACCCCATATTTCAACACTTTAGTGTCAGTACAAGAGTCACCAATCTTCACCAGTTGCTTTCTTTCTTCCAAGTATCCAGCAATTAACCTTACACAGGTATCTCCAAATTTCAATTACTCCTCAACTTCAACAAAATCCGATGTTCTGCCGCATCAAAAGCTTTGGCCAGATCAACAAGGAAACATAGTGCTATTTTATCATCATTAAATGCCTCTGAATTTTACTGGTTAGTGCCAGCAAAGCATCCCAGTTGATTTTTCTTCTCTGAAACCGAATTTTATGTCAGATAAAATTTTATTTTGTTTGAGAAATGTTGATTGCCTCAATTTTATCACCTTCTCTGTGATTTTAGATAAATTTTATATCAAAGAAGTTAGTCTATAGTGAATTGATATATTCTGTTTCCTCTCCACCTTTATATAATGGATTAACAATTGTCTTTTCAGAAACTTCTGGATAAACGTCTTCTACCATTATGTGGTTAATAAGGAACGTCAGTGGTGCTGATATGTGTAGCATACTGGGCCCTTTGTTATTCATTTACTTTGTTATTCAATGACTTACCTGCTACTAGAGAGCAACCACGACAATTGACACTATATGCAGACGATACCAATATAATTATACCATCAAATAATAGCAATAATATCGTACAAGACTTGAATACTGCATATAATGAAGTGAAAAATTGGTGTGTTGAAAACAATTTTACTCTGAATGTAACAAAAACCGAATGTGTGTTGTTCTACTCAAATAGAACGTGGATATTATCACATAAAGTCACCATATATCATAGTGATGAAATGGTTTCAGAGGCTACTAAATTCCTTGATGTATTCATTGATTCTAACCTAAAATGGAAAAGTCATATTGAGTTTATTGATCGAAAACTGAATACAGCAATAAACACAACTAGAGTTCTCAGAAAGTCTGTGAATTTGGATATACAGAAAATAATATACTTCTCAAGTTTTCAATGGGTTATCTCATATGCTATAATATTCTGGCATCACATGTAATAGCTCACATGTTATACGCATATTCATAAAGCAGAAAATGATGGATAGATCCATGTTTGGAATGAAGAATAGACAATCTTGCAGAGGAGTTTCTCTCTAAAAAATTTTCTAACTCTGACTTGTCTGTATAAATCATAGTCTGAAATTCATGAAAGATTACAAAAAACTCTTTGAAAGTCATCGACATCTTAATAAAACAAAAAGGGTTAATCAATACTTTAACCCCTTATATGGACTAGCATTATCACAGAATGATCCACTATACATCTGTATCAAAATTTTTAATGCTTTACCTGGAAATTCCCAGTGTGCTCTCGATGACGACTGGCAATTGAGAAAAGAATAAACTCCTATCTAGTAAAAGTTGAACGTTATAACTTGAGGAAGTATCTGAACCATTGTAAAAAAGAGAAGAACTTTCGGATCGATTTTTCATTCTTTACAGATAATCTAAATGTAGGTACCTATTCAAGGTAACTGTTTGATGACGTTTTCTCTTTTTTCGTTACAATTATATGTGAGATGAGATATGGATGAAATAAATCTTATTATTATTAACATTAATCTCCTCCTTATTTGTTGGCAGCGGATGGAACCTCTCTTGAATCCTAAGAATATTACAATCCGGTCGTTTTCGAGTTGATATTTTTTTGCCATCTCCCTTAGTGTTAGGTTTTACTTTCCTTACGGAATTTCTTGATTAGGTCGCCGTGCTCAAAGCCAGCGATAAAAGCTACGTAATAGCTTAAAAAACAAGTTTCTTAGTTCTTCTTCCGTAAAAAGTTGTTAGATCCATGTAATACCAAGCCGTTCATTTCATTCACTCCCTATTGAAGGACTTTTTGCCTCAGTATAACGTTATTAGGCTACGTAACAACATCTTATAGTGAACATATCAATATTAAGAAAACCTCATGTTTCAAATAAAATTAACCTCGCAATCGCACTAAACAACCTTATTTAAAATAATGAGATAGGTACATTGTGTTTTCACTCGATGGTCATGTCGACAATCCATTTTATTCAATACATAAGAGATTTTTAATATTGATATGGTCACTTAACACAGAAAGACTTTTTAGTAGGGACTAAAAAAAACTGTTGTTTTTGATGACATCTCTTTTCTTTATGTAGATAGTTATACATATACACTGATTCCTTCACTGCAAATGTTATTTATGCAGTTGGTGTATCTAGAAAACTCGACTGAAAGTACGAAATATTTTAGTTTTCTCTCGATCCATGATCTAAACACTAATTTTATTCTAAGTGAATCTTATATTTCTGCTAGAAGTGGCTTGGACTTTTGTTCATCGGTCAGCCATTGTGTCACGATATTGAGGAAGTTTGACTTGTTATAATTCCGAAATTACTGATTGAAATTGAATCAAATTCGAGATGTGTCGTTCTTATATAATGCCTGCTTGGTACCTAATGATTGCCATTAATAGTCTAAGAGCCAGCTTAAATCTGACAACACATATTCTACGGTACCTGAAATTTCGTCCAGTGACACTGCTATGCCCAGTAAACAAGCAATGGGTACTAGCTAAGACCGGCCGCGAAAGTTTTGAGGTTCCTCTGTGAGACCTTTGAATTTCTAAAATATTTTACGACATCTGCCTATTTAATATGTTATAATATACCTCTAGAAATATTGAAAAAACTATGCCTGCCGATTTTGAAGGTTGCAACATCACGGCAGCCACTTTTGAAAATTCGAAAAAAATTTTTTTTAAGTATTTCACGGCGTCTGGGAGGCGCCAGCAAATTGCCAGGGTAGGCGCCAAAAATTTTAAATAAAAACATATACCGTAATATGTACAAATAAATGTAACTTAATATCGTAACATAAATAAATAGGTGGGAGTCGTAATAATACGATCTATCTCGATTTTAGTCTAAAAGGCGGGAGTCGTAGTAATACGATTGCGCAATAATGCTCAATCCATGCGCCACTTTACATTTTTATTCAGTACGTTTCAAAATCTCCCGCTTTTAATGTCTTAACTGTCATTAAGTGTTAACTAGAAAGTTGATGAAGCAACAGATATAACTTAAGATGTCCATTTAATCGCTTACGTTCGATATATTGCTGAAAATAATAAATTAAAGATATCTTATTTTGCAAACCAATTCCTGGAAGAGCCACATCCATTGAAATTTTTAGTATAATTGACAGTTTTTTTAAAGAAAACGATCTCACGTGGAATAATTGTATTGGATTGTGCACTGACGGAGCTCACTCAATGTCCGGACACAAAGCAGGTCTCCAAGTATTAATTAAGAAGAAAACACCAAATATTATTTGGACACACTGCATGCTCCACCGAGCAGCTCTAGTGGCAAAAAATATAAGTGAGGAACTTAATGACATTTTTACAAAAGTTATAAAAATTATAAATTATATTAAGAACAGTCCCTTGAGAGCTAAGCTATTTGCAAAGCTGTGTGTAGATATGGAAGGTGATTATACTTCAATTCTATATTATTGTGAAGTTCGCTGATATTATCTCGAGCAAAAATGATAAAGAGAGTGTTTGAACTTAAAGAAGAAATAGCAACTTTTCTCGAAGAAAATCAACATGAAGACGACCATTTGTGGAACAATGAAAATTTTGTTGTTAAAATTGCTTATATAGTGGAAATTTTTGGAAAATTGAGCAGTTTGAATAAAACAATGCAGGGACCACAAATGCACTCACTTGTTCAGAAAGATAAAGTTAACGCATTCATTAAAATTTTGAAATTATGGAAATCAAATTCAAAAAAGAATCAGTTGGATATGTTTTCAATTTTGAAAGATGTTTGGGCCACAGCCAATTTTGAAGCAAGCAAAAATCTTTTTATTGAACACTTGAATGATTTAGAGCTGCATTTTTAAAATTATTTCAAAGATCTTTATTTCTCATAGTTTTTGTGGGTTCAGAATCCATTTATAATAGACAATACAGATGATGAATTCGGGCTGACAACCATCGAAACACAAAAATTGATAGAATTGTCATGCGATAGTACACTAAAACAAAAGTTTCAAAATGAAACAATAATTCAGTTTTTGATGAATCTCAGTGAATAGTATAAAGTTTTGTATGACAAAGCAATGCAAGTGCTTCTACCGTTCGTAACAAGTTATTTGTGTGAAACAGGATTTTCGGCAATGGCAGCAATGAAAACCAAATATCGAAGCAGATTAGTAATAGAAAAGGAGAAATGAGTAGCACTGTCCACACTAGCACCAAGATTTGATAAACTTTGTGCCAATTTACAGCAACAATCCTCTCATTAACTTTTGATGTCGTAGATGTTTAACATTCGCATAAAAAATCAGAATCTTGTTTATTATACATACTTACCTAGTGTCAGTGAATTAAAGTTTTTTAGTTTTGTTGTAATAAAGTTTTTACTATTTAAAACGTGTTTACTATTCTATCATATATACATATATAATGTATAGGTATGTATGTATATGTATATCTACGTGTATATTATACACGTATATTAAAATAATAATAAAATGGGGAGGAGTACAAAAGAATGTTTTCTTTCGAGGAGGCGTAGTAGCGTAAAGGTTGGAAACCACTGCTATAAAGATAGTCACGCACTTATCGTCATCGGACGGAACACGCACACGCATCGGACGGATCGGATTCTCCGAATGTGATTAAAAACATTGATTCAAATGGACCTGCGCGCACAAATTCGCATCGTACGTATCGGAGATCGGCAATGCCGACGAGAATCCGAGGAGGGGCATTCACTCCGAATCATCCGTACGGAGTGTGAACAGTATTAGAGAAGATTGTAGTTGGAATATTCAGTCCGACGTTTAGCACGTGTTGAACCCCGTGTCGTTTATCTATATATTATTTATTATATAACTAGATTGTTACCTGAGATGGATGCAGCTCAGTTAATTGTGATCGTGCAGGAGTATGAAGAGTTATATAATCTGAGAAACCCTCAATACTCAAATCAACAACGCAGGGACAGTATTTGGGAAGAGATAGGAAGGAGGATGAACCATCCCAGTAAGTAACAATGCATTTATTTCAATGATTTCGTTCATTTTATTTATATAGCTACACTTTAAGTACCCAGTTTAGTAAACTCCAAATTGCGTTGAGTCAATAGATGGCGATACCGATATCGTTTTGAAATTATATGGTTTGATGCATAAATGTATGAATATTTTCCTACCCCACATAATTCGATATTCGAATTTCAACATTAAATAATTCGCCATCTGTCGACGAGAAGTTTAAGTTTACTAAGTTGGTTTAGTGATAATCTGTAACAAAACTGTAATTAGGTAAAGTTTATTTATTGGTAGTTGAGAAATTTTCGCGGGTATTCAAAGTCGACAATTAACTTCTGTAAGCGAACGAATATCAAAACGAATAATATCCTACAATACTATATTGATTTACAGATCATTTATTTACACATTTGTTTTATCACAGTTCGTTATCGCAGCTCAATTGGAAGCAGCCGTTGACACGTGTTTCGAACTTATTGGCTCTCCTCAGAACGGCGTAGCATAGTTCAAGGTGTACGAACCTGGATTTGGAATCAACAATAAAAGAACACACTTGCCAAGGTGTGTTTGCAAGTGTGTTCAAAAAATGCAACATTGCATTTTCAATGCATTGTTTTTTTCAATTCTTATAGTTAGAACTAGTAATTCTGAGAATTTCATGGAGTGGGACTAAAAACTTCTAATATTATGGCATGTCTGTGGCACACTGGAGTTTAAATTGAATTTTCAGTAAATAGTACAGTCTGTCTGATTGTTCATACCTATAAAAAGTTTATATTGAATTTTTAGTAAATAGTACAGTCTGTCTGATTGTTCATGCCTATAAAAAGTTTGTTTCATTTTCAATTCTTGGAGTGATTTCATTTTATTCAATTCTTTTTATATTATTAACACTTCAAATCAAAATCAAATCAAATCAAAAACGTTTATTGAGTTAAAGTAATATTACATTCCATTGGATTTATAAATAATTACAAATGGGAAGTTGTAAGGTCTCGCGACCTTTATTCTGATATTTTATTTCAGAATAAAGGTCGTATTTTATAATATAATGTGATACAAAAAAAAACAGAATTTATTTTCACATTAACAAGTATGAAAAAAAAACAAAAAAAATTATATTTTTCAACATATACTCATTTCGAGTATTCATGAAATATTTTGCGTCTGTGGCCGGCTTATACATTTCGTGCCATTTGGTCAAATGTCCGATTTTCAATTCATCAGACATTTGATGGTAAAGGAAACCACAGAAAGCTTTACCCACGCAAGATGGTGTTGTGTTATACATTTGATTAAAATTAACAGATCGTACAACTAATCAGTGATTATGGTCTGTTACGCTTATCCACTCACGCACATTTGACTCTTAGCGCACTGCACATATTCGCGCACTACGCCACTTATCACTCACGCTAGCGGATACGGAGAGGTATGTTCTCTAGATGGTCGGGAACTTCGTTATTAGGCTCCTGTAAAGTTCGCAGGATACGAGCTGGCGGGAAAGGAAATTTATTTTTGGGTTTCCTGCAGAGAACACGTCGGCGCCTTTACCATGGGGCCATCAGCGTCGCTCGGGCTTCCAGATTAGGTCCTTGTAAAGTACGCTGGGCATATCGAGGTTGGAGTTTTTTCATGTGCACGAAAATAAGGGGCATTTTGATGTGTTCATGTAAAAGACGAGAGGGAAAACGATAATGTAGACGGAAGATACTGCGACAGATAGATCTTTCGCAGCTTTCTATTTGTTTGATGAAACGGTTCTGGAGAGTCGCGTAAAGCAAACATCTATAAGAAATAACAGGACGAAGGAATGTCTTGTATGTGTTAAGCAGAGTACGAGGATTACATCCCCGGATTCTGGCTCGGAGAGCGTATAGTAAGTTTGCTCTATTACGGACTTTTTTGAGAGTTTTCTCCAGGTCGGATTTCCAAGAATTGAATTTAGAAAATGTTACACCCAAATAACTGATTTCATCCTGAAGTCTGAGATTTTCACACCAGGGCGTCAGGCGAACATCATCACTTCGGAATTTAGGGGAAGAAGTATAATTGTAATGATGGAAAAAAATTGTTTGAACTTTACTAGGATTGGGTGTAACTCTCCAATTGCTCGCCCACGCACTGTAGACATCCAGAAGCCTCTGCATATTGCGGCTGCAACACGCTGCTGTCTTCGCCGTGGTCCAGATCGCTGTATCATCTGCAAAAAGGGAGATTTGTGAAAGTAAATTGTCTGGCTGAGGAAGATCATAAGTATATATTAGATACAGTAGAGGAGCTATTGTGGAGCCTTGAGGAATGCCAGCACGGGGAGTGAAGTATTCGGAAAATGAATTATTAACTTCAATTCGGATGGATCGGTCAGAAAGATAGGAAATTATGAGCTTAACGAAGTGAATAGGCAATTGGATAGTCAGAAGCTTCCGAACGAGTCCAGCATGCCAAACCTGATCGAAAGCTCTCTGAACATCCAGAAATATGCCTAGTACACATTCGCCGGAGTTAAGGGCATTGGAAATATCAGTATGAAGTTTAAAAAGAGGATCGTAGGTAGAGTGGTGAGCTCTGAAGCCATGTTGAAATGTCGGAATAATGTTTCGGGATTCGGCGTATTCCCTGAGACGATCATTGAGAATTTTTTCAAAAATTTTTCCTACAACACTTAGCAAAGATATAGGCCTGTAGCTGTTAGGGGAGGTGGTAACTTTATTTTGTTTCGTAATCATAATAGTTGTAGCTTCTTTCTAGGCTGACGGAAAGTAGCACAATTCAAGGCAACGATTAAAGACATTTTTAAAGTCAACCGCGTTAGCTGGTAGTTGACGGAATACGGAACGAGATAGGCCATCGGTGCCGGCCGCCGTATTCTTGCCGGTTTTGATGACATCGGAAACCAAATCGGATTAACACTTGTTAAATAACAGTTTAATGATTATTCAGCCGTAGGTATATTGTTATGTTATTAGAAATTATTGATAAAGCGAACAAACATCTATCTAAAATCTAGGTTGGATCCCGATTTGTAAAATCATGAATTTATTTATATCTAAATTCCAATTCGTTATATTAGTAATAAGTAGTAATAATTAGTAGATAATATATAAATAATGTCATCATTTCATATAAATCGGATTTAATTTTATTTCAAGAAAATTTTTATATCATCCAATTTTGATACATACTTGCAATCCGACAATAAACTGAAAATAATATATAAATTCATTACTAACTCTATATCAGTATATATCTGTCTTTATTCCAAGTTGAATATTTCTCCTACTCTCTACCAAAGTCGTAAATTATTCTAGACTTGACCTTGGTTTGTCTTCTGTCTGCAAGACGATACTTTCGTTCAGATTCAACAAATGTTTTATAATTTGAAAATCATGAAATATAAATGGAAAGAGAAATATTACATAGTCCAGGCGCTAGAGGTAGTTGAGTATGCAAAATCCGAGTGACAGCAACTATGATCGGATTCTCATACCCCAGACCCCATATAATAAAACGGGTGCCTCCAGATGTTCTGGTCGCTCTTTGCTCTCTTCACATCCCCTCTTCGACCATACAGTAAGCTCAGCGCGCGTATGCGTTTAGTGTGTTTCTACATCTATTGACGTAAAAACGTTACTTCATTAAGTCGTATTTTTATATATACATATGAAAATATAGTATTTTCGTAAAATCTTAGTGCCTGTTAAAGTACACTGCATTGAAAAACATTAGAAATGTCGTTAGAGGTGGTTAATTTGAAAGGAAAAAACCTAACTAACAATTTTGCTTATTTTGCGATAATTCAAGTGATTTAGTGAAAAAACCAAGGCCATGGACGCTGCTTAATATTAAAAAAGCAGCAAATAGAAGAAAAGACACCATTAGTGAGAAGTTTTCAAAACTATATGATCTAGACTCCACAAAACAAGAATTTTCATGGCACCAAGACTGTTTAGTCACTTAAATTAGTGAGGAGAAAATACGGCGTAGAGAAATTGCGTTGCATAAACAAGAAGAAAAGTGCCTGCTTCAACCTCCAAAGCAAACGTTGAGGAGCTTAATCCAAAATCTCGTTCGTCATCAAGGACACCGGAAGCGTTGCAAAAATCATTGAAGTGCATATTTTGTAAGAAGGTAACGATAAACAAAATAAGCACCTACATTTATGTTCCGAAATTGCAGCAGCGGAAAAAATTTTCAGTACTGCACGAAGAAAAGAGGAGAACTTAAGATAAGAAAAGAAGTTAAGTTTTCACTGAACTTAGTACTTGTCAACAGCCTGAAGATTTCTTTGCTATTGAAGTGAGGTATCACAAACATTGTTACCTTGATTATTTAAGATTGCCGAGAAGTTCTGAGATGCCAGCCAGTCGACCTTCAAATCAGATCCCGAAAGAAATACTTATGAATGCATTTGACAAACTAATAGATGAAATTAAAGACCAGTTACCAACACATTCTTTTGAAGTGCACTTCTTAGCTCAACGACTCGCTGTACTTACAAATATTGAAGGTGCAGTGATCGAAAATCGTGTAGTGAAATCACTACTTATTGATAAATTTGGCGAAGACATATTGAAGACATATTATTTTCTTACCCAGCTGATCGATCAAAATCATCATTAGCGTTTATGAGAAATATACCATTGACGGAAATAATAGAACATGTTCGGAACATAATTTTAAAAAACATCATCATTGATACTGCGAGAGGATTACGTCAAGAATTATTAAACACAGAATTCGGGCATTCGATGATCCAACTAAATGTTTCAAGTTGAAAGGTCTTCAATTTGTGAGGTACTTGAATTACAATCAAACCATTTAGAAGCTGATTCAAGAATGTTCGTCCACATATTTCACGCAATGAGGATTCAATCTGCTCATATTATCATAATCAGCGCTGATACAGATGTATTCGTCTTGGCTGTTTATTTCTGGAAATACTTAGCAAATATTGGGTGTGTCGGTCTATGGTTTGACGGTTCTCACACAAAGAAATGTTTTCTAGGATGCCATTTGGCTGCTGAATCGCTTGGGTGAAATATATGCAATATTTTGCCAGCATTACATGCTGTAAGTGGCTGCGACACTACTAGTAGATTTGGTAGTAAAATGCAATGGTTAAAAGCTGAGTCTGAAGATTTTGTACAAACAGCTCTCATGCCTTTGGGAAACCTACACCTCAATAATGAGCAATCTAATCAGTTAAAAGTAGTTTGCACATATGTATTCTCGAAAAAACAATTATCTCAAATAATATATCTAATAAGATATATTATTTGAGATATCTAATAAGATATCTCAAAATATAGGTTCCAATTTCAATTTGATGAGAGTGATATGCACTTCAGATGCTTTGCATTTGCATCTATTAAGGGCTACAGTAAAAACATTTATATGGAAAAATGCTCATCAAATACAATTACCACCCATTGATTATGGTTCATTTGGTTACGAAAAGCTCAACGGTGACGTTACGTCCACGACAAATGACGAAGCCGTCTTTACCAGAGTCATTAATTCCACCATGTACTGCGGATTTTCGCACAATGTCTTATTTGTAAAATGTCGTAATTGTAAAAAATCAAAATTATTTTGTATTTCATTATGTAAATGCATCAATAACAAATGTAAAAATGAAAATGAGTAATTTTCTACCTACTTTAAATACATTTATGCTTGAACTCGTGGTTTTTTATAAGTAACTTTCATTTTTTTATGAATAAAAAACTTTCAATACTTCAATCCTGACTTTTACCATCAGAAAAAATTAAATTATCACAAAATAATCATTGAAATGATTGTATATCATGTACTCAATACATTATCTTTACGAATAAGAGAAGAGGAGGTAAAAAAAATATGAACCAAAAAATGGACCGGCAAAATTCAGATTATCATTTTTTGACCTTTTCTGCTCTCAAATCCGTTGGCGGAATTCGGTATTCACATTATGCATACTCACTTATTACTTCTAGCTCCCGGTCTAACAGCCTTCTCTCTCTTTCTGGAGTGTCAATGATGTTATCACTCGATCATCATAACATAATAAATCTTGCATCCACGACACAAATCGGTTCCTTAGCGTTTATACATAAATATCATCTGTTATTTCACGGCTCTATATTAGCGCTTGGTCTAGTCACGGAAAACGTGTGAACTATGATGTATGAAAAGTTGCATTGTAACGGATTTATTTCTGAATTTACGACCGATTTATGATGAAGTCTCGATTTCTTTATCTAGATTTCCAAACTAATCAATCATTGGCCTTCAAACCTTCACCAATTTGGAGTTGAATAAATTCTCTAGGGGGTCAAATACTTTAAAATTGTCCAATATGAGAGTGAATATTGTTAATTAATCCCTAAATATGGAAAATTTATGCGTGAAAATGAGGAGCAATTTGAAACTTTGATTTTTCAAACTATTGATGCAATTCTTCAACTTTAAAATTATGTTACCCCTGGAGAAAATGTTCAAGATTCGAAAACGGTTTTTAGATTCACGAAATTCGTTTTCGTTCAGAAATGGTATCAAAGAAACCTAAGATTTGTTTCTTAGAATGGACTAAACCCCAGCCTTAAGTGATTCTTAAAATGTAATAATAATAATAAGAATTATTTAAAGTACTTTCATCAATGAATTGAAGTATGTAAGTAGTTGTGTAAAAATGCAGTAAGATTTGTTGTTTACACTATGACTCGTACGATAAAATCAAAAACGCTGTCCAGCTGGAACTCTTCTTTGTTGCCATTCAACTGAGCATGTACTTGAATTGAAGTATTGCTTGAAACACTCCCTTACTGCTAAAGCATCTTGTCGATAAGAGAAACCTGCAGATCTGATTCAGTCCAGTGACATGTGTCGTTTCTTAAAAAATTGTGTAAGCAACAAGCATCTGCAGTTACGATCACAGCACGATGGTGAGAAATATTCAGAGTGCGTTCAAAGATTCTGAGTTTTCGAGCCAAAATTCCAAATGTATTCTCCACAGTTTTTCTTGCTCGACTCAAACGATAGTTAAAAATTTTTTTTCTTCGTTTTGGTTCATATCATCCCTAAAGTCTTTTTCTTGTCTATCGAGACCGTATCTCCATAGACAAGTTCATAATGGAAAAGCTTCATCTCGAATAATAACTTGTGGTAGCATATTATTTCCTCCTGGAGGTAACTGCGGTGGAGGAAGGTGGAAAGTACCATTAGCCAAACCTGTAGCTAAAGAAAAAGTTCGGAAAATTGCAGCATCCGAGTTTTTTCCATAAGCACAGACATCAATAACTAAAACTTATAGTTATGGTCGACTAACGCTAGCAATACTGTGCTGAAATGTTTGTTGTAACAAAATAAATCTGATCCACTGTTTGGAGGTGCTTGAATTTTCACATGTTTACCATCGAGAGCAGCCTGTTCAGAATCTTGAAGATTTTGAACAGATTTATATTGTTAGAATATTGTTTTATAATCATGTATTAGACAATAGGTATCTAGGTTAACGCAACTATTGCGAATATCATGGGTTCACCATACTCGCATGAGTGTGATGAACCCATTTTAGCTAGTAAGCAGTTTTAATTTATGTATAAATACGTTAATATTTTCTGAATGAAATCAGTTCTACATCAGTAGTCAGCACATTCACCTGACAAGGAGTAGGCAGATTGAGGCCTAGTCAGCACCGAAATCCTTTCATACTGATTTCCAGGAATCGGGAGAATTGGGCCTTAAATTGGTTGTCCATCATTCGGCAGCTAATCACCCCCTGACAAGGAGTAGGCAGATTGAGGCCTTGTCAGCAACGAACCCTTTCATACCGATTTTCAGGAATCGGGAGAATTGGGCCTTAAATTGGTTGTCCATCAGTCGGCAACTAATCACCCCCTGACAAGGAGTAGGCAAATTGAGGCCTTGTCAGCAACGAACCCTTTCATACCGATTTCCAGGAATCGGCAGAATTGGGCCCTACATTAGTTGTCCACTGGTAGATAATTAATCAACATCTGATGAGGAGTAGGCAGATTGAGGCCTTGTCAGCACCGAACCCCTTTCATACCGATTTCCAGGAATCGGGAGAATTGGGCATTACTAATATTCATACTTCAATAACATTCTTAGATTTATGGTTAGGGATTAGCACCCCATATTTCTATGCACAGCCACTGCTTTCGGAAAATTCCATCTTTTTCGAATACCTTGCTCAGATGAAATCCATAATTGCTCGTCAGGTGGTGGCATAACTATAGGTTTCAAGACATTCCATATTGCATGACAGGTTGAGTAAATAATTTCATAACTGTAGTATCACCCAGGCGATATGAGAAAACAAGGGATCAAAGTTCCCAGTATTCAAAAACCTAGAAAAAAATAAATTATATCAATTTAATAAATAATATTAAATTAAATTATTAATGAAATAGTAGCACGTATACATTTTTAAATTGATTTTTGAATAGCTATACTTATAAGATGAATAAGAACTTCAGAAAAATTTAAATAATTTAATTGTTTAAGAATTGAGTGAGTACACAAAAGTCAGAGTTTAGTGGGGCATCCTACCTATATTGTATATTTTTTCCAGGTGCAGCCTGCAAAGCTAAGTGGACTCGAATCAGAGATAACCACCGCAAAGCGCTGAATTTGCGTAAAACCAAAAGTGGCCAAGCAGCCTCAAAAATGAAACCACCTAAGTTCCATATGGAGCTTCAATTTCTTACTCCATACATAACAGACGAGGAAGAGAGAATTACAAACTTCTCTTCAACCAACTTGGAGGAAAATACAGATTTGGTGAACGATGAGATTGGAATTTTTAAATTTGAAAGTAATGAGGCTAGCAATCCATTTCCTAGTACAAGTAGTTACCTGGCACAGTCTGATAGTTCAAAACAACGTTCAAACAATAGTACACCAACTTCACAATCAGTAGCTTCATCTTTCAGCAATCGAAGCGCAAGCAATCGTAAAAAGAGAATGTCTAGGAATTTAGCATCACAATCAACTACAGCTACGGTTCTGCAGAAATATTTGACATCAAAGGCAGACAAACAAAACCAACCACCGATTGATACATTGACCGAATTTTTTACCAATATGGCAAGAACCGTGAAATGTTTTCCGATTGAAGACCAGATAAGGATCAAAGGACAGCTGTTCCAGATGGTCCACAGCGTGGAAATGCGACTGGCTAAAGAGTCACTTGTGGCGAACTCATCTTCCTCTCGAACTACCCCAATTTCTGTCCAACACAATCCTGCAGAAACTGGTTTTACAGATTCTCCCAGTGACGATCATCATTGATCAGATCAGGGAATAATGTGTGATATTCTCCATACTCCTGTCTCTTCTGATTGATCTGATGAACCCAAATTGAGGGCTTTCTGGCCAGCTTATGCTCTTTCTATTCTTCTTCTGCCAGCAAGCAAGAAACTATTATAATTTCTTCAATATCCATACTGTACATTTCACAAAAATTTTTATAATATATGAAGTCAAAAACCAAACACACGAGACTTCCACAGCGACAGGATGCCAGTCTCACGACTGGCGAGAGACCTTGGCATCAGTAATTTGTGGAGCTTACGTATGTGATGTTTTCGCCGTAATATTACTTGGCAAATGCCATACATCACATTATGTGATGGTGTTCTATTATTCTATTATCGACTATATGAGAAAATAAAATGTATTTCTTTGGTGCCTTATTTTGTAAATCCATCTTTATGAAGGCCCTAAATTTTATACTATAAAAATTTCAATTAATGGAGAAATATATTATGTTCTGGTACAATTATCCACTGTACGTGAGAATGAAATTTATTTCTTTTCTGTTTCATTTTGTGAAATCTGTATCATCTTTATAAAAGTCCTAATTGTATATAATTTCATACTATAATAATTTAAACCAATAAATAAATATATTATGTAATGGTTTTCTATTATGGACAATAAGTGGAAATAGAATTTATTTCTTTGTTACCTCATTTTATGAATCCATCTTTATAAGGGCCCTAAATTTGTAATTTATGCAGCACATAATTATGTGCTGGTGTTATATTATCGGCTGTATGTGAGAATGAAATTTATTTCTTTTCAAACCCATATTGTGAATCCATCTTTATAAAAGCCATATTTTTATACTATAAAATTTTGATTTAATATAGAAATATATTTTGTGCTATTATCGAGTACCTACATGTGAAAATGAAATTCATTTCTTTTTTATATCATTTTGAAGAGTCTTTATGAATGCCCTAATTTTATACCATAATAATTTGAATTCGTCTAGAAATATATTACGTGATGGTGTTCTATTATCGACTATATATATATATATATATATATATATATATATATATATATATATATATATATATATATATATATATATATATATATATATGAGAATGAAATGTATCCACTATTTATCCACTTCAAACAAAAAATCCGAATAAGTAGAATACAGAGTGCGGAAATTATTTCAGATTTGAAAGAAATAATTCGTTTCGGTTTCAAATATCTACCGATATTACTGAAGAAAATTCAGTTTTTCGCAAATATCTCGCGATCTATTGCTCAGGGGTTATTATAAAAAATGTTTGTCGTGAAATGGTCTACAAAAAATGCCTTCTGGATTTTTCTGTAGAATTAACCGTTTTCGGAGTAGAGCGCCGAGAAAGCGACTATATTATAACGATGCACTCGTTTCCTCGCCACCTTCGAGGTAGAATGCAGGGCGCGTTTTTTTTTACATGGTTTCCCCCGTAAGCATAATCCATAATATGTAATAAGAGGTTTTTTTATTTACCAGTGAATAATTTTTTATTTGAATACAGAAAAATACAGAAAAATTAACTTGAGTATATAATTTTTTTTAACATTCATTGTCGATATCTTCAGTGTCATCAACAGTTGCTGACAAAACGTCGAGTGGACTTATTTCTATATTTAAATCAACATCTTCATCATTTTCATCATTCTCTGCGTTTAAGCATGACTGGCCACGGCAATGTCCACAAACTTTTGAACATCTTAATCCAATTTTTCTGCATCCACATTTGCCGCTGCAACCTTTTGTACAATTACAGAAGATTTTGTTTAGTACATTATCGGGTTCTAGTGATAAAAAAGTTGTTATTGGCTGCAGTATATTATTTTTTAACTCGCAACCCCACTGTTCTGGATCAATTTCTCTTCCTAGCCAGGTTTGTATTTGATAATACACTCGATAAATATGCTGTTGAGCTGCTGAAGAAGTAGGTGGTAATAATGGATATTTACAGCTGTACTTTGCCTTGTTAGTTTAGCAAAGCTACAGTATTTGTAATTAACTATCGAAAGTTCTGATTTTGGACCACCGTACATTGCTAGTAGAAAATGTGTCCCAGCATTGACAATGACATCTTGAGAGCAATTTTCTTGTTGGAATATTTCTGCAGAATTGGTTAAATCGGGTCTTTTTTCAAACATCTTCATGATTTTCAATTTTCCTCTTCCAAAAAGTGCTGAAATTATATCACATCCGGTCATGGCATGTAGAAACAGAATATTTTTCTTGCAAGGTGGATATTTGTTGAGGACATCAGTCGAGTATATTTTTGTTTCAACATGTGTTTTTTCTTGCCTGGTTTTTTTGTTTCAACATTGTTTTTTTCCTGGTTCTTAAAAAAAAAATTGATGTAGGTTGATCAAGTATTTGTGTGCACGCTATTAGAAGTGCACTTCACAAGATGTAGAAACAGCAGCGGTTCGTCTTAGTTGTTACATCGCTTTGATATTTTTACTGGTATCAGAATAACCATCAAAAATGACAACAGTATTTGTTCTGAAATTATTTGATGAATAATTAATATATTTGTGAATGACAATATGAGATGTATCATTTTTTTGCCATATGACACGATGCAAAAGAAATCCACCATCGAACTACTTTATCCACAATTTTCCAAACAATTTTTATAATGACCTTCATTGACCTCTGAGCAATGGATCGCCAGATATTTGCAAAAAACTGATTTTCGTGACCTTTTGACTTTTATAACTTTTTAAACCGGCATGATATCAATGTCGATTTTTCACATCTTCATTACAATGCCGTAATAAAGGTGTATACAAATTCAGCTCACTAGGAATTTTTCCGCAGATAAAACCTAAAATTACTGGACTATTATGCGTGCGAGTTATGCGTGATATGACCAAAAATGCAGAACAGCAAAACAGTACCCTATTCAGAGTAATATTACTGTGAGGGGATACTGTGATGTTCAGATTTCTCGCGTATTGCGTAATGTAGCATCACACCCCAAGGTGATATTACGCGGGTGATATTACCAGCATTACTTACTCATGCCTAGTGCGCGCCCGTCGAAATAAATCCGATCCGTGCGTTGCGAACGCTCCGTCCGATGACAAGTGCGTGACTACCATAAGGCTTCAATTTCCATACACAATGACGTTATGTCGGGGTCTTAAATTGCCTAAAGTGCTTCGACAAAAGGATGGTGCGGCCGTGCCTCTTTTTTGCCTGGCAAAATAGTAATATTTTGCCGAGATAATTTAATGAACTGATACGACCCCTGATAATTTTTTGAACCGATATAACTAACTTGACTGAAAACTGAACAAATCATTGGAGTAAACTTTATAACGCAATAAAATCGTTTAATCTTCTAGTGATGATTATTCATCGGCCTGTTAGTTCGAGTACTAACAGGCCTAGTGAAGTAATTCGATTATTTATTCTGTGAAAGACTTTTCTTCTTAATTTTACTCGTAATTGCACAATTTCCAATTTGATGAAAATGTTTTCAATGATATGGTGGATGAGCTTTCTTTCTGCGTTGTTTCAATTTTCAATAGAGCACATCTATTTCTTATATATATATATATATATATATATATATATATATATATATATATATATATATATATATATATATATATATATATATATATATATATATATATATATATATATATATATATATATATATATATATATATATATATATATTACATTTACATATATCAAATGTCAGAGCAAAAGTCAAATCGTCAACCTGGAGTAAAATGGATAGATAAACGGAAGGAAGAGCATTCGGAGAAGATGAAGCGTTTTTGGAGGCAAAGAAGATGAAGCAGAAGTCCTAATAATTGCGAATTCAAGTTCAGTCGCTCTCCATAATTTCTTACTCATATTATTAATTCAGTATTCCTAAATTTTATAATTTTACCCGCAATTTTTTAAATTTTTCTCCTGACAATAAAAAACACAACAAGAAGAAATAGTGTATTCTGTCAAACCCTTCACGCATGATGGCGTGACAGAGCGAAATAGGGTATTCAAATAAATTTGCACAGATGGGGATATCAAATCTACAAATAAAAATGATAAAACATGTTGGGTAACGTTCTTTGTGTTTGACTAATGTAATGATAGATATGATTGAATTTGAACTTTGTGCAGCGGTAATAAATTGACTCTTTGAGGTTAGGAACACACCTACATTGCTTAGACAACGTGAGTGCTTGTAATTTGATATGAATTTTATTGAATAGCAATAAAGTTCAAATTGACTATACTTTTTAGTTAGAAAACCTTTTTATAGGAAAAAGAGAAGGGCTGTTTTTAGGGGTTTCCTGGCAATTATTCGAATCTTTCCGACGTAAAAACCATCCTTGGACTTCAGCGAACATATTAAAAAGAATTGTCAAAATTTTGCGATTCACTTTTATATTATAGATTGTTGATAATTGATGAGGCCGATACTTGGAGAAAATTAATATCCATAATACAACAATATTTAAAATTTTCTCATAATTTAATATAAAATAATAAAATAAAAAAAAACTAACGATAGTTGTATATTTGTATATTTCCTACATTTCGTAGGAAATACCTTACTTAAGAAATTGATTTTCTGTGTTCATCTTCAGGTATAGGTACTATCTTTTCGTTAAATATCAGTGTATTCTAGATCCCCACTCCAAGATAGTCATAGAACATACCTGGTATGTTCTGTGAAAATAGCTATAAGTACTGACTTTGTAAGATTACACATAGTATTAATCCAGCATTTGATAAAGAAGTAGTACTTCGAAACGTCGTCATGCGTATTTTATATTAAATTATGAAAAAATTGTAAATATTGTTGTATTATTATAGATTGTTCGCTGAAAATTTATATATTCTTCATACCACTTCGTTAGAATTCTGTTATCTTTTTTCATATTTGTTATATCAAACAAATTCAATCTTTCATCAGTTTCTTCTTGAAGTGTGCATTGTAATTCATCATGAAAATTATTGAAACGTTCTAGTGAAATCTTAATATGATCTTTAGTTGCTATGATCAAACAATCATCAACATATCTTTTATATAATAAAATATATTCCTCAAAATCATTTATCACATATTCTCCCAAAAACTTCATAACTAATTGAGCAATACAACTAGGTAAAGAACTGCCCATGGCGATACCGTCAATTTGTTAAAACAATTCATTTTCATATTGAAAAAAATTTGTAAATAAGTGAATTCTGCTGGACAAAGAAATATTTTATGTTTAAATCGTTAGAAAATAGTTCAGGTTTTTTTCGAGAATATTTCAGTCTTCTCAGAGCTATATATTTCCTGTTCTGTAATAGTCTATAAGCATAATTATGACTGTGAATTAAGTTCGCTCTATACGAAAATATCGTGCGTGTTTTTATTTTGATTCGTTTTTCAAAATCAAAAAATGTTTTGAGCTGTTCAAGAGTGTCGAGTTTTATCGGAGTGTTTTCACTGTTCTAATTTGGACATATGACTCTAAAATGCATAGAAAAACCTTGAAACTCACTATTTATATCTTAAGTTTAGAGAATTTTCTAAGGCAAGACCACCTGTCGGGCCTGCCAATATTTTTCATAAGTATTTCAGTGCCACTGATAAAATAATATGGATAATTATTGATAAACCGACTGATTTGAAATAACTGAATGTGTTATATTTCCTCCGTCCAAGGGTGTCTCCTGGGTTCCACTCGAGATAAATAGTAATAAACATAAATATTGTATCACAAATATACAAGCACGTCCTTCAGAATTTTCGAAAATATTCACAATAAAATGTTATGCCGTACAAAGTTCACCGGGTCAGTTCGTTATCAAAATTTAAATATATCATTATACCAATCGATCAAGTGAGGCAAGTATTTCAACCTTGAATGATGAGTAATAAATATATGGTTATTGATAGAATTATCCATAACAACAATATTAATAATTTTTGATAATAATATTAATGTTTTGTTATTCAAAACTTGAGGTAAATTAATGATACTAGGAGGTAAATAATAACAATATAATTTAATAGTAAGTGTTTCTCATCTACGAATAAATTTCATTCTCATTGGGTTCTTCGTTCTGATTACCATGTCAATAGAGCAAGAAATATCTTCTATTTTATCCACCGGCTGTATAACGTAGCGTCTGAATATCTCCGTTAGTACACATTTTACTTCCATCATTGCAAATTTTTGTCCTGCAAAACGAAAGCGGTAATTTATATATAAAAGAAAGTCGTGTTAGTTACACTATTTATAACTCAAGAACGGCTGAACTGATTTGGCCGAAAATTGGTGGGAAGGTAGCTTAGAACCAGGAGTAGGACATAAAATTTTTATCACGTTCCCGTGGAGGTGACATAAAACGTGCTATAACAAAACGGATATACCACAACAAGAATAACATGTCGAAAGGCATTCTACATCAAATTCGTGTCAGTTCAAGAAATCCCGACCTTCAGATGAATGGGGAGATACATAATCGGGCTTTGATCTCATCATATGTGGTAATCTATTCGTCAGGTTGGAAAAAAAAGCGGGAAATCGTGAAATGAATGACGCATTTAATCGAGAACGGGAAAGTGAATATAATCACCAGGAATTAGATTTAGATTAATTTCAGCCACTGTTCGTGCGAGATCCAACATTGCGGTTGCAGTTACTTCTTGTGGAATAGCAGCCATATTGTTAGAAGGATGCCGTACGGCTAATTCAGCATTAAAATTGCCGTTAAATCGTATTACTCGTACTATTGAAGAACAAACTTTGAATATCGCACAACACTCTGCAATGGCCAAAGTTTTATCAGCATCTGAAATCACCATCTGTGATGAATGTACAAAAGTACATAAACGTGCAATGGAAGCACTTCACCGAACATTGAAAGATCTACGCAATGACTAGAGATGTTTTGGAGGCGCAATAATTTTACTGTCTGGAGATTTCTGCCAAATACTGCCAGTAATTCCAAGATCAACTGCTGCAGACGAAATAAACGCTTGCCTCAAATCATCGAATCTATGACGCTATGTAAAGAAACTTCAGCTGACAACAAACATGAGAGTTACATTGCTGAAAGATACATCTGCTGAAGATTTCTCTGAGATATTACTTACTATCGGTAATGGTCGAGAACCTGTCGGCAAATCGAGCGGACTGAAAAACCACAAAAATGATGAATGGTTGAGTGAGCGAGCAATTTTGGCGGCTAAGAATAAATATGTAGATGACTTAAACTTAATAATTCAGAATAAGATCATTGGTACACTGCATTCTTTCAAATCAATTGACTGTGTAACAAATGAAGATGAAGCCACCAACTATCCAATTGAATTTTCAAACTCCTTGGATGTGGGGGGCTTACTACCGCACAATTTACGACTAAAGGTTGACTCCGTAGTAATGCTTTGTAAACCAAAATTGTGCAACGGAGCGCGTTTGGTGGTAAGGAAATTGATGAACAATGTGATTTACACGACGATACTCAAAGGAAAATTCGAAGGTGAGGAAGTACTCATTCCTAGGATATCGATGATCCCAAACGACGTGCTGTTTGAGTTTACACGACTTCAATTTACGATTCTACTTGCATTCGCCATGATATCAAACAAATCACACGGCCAATCCTTAAAAGTTTGTGGTCTGAATCTAGAAAATCCATGATTTTTCCATGGTCAATTACGAGTATATGTGGCATGTTCACTGGTCTTTTGGATGGCAAAAGAAGACCATCTGCTTTTTTTGTTCTTGCACCTGATTATAAAACGAAAAATGCCGTTTATCACAAGATGCTTCACTGAAGAGTGGAACCCATGCACTAAAATACATGCCCAATAAAAAATCATTGAAATACTTGGTTTTTTAATTCACATTAATTATCCAAAACAGAAATTGACCTTGATAAAATCAAAAATCTGCTCATTCATTGCTTTTAAGGTGGAACAAAGTTCGCCGGGTCAGTTAGTTATTATATCTGAATATCATAATTTTGATTTCAATTGTAATTACTTCGAAGGAAAATTTTTACTAATCATTGAAACATTATTTTTAGTTGCAGGTAGTAGGATGGGAAAATTTAATGTCAAACCATCAATGAATTGAACACATTTAAAGAAAAGTCACTTAGGTTTCGCTTATCGCTTCGTGAAAAAATTTTTAATATATTCAGTGAAACTGGATACATAAATTGTTGGTGTTACTCCATCAATTCATAGATTACACTGGGGAACAATTCTATGGTGCCCGGTATAGAGTAGTGACTCAACAACTCCCAAAAAGCCGTATGAATGGTCAGTTGTGAAGTCTAGAAAAAAAGAGAGAATTCCAGCAAGCTAACCTCCGTTAACAGTGACAATACTATCGATTCTAAACACTCTGCCAATAACCCAGCAACAGAGTCACGCAGAACTTTGAAACCTATAATTGGCAGTACCAAATATAATGTATTAATTGCTGCTCCTGAAAAGTCACTGGCGTTTATACATGCTTCAAGACTGAGCCCGACAACGGAAGCGACCGAACTTGAAGATTATGTAAAAAAAAGTATACCGGGTGTCACATGCGACAAATTAAATTCGAGAAGACCTGATATCTACTCGTCATTCAAGGTGACAATACCTTTCGAATTTTTGGATAAGGCAATGAATCCGTCTTTCTGGCCAAAAGGTGTGGCGATCAAAAGGTTTTTTGTGAAGCGCAGACAAACAAAGTTCACTCCTTGATACCACCAAAACCTACTGAAGTAAATGTTGTCCACCAAAATGTACAGTCCATTGGAAACGCAGTGGACTTGATGAATTCAGAGCTGGAAGACATATCTAATCATATCAATTCTGATATCCACGTAGTCTGCGTCTCTGAACATTGGAAGTCAAAAACTCAAATCAAAAATTATAACCCTGACAATTAATCGTTGGCCAGTTGTTATTGTAGAGATGCAGGTGAACATGGTGGCTCAGCGATATACATAAAACAAAACCTTAGATACCTTCATAGAAATGATCTAGTGAAAATGTCACAAAAGGGAGTCATGGAGGTTGCCTCCATGGATCTAAAATGTGATAGTAGATACATTACCATAATATGTATTTACCGACCTTCCAGGAGATATAAAGCTGTTCTTTGTCGAATTTGAGAAATTATTAGGAGTCTTATATAATAGCGAAGCAATTATTTGTGGAGACTTCAATCTGAACTTCTTATTAAAAGACCAAAACATGTTAGAATTTGATGGTATCCTAAACTCATATGGCTTCCAGGCAACAATATCCTCTCCAACTAGAACAACTACAAGCAGTAGCACATGCATTGATAACATCATAACTAACATTATACCTTACAAAGCTGAGACTTTCAAAACAAATATATCTGATCATGAAACAGCACAAATTATCACTATTCAAAAACAACTAGAAGAAGTGAAATTTATGTTCAAAAGGATGTTATTTGATAATAATCTAGAAGAATTAAAACAAAGATTATCTGAAGTAGATTGGAATGTCGTAATCGATATTGATTCTAAAGAAGTTGATAATCAATGGAACAAATTCATTGAAGTTTTTACAAGAGAGTTTGAAATAGCTTGTCCCAAAAAAAGAATTAAATGTGGACGTAAGGGAAATAACAAAGCATATCTTACTGATGAAAAAACTCTACAATGTAAAAACGCCTCGATATAATGTATACATGCAAGCAGAAAAACAAGATCTTTGATACTGCTTACAAACAAGCTAAAAAGGAATATGACACTTTACTCAAATCCAGAAAATATGAATACTATGAAAAAATCATTTCAAACTCGGACAATAAAAGTAAAAGCCTCTGGAAAATGGTCAACAAAATCAGAGGAAAGGATAGCAGTAATAACGTACATGTGCCTGGAGAGTTGACGGATATCGCAGACAGATTTGTTGATTTCTTTTCAAGCTCATTCAAGATAAACACTCATACCTGCAGTTATGCATTGGAACATAATATACCACCAAATAGCGACACTTTTATCTTTGAAGCAGTGACAACTGAAGATCTAAAAGAAATTTGCAAACAACTCAAAAACAAGAAGAGTTGTGGAGCGGATGAAATCCCTGTTGTTGCTGTGAAAGGAAGCTTGGAGCCGATAATGGATATTTTAACTCACATCATTAACAACTCGCTGAAGCATGGGATATTTCCGCATCAGTTGAAGTCTGCAATTGTTGCTCCAATTCATAAGAAGGCAGAAAAGAGCTCAGTTGAAAATTACAGACCAATTAGTATTTTACCATCATTTTCCAAAATTTGTGAACTTATAGTCAGTAAGCAATAAGTAAAATTCTTCACTAAACACCACTTATTCTCTACAGCCCAGCACGAATACATCAAAGGTAAATCAACAGTAACAGCAATCTACCAATTCATTAAAAACATTTTGGATGCCCTTGATAATGGAGATGTTGTCATCGGCATGTTCATTGATTTATCGAAGGCGTTCGACAGTTTGGATCATGAATTAATATTACAGAAAATGTGGAGCTATGGAATAAGAGACTCTACACTAAAATGGTTCGAATCTTATTTATCATACAGAAGTCAGCGAGTGATTTTAAGAGATGGAGTAAAACAGGTATTGTCGAAAAGAGTACCAATAAATTTAGGAGTACCCCAAGGTTCAATACTGGGACCTTTAATCTTCATTATTTTCATAAATGACCTGAGTACTGGTTTGAGCAGCAAACATATCTCTGTCCAAAATTATGCAGATGACACGAGCATTGTAGCAAGAAGTGATGACATACTGAATTCGACTGAAGTTGTTGATATTACAATTCAGCGAGCTCAGCGTTGGTTCACCTCTAATCGACTACATATGAATGAAGAAAAAACTACTGCGACTTTTTTCAAGACAAGTCACTCTAGTATTACAACGCCTAAACTGTTTAAAACGAAGGATCGGGTCATTGAAACTCAAAACCCATCAAAATTTCTTGGCATATATCTTGATGAATCTATGAAATGGTTTGCACACATAACACAGCTGTGTACTAATCTCAGTTCTGTCTGCTTTTCTCTGTAAGTAATGGAGAAGTATTTTAATTGGTCCACATTGAAGGTGGTTTATCTTGCAGTCTTCGAATCAAGACTTCGATATGCTTCTATGTTCTTTGGAAATAGTAGCTTTATGAAAAATGTCAACGTTCTACAGAAAAGAGCGCTGCGTATCATTTTAAGATTGAAATATGATGCTTCCTGTAGAGGCAAGTTTAGAGAGATGAGCATACTTACAGCTACAGCCATCCATATACAGGAAAGTCTTCTTTTTGTTTTCAAAAATTACCAACAGTTCGAACAAAATACTACCAGTGCGTATAACACCAGAACAACTTTCTTGAAGTACCCTAAACATCGCCTTACGCAAACAGAGAAAGGACCAGAGTACTCATGCGTAAGGTATTATAATGATTTGCCCCTGAGTATAAGGTCGCAAAGAAACTTGAGTTAATACAAGTCGAGTGTGTTCAAGCTGCTTGTTAACAACGAACCCTATAATATTGGGGAGTTCTTTGACTATTGCCGTGTACTTGTGCGTGGAAAGACTATTCATATTTAGTGTTGCTTCAGAATTTACATGTTTAGACGCAATTTTCATTTCGGGGAGTTCATAATTTCTGTGTAATTCTCTCAATTGAAATGAATAAAATTATTATTATTATTATTATTATTATTATTATTATTATTATTATTATTATTATTATTATTATTATTATTATTATTATTATTATTATAAAGGGCTTATGTCAGAAACCCTAATTCAAAGAACAAGTAGACTTAAGCCCTTTATATTGTTCATAAGATCTCGATTTTCTGTACATTTTACAACATGAAAAAACATATTTTGACATAAGCCCATATACCGGGCACCATAGAATTTGTAACATAATTTCTACTTCTACATAATTTCTACATAAGTGACTTCGATTTTTAGTCTACAGTTGTTGCGCATGCTATAGTGGAGTGTTTGAGAATGTGGACAAAGGAACACGTGCTAAACTTCCGTTTGGTATACCAACGATTTGGCCAGAGTTCCAAGAGCACTCCAATGGTTTTTACTTTTGTATAAAAAAACTGCAGGATATAACAAAAAAAAAACAAACATAAAACAGATTATCCTAGTTATCCGTCAGCTATAAGCCTTGTGTCGCTTTCAGCTGAAATTCCAGTGTCAGTTTTTCAAGAATTAACCTCTTTAGAAATAAAGGAGATGAGTTTAGCGACGATCGAAGTGACCCCAGCGACAAAATTTTAAAGTTGACGATGATGCTGTTGATGACTTGATACGGATATGAGACTATCCAAAAAAGCGTCAGAACTTTGAGCATCAAGACTGCTAAAAAAACTTGTTGGAAGATGGAGCTGAAGTCACCTACTTTCGATCGAGAGAAAATGCATTTCCACAGTTCTTTCGAAGTGCTGATAGATTCGTGTATTGCCATAACATAGATGGTTTAATGAAAGAATTGAGAATTTTATTCTATAACGCAACTGAATGGCAATTGTTTATAGATAGCTCAAAACGTAGCTTGAAATGTGTTTTCCTCCACAATGGAAATTTATATAGTTGAGTCCCAATAGGTCATTTAGTTTCTTTTCATGAAGAATACGAAGAAATAGAGAAGGTCATTGACATGTTGAGACAGAAAAAACATTCAATTTCCGCCTTTGCATATAAAAATAGGTCTGATGAAGCAATTTGTTAGAGCTTTGTCAACTGAAGGGAACTGTATTAAGTATATCAATTCGTCATTTCCTAGCTTGTCATATGAGAAGGTAAGGGCTGGTATCTTTGATGGGCCACAGATTCGGCAACTTATTAAAGATGAAAGTTTCATTGAAACAATGACCAAACTTGAAAAAAATGCTTGGTTAGCATTCAAAAGTATTTTCAATGAATTCTTGGAAACACACGATCTAATATATCTTGCTAAATTTCCAGACATGGAGACAAGGTAGATGGGATGTCAGTATGATGACTGACTACTGTTGGAGCAACAAGCGAGAATGTCCCCAGAATGAACATTCTAGGAAAAGTTATAAGCGAAAATGTTTACCCTAATATCTTTTTTTGATTTTTTTATAAACACAATTCAACTTTTAATATTATATTAACCTTTGTATGAATGAAATATTCTAATATATTTGGTTAGTACCCACTTTATTTTTCTCTGTATGCCCATTTTGTATGACTTTCAGGGTGAAGAGAGGGTATCCTGTAGTTTAAAAATTTCACGTGATAAAGAAAAATTGATAACATTATTGAATTCAGAGACCAAAATTCAGTCAAAAACAAGTCACAGGTCTAAGAGAACAAAAGTGCGGTCTCCCAATGTCATAGATGCATACATTAATGAATATTCCATGAAACGAAAGGAAATTTCATCGAGAGTTAAACATAATCTTCAATAGAGCGATTAACAACGGGTATTCCATAAAATTTATCCTCAACGAAAAACAGAAATCACTCTCATCAGAAGTAATTTACACAAGAATTGAAAATAGAGACCGTTTTCGGTTTTTATTATTTAGTCCGGAAACTACCGGATGAAATGACAGACATTTTAAAAAGCTAGTCTCCTAAAAAACAGAAAATACATTAGGAAATTTTATGAAATTTGCGAAGATAGATCTGAGAAGGGATCTAATTCGGGTGTCTATAAGTTGACCAGTGAATATGGGAAATTTCAGGTAGCATACTTGATATAAGAACAAGGGAATACCTAAGAAGCTACTGAAACAAAAAATGAGATTCTGCATTGACAAACCTTTGTATCAAAAAAATAAAAATAATTTCAACAACAATTACGAGATCATACACGTAGAAGAAAAAGGCTTGAAACTTTTGTGGAAATTAATAGATACAAGAAAACCAGTTGAGCACTCAACAAACAACAGAAAGTTAACAAGTCCTCACTACCACTAAACCATAAGTTAACGTATAGTATTTAAATGAAAATAATTCTTTTTTGTACTTTTTCAGTAGGCAATATACCCGTATATAATATTTTTCCAATTCTCAAAATGTGTTCATATTTCATCAATCGTTTGGTTCCAAATGTTTTCATGTTATTACCTATACAATTCCTGGGTCCAGCACTGAAAGGAATATAAGCGTATGGATGTCTGTCGAGACAATTTTCTTGTAAAAATCTATCGGGATCAAATTTCAACGGTTCGGGATACAGGTCTGGTTTTCTATGCATATCGTATATACAAATTATTGCAGAACAACCTTTCGGTATAACGTATCCATTTTTCGTTGGGATATCTTCGCTCACTTTTCTTGATATGAGAGGTACACTAGGATAAAGTCTGAGAGATTCTTTTATGCATCTTTCCATATATTTGAGTTCTTGAAGATCATTATTTGTGGGTTGTCTGTCATCTTCACCGAAAACTGAAAGTATTTCTTCATAGATATTTTCCTATAAAAAAGTTGCCTCAAAATCAGTCACATTTACTGATATAGTGTTTCAGTTTTTTTCTTACTTGACATTTCTGGTTATTAGCTAGCAACAGCAGAGTGAAGGAAATGCATACGGCAGTAGTATCATGGCCCTGAAAAATTAAGAACTATATATAAACCGTTTTGGGCCACTTCTCAAAAAAAAATTTTGGTATAACATAGTCTCGTGGCGAACGTAACATAATCAGACATCATACCCGCATGGATGTGATGAACTTCATTTTAGCAATGAATGAGCATTTTTAATTTATGTATGAATACGTTAATATTTTCTTAATAAAATCAGTTCCACATCAGTAGTCAACTCATTCACCTGACAAGGAGTAGGCAGATTGAGGCCTTGTCAGCACCGAAACCCTTTCATACCGATTTCCAGGAATCGGGAGAATTGAGCCTTAAATTGGTTGCCCATCACTTGGCAACTCATCAACCCCTTGACAAGGAGTAGGCAGATTGAGGCGTTTTCAGGGGCATTTGCTTGTTGGGCCATAGCACTCCACATTTTCAAACACAAATGTTCAAAACCATCAGAAAACTTTTCTCAAAATCGCGCTTGAAAATTTTGACTTCTTAGATTCTCGTCAGCAAATTTTCACCAAGCTGGATTGAAAGTTGGTCTTCTGTTATTGAGAGTGAACTTTATCGAAAATTGAAGCTGCGATAGAATCAGTCAACCATAAAAGATAATTCTTCTTCGAAACAGATCAATCAGTTTCTTGTTTTCATATTTCGTGTTTATTTGTGGAATTGAAAATGAATGGAAGAATATGTGAAAAGTACAGCTACCGAGATTTATGAAACGGTCTTTTTATAGCAAAATTAGTGGGTAACAAAATTTATTTTTATTCTAAGAAGTCTTGGCTTTTCGAGATGTTCACCATAATTGAAGAATATTAATTAATTTGTAACTATATTGCGATGCAAAAACAACCGAATGGAATGTTTCTACGCAAGCACGCTGGGGAAATAATGAGAAAATTATGTCCGTCTGAAAAAACCGAGTTAGGTACATATTCCAGTTTTGAAAGCGATATGAATAGTTTGAGTAAATATAAAAAATTGCCAAGATATTCATTTTTTTCTAAATCCCTCACCTGTTTCATTGAAGCCAATTTGTTCATCTCATAAATACAAATAACTAGCTCGAAAATATTTTACATATTTCTTCTAGTTCATAATAATCAACCTCTCTCAATAATGAACAATGAGAGTGCTCGTGTATCAGAAGTGTTGTTAACAGTAGAAAGTGACGCTTTGAGCCAAAAAAATTGTTACGTTATTTATGGCCAATCCGTTTGGAACTTTGGTCAACGTTTTGCAGCTCCTAAAAGTAGGGCCAACAATATAGACCGCGATTTGATGTAAAGTTATTTTAAAATGACATCGAAATACACCCATACCAGAACCGCAAACTGAACCTTGAGAGCGTACATATCATCTTCCCTCAATAAGTCCAAATACAGACAACAACAAACGCGAACAAACGTGTAGCCTAAAATGTTGCGACTTCTTTCAGAGGTTGTTTGTATTTCTCCGTTTTTCTTCTTGTGTTTCCACCTCCAGGTTCCTACAACTAGAACTTGGCTACGCCATTCTGAGGAGAGCCAATAATCTCGAAACACGTGTCAACGGCTGCTACCAATCTACGGGATATGCTTATAATTTTTATGGTCATTTATATATATATATATATATATATATATATATATATATATATATATATATATATATATATATATATATATATATATATATATATATATATATATATATATATATATATATATATATATATATATATATATATATATATATGTATACATTATTCTTGAAATTAGTTGGTGTTTGGTCTTTTAATTTGGAAAATAATTGGGAGACTGTCAATATATTGTAGTTAGATATTCTTATATAAGGGATCAGTTTAAATAAAGTTACTATTTTTTGTGTTAGTTGGTTTATATTAGGTATTTTTCGGTATTTTATAATATGTTCATCTGTGTTCTCTGTAAGGGCTTTCATAGAAGTTGGAATTGTATATAAGGTTTTTAGGTACGTGTTTGGGGTATCCATTATTTATGAACATGTCATAAAGTTTCTTAAGGTTGTTTCGTAGAAACCTCTCATCACTTATATGGAGTATTCTATTTTTCATGGCTATTACAGTATTTACTTTTGATTTTTAGGATGGTTTGAGTGGTAATTAAGAAATCTTTCCGATGCAGTTGTTCTTTCAGCAATCTAGAATGACACTACCATTATTTAGTCTGATGACTTTTGTATCCAGAAATGGCACACTCTGCTCTATTTCAGTCTCCATCGTGAATTGTGGATTGACGTAAAATGAATTAAAGATCTCCAGTGTTGAATTTTCACTTTTTTCCGGAATTGCACAAATAATGTCGTCGACGTATTTATATATAAAAGGCAGAGGATATGGTAGCTTAGGAATAACTATTTTTAGATGGTGATCCAAGACTACTTTTGCTAGAATATTGCTTATAGGGGATCCTATTGGAGTGCCAAAAATTTGTCTATAATGGTTGTTGTTGAAACAGAAAAACGTATTATTAAATATAAATCGAATTAAAACGAAGAAGCCTTTTTGGGGGAGCGAGGTGTGTCTTTCAATATTCTTCCATTTCAATCCTAAAATGCTTATCACTAGATCCAATGGTATATTTGTAAACAAAGATAGTACGTCCAGGGAAACTGACACATAGTTTTCTGGTAATCTAGAATTTCGTTTTGCATTGACAAAGGAAAATGTGTCCTGGATATTAAGGTCATCATCATCCTCCCCAAAAAGGCTTTTTCGGGGAGGATGATGAAAAAGCTTTTTCCACCTTGCTCTCCCAAGAAGGCTTTTCTGTTTCAATTTGATTCATATTTAATAATACGTTTTTCTGTTTCAACAACAACCATTATAGACAAGTTTTTGGCACTCCAATGGAATCCCCTATAAGCAATATTCCAGCAAAGTTAGTCTTGGATCACCTTCTAAAAATAGTCTTTCCTAAGCTAACATATACTCTGCCTTTTATTTATAAATACGTCGACGACATTATTTGTGCAATTCCGGAAAAAAGTGAAAATTCAACAATGGAGATCTTTAATTCATTCAACGTCAATCTACAATTCACGATGGAGACTGAAATAGAGCAGAGTTTGCCATTTCTGGATACAAAAGTCATCAGACTGAATAATGGTAGTATCATTCTAAATTGATATGAAATGAGAACTGCATCAGAAAGATTTCTCAATTACCACTCAAACCATCCTAAAAATCAAAAAAATAAAACTGTAATACCCATGAAAAATAGAATAGTCCATATAAGTGATGAGAGGTTTCTACGTAACAACCTTAAGAAACTTTATGACATGTTCATAAATAATGGATACCCCAAACACATACTCAAAAACCTTATATACAATTCCAACTTCTATGATGGCCCTACAGAGAACACAGATGAACATATTATAAAATACCGAAAAATACCTAACATAAACCAACTAACATAAAAAATAGTAACTTTATTTAAACAGATTCCTAATATAAGAATATCTAACTACAACATATTGACAGTCTCCCAATTATTTTCCAAATTGAAGAACCAAACACCAACTAATTTCAAGAAGAATGTAACTTTTGAGAAACCATGCTTAAAATGTGAAGGTACATATATCGGCCAAACAAGTCAGTGGCTTAAACAACGTATAACCCAGCACAAAAGTGACTGCCGCTTAGGTATCATGCACAAATGTACAACACCAAAAAAGTGCAGGACATGGAATTGATTTTTCAAACGTGAGATTTATTGACCATCACAACAATTACAAAACAACACTATTCCTAGAAATGTGTCTTATTCAAAGAAGAGAAAATTGCGTGAATTTTAAATCGGACACCGGCCAACTAAGTAATATTTATTGCAAAATCCTAAGTAATATACAGCTCAACTCCACCGTGCAACGAACCATACATTAACATCCTCTACTAACTAGTCACACAGATGCAAACTCAGTCGTACTGCATCCATTGAATGTTGTGTTCTTATTTTGATATTTCGATACTCTAGACCTGTAAGTTTTAATTTGTTTGTTTATGTTTTTAGAAATTGTGATTGAAATGATTTCATTCTATTTTTAGTGTACTTCTGAAGAAGTCACAAATTACGTGACGAAATATTGAGTGAACCAGAAAATAAGAGTTTTTAATTTCCTGACAGACCGCATTTCTGAAAATTCCTTTATATCAAATATACATATACATATATATATATATATATATATATATATATATATATATATATATATATATATATATATATATATATAGTTAAGAAATTTACGGTATTTAGCGTAAGTTTTACGATGCTTGTTTTTGTAACAGCCGTTTACATATGTTTCAAGCTAATTGGCTATCATCAGAACGGCGTAGTTCAAGTTATTAGATGTTCAAGCTTGAATGTTGATCGAAAAAAAAGACACAGAACAAAACAACACAAAATTCCACGTGAGGAATCTACATCATTTAAGGTTTAAATTGAGTATCTTGGGTACGAGCTATTACGACTCTATTTTTAGACTGAATCAATGTATACCTGCGATGAGATATTTATACCTTCTAGAAATTTTGTACCGACATTAAGATAAATTAAGAACACGGTTTATCAGGTTGAAAATGGAGCTGAAAATGGAGTTGAAAACGGCTTACGGTTACGGTTACAAAAACAAGCAAATAAAAATAAATAAAGTGAATCTCAGGTCAATACCGTAAATTTCTTAACTCCATTTTCAACCTGATAAAGCTTGTTCTTAATAAATATATATATATATATATATATATATATATATATATATATATATATATATATATATATATATATATATATATATATAATAGCATATACTTACTTCAAACATGAACGTGTCCACTTCTTCTCTAATGCCATTATCATCAATATCTTCCCCCTGTTTCTGAGCCAATAGCAGCATGTCTAACAGAGCCACTTGTTTTCTTTTGGCAATTGTAGTATTGGTATTTTCATTTTCAAAATATCTTTCGGATTGTAATTTTCGTTTCTCTATAACTTTGTTTGAGAAGTTGTGAAGTATATCGATAATCCTCTTCTGCCTCCAGTAATCTCTCGTGAAGAAAAATATGTATTCCGCCAATTTCCAGCTTCTTGTGATCCTATCAAAAACAATATATCCCATATCATGAATACTGTTACGATATTCATCAGCATCTTTCATACTGCTCAAACGTACTCCCATGGAAGTTTCTAGAATAGAGACACATAATTTTTTTAAAATTCCATCTATCGTGTTACATGAATAGAATATGTCTCAACAAAAAAATTCATATATTAATACAAGACTTCTTCCAATTCAATCGCTATGGAGAGTTTTCAAGGACCAAAATGCTTACTATATTTATGGGAATTTTATAACGGGTGATTTTTTAAGCGTGGTTTCTTTGAAATTGAGTGAAACACTCAATTTGCATAATATAATCAAAATTGAAATTGATAACTCGGCCTTTGCCATTTACATTTTAGAGATAACTTCATGTAAATGTTGTCCGCGGCTACGTATCAAATGGTCCCTTCGGAAGATCCAATTTTGCTTCACTTTTTCGAGCATTTCGCCTTGTATCCCACGAATTACGCCTGTTATGTTATCCTGTAAGGCTTCAATCGTGTTCGGCTTGTCCACATACACTAACGACTATACATAACCCCACAAGAAATAATCCAGAGGTCAAATCGCATGATCTTTGTGGCCAATTCACAAGGCCAACTCGAGAGATAAGCTGCTCACCAAATTCATCCTTCAACATGTCCATTGTTTCACGAGCTGTGTGGCATGTGATACCGTCTTGATGAAACCACATGTCAACCAAGTTCAACTCGGCCAACTGGGGCAAAAAAAAGTTGCGTATCATAGCTCGATATCGTTCGCCGTTGACGGTAACGTTTCTTTCACGGTCGTCTTTGAAGAAAAGTGGACCGATGATGCCACCAGCCTATAAACCACACCAAACTGTCGTTTTTTCGGGATGCATCGGCAATTCTTGTATGTCATGTAGCTGTTCATCACTCCAGATGCGACAGTTTTGTTTTTTACATATCCGTTAAGCCAGAAATGAGCCTCATCGCTGAACACAATTATTCGATAAAACAGCGGATTCTCATTAAGCTGTTCGAACGCCAACTCACCAAAAATTAGACGTTGTGGTAGCTCATTCGGCTTCAATTCTTGCAGAAGTTGAATATTATAGACTTTCAAACCCAACTCAACATGTGGTTGAGTAACACATACCCAATTGCTGAGAATGGCGACGAATTGACATGTCACGATCCTCATTTTGAAGGTTTCTATATTTAACAATATGAATTTGTCAACATGTTTCGAGCGTGAGCTCATTTTCAAGACTGAATATCATTGAATATATTCAATCTTGAAAATGACCTCACGCTCGAAACATGTTGACAAATTCACATTGTTGAATATAATCGTGAAACATTAAACCAAGAGTTTAATTCAATTCAATAAGTTGAAAGTATTTGTTATTATCATTTTCTCAATTATCAAGACGTCAAAATTATTGTATGATACGACAATGACCCCATTGAAAATTTTTCTTCAAAATTGGCACGTTGAGCATAAAAGTAAGACACCCCTGCCCTGAATGAGTAATAATAATCAGTATAGAATTATATTTGCTTCGTTTCGTTCGATAAAACTATGGTACCAAAAAGTCTCAAATTTAATTTTCCATCTTGTTTTCATATATTACAATCATTCCTAGATAGTGTCTTTTTTTGATCTGAATATAATTGTTCCCGTCTTTCGTTTGAAGTTGCTCAGTCTAGATCTCTAACACTTTTCAACATTATGTATCAATTAAGTTCTGTAGTGAAATGTTTCCTTTATATTTGAATACATTTTTCGAACTACATTATCTAAATTGTATTGATCCCTATGGCACTGTAGTTTTCCATCTTTCCACGAAGCTAGTGGTGTGTTAAATAAATAAACGGAATGTTATTTTATCTCCTTCTTTTTTCTGCTTAAATTAATAGAGTTCGTCGCAATCATGTGAATAATAACCTTCAGATTAAATTTTTTTTCGATCCGATCATAAGTCAATAAAACCAAATGTATTCATCAGCTTAAAACAAATTAATCTTGTTGAGAACGGTATTTCTAATCGTGAATTTTCAGAACTTGCGTATGAGGATAGGAGGAGACGAATGACGAATGCACTTTTGAAAGTTGTAACTGCTTGACTATTTGAAATGCAATCACCCTTTAGTGCACATTAGTTCTAAAGTCCTCCTACAATTTCCTCAACATCGACTCTCTCAGAAAAATTACCAGATTTCAGAATGAAATTATATTGAATATAACTTAAATTCAAACACTTGAACTTATGATTTACACTTTATTGACTACATAGCATGACGCGTTTCGTCGTTACAAACGACTTCTTCAGATGCTTACAGAATAATAACAACATTTTAAAAAATACAGGTATATATATCAGGGAATTTTGTTGTTCTATGGTTTTGGTTTTACCTAAGATATTCCATTCTGAGAAATAATTTCTATTACCTGAAAAGGTTCAACAAGGGTGAATTGTTTAATTCTATCTATTCATTGAGCAAGTTTCCAGAATTTTTAAGCCGATTTATTTCCACTACTTCCCAATAATCTAATTGACTACTTCTCTCTATATTATGTAGAATTTTGAAATTCGTATCAAAAGTATGGTTTTCTGTTAATAAATGGTTAGCATAATTCGAATTACTTTTATTATGGGCGAAGCTATATTTATGTTCTTGTATTCTAGTACCGAAATTTCTACTAGTTTTACCTATATATATATATATATATATATATATATATATATATATATATATATATATATATATATATATATATATATATATATATACATATATATACCGGGACATGTTCCACAATTCAATTGGTAAACACCTGATTTGTCTTCTCTTTTAATTTTGTTTTTATTGTTCTCAATGTGTCTCGATAAATTTTTGTTCGTTTAAACAAATTATGAAACAACAACACTTTATCGAGCAACGAACAACAATTTATCGAGACACATTAAGACCAATAAAAACAAAATTAAAAGAGAAGACAAATCAGGTGTTTACCAATTGAATTGTGGAACATGTTCCGGTATATATATATATAGGTTAAACTACTAGAAATTTCGGTACTAGAATACAGGAACATAAATATAGCTTCGCCCATAATAAAAGTAATTCGAATTATGCTAACCATTTATTAACAGAAAACCATACTTTTGATACGAATTTCAAAATTCTACACAATATAGAGAAGTAGTCAATTAGATTATTGGGAAGTAGTGGAAATAAATCGGCTTAAAAATTCTGGAAACTTGCTCAATGAACAGATAGAATTAAACAATTCACCCTTGTTAAACCTTTTCAGGTAATAGAAATTATTTCTCAGAATGGAATATCTTAGGTAAAACCAAAACCATAGAACACCAAAATTCCCTGATATATATACCTGTATTTTTCAAAATGTTGTTATTATTCTGTAAGCATCTGAAGAAGTCGTTTGTAACGACGAAACGCGTCATGCTATGTAGTCAATAAAGTGTAAATCATAAGTTCAAGTGTTTGAATTTAAGTTATATTCAATTATAATGGATTTACATCAAGTAAACGCCAACACTATTAAATATTGAAATTATATTGTCAAATTTTTGTGTGAAACAATGACAAAATATAGGTGTTTAGAGATCTCGAAATTTCGATGTGATCATAGTTCATTGAAGTCAGTAGTCTGTGACAATACCGTTTCTTAATTTCAGAATAAAAAATCGCATTCAATAAAATTTCTCCCGAAAATGATCGAAACTAACTGACATTCAGATTATTCGACTGGAACACCAAGTATATATTATAAAATTTCAATAACGTATGGGTGATCAATTCCAATTATATACATGGTAACTTGAAAGGTTTGTTCAAGGTTACATACCGTAACCTTGAACAAAATATTGAATATGCTTAAATATTAACGATAACTTACCACATATCGATTCTAATGTAAAATTAGATACTATCGGAAGAATATTCGTTTCTTCGTTTAAGTGATTCTCTATGATTTCTACCATATGTCTGCTTTCACGATTGAAAATATTCAAAAATTGTTGTAAGATACTGAAATGAAATGTTGAGGTCAGCATTTTTCTTCTTGAATGCCAATGCTGTCCTGAAATCGAAAAGATTATAAAAAATATGATTTTACATACGTTTACGTCAATATATATATATATATATATATATATATATATATATATATATATATATATATATATATATATATATATATATATATATATATATATATATATATATATATATATATATATATATATATATATATATATATATATATATATATATATATATATATATATATATATATATATATATATGTATATATGTATATATATATATATATATACCTGAGATTTACGTTGCTTGTTTATTTGTACCAGCTGTTTACATATGTTTCAAGCTAATTGGCTCTCATCCAGAAATTGAAACATATGTAAACGGCTGTTACAAATAAACAAGCAACGTAAATCTCAGGTAAATACCGAAAACTATTAACTCCTTTTTCAGCCTGACAAACATTGTTCTTAATTTATATATATATATATATATATATATATATATATATATATATATATATATATATATATATATATATATATATATATTTTCTTGCGGCGAAAGACTCTTTGCATGGAATACTGTATACAACATTTGATTTGGATAAAAGATCATCTTTATCCTTAAGTTTTGAAAAAATAGATTTCAAATGTTACATTAGTCAAAGACTGCAACAAATGTTGCATTGGTTAAAGTGCCACAAAACTTCAATAAAGAGTCACCATACATAAGAGCAATAAAAGAAGTTTCAAAAATACATGTGCTTAGATGGGAACACAGAAGATAATCAACCTGACTATGACAACATTACTATATTAGATTCAGAAACCAATTATAAAAAGAGAACATTTATGGAAATGGTGAGAATATCTCAGTGTGAAAATCCTATGAACTCAAGGCGAGATATTGACTCTCTGAGCACAATGTTCTCATATCTAATATCTTTGGAAAAAGAAGAGGGTCTAATAACAGTTACTTTTGGCTCATGAAAAGGCGTAAGTAAATTTTTTGTTTTCTTTCGTGGGATGTCTTTCGATATTGCCATCATAAAAAGGTTTTGCTCCGGTAAAATTTGTGAGAAAACACGGAATCAAAGAGTGTTAATTCCACTCGAGTATATAATAATAACCTGTAATCCACTCCGAGTTCTGAAAACACTCCAAAACATCTATAAATATTGTAAATTATATTACATAATAGATATATATATCATCATCATCATCATTACCAAGCTCTGTCCGTCCACTGCAGAACGGAGGCCTACCCCTGTCTTTGCCAAGATTCTGTATCGGCAGTCTCTCTCTTCCAGGAAATGCTCAGCCAATCCACAAGCTCCTCATTCCATCGATCGTGAGGGCGCTTTCTTGGTCTTACCCTGTCTCTGGGCTTCCAATCACCAACCACAGCTGACCAACGCTCATCTCTTGTTCGGGCTAGATCGCCTGCACATGTTCACTTTGACTTTTTTACACACTTTTCGACATTCTTCATCTTTGTTTGACCTCTTTTCAAGCTGCAGCGTATTCTATCTCGTATGGTTAAACCTATCATGTTTATTTCTATACTCCGCTGGGTTGTTCGAAGCTTCTGGATGTGAGGAGATTTCAGGGTCCAAGTTTCGCTGGCGTAGGTCATCGCTGGTATTACGCATTGGCCAAACCCTTTGCTCTTTAAGGATAGTGGCATATCTTTGCATGATCTCCGGTGTAATATCCCCGTTTCCCGTGACTATCTGTCCCTGATATGTGTAAGACGATGCCATTTCTCCGTCCACCTCCATTTGTTTTTGCGGTGTTTATTTCCAGACCTATTTCCTTGCTCGCGATCTTCAGTTCATTGATGCTCTCTTGAAGATGGGTTGCATCGTGGTAGAACAGGACTACATCGTCAACGAACCTCAAGTGACTAAAATAGCAGCCATTTAGCTTGATTCCTTTCTCGCTCCAGTCCAGCTTCTGGAACTTCCAAAGCAGCTGAGAACAGCTTTAGAGAAAACAGGTCTCCCTATCTGCCGCCTCTCATTATTGGCAATTTTTCCTAGTATTTGTCTATTTTGATGGTTGCTGTGGCATGTTCATTTATATTCTGGATCAGCTCGTTATAGCAAATGGTATTCCTATCCTCAGTAATGAGTTGGTTGCAGCTAGAGTTCTAAGCAGGCCAAATGCCTTTTTTTAGTCAATAAATGCCAGATATAGAGGAATTGCATATTGTTTCATCTTGATACCACTTCGCGGATGGTGAAAATCATCGTACTGTATGACTTCCTGAAGCCTGCCTGTTCTATTGGCTGATATGAGTCCAGTTGTCCCAATAAGCGGTTAGTAATTATCTTCATTGAAACTTATCGTAAAGTAAACTTATGGGTCTGTAGTTCCTCAGGTCCTCCGCATCCCCTTTCTTATAGAGCAAAATCATGGACGCGTTGTTCCACGGGGGGGGGGGGTGTTGAATGTTTCTGTTTTTCACTGTCACTGAAGAGCCCTGATAGAATGCGGTGAAGTATTGGACCCCTTGACTTGATAACGTCCACTGTGAGATCGTCCTCACCTGAAGTGGTGCCGGATTTCAAGGATTCAATTACAGATCTCGTTTCTGATGCCAGAACTTCCTCTCTCTTATCCGATATCATCTCAATATGATTATGGTTGTCGCTGTAGAGTTGTTTGTAGAACTCAGTGACGGCCTTAATAGAATTTCGGATTTCTTTGGAATTCTGTATCTTCTAGTCCTCAGTGAAGATCTCATTTTTCTGCATTTATATAGGAGTGCTTTCGTTTCTCTGGTCAAGAGAGCAGCGGGCCTTCGCAGTCGAGAGCTTCTTTTCTAAGAAGCTCTCGACTGAGAGCTTTGAAACTACGCAAACAAAATTTGAGGCTACGCAACGTGCCTTCCGCTCTCGCTTTGAAATTCCTGCTCACAGACTCGTTCCTGGTCGTAATTCGATTCTGTCGTGAGTTAACTCATTTCGGGAGTGTGGAAGTGTCGCTAAACCCAGAAATGGACTTCAACGGACCATCAGAACTCCGGAACACATCGAAAGAGTGAAGCAGTTAGTTGTGCGTTCTCTCCGGCGTTAGGCTCGCAAACACGCAGCTGCTATGGGAATTTCTGACATCACAGTTCGACGAATTCTCCATAAGGGCCTTCAATTTCATCCCTATAAATTGGCTGTTGTGCAAATTTAATGCATGTGAAATGCTGGTAGAAAACCTGCGTAAAGACGCGGTCGTTTTTTTCAGTGACGAGGCTCACTTCCACATTTCCGACTGCGTCAACAACCAAAACATGCGTTATTGGCGTGGTGTATATCCACGTGAGCTTCACCAGAAGCCATTCAATTGTGAGCAAGTTACTGTCTGGTGTGCGATGTCGGTAATGGGAATAATTGGTCCTTATTTTTTTGAATAAACCGAACGCGCAGTTATCGTAAAAAACGATGGAGGTCGTTATTTCAGGATGGAAAACGATCAATGAATTTTTGCTTCAAGACTCCCCGACCGAAATGAATCGTTAGAGGCGATTTCAGAAGATGAAACCACAGCACACACATCACGAGACATGGGGTTATTTGAGATCTCTGGTTAATGTCGATGGACTGCGGACCATCTATAAATAATATAGCCCACCTCAAAAACAACATTCGCGACGCCTTTGCCAACATTCCGATTGATATGCTGCTAAGAGTGGATACGAATTTCAAAAATTGACTTCATCACGCGCAATGGAGTTCGCCATCTATCCGATGTCATGTTCAAGACTGCATGAAAAAAATTAGGATATTGTATTCTCAAATAGAAAAAAATTGAAAACAATAATTGAAGTACTTTTGTTTCTATTGACCTTTCAAATAAGTGAGTTTTTCTGGCGCACCCTATATATATATATATATATATATATATATATATATATATATATATATATATATATATATATATATATATATATATATATATATATATATATATATATATATATATATAGATATATATATATATATATATATATATTTCGAAAGTTTTTAGCAATAACAGGCTTTTTTTTTGTTGATATGAAAAACTTCATTTTTGTTGACGTTTCGTTGTTATATTACAACTTTGTCAAAACTTATGAATAAAAAGGCCTGTTATTGCTAAAAACTTTCGAAATAAAATATTTTAAACAGGCAATAAATCAATTTCAAGAAATATATATATATATATATATATATATATATATATATATATATATATATATATATATATATATATATATGTATGAATATACATAAGCGCACAACGTGACTGTAACCTTCACCAGAACAACAGCTCAGTAGAGTAATATTTTGTAGCAGAATATAAACCCTTCATAAACTTTCCAATGTTTCAAGATGGATCAATAATAAAATCATCCACTTGTGCAATATGTAAAAGCAACACTTTTATTTCCATTCTGTATAGAAATAAAAAATGTCCTGCTATGTGCTCAGCTTTAATATCCGTCAATTGTTCAGATTGTAAACATTTATTATTGAATATTTATGAATAATTGGAAATAGCAAAACTCCATCTGATGGACTTTTGAACTGGGACAGATGGTCACAGTGAAAGTATTATTCATAACAAGGTGAGATGAGATCGTCAGCTTTCATCAGAACATGAGTAGGTGTTCATTAAACATCCAAGAAAAATTCAAGAGGTTATCTGAAAATTTCTCATCATAACCTACCTGAACTTGTGAGTAAACCATTTCCAAGCCAAGGTCGCATTGTATTATATAGTATTGATTTTTCATTATTAGCTACACCTCCCATGAGTTTCTGTAAATAACAATTTCATAGTAAAACAATATGTAAAGTCTAGAATTTCCAAATGATAAAAGTAATGGTATGTCACACTATATCCCAAAATATTTTATTGACGTTCAATCAAATTAAATTCTCTCAAATCAGAAAAAGGTATATAGCAGAGCGTTTCTATTCAACAAGCAATAAGTTTTCTGACTCGGTTTTATAAATTATTGAGGAAAATAATCACACAAAAACTTAAATAGCCAAATTCGATACCCATCATCCAATCTCACTAGCATGATTCTCCAAAACCACAGTACTTTCAAACTCTTCAAACGTTGCTTTGGGAGGAATGCAAGAAATATAATATACTTCTAAAATGGCATCCGTTGATTATATCAAGGTTCAATTCTATCAAGCAATAGACAGTCTTGCTCAGATCAAGTGAATATAAAACTTCTATAGCAAATGTATGGGAAAATCACCAAGCAAATACATTTATTCGAGTAATTTAACTCGACCAAGTGTATACTGGAAGGGAATATCAACAAGGGTTGAAATCCCTTCCATAGGGAGAAATGGATGGTTACTGCTTGTGCCATATCAGATTTTTCAATGGCTTCTGAGTGATTACAAGCAGTAAAGTGGAAGAACTAGCGGTCATGCGAAAAGAAGATAGAACCAGAGAAAATTGGCATGATGATGTATTCAAATAAAACAGCGTGATGACTGAAAAAGATATAGAAGTGGACATAGCTATACTTTGAAACGAGGTAATGAAAGAATCATTCTTGGCGAACAGCATGAAAATTGCTGAAACTACAACAAGCACGAATTAAAACACAGTCCAGATGCATCAGGACGTAATTGAAAGTTTTCAAATATCTCTAATGAACTTTTCTCATTCCTTCTACACAATAGGATTCGGTCTAGTCCAGAACGTAGATAATTTTTGAACCATTCTAGAACCTCTATAGTTTCTCCTCGACCAGCAAGCTTTTGTTACTTTCTTGATCTTCAGACATCTTGTGAGTATTCCATCTACTATGTTTAGCATACTGTATCAGCCCACCTTCATACTTCTCAGATTACTTATCTTCTTGTCATACCCTCATGTGATACATTTCGGAAGTAAATGTCCACGTTTCACTTTTATGTCAGTTGGTCAGATATTGGGTACCATGTTCACAACAATATTTTCAAGGCTGTGTTGCTGCAGATGAGATCGGGTTATCCAAATATCACTAAAATCAGCTCCAAAAACTATAAGGACTATCAGATTCATCGTCTTCAACGAATTAAAGCGGTAGCAGAAGATAATGATGCAAAATTCAAGTGTAGCATTGGATGTATCAGATTTTACAATAAGATGTGTTATCTGACCTTAGTTCAAATTCAATTTCTTTGACGTGTGCAGTGTCGTGAGCATCTTCAAATATACCGCACCAATGCTATATTCGGTTCTTGGAGTACAACCTAAAAGTGAAAAGTAACTACTAATCAACATTACGTCCTTATATTTCGTAGAGAAACTTGACTATTTGACATTTCGTAAAGTTGCCTGTAAGATGGAACATCCCATTTGAAATACACCATAGAATATTCGAGGAGAATTTGAAGCTCGATAACAGAATTTTCGAATATATCTTCAGTTTTCTTGTTGAATTTTTCAATATACTGATGAAATTCATTAAAATGTCCGTTGATTCACGTATGAAGTATACCTACCTCTATATCTTCAGGATCATGAACCCAAATGGTTGGAAAAACGAAAAGCCATGCACGAAATGTTCCAATTGAAAAATATTCTCTGACATTTTCCCTCACTGCATTGAAAATTTCCTCTGTAAGTTGAAAAAAATTAACTGATATGAATATGGAATATAGCACTTCATTGAAGGAATGAACATCATGTTAAATAGATTTCAATTTATGAATTTCATTTATAAATTCCATTGATTGAGTTGACGAAAGCGTTTGAACTACGATCAGCTTGGGGAATGCTGTTGGTCATTCTAGTTGAGTTAACTTAACTAATAAGAGGCGAGAGATTAGTAAATTCAAATTATGCAAATGAGTGCACGGTATTTATTCAAAAAACAAAATTGAAGCATGTAACCTTCACTCGCGTTTGAAATAAAACTTCGTTGGCATTGAGAAGTATGATGAGCAATTAAGAATATAAATTATGCTTCAATTCAAAAAAGTATATGTCATTATGAAAACGTTAATATATTATTAATGTCGTGTATACATTCATTAATTAAATTAACATCATACTGTAAACGAGTTCATTATTTGCAAAACTTGCTCTTTACTGAAATGCATTTTTTGGGGAAATCGAAAAAATGTCGAAAATACTGCGTTTTTCGTATACAAAAATTATATTATTTTTGCTTACGTTTTATAGAATTGGAAAATGAAAGTTTTGCATACTGAAAGAGTTACACATTTTTTTTTAAATTGAAGTTTTTTGCTTATAGCCAGTTTTGAAAACGAGATTCATTACAAGAAACAGATATTAAAAAACTTAGTAAAAACGGCAGTAAATTCCTGTTCTATTTTCATCAATACAAAAGAATATGTTGAGTATTTATGAACACTCAAAAATAAAAGGACACTCTCGGAAATTCAAACAAAACTAGAGTCTTTTTCGGTATTTTGGAAGCTTTCCAAACCATCAACGTATTCATCTACCGAGGAAAGGAACCTTCTTGATGGTATTTTTTGTAACAATCTAGCTCTAGAAAGCTGGTCCAATTTTCTCCAGAATGATAGCCTTTACATTCGAATTCAGTTTTTTCCTAAGTGGTAATTGGTTAGAAACCATTGAAGAAAGACAAAATCTTTTTTTACAAATTCCTTCAGCTTCTCCAACATCTATGTTATAATTGGGTTCACTTCATTGGGTTCTTTTTTGTGAAAGATAAATTGCTCTGCCTTAATAAATTCAAAGTGTCACGAACCAAGAAATTTAATGATTCATTTAAAAGATTCCCTCCTTAGAGAATCTGAGTTTAATGTGTACTATGCCTTATGCTACAGTCACTTGTCCTATAGTATATTGCTGTGGGGCCTATAATATAAATAGAGTATTCGTGTCCCAAAAACGTATTATACGTATGATGTTTATTCTGAATCCTCGTTCCTCTTATAGGCTGGTATTCATAGCATATGGAATACTGACGGTTCCCTCTATGTACATATTCAGGAGATTGTATGTGAAGGAAAACCATAGTAATTTGGTGAAATTGTCTAGATCTCACGAATACAACACAAGAAATTCTCAAGTAATGCTACTTCCTCAGCACAGAACTTCTAAATATGAATCGTCACCAGTGTATAAAGGAGTTAAGCTGTCCAACCAAAAACTAAATATGGAAATGTGGTTAAATTGATAAAGAAATGCTCTATAGGAGAATATTTCAATGATTGTGATTTCTGATTATTTTGTGATTTGACGTGTCCTATACACTTTTTTTTATATGTCTAAAAGGATAAATAAATACTTTATTATTATTATTATTATTATTAGACCGAAGATAAGGTCAGGCGAAATAAAGGAGTGACCAACAATGGGTAAAATCTACTCTACATTCTTAATATTTGCGTCGACTCTCCAAGAAGCCATAAAAGAATTGAACGGTCCACTGCAATAATCATGAATCTCCTTTGTGTATTGTTCCAAGATAATTGAATTTTATAAACGATGAAAAAAGAACTCTGACCTGAAAGCGAGGAAATACTTATTTTTTCCTCCTATTAATGTTAAAGAACATGTATCATCATAACATTTCTTTTGTGGATAGTTAAACTTTGAGTACTATAAACTGTAAAACAATATATAATCTTAAGTTAGTCTTAATTTTTTAATAAGAAATATTAAATAATTAATTATTTAATATTTCTTTGAATTTTGCGGAATTAGACAGGGTGACAGCCTGAGCCCTTTCCTCTTCAATCTCTTGATGGATGAAATAATACAGTTAGTCACATCCTCAGATTTAGGGTACAAATGGGCCACTCTAAAATATCTGTGGTCTGCTATTCTGACGACACAGCTATTATAGCAGAAACGGAGAACGATCTTCAGAGACAGCTTTTTAAATTCTATCAGGTCAGCCAACAACTCAACATGGTAATTTCAACATCAAAAACCAAAGCTATGACATTCTCCAGAGAACCTGTCAGGTGTAAAGCGGTTGTGGAGGATAAGTCAATCGAGCAAGTCAATGTCTTCAAATATCTAGGCATGGACATCTACAGCTACCACGATCCGGCGAAGGAGGTAAGAAGTCTCACAACTAAAGCAGCGGCTCTGTCAGGGTGTCTTAGAGATGTGATATGGTCAAACCAGCACATGGGAACAGATAGCAAGGTGAAGATCTATAAGACTTGTATCAGACCTAGCATGACTTACGGAATAGAAGCACGCGAAGGCACAAATAAAACCAAAAGAATGCTGCGCGCGGCCTAAATGAAAATCCTAAGAACCATCCTCGGAAAGACCAGACTGGATAGGATAAGAAACACTGACATACGAGCTCGATGCGGCAAATATAGTCAGGTGGGGCAGACAAGACGAAGAGAATGGTATGCGCACGTGTATGAAGAATGCACGAACACAGATTACCGCGAATAATGATGGAGAGCAAGCCACACGGAAAGCGCCCACCAGGAAGATCCCCAAAAAGGTGGCAGGAAAGCAGGCGGTCCACCTCGCAAGAAACCATCCAGAGACGGCTTCAGCAAACAACAGACCAATAGGTCTATTTGAAAGAATAAGAAGAAGAAGTTAGTCTTCAGAAATTAGGACTATGATGATCAGTTTCCACACTGCGTTAACAGTAAATAATGGTACGTGTCCCAATGGTTTGTTTAATTATCTGTTGCATCTTCAATATTTGCAGCATGAGGAAGTTGATCGTAATAACGTTTCGTTTCAGTTTTACAGAACTTCTGCAGAAACTGCAGGTAGTTATATTTTGCTGTTGATACAGGCAGCTTGTTTTTATAAGCCAAACCATATAATTTGAATTCTTCCTCATTAATGCCTCCACTCATCAGACCGCAAAGAAGCTGGTGTGTTGATCGCACTGGATTCCCATGGACTATTATTAAAATTTCTTGATGTTCTTTCTGTCCTTTAAATTCACGCACAGGTCTACTAGGAAAGGGACAATTACTTATGTGGAATGTTTTCAGCAATGTAGTCCAGTTCTTGAATGCATCTTGTGAACATACGATGACATTGAAAGGATTCGGTCTTTGTCCAGCTTCACGCACATTTTCAGCCCATTCTTCAGAGAGTTCAATCCTACTCTTTTGATTCAATTAATCCATGTATCGATCGAATTCCACGTATGACTGTCCTCTTATCGGAAACTGTGACAGATTCTGAGCGATTGCAACAGTGAACTATGTAATGTAACGTTCTGAATATAGTGTAATTTTTGTTTTGGCCCCCACATGAGTCACAGAAAATTACAGAGTCTTGGCGAGTTCATTAATTATATTGAAATATGAAATGGTAGAGATAAGAGGCCATCTCTTCTGATCCTTTTCTTACAATACTCTCATCGTATGCGAAAAATAAGAAGAGGAATCAGCAACCACATGAATATTAAACATAAAATAACTAAGCTGTCTGTTGTAATATATATCGTTTGTAGTTATGTTAGGTATGGGTAGATTTTTTGAGAAATCCATTGCTATCGCTATGTTGTGGCATCTTGCCTAGCACTTAAACCAGCTTTTTTTTGTCATAAAATACTTTAGCTCTCATTTCGTGAGCTAAGTTTTCAATTTCGAGCTTTAAAAGTTGAGACAGTAACTGAGATTTCATGACTGTCATGACCGTCAGGGCATGATGATGGTGATGGTGATGGCATTTATCATTATTGCCGTGAACACCTGTGACGCTGAGTGTTTTAGCCGTGTAGCCTAATATTAAAAACATATTTATCGAGAGACTTCAAGCTATATTGCAGAGTTTGTAAATGAAATAATCAACTTCTTATTTCTGTCATCCAGATGACATTAGTCACTAAGGTTTTACTATCTTTGGAGTATCATCATTATTGCAGTGGACTCTTCGAGTGTAATCTCCATAAAAATTGTATTTTCATTTTGTCCACCACAACCATCAGCAAACAACTACTTTCCTAAATCATAAATTTGTGAAAACTTTTTGTTGAAGAGAAGCTGAGTTTTCAGCTCTGACAACCATAATAGTGTCATCTGCAAAAGTCGGTTATGTGTGTCTATTGAAACATTCATATTACATGCTTGTTTATCAAGCAATATTATAAAAAGTTAATGCTCTTTCAGGAGGTTTGAAAGGACTGCCTGAATATTGCCACACAGAAAGGGGCGGAGCCACAAATTCACTGTACACAAAAATCTTCATAAAACTAAAGTCCCATAAGAAATATTTTAATCAGTGTTTTATTCAGAGATATTTTCTCAATGAGTGGTTCTTTGGCGATACAATAAGACATCTTCACACATTTTGTTTTGGAACCTGTGTTTCAGAAGAAAAGATTTCAAGCCGAATCATTTGAATTAAATTAACTCAGGTTGGTAAAAACTGATATGATTTGCTCAAGAGGCGGCGTTCAAAGGAATACACAAATTGAAGTTCTTCTTTTATCCCAAAAACGAGAAAACTTTGAATAAACATGAGATAGAGATGCAAAAATATTGGATTTGAGGGAGTTATACTTCTATCAAGGTGTCTTGGAGACATTCAAGAACAGAGAAAACTTAGAGTTGATCGATCATCATCATAACACAAAACCCAAAGCTAACAAAAAGATCAAAACATGCCTTTCTCTTAGGACGAAGACGCAGAAAACAGAAAACCTCTCAAACAGAGTGTATAATTCTCTTCCAACAGAAATGAGAGAAATCTCATCATTGATGATTTTTTAAAGGAAGATAAGGAATTATCTACTGAACCAACTGAGAGAGATTATGTCGGAATTGTTTTAGGATCCCCTTGGATTTTGTTTGGGTTCAAGTTGCTGTGTGTTGACATCTTTATTTTATTTTTTATGGTATGGAATTTTTTTTTGTAGAAAATTAATATGGAAGCCAATGCAATAAAGTATAATTTAATTACGGTTAAGAAGATTTTGTTGTGGTTTATATAAATTCTTGTAGCCAAACAGACTGGCATCGCCAAATTGGGCAAAAATTTTTTCTATTATGTTTGTGTTACATATTGAACAATTATTCCTCAAATATATATTATTATTATTATTATACATAATTTGATAGGATTTTATACTTATAAACTTAATTGTTTGTATATGTTCCACGACGTTTTGGTAGCTTACCAATTAATTATCGAAGACATGCCTAAAAACCATCAAATTCACCCCTATTATCAAGATCAATAGTTATTGTACTGTGCTATTTGTAATGAAATGGACAAAAGATGACATGCAAAATCTGTGCATGTACAAACATCATTGAAGAATCTAGAAAAATGACTTTGATATCTAGAAAGTTTAACATTACATGTTGAATAAGATATCTTAATGGGAAAAACGTGTCTTAGATGAACCTACCTGGATTTCCCAAAAATTCCAAAGTGTTTCCTAATATAGGATATCCTTTTCTTCCAGGAAACTTACTAATTTTACGGGCTATGGAAAACCAATTCAGCAATTGAACAGTTAACCGATATAATATCCAGCCAAACACGAATACGCCAATCAAACTCGATAGAAACATTGCTCATAACACACTCAACAATATTATTATTCGATCAAATATAAATATGTTTACTGATAGATTTGTAACTGCAACTTGCTAACCTTCATCACATATCTGAAAAACAAGTGGAGTGAATCGAATATCACTACTTGATAAAAACCAATCGTCAGACAATATTTCTTACTTTCATTCGAATCACGAGGATGACAAGATACGGTATTTATGAAAATACTGTGCACTCGACCTTTGGAATAATCAGACGGCATTGAATAATTTGGAATAATTTTCAATGATAGTTGATGTATGAACCATTCTCACATATTAATGATCTACGATACCAATGTAGAGGAATTTAATCTGCTCCATTCAAGAACTAAGAATGTCATTATGCGACGTCAATCTCCGCAGCTGAGTCGGTAGAACACCCGACTATGGTGCGGTAAAACTCGGGTTCGAGCCCCGCTGAAGGTATGAGTGGTGTGCTTGACTAAGATTTAAGCAGTTTAATGAATGATATATGCTAGGTTATGTACATTGATTACAAGCCCAATGGCCCTTCAGAATCACTGTAGATTCACTGAATTAAAACAAAAAATTATAATGCGAACAGTGAAAATTCGAAATTCCAAGTTTTCCAAGAAACTGTTCGTGTTGAGTTTCTATTATAGGCAGTGGAAAAAGACCCCCCTGCATCATAAATTAATATAAAAAACACCCTGATACAACTTAATCAATATTCAAATTCCACAAATTCATTTCATAAAACACAGAAAGTATCAGTCATACATATTATAATAAAGTAAGTACGGAAGATATGACAATTTTTTAACTTCATAATTCGCTCTTATCATTGTCAATATTCATGAAGTGCAAACGTACGAAGTCACAAGATGAGTGTGATCTTAGAAAGCATCTTGACATAAACAAATTGAATTTTGTTGGAACGACAAACAGAATCTGGAATCCATCAAAGTTAGTCAATACTGACATTCTTAATCGAAATATGTCAAATCAAACTCTCAGGTACCTTGTTCAAATGTTTCAAAAAACACAATATTTCGCTCTCGAGAGTGAATACTAAGTGCATTCCGAAAATCATAGAACTTGTTGAATGGAATACCATACAAATATTTCATCCTTATTGGGAATCTTCAGTGATAAACATCCAAATAATCCAGCTTCGATAGTTTTCAAAACGCCTCTACCTCTTATGTTCAGAATGAGGAGAATATTCATTCGTGAACTAAACACGTGAGGTATCTCTATCTAAAAAAACGACATCAACTCTCTCAAGCATTCTAAATTTCTTCTTCGTGACAAGATCTGTGAGAGTGAGTACGTAGAGGCTTTATGGGCATGTTATTCAAACACCGCAGATTTTTGTAGATGTGTAAGAATTGTCCCCTGCCCTATCTCTCCAAATCACACCCTAGCGGTTTATTCGACAACTAGTTTCCAGACCAGAGATTTTTTATGGAAATATCGAATTATTTCGGGAAAAACTTTCTCTATTATTCAAGTAGAATAAAAAATAATATGAAACTAAATTTTGAAGAGAATAATTAGGAGAACAATAATAGCAGAAAATTTTACATCAACTGGAAAGAAAAATTTGGAGTATTGACAGACTGAAAGCGGTACCTCAAACAAAATTTGAGGATTTTTTTTGTTAAAATTAAAAGACATTTCAATTTCATATTGAGTTTAATTTCAGTTTTAAGTAGTTAAAATTTTTTTTTTTTCAAGCTCTCATAAATAATTTTTTTATTAATATATGTTTATCTGAAACTTTCGGATATATTTTTTCAAATTAAATATGAATGAAATCAATGTAAGAAAGAGTAAGCTCAAATAAATTCAAAATCTTGAAATTCACGAGCAACTGGAAAATCCCATAAATAGGAATATTGAGTAAAGCATAAACATCAAATCGTAACATTTCCATTTTATTCCAGGTTGACGATTTCATTTTTGGTCAAACTTCACATGTTTCATTCTGTAGACATGTGAATAGAACTTTGCTCGTCGTTTTCTGAGTTCTTCAGTTATCGTATTTGTCTTTTGATAAAGTTCATTCTGAGGTCTTTTCATCCAAATTCCGTTTCTATTGATTGGCCCGTAAATCTTTCTGAGAATGTTATTATATATATATATATATATATATATATATATATATATATATATATATATATATATATATATATATACCGGAAATATATTAAATCTAGGAATTGTATACACATTCTAGGAAATTTATAAAACTATTTAGCCTTCAAAAAGCCATTTAGGAAATCTATAAATATTGTTTCAAAAACTATTGAATGCATAAATGTCCTAGGAAATGTGTACAATTCCTAGGAATTGTATATAAATCCAATATCGTATCAAGAAATGATGATCGCATCATAAAAATAATGCTTTCTGTAATAAAACACATTAAAATGAGTATAATAATTTTCATTAAAGCACTCGTTGAGACAACAACGTTCAGGTAACAATCATATCGTAATATATAACTTTCTAGTAACTTTTAAAGTGTATTTATCACAAAATCGACTTATATTATTCTTATAAAGTGAATCTTTCATTTGGTAAGTAATCAGTCGGTTATTATAATTATAAATGTCACAATATTAGAGAAAGTCTTTATATTATTATACAATGATAAATGTAAACGAGTCAGTCCATATGGCCATTTATTTTTGAAGGGTAAGCTGGAATTGCACTTGGAAGTAAATAATTTATTTTTATCCTCTCCTCACCCCGCTAACCCCGTCTACCCATTGATATCTGAAATGTTTTACATTTCCGATTACTATTTAGGAAATGTACAGATTTCCTAGAAAATGTGTCGAATATTAAATTATCTCACACATTTCCGTGCGATTTTAGGAATTACATACATTTAGCAGGAATTGTATACAATGACGGATTAAGTTTCGTAACATGTATTCATTAATGATCACTTTCATGTTGAATTCCGCCTTATTTGATTAGAGAAATATTCAGCTATTGCAGCGAACTCAGAGACTCAGGTGGATTGTGTTCTGGAGCTCATACGCCCGGCTGAATAAGTTTTGTGTTTAAGGGATGTGTGATCTATATAACTAAACGCGTAAGAGTTGTGAGGGGTAACAAAAACAAGTGACTATTGTATGGGGACTTTGAAGCGGAATAACTTGGGGGCGAGGGGGTTTTTTGGGTCCCCGATAATTTTCCTCGATAGATTGGGGTCGGGGCTATCCAACGGTGTACCGCAATCGGGGGTAGGGGGCCCCGTTTGGGGGCTAGGGCCCCTCAAAATTTTCTTCAAAAAGTGCGCCCAGCCCAAACGGGGCCACTTGCGGGGACAATTCCTTCGGATTTCGGTAGCGTAAACGTTCGGAACGAGGTGGACACTTTTTACCGGATCGAAATCGGACGAAAAGGGGCCGAAAAAAATTTTTGAAAAAAAAACACTCATTTTTCGAACAAAAAAGGTACCCTCGAACTCGGGGGGTCTACTCCTGCAAATTTTGCCGAATCGTTTCGGAATTATCTTTTTACGAAAGTCTAGGGTTCGAGAACGTGCACCGTCGCATTTTCATTTCGATCGGTGCTGCCGTTCCGGAGATACCGATTTTCAAAATTTCCAAATGTTTTCGAAATGTTGAAAATTACGAAAAAGGCCCGATTCGAATAGCTCAGAAAGAGTGCTGTGTACCACTACTTTTTGGATTTTACGTATTGCCGTATTCCCCTATCTTACCTTATTGGCTAAATTTGTCACGTGACCGTGATCAAAACCCCCATAGGCGTAGACTATGTTCGAACATAGTTTGACAATTCGACGGACATTTTGAAATTTTCAATTCGCAATTAATTTCCTGAAATTTATGGATGGAAAAATACATTTGCGGCTCTACAGGTAAGTTTTATTCATTTAAAATGTGTGGACAAATACTTCCGTTCATCGATAATGTCTTTTTTCTTTTCAGATAATTACTTCTTATTGCGATAGTGTACACGGCGGACGCCGCTGCATGGTCACGAGCGATGTAGGTCCCGACCGACGACCGTTCTTCGAACCGCGTTCGAACAAATTTCGACGGGAAAATAATTTGACATTTCGACGGACATTTTGAAATTTTCAATTCTCAATTAATTTCGTGCAATTTATGGATGAAATAATACATTTGCGGCACTACAGGTAAGTTTTATTCATTTAAAATGTGTGTATAAATACTTTTGTTTATCGATAATGTCATTTTTCTTTTGAAATAATTAATTTTCATTCACGGCGGTAGCCCCTGCATTTTCAATTTTCAACTCCGAATTGAATGGAATGAAAAATCGTATATTTGCACACTTTTCTAATGAAATTATTTCAGAATGTATATCAAAATAGCTACTTATCAATATTACGACGGAGATAAATAAGTATTTTCGTTGGATTAGCGTAATTACATGTGTTTGAATAGATCGCGTTCAGAGGTCATAACCTTTACAGGTAGGTTTGGAAAAATACGTAAAAATAACCTTTAATCAATAATATTGATTTCAGGATTAATTCTTTTGACTCAAATTCACTGTGAAATGAATTTCAATTCAATTCAATGCTCTCGATGGAAGAACAGAAAATGCTACCTAGGACAATTTGGATGGAATGAATTCTCACAAATATGAAGAATACATACACATTGAACCCATCTCTATGTTATAACCAAACATATTACCCCAATTTCAATCAATAATATTGAGAAATCACAGGATATAATTCAGCAGTATAGTGAGACACCTTACAATGTACAAGTTATAATGGGGCCAAGTAATAACATCTTAAGCAGCTTTGGGCAATATTAAAAAAGGTAGGTACACCTAAATTCGTTTAATAGAAACGGTGGTAATCATGCTCTACGTGTTTTGCGTATTTAATGTAGAAAAAGTGTGCTAAACAACAACATTTCTGTTGTATTCCAGTATTTTCAAGTATTACTATACATTCAATGAGATTCTGAGGATAACCGTAACCACCAGGGTCCATACCAAGTTCTCGCTATTCCAATATTGAGCATGGAAAGAAGTTCTTATGCAGTAAACATAATATTAAACGATTTTAAGCTGCTCTGGTGGACAAGAATGAACAATTTGTTATTTGGTTGGATACATATATAGCTAATTGCAATGGGAAAAGGATTACTGAATCAAAGTATGTAGAATAATTTTGACATTATGAAATCAATGTATTAAGTTGTCAACATTTTTCAATATTCATAAATACCACTGTCACATACATTCTATTTTGCTTATTTTATGTATAAAAAGTGTGCTAAACAACATTTCTGTTGTATTTCAGGATTCTCAAGAATTATTATACATCTAATGAGAACCTGAGGATATGCGTAACCACCATGGTCCATACCAAGTTCTCGCTATTTCAAGATTGAGCATGAAAAGAAGTGTTTCTGAAGTAAATGTAATATTAGATGGTTTTGAGCTGTTCTGGTGGACAAGAATGAGTGATATTTGATATTGTTGGATCCATATATATCTATTTTCAATTGGAAAAGGATTACTGAAGCAAAGTATGTACAATAATTTGGACTAACAAGTTCAATGTATTAAAAATTTCACGTTTTCTATTTTCATAAATATTTGCACAATGTCACAGTGGTTCTGAGCTTAAATTATTGAGTACAGTTAACTAAAGCTTAATACTTGATACAAACAATAATTAAAGCCCATGAACACTATTAGTAGTTCGTTTAGAATTCAAAGATAATTTACAAAATGTGTAATATTCAACATATTCCATCTCAATTATAAATGCATGAAAAATATATCAATATATTCACATGTAGAATGATAATACAGCCATTGTAATGTACATTTCTATTTTATTGCAGGTAGCAGTAGCTAAACCTTTTCAGTGAAAAATCTACAGTTTCTCATGATGTTTTACAAGCCACATTGGAGCTGTTTTGTGTTTTGTGTGATGATTTGGAGCTGTTCTGGAGGACAAGAATGAGCAATTTTTGATTAAATTGGATTCATATATTGCTAATTGCAATTGGCAAAGGATTACTGAATCTAAGTATGTACTATAATTTAGAGTAACAAACTCAATGCTTAAAATTACTTGAATTTTTACTTTTTCATAAATATCTAGACTATGCTACAGAGATTCTGAGTTTAAATTATTGGGTACAGTTTAGTAAAGCTTAATAATTAATAGAAACAATAATCAAATCCCATGCACTCAATTAGTATTTACTGCAGAATTCTACAATAACTTACAAAATGTGTAATATTCAACAGATTTCTTATCAATTATAAATACATGTAAATCTATATAATTTATAAATAATGCAATACAAAATTATTTGCAAAATGAAATACCCATATTAATGTATATTTCTATTTTGATGTAGGACATGCTGAAGTTTATCATGGTTTTCCTTGGACCTTTCAACGGTGCTATCTTTTCCACTAATCCAAGATGCAATGAAGAAATGAGGTTCATTACTATTGATTGGTTTTAACTAAATAGGACAATAGATGACAATTTGGATCTGCTCTGGTGGACAAGAAAGACCAATTTTGGTTAGATTGGATCCATATATTGCTAATTGCAATTGGCGAAGGATTACTGCATCCAAGTATGTAGAATAATTTGTAGATTATGAATTCAATGTATTAAATTAGTTGAATTTTTCTATTTTCATGAATATCTAGACAATGCTACAGAGATTCTGTGCTCAAATTATTGAGTATTGTTTTGTAAAGCCTATTTGGTAGAAAAAATAATTAGATCTTAGGTATAAAATCAGTAATTACTGTAGAATTCAACTTTAATTTACAAAATTTGTAATATTTCACATATTCCTTTTCAATTCTGAATGCATGGTTATCTATATGAATATATCTATATGTAAATAATATGATTTGCAACTTGAAAGAGCCATTATAATGTATATTTCTATTTTATTATAGGAAGGAATAGCTTAACATTTTCTGTGGACATTCTACAAGTTTTCATGGTTTTTCTTGGGTCATTTAACTGTGTTGCCTTTCCCAATACTCCAAGGTGCAATTAAGAAATGGGGTTCACAACTATTGATTGGTTTTGACACAATAGATGACAATTTGGAGCTGCTCTGGTGGACAAGAATGACCAATTTTGGCTACGTTAGATCCATATACTGCTAATTGCAATTGGCAAAGGATTGTTGAATAAAAGTAAATAGAATAATTTGTAGACTATGAATTCATTATATTAAATTAGTTGAATTTTTGAATGCTATAGAGATTCTGGGCTCAAATTATTGAGTACTGTTTTGTAAAGCCTATTTGGTACAAATAATAGATCTTAGGTATAAAATTAATAATTACTGTAGAATTCAACTTTGATTTACAAAATTTGTAATATTTGACATTTTCGTTTTCAATTCTGAATGCATGTTTATCTATATGAATATATCTATATGTAAATAATATGATTTGCAAGTTGAAATAGCCATTTTAATGTATATTTTCATTTTGTTATAGCAAGGAATAGTTTAACATTTTCTTTGGACATTCTACAAGTTTTTATGGTTTTCCTTGGTCCATTTAACTGTGCTATCTTTCCCACTACTCCAAGGTGAAGTGAAAAAGGAGGTTCATTATTATTGGGTTTGAGCAAATATGATAATAATCAATTTGATGCTTTTCTGGTGGACACAAATTGTTAACTTCTGCATTTACTGCCTTGATTTATGTTAGGAAGGAGAAGGGGTTGCTACAATAATGTATGTATAATATTAGGAAGCCTCAAATTTTGTATTTAGAAGAAAATGAATTTCTTAAAATGTTCCTATAATCAGATAAATGTTCTGAAGATTCAATTTTATAAAAATGAAATGAACTTTCATCATTTGGATTAGTATTTAGGATACAATTTTGTTAAAATTTACATCATGTGTAAGTTAAAGTAGGTTTATTCAAAAAGCAAAGTTATAGCTGAATGTATATCCAAATTAGAATATCCTAAATAACAGGAAATTTTATTTTGTTGTCTTTTATAATATGTCTATACATTTTTGATTAATATTGTAGGATAATCAAGCCATTAAACCCACAGGACCTACCCTCTGCATTTTAACAACTTAAATTCACTACATATTTTTTATAAACTGGGTGGTATCTGCATGTATATCCAAAATATCATAGCAAAAATCAATTCATGTTTTATATCAGAAAGAAAATCATATATATTTGATTTAAAAATTGAAATTGCCATTATAATGCATATTTCCATTTTGTTACAGAAAGGAATAGCTTAACGTTTGCTGTGGACATTTCTACAGATTGTCATGGTTTCATGGTGCTATCTTTCCCACTACCCCAAGCTGTAATGAAGAAAAGAGGTTCATAGCTATTGGGTTTAAGTAAACATGACAGTAATCAATTTGAAGCTTTTCTGGTGGACACAAATTGTTAATTTCTGCTTTGACTGTCTTGATTTATCTCAAGGAGGAAGGGTTACTACAATAAAGTACGTATAATATCATGAAGCCACAAATTTCTTATTTAGAATAAAGTGAATTTCTTAAAATTATTTTGTGAACAAAAAAGTCCTGAAGGGTCAATTCAATGAAAATTAAATGAGCTTCCATGAACTGTATTAGTATTTAGGGTAGAATTTTTTTAAAATTTACAACATGTGTAAGTTAAAGTACATTCATTCAAAAAGCAAACATCTGGAAGGTACAGCTGGATATATCTCCAAATTAGAATATCCAAAATAACTGGAAAATTAATTCGGTTGCCTTTTATGATTTACCTATGCATTTGTAATTAATATTCTAGGATAATCAAGCTATTAAACCCAGAGAATCTACCCTCTGTATTTCTACAACTTAAAGTTACTACATATTTTTTATAAATTGAATGGTATCTGCATATATATATATATATATATATATATATATATATATATATATATATATATATATATATATATATATATATATATATATATATATATATATATATATATATATATTCAAAATCATATATATTTGATTTACAAATTTAAATAGCTATTATAATGTATATTTGTATTTTGTTATAGGAAGGGAATAGCTTAACATTTGCTGTGGACATTTCTACAGGTTTTCATGGTTTCCTCTGGCCATTCAACTGTGCTATTTGTCCCACTACCCAAAGGTGTAATGAAGAAAGGAGCTTCATAGCTATTGGGTTTGAGTAAACATGACAGTAATCAATTTGAAGCTTTTCTGGTGGACACAAATTGTTAATTTCTGCATTTACTGCCTTGATTTATCTTAGGAAGGAGAAAGGATTACTACAATAAAGTATGTATAAAAGCACTAAGCCACATATTTCATATTAAAAATAATGTGAATTCCTCTTAATTATTCTGTAATTTAACAAATGTCCTGAAGAATCATTTCAATGAAAACTTTCATGAGCAGGATTAGTATTTAGTGCAGACTTCGTACAGAATCTATCCCCTTCATTTATAAATAGATATAATTTTTTCAGAAAATTTGATAGATTTTTTAAAAATTTTGAAATTTTGAATTGAAAGTAAGTCAGTTTTTCAGCTTAAATATTGAAAGAATTATGTTGTGCCATGTTCAGAGCAATTTAGTGCAAATGTATCATTTCATTTGTAATTTATATGATTCCTAGATGAATCTGAATAAAAAATTGAAAATATGGAAATGAATATATTGCATATATACACACTCAATGAGTTTCAACAATATAATATAGAAATAACCTTATATGACCTTTTATTGTCATTATTCTCAATTAATATTATATATATATATATATATATATATATATATATATATATATATATATATATATATATATATATATATATATATATATATATATATATATATATATATATATATATATATATATATATATATATATATATATATATATATATATATATATTATATATATATATATATATATATATATATATATTATATTTAAATAATTAATTTATCACATATATAAAATGTTACATTTAGTTTAACAGAAATAGCAAACTAATTATATAATTATAAAGCAATTTTGATTAATAAATATTATTGATTCAGTTGAAGCAATTTCAGAAATTGCCGCAGTATTTTGGAAAAATTCAACCATTTTTGATTTCAAGTAATTTCCATTCAAGGCTCAAGATTCAAATTTGGAAGGAATGATGGAACTAATATTTATCACTAAATATTTTGATATCTTTTGTGTTGAGCCTGCTGCAGAAAATCATTCTAAAGAACTTTATATAGCTACCCATACAATTATTGAAAACTGTTTCTGGTTCTCAAAACATGCTCACTATTATTTTTTTTTTCAGATATAGCAGAAGGTTTTCAATTACATTTGAAGGCTTGAAACAACCACTTGGGTCCATATTTCAAGATTCACTATGCAGAGATAGATCCTATTGCTGAAACTCATTAGAATGAACAATGGAACATGCTGATGCAGCACAAGTGTATGGATCTTATTTAATGGCCAGATTATATGTTTATTTGCATACACAACAGGATGAGGTACTTAATCAAAGTACTTAAGTAGAATTCTTTGGAATAATAAATTCCATTAATAAAATCAATTTGCCCAAATTTATTAAAATATTGAGATCTTTTTCTTCCAGAATTGGAAAACTTAATTTAGTATAGGGGAAAATCAGTTAATCAACAGTAATGTTTTGAAAATTTGTAGTGTTTCATCTTCAGAGGATTTTAGTAGCATTTCATATATAATTCCTCTGAAACCTGCATGAATCTAAAGGAAAATTTAAAAATAAAAAAATTGATAATAGTCACACATATAGAATTGCAGAATCTTTCAGAATTATGCAGAAACATTGATAATTGACATCATTGATTCTCTACAAATCCTCCCTTCCTTTCACATGTATGTTTCATATTTAATGATATCCAATGTAATTTTCGAGATTAAATTATATTAATTCAATAACAATCATTAATTGATAAAATAATTAATATATATATATATATATATATATATATATATATATATATATATATATATATATATAAAATTATATATATTACTTATTTTATCACACATATAAAATGGCAGAATCTTTCAGCTTGCAATGCTATGTTAACTTAAAAGAAATGGCAGAGTAATTATGCAGAAATATTGATAATTAATATCTTTGATTCTCTAGAAGTTCTCACTTTCACATGTATGTTTCACATTCAGTGATGATAAATCCTATGTAGTTTTTGAAGCTCAGAAATGTAAATTCAGAAAAATAAAGATTGCTGTAGTATTTGAGGTAAAATTTAACCTGTGTAATTTCAATTATTTTTCATATAAGACTTATTTAAATTTTGAAAGAGTGGTGAAATTACAGCAACTTTTATAAAGCTCCATGAACAAATAAGAATCAAAATAGCATTCTCCATCAAAACATCTTAATTTTACTTTCTCTTGAACCTATCCCAGAAAAATAATTCATAACAATTTTATATGCAAAGTATTGCAAAACAATTATTGGTAACTGTTTATGATTTTGAAAATATTCTCATATTTCTTTTTATTTTTTCAGATATGGTAGAAGATTTTCAATACATTCTTATGATTACTGCAACAATTTGGGTACAAAACTCAATGGGACCAATTGAGTTTCTGCACAAGAATATGATTTATTCCAATTTAAAAAATTCCATAGTGTTTATTTGCATTTACAAAATGATAGATTTTTGTTTATAACTCAAGGTATTTCCTAAATTGCCCAATATATAAACTACAGCTATGGAGAAAATGTAAGAGTCATAATATTGTAAAATTTGGAAATTTTAGAGAATCATTATCTTGCTTCAAAATTCATTTGTTGTATTTGCTAATAGAAGGAATTTATCATAGTGATTTCTCCTGTAATTGATAACAAAATTAAAACAGATTTGTAGCATGCATAACATTTTTCTATTCGATTTCTCCTAATGAAATGTACATTAAACTATATCAAAGATTTTGTTGAATATTTGTAAATTCATATGTACGATTTGTATCATGTTCATTTACTAATTAATACACAATGGAATTTATATTATATATTTATTGTAATTATATATATATATATATATATATATATATATATATATATATATATATATATATATATATATATATATATATATATATATATATATATATATATATATATATATATATATATATATATATATATATATATATATATATATATATATATATATATATATAAATTCCTGTATAATGTTTATCGTAGGTGTAATACTGTAATGCAGTACAAAAGCGTTGGTCACGGTGTGATAAAAACATTCGAATGATTTTGGTTTTTTACAGTTTGAACTTCAAATTGAACCACAGATTATTCTCTCGATTGATGGTGCTACATAGACGATCTGGATTATTTCTGTGGATCTATATTTTCAATGATCTGGCTACATAGCCGATTTAGACGGTTAGGTGGATCTATATTTTCATTGATCTGCCCGTTTATATGGATCTATATTTTTATTGATCTATATTTTTATAGATCTATTTATTTATGAATCTACTTATCTATTGATCGGAACCCTCACTAGATGGATCTATATTTTCATTGATCTGCCCGTTTATATGGATCTATATTTTTATTGATCTACTTATCTATTGATCAACTGATTTATTGATTTACCAATCTATTGATCGGAACCCTCACTAGTCTATATAACTAAACGCGTAAGAGAAGAGGGGTAACAAAAACAAGTGACTGTTGTATGGGGACTTTGAAGTGGAATAACTTGGTGGGACGGGGGTTTTTTGGGTCCCCGATAATTTTTTGACAAAGATTGGGGTCGGGGCTTTCCAACGGTGTACCGCAATCGGGGGTAGAGGGCCCCGTTTGGGGGCTAGGGCCCCTCAAAATTTTCTTCAAAAAGTGCGCCCAGCCTAAACGGGGCCACTTGCGCGGCCAATTCCTTGCAATTTCGGCAGTATAAACGTTCGGAACGAGGTCGACACTTTTTACCGGATCGAAATCGGACGAAAAGGGACCGAAAAAAATTTTTGAAAAAAAAACACCCATTTTTCGTCGAAAAAAGGTACCCTCGAACTCGGGGGGTCTACTCCTGCAAATTTTGCCGAATCGCTTCGGAATTATCTTTTTACGAAAGTCTAGGGTTCGAGAACGTACACCGTCGCATTTTCATTTCGATCGGAGCTGCCGTTCCGGAGATACCGATTTTCAAAATTTCCAAATGTTTTCGAAATGTTGAAAATTACGAAAAAGGCCCGATTCGAATAGCTGGGAAAGAGTGCTGTGTACCACTACTTTTTGGATTTTACGTATTGCCGTATTCCCCTATCTTACCTTATTGGCTAAATTTGTCACGTGACCGTGATCAAAACCTCCATAGGCGTAGACTATGTTCGAACATAGTTTGACAATTCGACGGACATTTCGAAATTTTCAATTCGCAATTAATTTCCTGAAATTTATGGATGGAAAAATACATTTGCGGCTCTACAGGTAAGTTTTATTCATTTAAAATGTGTGGACAAATACTTCCGTTCATCGATAATGTCTTTTTTCTTTTCAGATAATTACTTTTTATTGCGATAGTGTACACGGCGGACGCCGCTGCATGGTCACGAGCGATGTAGGTCCCGACCGACGACCGTTCTTCGAACCGCGTTCGAACAAATTTCGACGGGAAAATAATTTGACATTTCGACGGACATTTTGAAATTTTCAATTCTCAATTAATTTCGTGCAATTTATGGATGAAATAATACATTTGCGGCACTACAGGTAAGTTTTATTCTTTTAAAATGTGTGTATAAATACTTTCGTTTATCGATAATGTAATTTTTCTTCTCAGATAATTAATTTTCATTGCGATACTGTACACGGCGGACGCCGCAGCATTACCAATTTTCAACCTCGAATGGAATGGAATGAAAAATCGTATTGTTGCACACTTTTCTACTGAAATTATTTCAAAATGTATATCAAAATAGCTATTTATCAAGATTACGACGGAGATAAATAAGTATTTTCGTTGGATTAGCGTAATTACATGTGTTTGAATACATCGCGTTCAGAGGTCATAACCTTTACAGTTAGGTTTGGAAAAATACGTAAAAATAACCTTTAATCAATAATATTGATTTCAGGATTAATTCTTTTGATTCAAATTCACTGTGAAATGAATTTCAATTTAATTCAATGCTCTCGATGGAAGAACAGAAAATGCTACCTAGGACAATTTGGATGGAATGAATTCTCACAAATATGAAGAATAGGTACATATACATTGAACCCATCTCTATGTTATAACCAAACATATTACCCCAATTTCAATCAATAATATTGAGAAATCACAGGATATAATTCAGCAGTATAGTGAGACACCTTACAATGTACAAGTTATAATGGGGCCAAGTAATAACATCTTAAGCAGCTTTGGGCAATATTAAAAAAGGTAGGTACACCTAAATTCGTTCAATAGAAACGGTGGTAATCATGCTCTACGTGTTTTGCGTATTTAATGTAGAAAAACTGTGCTAAACAACGACATTTCTGTTGTATTCCAGTATTTTCAAGAATTACTATACATTCAATGAGATTCTGAGGATAACCGTAACCACCAGGGTCCATACCAAGTTCTCGCTATTCCAATATTGAGCATGGAAATAAGCTCTTATGCAGTAAACATAATATTAAACGATTTTAAGCTGCTCTGGTGGACAAGAATGAACAATTTGTGATTTGGTTGGATACATATATAGCTAATTGCAATGGGAAAAGGATTACTGAATCAAAGTATGTAGAATAATTTTGAGATTATGAAATCAATGTATTAAATTTTCTAAATATTTGAATATTCATAAATACCATTGTCACAGACATTGTGTTTTGCATATTTCATGTATTAAAAGTTTGCTAAACAACATTTCTGTTGTATTTCAGGATTCTCAGGAATTATTATACATTCAATGAGGATCTGAGGATAAACGTAACCACCAGGGTCCATACCAAGTTCTCGCTATTTCAAGATTGAGCATGAAAAGAAGTTCCTATGCACTAAACATAATATAAGACGATTTTGAGCTGCTGTGGTGGGCGATAATGAACAATTTATAATTTGGAAAAGGATTACTGAATCAAAGTATGTAGAATAATTTTGAGATTATGAATTCAATGTATTAAATTGTCCCAATTTTTCCATATTCATAAATACTTGCACAATGTCACAGATATTTTGTTTTGCATATTTCATGTATAGAAAGCGTGCTAATTAATAACATTTCTGTTGTATTTTAGTATTTTCAAGAATTATTATACATTCAATGAGATTCTGAGGAAACCGTAACCACCAGGGTCCATACAAAGTTCTCGCTATTCCAATACTGAGTATGAAAAGAAGTTCCTATGCACTAAACATAATATTAGACGATTTTGGGCTATTCTGGTGGACAAGAATGAGCAATTTCTAATTTAGTTGGATCCATATAGAGCTATTTTCAATTGGAAAAGGATTACTGAATCAAAGTATGTACAATAATTTGGACTAACAAGTTCAATGTATAAAATTATTTAACTTTCTCTATTTTCACAAATATTTGCACAATGCCACAGAGATTCTGAACTGAAATTATCGAGTACATTTTAGTAAAGCTTATTAATATAAACAATAATTAGGTCTCATGAACATGTTTAGTAGTTGGTGTAGAATTCAACGGTAATTTACAGAATGTGTAATATTCAACAGATTTTTTCTCAATTATAAATAGATGTTAATCTGTATTATTTATAAATAATGAAATACAAAATGAAATACCCATGATAATGTATGTTTCTATTTTCCTTTAGGAAATGCTAAAGGTTTTCATGGTTTTCCTTGGACCTTTCAACTGTGCTATCTTTCCACTACCCCAAGGTGCAAGGTGAAGAAATGAGGTTCATAACTATTGATTGGTTTTAACTAAATAGGACAATAGATGACAATTTGGAGCTGCTCTGGTGGGCAAGAATCAGCAATTTTGTTTAGAATGGATCCACATATTGCTCATTGCAATTTGCAAAGGATTACTGAATCAAAGTATGTAGAATAGTTTGTAAATTATAAATTCAATGTATTAAATTAGTTGAATTTTTCTATTTTCATAAATATCTAGACAATGCTTCACAGATTCTGGGCTCAAATTATTGAGTACTGTTTTGTAAAGCCTCTTTGGTAAAAAAAATAATTATATCTTAGGTATAAAATCAGTAATTACTGAAGAATTCAACTTTAATTCACCCAATTTCTAATATTTCACATATTCCTTTTCAATTGTGAATGTATGTTTATCTATATGAATAATATCTATATGTAAATAATATGATTTACAAGTTGAAAAAACCATTATAATGTATATTTTCATTTTGTTATAGGAAAAATAGCTTAACATTTCCTGTGGGCATTCTACAAGTTTTCATGGTTTTCCTTGGGCCATTTAACTGTGTTATCTTTGCTACTACCCCAAGGTGCATTGAAGAAATGGAGTTTACAACTATTGATTGGTTTTAACCAAATAGGACAATAGAAGACAATTTGGAGCTGCTCTGGTGGACAAGAATGAGCAATTTTGGTTAGATTCAATCAATATATTGCTAATTGCAGTTGACAAAGGATTACTGAACCAAAGTATGTAGAATAATTTGTAGATTTTAATTCAAAGTATTAAATTAGTTGAATTTTTCTATTTCCATAAATATCTAGACAATGTTACAGGGATTCTGGCCTTAAATTATTGACTACTGTTTTGTAAAGCCTATTTGGTAAAAAAAATAATTAGATCATAGGTATAAAATCAGTAATTACTGTAGAATTCAACTTTAATTTACAAGATTTGTAATATTTCACTTATTCCTTTTCAATTCTGAATGCATGGTTATCTATAGGAATATATCTATATGTAAATAATATGATTTACAAGTTTAAATAGCGTGTTATAATGTATATTTTTATTTTGTTATAGGAAGAAATAGCTTAACATTTTCTGTGGACATTCCACAAGTTTTCATGGTTTTCCTTGGGCCATTTAAATGATATATTTCCCACTACTCCAAGTGAACAAGTGCAGTGAAGAAAGGAGGTTCATAACTATTGTTTTTAAATTAACATGACAATAATTAAACTGAAGCCACTCTTGGTGGATACAAATTGTTAATTTCTGCATTTACTGCCTTGATTTATCTTAGGAAGTAGAAAGGGTTACTACAATACAAAGTACGTATAATATTATGAAGTCAATTCTAAATACAAATTTTGTATTTAGAAGAAAATGAATTTCTTAAAATTTTTCTATAATCAAATAAATGTCCTGAAGAGTCAATTTTTGTGAACTGTATTACTATTTAGGGTAGAATTTTGTTTAAATTTACATCATGTGTAAGATAAAGTAGGTTTATTCAAAAAGCAAAGTTACAGCTGAATATATATCCAAATTAGAATATCCTAAATAACAGAATATAATAATAAGGCAACATAATTTCATTATGTTGCCTTTTATGATCTGCTTATACATTTGTAGTTAATATTCTTGGATAATCAAGCCATTAAACCCACAGGACCTCCCTTCTGTATTTTAACAACTTAGGTTTACTACATATTTTTTCAAACTGAGTGGTATCTGCACGTATATCCAAAATATCATAGCAATAATTCAAATTTATGTTTTAAATAAGAAACAAAATCATATATATTTGATTTACAAATTGAAATAACCATTATAATGTATATTTCCATTTTGTTATAGGTAGGAATAGCTTAACATTTGCTGTTGACATTCTACAGGTGTTCCTCGGGCAATTTAACTGTGCTGTTTTTTCAATTGCGCCAAGGAGCAGTGAAGACAGGAGGATCATAAATATTGGGTTTAAGTAAACATGACAATAGAAAATTTGAAGCTTTGCTGGTGGACAAAAATGAATTTCTTTTTTATTGCCTCTATTTATCTCAGGAAAGAGGAAGGATTTCTACATCAAAGTATGTATTATAAATTGAAATCCTTCAAATGTTTGTGTAATCAAATAAATGTCCTGTAGAGTCAGTTAAATGAAATGAGCTTTCATGAGCAGGATTAGCATTTAGTATAGAATTTCTACAAAATATATTCTCCAAATATTCAATAATTAGGAAGAACTCCTATTGCTCATATGCAGTGTTAACTACAGTATTAAGCAGCAATTAAATCAGGATTTTTCAATTTTACTGACTCTGTATAAGTAGATTTACATGTGTGAAATTTTAAATAAATCAAATTATAATTATTTAAGATGACAAATCCAGTGCATCAATTTAGTTCAATTTCTTCATAATTGAAGTGTAATAAATCAAATAAGTGTAATATGTTTCTGTGATGATTATAATAATCTAATAAATGATATTGTATACCCTTCAGATCCTACTGTTTTGTAGGTGGTTCTAGGAATAATATATACAATAAACAATTTTCTTTTCAACATCAGGAACCATAATTAAGTAGAATTACATATAAATTTAACACCTGTAATTAACTGCATATTTTTTATTAAATGAAATGACATCTGCATATATATATATATATATATATATATATATATATATATATATATATATATATATATATATATATATATATATATATATATTTTACAAAATTTCATAGCATAATAATATAAATTTATATTTTTTTCAGGAATGGCTGAAAATTTTTTATGTATATTCAAGATGCAAGGTTTCAATCAGTCCATTGATTCATTGTCAGAATTTCAGTCAAAAGAAGTAACTGCTATTTTTAAAATCCAGTTATATCAATATTAAACTTGCTGAAGTAGAGATGGTGAAAGATCTGGTTTTATTATATTCAAAGGCTCTATATTTGATGATCTGCATGCATGACGATTACTGAATGATGGTATGTACAATCTCAATTACTTCAAATCCATGCTTGCAGTATGTAGGCTCAGGAAATGTAAATTCAGAGAAAAAAATTAACATTAAGCATTAATAATTGCTATAGGCTTGAAGTAAATTCATTGAAGAGTAATTTTGAATATTAGATTTCATCCAAAATCCATTTCAATTTGAGGAGAATAGTGGAATGACTACAGTTCTCTCAAAATATTCTGCAAAAATGCATTGAAGTGAAAATACTTTCATTTTTGATGAAGCCTTTCTCAAAAAATTCATAACAACTTTTCACATAGGGTTCCCAGTAATCTTGAGAAATACTTTTTCATTCTGAAAAGATGTGCATCCTATATCTGGTATTTTTCTGTTTTAATAATATAAATTTTTGTTATATTTTAGGACAGAATGGCTTCAGATTTTCAGAGAATATTTTACAAGGATTCAAGCTTCTTTACAATCTATCTAGGTCATAATTGTTAATAGCAGATATTGTTAAAATCATGTTAAATTGACAATGAATGTGATGAAGCAGTTCAGTTGGCGAATGCTATGAAATTATCAAATTTAAAGGCTCCATATTTGGTAATATGTATGTGGGAGGATTACTATATCAAGGTTTGTATAATTTTATTTTTACTTTACCTCAATTTCTTAAAACTCATAAACCATTTCATAATTATTCAATGATGATGAATCCAATGTAATCTTTGAAGCTCACAAAAATAAATTCAGAGTAGAAAGTATTCAAAATAGAAATTACTGTAGAATAATATAGAATAATATATGAGAACTACCTGAAATTTTATTATCTCAACTTCTTCATATTCATATGTTACTAATAATCTCAATGATTCTGGACACCATTCAGCTATTTTTGGTTACTATGTTCACTTTAGTATGTAATTTCACTTGAGTTTTGAAAGAATCATGGAATTACTGACGTTTTTCTAGAGCTCTTTGAACAAATATGGATCAAAAGAACATTATCTATCAAAATATCTTTATTTCGTTTACTACTGACCATACTGCAGAAAATCATCGAAAATAACTTTATATGGCTATCTAAAGCAATTATTGGTGATTGTTTCCGAATTTCAAAACATGCTCACGATATATATTTTTGTTTTAGATAAACCAGAAAGTTTTCTATTACATTTGAAGGATCAAGACAACCATTTGGGTCCATATTTCAAGATTCACTATGAAGAGATAGATCCTATTGCTCAAACCCATTAGGATGAACAATAAAACATGCTGATAGTGCACAAGTGTATGGATCTTATTTATTGGACAGATTTGTACAATAATAAGGCGCTCCAGTTGTGGTTATATCAGGTCAAATATACCACAGTAACATTATTATTATTATTAGTAAGAGAGAATTCAACTGTTATTCAACTCTATTATGTACAGCGGAATACTATGTCAACACTACATCTTTGATAAATACGTCGACTTAGAAGGTGATAGATTGAATTACAACTGTGTAAATCAATTTCGACTGCGTGCTGCAAGTTACGTTGGACCGCAAGATTATGTACATAATCTTGAGACTAACGAAACTACAGCGGATCGCGTTGTAATTTTACCCAGCTCTTTCACTGGAGGTCCGAGGTATATGGTTCAAAATTATCAGGACGCTATGGCGATTGTTTGCAAATACGGTAAATCATCTTTATTCGTGACTTTCTCCTGTAATCCTCAATGGTGAGAAGTCGAAGAGATAAATAAATTAGGCTCTAATATATTAAATCCACAAGATCGCCCGGAATTAATTGCTCGCGTATTTGAACAAAAAGGGAAAGCCTTTTTCGATGATGTATAAGTGTGTTCCAATGTCATGTCCTGCAAATACATTTTCAAATATATCATTAAAAGTCCGAATGCCGTCGTTATTGGAGTACAAAATGAAATAATTGCCGATGATATAAATGAAAAGTAAATGAAAGAAAACGTAAAATTCATATTATTGTTAAAGTTCAAAATTTCTATAACATTAATTTATATCCTAAACATTAAATTAATATTGAAATATTAACAAATTTTATATTATACTCTTATTCGTAATACGTGATTGCTACACTAAAGAGATTTTGTACATGATCAAAAATATGATTGTTTGCAAAACCAATGAGAGAAGAATTTCTTATCATTGGATAATAAGAAAATGTTTAATATTGTCATATTTTATTATTTGAGTATAACTGAAGTTATTGTGATATTATCAATAATCTACAAATCAACCATCAATGTTCTTGGTAGTATTTGTTACTTTGTGAAATTTAGTATATTGATCCTTTGTGCAATTGCTAAGATCTGAGATTTTACATGTGTGCAGAAATCATAACATTTTTTAATTTGTATTTTTCAGATGAAACGTGCATTGAAATTTATTAAAGATTTTGTACATTATTTGTAATGTTTATGCTGCAATGTACTAATGTATAGAATTTCATGTATCTACAATTAATAGGCAAAACATTCAATTTATATTCTAGACATTGGATGCTCCTTATGTTACACATGGAATTATTAATGGTTTTTCATATAATTATACTTTTTTGTAGTGAACAGTATGTAGTTTCATTTAATAAGTGGCAAAATTATAACCAATGTGTGTATTTCTTAATTAAGCTTCAACAATTTTAAGATTATAAGAACATGAGAAAACAGTATTTATTAATTAATGTTTCTATATTTTCATGACATTCATTTTGTATTGTAGTCTCTTAACAATTTTGATTAATAAAATATTTTCATTAGTGCACTTAAACATTACAATGTCAAGTTAAATTTTTTGTCAAAATTAGAATTAGATTCATTTATGCAACAAATAATACTAATACAATATATATATATAAAATTATTATTAATAATAAATATATAATATCAACAATACATTTGAAATATATATCATAATTAAGAACAAGGAAATGAGAAGCAACCTTGATGAAAGGAAGTTGTGAGATAATTCATTAAGTTATAATAACAAAAATTATTTCTTGCAAAAATTGATGGTAAGAATATTTACAATGTGTTTGAAAAATATTGAATATTATTTGTACTACACGGTTGGAGCAAGTTAATATCGATATTTTTGTTGAATACATTCATTGTTCTTAATAGCTTTGACTTTAGAAAATAGCAATTGATGAAATACCAATTGAATTACATTGAATTGATGAATTTGAGAGCAATTATTAGAACATTATTAGACAAAATAATGTCTCACATAGAAAATAGAGCGACCAAAAGACAGAAAATTAACAATTTCTTCAAATTTATATTTCCAATGAGTTTCTTATAATAGTTTGAGGTAATAGGTATTATATAATTGTAAAAGCTCAATGATTTCATAATATATTCACTCAATGCTGCAATATATTTTTTCTTAAGTAATATGTTATGTCAAAAATAATGGTAGTAGGGAAGGGCATATCTTGAGATGCTCGAATAAGAAGTTAAATTATCTCAAATAGTGATGAGGCTACAATCGAAATTAGTTTGTGGTATAAAAAATTTATGTATATAATTTTTTTTTCATTTACTACAGTTCTTTATACATGGCATATTTTGAAATTCACAAGTTTCCTTAATGTGATGTATATTCTTCAATAAGTTACATAGATGAACTATTTTTGAATTAATTCATTTCTATATTGCTTCAAAAATTAAACCCGTGGAATATATGGAATAAATTTTTCATAAATCACAGACAAAAATATTGAACTTCCATAGAATGCCGTTCTATTGAATTTCTTAACACAGAATAATTCAAAGTATTAATCTATCATAGAATAATATTTCATTTCAGAGATTATATTGTTTCAAATTTTCAAGAGTATTCATTAGTGGTGTTTCATTAGTGTGAGAGAGTGGACCCGTGCTTTCCGAATTTAATATAGTTTTATTAAATTAAATTGCAGTAAGTAAGTCATATCTAACAATTTTATATTATGTGATGAATTTACTTAATTTAATATTTGAATCAATTTATATATTATATTTTTTTAATTTAAAAGAACCAATATTCATAAAATAATGCTTTTTCAATTATTCCCGCCAAATTAATTTTCAAATCAAATCAATTTAAATACTTTAATGTCTTCATAATTTTCAATTTCAAATATATATTAATAATTTTATAAATCAACTAGATTATATTTTTCAATTATTCAAATTGAAAGAAAACCACAATATTCGTGAAAATATGTTTTCTCAATTATTCCCGCCAAATTAATTTTCAAATCAAATCAATTTAAATACTTTAATGTCTTCATAATTTTCAATTTCAAATATATATTAATAATTTTATAAATCAACTTGATTATATTTTTCAATTATTCAAATTCAAAGAAAACCACAATATTCGTGAAAATATGTTTTCTCAATTATTCCCGCCAAATTGATTCTCAAATAACATTTTTCTATTACAACATGGTGGAATAATGACGATAATTTTTGTAAAAATTGTATCACCTTATTTTTCAACAATTATGATTCAAGTTTTACAATCTCTCATTTATAAAAATTTATGTTATATTGTATTTGCCTTTCAAACCTGTAAATGAAAATTGAAAATCAAAAAATTACCACGATTTCAATATTTCATAATAATCTATTAAGTTCAGAAATATACATTATTACTGAAAAAGTGTAGAAACTAATAAAATTATCGACATTTCATCATTTATAATTGAAAGTGAATCGATCAGTGTATGGAATATTATTATAACGAAAATGATATATGAATATGAAATGAATTTTGTATCAAAATATCGTAATAAATTCTTTTTTGTTGATTACACCTCAATTACTATAACAATTTTTTGCAGATATAAAAAGACAATGACGAAAAGGAAGAGACCCAATTTGACGAATAGGAAGCCCAAAGCTAAATCCAATGCAAAGAAAAGTGCTGGTGAGGATAAATCCGTCTATTCAATGAATTTATAATATACAAATATATATATATATATATATATATATATATATATATATATATATATATAAATTGAAATTGATTTATTGACTGTTTTTTAGCAATAACAGGCTTCTTTCATATGGAAAACTTCATTTTTGTTAACTTTTCGTTATATATCAGAACTTTATCAAAACTAATGAATCTTATTAATTCATTAGTTTTGACTAAGTTGTGATATACAACGAAACGTTGACAAAAATAAAGTTTTTCATATCAAAAGAAGCCTGTTATTGGTAAAAACATTCAAAATAAAATATCTTAAACAGATAATAAATCAATTAAAAAAATATATATATATATATATATATATATATATATATATATATATATTGAAATTGATTTATTGACTGTTTTTTAGCAATAACAGGCTTCTTTCATATGGAAAACTTCATTTTTGTTAACTTTTCGTTATATATCAGAACTTTATCAAAACTAATGAATCTTATTAATTCATTAGTTTTGACAAAGTTGTGATATACAACGAATCGTCAACAAAAATATTCAATACATATATATATATATATATATATATATATATATATATATATATATATATATATATATATATATCAGGTCAATGGCCTTTTGATGATGAATATCATTAATAAAGTATAGTTATCTATCTATATAAAATACTGAAGTTCTATGGTTAGATCTGGTCTTATGAGAATCATTGATATATAGAAATTTTCACATATAGTGAGATATAAAGTAAATAAATAAATATAAAGTATTCACATAATATAAAATATTCAGTTCATGATAATACATTTAAATATTTTCAGATATAGTTCCATACCCTCAAGATGAAAATGCTTTGGAAGAGACTAAAACATCCATGTTTAAACCCATTCATAGTGAGTTAAATTTTTAAATTTTTTTAATAACGAAAATGATATATGAATATGAAATGAATTTTGTATCAAAATATCGAATGTATTGTATTCAAAATGAATCTTATTAATTCATTAGTTTTGACAAAGTTGTGATATACAACGAATCGTCAACAAAAATATTCAATACATATATATATATATATATATATATATATATATATATATATATATATATATATATATATATATATATATATATATATATATATATATATATATATATATATATATATATCAGGTCAATGGCCTTTTGATGATGAATATCATTAATAAAGTATATTTATCTATCTATATAAAATACTGAAGTTCTATGGTTAGATCTGGTCTTATGAGAATCATTGATATATAGAAATTTTCACATATAGTGAGATATAAAGTAAATAAATAAATATAAAGTATTCACATAATATAAAATATTCAGTTCATGATAATACATTTAAATATTTTCAGATATAGTTCCATGCCCTCAAGATGAAAATGCTTTGGAAGAGACTAAAACATCCATGTTTAAACCCATTCATAGTGAGTTAAATTTTTATTTTTCTGCCTTTATACCTTGATGTTTTTGAAATCATTATTTGAAACTGATCTATTCTATTATATATACGAAATATGTATGAGTATATAAAGTGTATACAAGTGTATGCATATATACAACAATTGTCCCATATTTCACATATTCACCTCCGCTTCAATATTTATTTGATTAATTCGTTAAATAAATCCATAAAATAATGTTATAATACACTTTACATATTGAATACCAGTGCATTCATATTTACAACTATAACTATATCCATTTCCATGTATTCATATAGTTTATTTCTTCATGAAAATAATAATGAAATATATATAATATATCAATATTCATTAATTTATTAATTTATTCAACCATATTGTTCCCTGCAGCTAATCAATTGGAAAATAAATCAAGCGTAGTAAACAACAGGACTGAGGACTCCACGTGGCTTATCATTAGAGGTACCCGGAATCAAGGTAATATAAGATATTCTTCATTTTCAAGAAATCACCAATGCACTGCTAATGCAGTGTGTGCATTGGTTTATTCTCAAATAGTGTCTGTTAATCTTTGGAACAGTAATACCATTGACAATATTTTGGATTTCGGTGACGTTTTATATAGAAAATCAATTTTAAGTAGGACAGCCGTCACTTTAGCGGATAATAATATGGACCTATTAGTCATTGAAATTTACACTAAATTTGTTATAGACGGTGTTGCCATTTGTTTACATTTAGATGAAACGGAAAGCGTAAACGGTAGGGTGGGAATAGAAAGTGAGGGTCCGTATTTTACACTTGCCCAAGGGTTGTTGCGCCTTTTCGCCACGTATAATTTATTAGTATTTACCGCTGGGGGGCTGTCTGTGGCTGTATTTAGGTTAGATTCTTTTTTCTTTGTTTTTGATTCTCATTCTAGAGATGAAAGGGGATGTCGCACAGATATAGATGGTAAAGCGTGTACATTGCGATTCAACAACTTTAACAATCTGCGTAATTATTTCATAGACTTCCATAATTGCGAAACTCCATATACGCTCTTCCCTGTCGTTGTTGATGTTCTTAATGTCGCCGATGAATCGTTCGCTGTTTTGGCTTTTACTAATGTCTCAATTTCACCATCGATCGAAGAACGGACTATCATCGCCGAAGATGATATGAGCGCGACCGCGATTAGTGACATTAGTATCGCCGTTAGTAAAAAATCGGTTAACCGCAAAATTAAAAAACCGGTTATCGCTAATGAAAGACAAGGTACCAACGAGTGTCGCCAAAATAAAAACATGCATAAAGGCGCCATCGGACTAACTGAACCTGATTTACATTACTTGGGTGAAATGTGTTCGCAGTGCACATTTTGTGCAGCTCTATTTTTTAGTGCTGAGAACAAATTGTGTTGTAAAAAAGGATCTGTTCGAATTCCAGTACACAACACCAACTATCCAGATTTACTTACGGCACTATTGACCAACTCGCACCCAAAATCTTCGAAATTCATCAAGGAGATTCGTAAGTATAACACCCTACTAGCATTCGGCTGTACGAAGGCTACTCTAAGAACAGACATAGGCCAAGGCGCTCCGGTTGTGGTTATATCAGGTCAAATATACCACACCGTATCTAACATCGATACATCTAATGTACAGTTTGGATCTCTGTACTTTTTAGATGCAGGAGAGGCCATGCAGAAACGAGCAGCTAATGCGGTAAGTAGAGGATGTGATCTGGATTTACTGGAACAGATAGATTCTCTTTTGCGGACAGTGAACCCTTTCGCACAACAATATTGTTCGTTGGGTCAGTTAGTACGAAACGAAGAGATCGCGCATGGCGTAGACCGTGTTCCTCGGCTTGGATTGTATTTTCATACGGTACCCGGTACGGATCGGAAAGTTCACGCAGCTCCTTCTAATATAAACGAAATCGGCGCTGTATTTCGCAGTTTTGACGGTGAAGTCCCACCACCCGGACAAGTGCGCGTTTACTACAGACAAACTGGCTTCATGGACATTCCGAAATTGTCTCCAATCGTTGATCCCATTTGCTATCCGCTGCTTTTTCCTTACGGCGAATTGGGCTGGTCCATGAATTTAGAGAGACACCAGTTTATCCGCAGAACTCGCGTTAGTAAGAGAGAATTCGACTGCTATCGCCTTATGCGACGTGCCGGAGAATTCAACTCTATTTTGTATTGCGGAAAACTATGTCAACAGTACATCGTTGACAAATACGTCGAGTTAGAAGGTGATAGATTGAATTACAACCGTGTAAATCAATCTCGACTGCGTGCAGAAAGTTACGTTGGACTGCAAGATTATGTACATAATCTTGAAACTAACGAAACTAGAGCGGGTCGCGTTGTAATTTTACCGAGCACTTTCACCGGCGGTCCGAGGTATATGGTTCAAAATTATCAGGACGCTATGGCGATTGTTTGCAAATACGGCAAGCCATCTTTATTCGTGACTTTCACCTGCAATCCTCAATGGCGTGAAATCAAAGAGAATTTGGGCTCTAATTTATTACATCCACAAGATCGACCGGAATTAATTGCTCGCGTGTTTGAACAAAAAAGGAAAGCCTTTTTCGAGGATGTTTTAAAAAGCAAAATTTTCGGTACAGTTGTAGCGTATGTTTATGTCATCGAATTCCAAAAACGGGGTTTACCTCACATGCATTGTCTTTTGACTTTGTGTGATGAGGATAAACTGCGGGAACCAGAAGACGTAGACAACTATATTTGTGCCGAGCTTCCGGAAGCAGATACGCGTCTTTTTGGCTTAGTAATGGCTTCCTTAATTCATGGTCCATGCGGCAACCGGGGCTTAAATTCCGCGTGTATGGAAGATGGTATCTGTTCCAAAGGTTATCCTAAATCCTTCGTCGAACACACGAACATTGATGGTGGTAGGCGACCACAATATCGTCGCAGGGATAACGGACGCTTCGCGGTTTTTACTCGGCGTAACGGCGAGGTGCAAAGAGTTGATAATCGTGACGTTGTGCCATATAATCCTTATTTATGTTTAAAATACGAGAGCCATATTAATGTGGAAGTGTGTTCCAATGTCATGTCCTGTAAATATATCTTTAAATATATCAATAAAGGTCCGGATGCCGCCGTTATTCGGGTAGAAAACGAAATTATTGTCGATGAAATCAATGCTTTTCTTGATTCGCGGTATGTTTCGGCGGGCGAAGCAGCCTGGAGATTGCTGGAATTTCCAATTCATGGAAAAAGTCATTCAATCTTCAGGTTACCAGTTCATCTACCTGGAGAACGTACGGTGTATTTCAACGACGGCCAAGAGGAGATTGCGCTGCAGAACAACCAGAGCAAACTTTCTGTTTTAGAAGCGTTTTTCGAACTGAACTCGGAGAATTCGGAAGCGAATAAGTATCTATATTGTGAAATTCCGTTGGTTTTTCGTTTCAATTATTCACAGAATCGTTGGCAAAAAAGACAACGAAAATGTAATATCATTCCGCGGATGTATACCATCAGTCCAAAACATGTAGAAAAGTTTCACCTTCGAATTCTCTTGCTCCACACACCTGGGCCCAAATCGTTTCGAGATCTCCTCACAGTAAACGGTATAGTTTATAGTACGTTCCAAGAAGCTGCTCAACAAAGGTATTTGATTTGTTCTGACGACGAATGGGAAAGAACCTTACAACATGCTGCCCTGGTTGATATGCCCGGTAGTATGCGCAAATTGTTCGCATATTTATTATGTTTTTGCGAAGTCGGACGTCCTTTATCTTTGTGGGACAGTTTCAAGGAATATATGAGTGAGGATTATCGAAGATTCGGTTTCTCCGCACGCATATCTGAAAAGAAAGCTCTCATTCGCATTGATCATATTTTACGTTATTTGGGTAAGACTGCAAGGGATTTCAATCTCCCCGATTATCATTCAGAGGCCGATGAAGATCTGCTAGATATCGACGAAGATCCTGTCGAAAATATGGGTGATATTGAAATATTTAACCCCCAAGAGTTGAATTCCGGGCAGCGTAAAGTATTCGATGTGGTTGTGAATGCGGTTAATTCTTCTCTTTCAGAACATCCGAGATATTTTTATTTGCAAGGCAGCGGAGGTACAGGAAAGACCTATTTGTACAATACCTTGATTTCGACCCTGATTTCCCAAGATATTCCTGTTATAGCCGTGGCTTTCACAGGTATAGCTGCATTATTATTGAAGAATGGTAGGACGGCCCATTCGGCGTTCAGATTACCTCTGAACCTTGGACCGGACTCTCATTCTTCGATAACTGCACAAAGCGAAGAAGCCACGCTATTAAGGAATGTTCGATTGATAATTTGGGATGAAGTTACCATGGTAAGTTATTACGCTTTGAATGCTGTGGATAATCTTCTTCAAGACGTATGCAACGACTGCCGACCATTCGGTGGAAAGTGTGTACTGCTAGGTGGAGATGTCAAGCAGCTGCTACCTGTTGCCAGTGGTAAAGTTCAGCAGATCGAACTCTTCTTCACGAATTGTCAGTCGTGGGAACATTTTCAGGTATTGCAACTGACCCAAAACATGAGAACTGGACCTGGGGAACAAGGATTTGCAACATGGCTTTCGCAACTGGGACAAGGTATCATTAATGAGAGAGGAAATGGCCTTCCGGATGACAGCGTACTTCTTCCGTCCCATTGTGTGACAGATGACGTAGTAAGGGATATTTATGGTGATCTGTCAGCAATTGGTACGGAGAATCTACGCGTACTTGCTGGAAGAACTATTCTCTGTCCCAAAAATGAGCAGTGTAACAGTTTGAACCATAGAATCCTGACTTCTTTGCCAGGTACAGTATTTACTATTTTGAGTGTAGATACGTTGGTTACCGAAGACGAAGAAGAAAAAGCAAATTTTACAGAAGAATATTTGAACAGTATAACACCCAGTGGAATGCCTCTCCATCGGCTCGACTTGAAAGTGGGAGTTCCCGTAATTCTTTTACGGAATCTATCACTTCAAGACGGTCTGATAAACGGTACTCGGCTGTTGGTGTTGGCTGTTTCGGAATTTCTTCTAACCGCTGAAATTGTTACTGGTCGTTTCTGCGGACGAAAAGTCCTTATTCCTCGCATGGACTTGACGTCCGTGGATAAAAACATACCATTTGTTTTGAGGCGGCGACAATTTCCGGTCAAACTTTGTTTCGCTCTCACTATAAATAAAGCACAAGGCCAAACGTTCGATCGAGTGGGTATTTATCTTGAAACTCCAGTTTTCTCTCATGGCCAACTTTACGTTGCATTCTCAAGAGTTCGCGATTGGAATTCAATCAAAGTTGAGGTGAAGAAAAACAAGTTTCAAGGTAAACTCCTTCGGTCGAATAAAGGTACTTTCACGAGAAATATTGTTTATAACAATATTTTGAGATTTATAGTGGGAGATGATTAAATCTTCTTCGCCGAATCGGGCCAATACATCTCATTCATGTATGTAAATCTGAAACCGAATTTGACCAATATACTCTATTCAATTCACAAATTTTAATGAACTGAACCATACTTACATTATATTAGATATATTCCTCTTTTGATAATGACACTTTATTCAAGTTCCATTATCAAAATAGGAATACATTAAAGAACTGCAAGTTTGGTTAAGTATGTTAATTTCTGCGAGTTGCTTAGAGTATAATACCGATTGCGACCTTTTTTTACCCAACAATGACAAGATATACTGATTGTGACTTTTTTCTTCCCTATTATGTACAACAACAATTAAAAATCCAAAAAAACATTTAAAATAAAAAAATACCAAAAAATTTCCGTTTATTATTTAAACATATAACTCAGTTACATTCCCACTACACTACAACACGTTGTTATATTGTATTAATATAACAATAACCACTGAACATTCACATACACAAACACAATACACATCCACAGGAGGAACTGACCTCTACGTGGCGCGTCCCCAGGTGGCGGATAGGGGAATGCTTACTATTTTCATATTTTAAGATGTGAATGGTAGGTTGGATATTTATTATCCCGCGGACCAAACAGATTAATGTTTTCTTGATTTCTTTTACAGCTTATTTTCCTCATATCTTATTATTATTATATCTCATTTTGTATGACTCATATGTCATATCAATATTTTTCAATTCTAATTCTTACTTTTATATAACTAAATCCATATAACATTTGAACTGTCACTAATATATTTTTTATGCTCACAGGTACTTTATTTTATTAACACACTTAATGTTCATTTAAATAAGTAAAACTATAAAATAAACAAACAAGAGCATCACGCAGGCTGGTAAAGATTGGTCGAATCACAGGATAGTCAGAGTTTCAATGTTTTTAGTTTTATAATAACCTACCTTTCAATGTGAAAAATGCCTATGAAGCCAAAGTCAAGAGGTAATAAATATATGATAGAATAATATTTTTATAATGTATATATATATATATATATATATATATATATATATATATATATATATATATATATATATATATATATATATATATTATAGATTTTTATTGAGAAAGAGCTACTAATTAAAAAAATAATTCATAAAAAAGAATGATGGAGGCAATCCTTTGCCATTGCTTCTACACCCAAAAATTTTCTGTTGATTATTTCTTCACATATCTTATAACTAACAAATTTTGTTCTTCATGAAAAAAATGTGAAATCCATATTATTGACAATATTTGAAATTTTCGTATATGTTTGTAATTTTTTAAATCAATCAATTAATTTTCTTTTTATAGAAACTGTGGCACTCCAAGAATTCAGTGCATAGGAACAAAGAAGACTTCAAGTGTTCATGCTTTATAATGTATTTCCTAATGTGAAAAAATCATCAGTACTTTTCTGAAAATTTGAGTCGCAGATAAATATATGATATGGAGTTCAAAGAAAACTTAGTAGAACAAAAAATATGATAACTCTTTCGAAAACTACTGAAGGAAGGAAGCCTCACAGTCAATGACAAAAAAATGTCACTCAATGGTGAATCAAATTAATCAGATAAGTTAAGGATAGGTTTTTTTATAACTGAAGGTATTTCCTAAATTATCCAACATTTAAACTATGAAGATGATATAAAATTCATAATATTTCAAATTTTTAGAGATATTTTCTTGCTTATTCAATTTTTTCATTGATATTTTACATTTGAGAATGATTCAAAATTGTGAAGATCTATTGATTACTGCTCAAATAATTAATATATATGTAGTATATTTTACATTGTCTTTTGTATGGAAGATCATAAAAAACAATGCAAAATAATTTATGTGCACAAATCTTTTCTCCTGTAATTGCTAAGAAAATATTTGTTACAAGCATAACATTTTTCAATTTGAATTCTCCAAAAAAAATTATTTATAATAACTTTCCACATAGGACTCCCAGTAGTTATGAGAAATACTTTTAATTCTGAAAATATGTGCAACAAATGTCTTCCTATCTTAATAATATAAATTTATGTTTTATTTTAGGAGGGAATCCTAAAAGGAAGAAGTAATCAAGCTTTTTCACATTCCATCTACGTCATAATATTATCTCGCTTTTTTTGAGATTTGGGTATATGAAATAGCAGATATTGTTAAAATCCAGTTAAATCAACAATGAATATGCTCAAGCAGTTCAGATGATGAATGCTATGAAATTATTGCATTTAGAGACTCCATATTTGATTATTTTGTATGTGTGTGGATTACTATATCAAGGTTTGTATAATTTTATTTTATTACATGATCTTAATTTCTTAAAACTCATAAACCTTTTCATTATTATTCAATGATGATGAATCCAATGTAATTTTTGAAGCTCAGAAATTTAAATTCAGAGTAGAAAGTATTCAACGTAGAAATTGCTGTACTATTTGATGAAAAATTGAACCTGTGTGATTTCGAGAAATCTTCATTAAAGACTCATTTAAATTTGGAACGAATGATGAAATTACTCTACTTTTTATAAACCTTTTTTTAACAAATGATGATAAAAAGACTATTCTCTGCAGTCTACCCCAGTAAAATCATTTAAACAACTGTATGCAGAGAGAATTCAAAACAATTATTGGTAACTCTTTCTGATTTTAAAAAATGCTCACATTTTTTAAAATTTTTTTCAGATATGGTGGAAGATTTTCAATTACATTTCTAAGATGACTATAACCATTTGTGTACAAAACTGAATGGGACCATTAAACATGCTGAACATGCACAAGAATATGGATTTTTCAGTTCAAAATGCATAACATTTTTCAATTTGAATTGTCCAAATGAAATGTACTTTAAAATATATCAAACATTTTGTTGAATATTTGTTATTCCATATGTACGATTTGCATCATGTTCATTTACTAATTATATACACATTGAAATTAATATTATATATTATTTATTGTAATATATATATATATATATATATATATATATATATATATATATATATATATATATATATATATATATATATATATATATATATATATATATATATATATATATATATATATATATATATATATATATATATATATATATATATATATATATATATATATATATATATATATATATATATATATATATAAACATTTTATCGTAGGTGTAATACTGTAATGCAGTACAAAAGCGTTGGTCACGGTGTGATAAAAACCTTCAAATGATTTTGGTTTTTTAAAGTTTAAACTTCAAATTGAGCCACAGATTATTCTCACTATTGATGGTGCTACATCGACGATCTGGATTATTTCTGTGGATCTATATTTTCAATGATCTGGCTACATAGCCGATTTGGCCGGATAGGTGGATCTATATTTTTACTGATCTACTTATCTATTGATCAACTGATTTATGAATCTACTTATCTATTGATCAACTGATCTATTGATCAACCGATTCACTAGTCTATATAACTAAACGCGTAAGAGAAGAGGGGTAACAAAAACAAGTGACTGTTGTATGGGGACTTTGAAGTGGAATAACTTGGGGGCGAGGGGGTTTTTTGGGTCCTCGATAATTTTCCTTAATAGATTGGGGTCGGGGCTTTCCAACGGTGTACCGCAATCGGGGGTAGGGGGCCCCGTTTGGGGGCTAGGGCCCCTCAAAATTTTCTTCAAAAAGTGCGCCCAGCCTAAACGGGGCCACTTGCGCGGCCAATTCCTTGCAATTTCGGCAGTATAAACGTTCGGAACGAGGTCGACACTTTTTACCGGATCGAAATCGGACGAAAAGGGACCGAAAAAAATTTTTGAAAAAAAAACACCCATTTTTCGTCGAAAAAAAGGTACCCTCGAACTCGGGGGGTCTACTCCTGCAAATTTTGCCGAATCGCTTCGGAATTATCTTTTTACGAAAGTCTAGGGTTCGAGAACGTACACCGTCGCATTTTCATTTCGATCGGTGCTGCCGTTCCGGAGATACCGATTTTCAAAATTTCCAAATGTTTTCGAAATGTTGAAAATTACGAAAAAGGCCCGATTCGAATAGCTCGGAAAGAGTGCTGTGTACCACTACTTTTTGGATTTTACGTATTGCCGTATTCCCCTATCTTACCTTATTGGCTAAATTTGTCACGTGACCGTGATCAAAACCCCCATAGGCGTAGACTATGTTCGAACATAGTTTGACAATTCGACGGACATTTCGAAATTTTCAATTCGCAATTAATTTCCTGAAATTTATGGATGGAAAAATACATTTGCGGCTCTACAGGTAAGTTTTATTCATTTAAAATGTGTGGACAAATACTTCCGTTCATCGATAATGTCTTTTTTCTTTTCAGATAATTACTTTTTATTGCGATAGTGTACACGGCGGACGCCGCTGCATGGTCACGAGCGATGTAGGTCCCGACCGACGACCGTTCTTCGAACCGCGTTCGAACAAATTTCGACGGGAAAATAATTTGACATTTCGACGGACATTTTGAAATTTTCAATTCTCAATTAATTTCGTGCAATTTATGGATGAAATAATACATTTGCGGCACTACAGGTAAGTTTTATTCTTTTAAAATGTGTGTATAAATACTTTCGTTTATCGATAATGTCATTTTTCTTTGAAATAATTAATTTTCATTCACGGCGGTAGCCGCATTTACCAATTTTCAACTCCGAATTGAATGGAATGAAAAATCGTATATTTGCACACTTTTCTACTGAAATTATTTCAGAATGTATATCAAAATAGCTATTTATCAAGATTACGACGGAGATAAATAAGTATTTTCGTTGGATTAGCGTAATTACATGTGTTTGAATAGATCGCGTTCAGAGGTCATAACCTTTACAGTTAGGTTTGGAAAAATACGTAAAAATAACCTTTAATCAATAATATTGATTTCAGGATCAATTCTTATGATTCAAATTCACTGTGAAATGAATTTCAATTTAATTCAATGCTCTCGATGGAAGAACAGAAAATGCTACCTAGGACAATTTGGATGGAATGAATTCTCACAAATATGAAGAATACATACACGTTGAACCCATCTCTATGTTATAACCAAACATATTACCCCAATTTCAATCAATAATATTGATAAATCACAGGATATAATTCAGCAGTATAGTGAGACACCTTACAATGTACAAGTTATAATGGGGCCAAGTAATAACATCTTAAGCAGCTTTGGGCAATATTAAAAAAGGTAGGTACACCTAAATTCGTTTAATAGAAACGGTGGTAATCATGCTCTACGTGTTTTGCATATTTAATGTAGAAAAACTGTGCTAAACAACGACATTTCTGTTGTATTTCAGTATTTTCAAGAATTATTATACATTCAATGAGATTCTGAGGATAACCGTAACCACCAGGGTCCATACCAAGTTCTCGCTATTCCAATATTGAGCATGGAAAGAAGTTCTATGCAGTAAACATAATATTAGACGATTTGGAGCTGCTCTGGTGGACAAGAATGAACAATTTGTGATTTGGTTGGATACATATATAGCTAATTGCAATGGGAAAAGGATTACTGAATCAAAGTATGTAGAATAATTTTGAGATTATGAAATCAATGTATTAAATTGTCAAAATTTTCGAATATTCATAAATACCACAGTCACAGACATTGTGTTTTGCATATTTCATGTATAACAAGTGTTCTCAACAACATTTTTAATGTTTTTCAGGATTTTCAAGAATTATTTTACATGCAATGAGATTCTGAGGTTAAGCGTAACCTCCAGGGTCCATACCAAGTTCTAGCTATTCAATATTGAGCATGAAAGAAGTTCTTATGCACTAAACATAATATTACACAATTTTGAGCTGTTCTGGTGGACAAGAATGAACAATTTTTGATTTGATTGGATCCATATATAGCTAATTTCAATTGGAAAAGGATTACTGAATCAAAGTATGTAGAATAATTTTGACATTATGAAATCAATGTATTAAACTGTCTAAATTTTGAATATTCATAAATACCAGTGTCACAGACATTGTGTTTTGCATTTTTTATGTATAAATAGTGTGCTAAACAACATTTCTGTTGTATTTCAGGATTCTCAAGAATTATTATACATTCAATGAGGATCTGAGGATAACCGTAACCACCATGGTCCATACCATGTTCTCGCTATTCCAGCATTGAGCATGGAAAGAAGTTCCTATGCAGTAAACATAATATTGGACGGTTTTGAGCTGTTCTGGTGAACAAGAATGAGCAATTTTTGATTTAGGTGGATCAATATATAGCTATTTTCATTTGGAAAAGGATTACTGAATTGAAGTATGTACAATAATTTGTACTAATAGCTTCAATGTATAAAATAATTCAAATATTTCTATTTTCATAAATAACTACACAATGTCACAGAGATTCAGAGCTCAAATTATTGAGTACAGTTTAGTAAAGCTTAATAATTAATAGAAACAATAATTAGAACCCATTAATATAATTAGTAGTTAGTGTAGCATTCAACGGTAATTTGCAAAATGTTTAATATTCAACATATTCCTTTGCAATTATAAATGCATGTAAATTATATAAATATATTCACATAAAGTATAAATATATTCACATATAGAATGATAATACAGCCATAATTATGTACATTTTCATTTTGTTTCAGGAAGAAGTAGCTAAACCTTTTCAATGAGCAATCTACAGTTTCTCACGATTTTTCACGAGCCATTCAAGTAATTGAGCTGTTTGTTTGACAATTTGAATCTGCTCTGGTGGACCAGAAAGAACAATTTTGGTTAGAGTGGATCCATATATTGCTAATTGCAATTGGCAAGGAATTACTCCATCAAAGTATGCACAATAATTTGAGTGCAATGTATAAAATTATTTCATTTTTATATTTTCATAAATACCTGCACAATTGAGATTCTGTCAAATTATTGAGTACAATTTAGTAATTAAAAATTAGGACAATAATGAAAGCAATTATTTAGTAAAGAGAAAACTGCCCATCTGGTGAACTCTACGGTAACTTACAATATGTGTAATATTCAACAGATTTCTTCTCAATTATAAATACATGTAAATCTATAAAATTTAGATCCATATATTGCTAATTGCAATTGGCAAGGAATTACTCCATCAAAGTATGTAGAATAGTTCGTAAATTATAAATTCAATGTATTAAATCAGTTGAATTCTTCTATTTTCATAAATATCTAGATAATGCTGCAGAAATTCTGGGCTCAAATTATTGAGTACTGTTTTGTAAAGCTTATTTGGTAAAAAAATAATTAGATCTTATATATAAAAACAATAATTATTGTAGCATTCAACTTTAATCTACAAAATTTGTAATATTTGACATATTCCATTTCAATTCTGAATGCATGGTTAACTATATGAATATATCTATATGTGAATAATATTAATATTTAATATAATATATCAACTTGAAGTAGCCATTATAATGTTTATTTTCATTTTGTTATAGGAAAGAACAGTTAACTATTTTCTCTGGACATTCTACAAGTTTTTATCGTTTTCCTTGGGTCATTTCACTGTGCTACCTTTCCCACTACTCCAAGGTGCAGTGAAGAAATGGGGTTCACGACTATGGATTGGTATTAATTAAATAGGACAATATATGACAATTTGGAGCTGCTCTGGTGGATAAGAATGAGCACTTTTGGTTACATTGGATCTATATATTGCTAATTGCAATTGGCAAAGGATTGTTGAATCAAAGTAAGTAGAATAATCTGTAGATTATTCAATGTATTAAATTAGTTGAATTTTTTTATTTTCATGCATATCTAGACAATGCTACAGAGATTATGGGCTCAAATTACTGAGTACTATTTCGTAAAACCTATTTGGTAGAAAAAATAATTAGATCTTAGGTATAAAATCAATTATTACTGTAGAACTCAACTTTAATTCATGAAATTTGTAATATTTGACATATTCCTTTTTAATTCTAAATGCATGGGTATTTATATGAATATATCTTTATGTAAATAATGTGATTTACAAGTTGAAATAGCCATTATAATGTATATTTTCATTTTGTGATAGGAAGGAATAGCTTAACATTTCCTGTGGACAATCTAGAAATTTTCATGGTTTCCTTGGGCCATTTAACTGTGCTATCTTTTCCACTGCTCCAAGGTGCAGTGAAGAAAAGAGGTTCATAACTATTGGGTTTAAGCAAATAGGACAATAATCAATTTGAAGCTTTCCTGCTGGACTACAAATTGTTAATTTCTGCATTGACTGTCTCGATTTATCTTAGGAAGGAGGAAAGGTTACTACAATAAAGTACGTATAATATTATGAAGCCACAAATTTTGTATTTAGAATAAAGTGAATTTCTTAACATTATATTTTAATTGAAAAAATGTCCTGGAGGGTCAACTTGATGTAAATGGATTGAGCTTCTATGAACTGTGTTAGTATTTAGGGTAGAATTTTGTTCAAATTCACATATGTGTAAGTTAAAGTAGGTTCATTCAAAAACCAAAGTTACAGCTGAATATATATTCAAATTAGAATATCCTAAATAACTGGAAATTTTATTCTATTGCCTTTTAAGATATGCCTATACATTTGTAATTAATATTCTAGGATAATCAAGCCTTTAAACCCACAGGACCTACCCTCTGTATTTCAAGAACTTAAATTTAATACATATTTTTTATAAACTGAGTGGTATCTGCATGTATATCCAAAATATCATAGCAATAATCTAAATTTATGTTTTATATCATATATATTTGATTTAAAATTGAAATAACCATTATAATGTATATTTTCATTTTGTTATAGGAGGAATAGCTTAACATTTGCTGTGGACATTTCTACAGATTATCATGGTTTCCTCAGGCCATTCAACTGTGCTATCTTTTCCACTACCCCAAGGTGTAATTAAGAAAGGTGTTCATAACATATTGGTTAAGCAAATTTGACAGTAATCAATTTGAAGCTTTTCTGATGGACTAAAATATGTTATTTCTGCTTTTACTGTCTCTATTTATCTAAGAAAGGAGGAAGGATTACTATATAAAGTATGTATAATAATTTTGAACCACAAATTTTGTATTTAGAATAAAGTAAATCCTTCAAATTTTTGTGTAATCAAATAAATTTTTTTTATAGTCAATTAAATGAAATGAGCTTTCATGAGCAGGATTAGTATTTAGTATACAATTTCTCCAGAATCTATCCTCTTTTCAAACATATAATTAGTGGAAGTAACTCCTATTGCTGATATGCAGTGTGAACTGCAGTAATCATATTAAGCAGCACCAAATATAATTATGGCTTTTTAAATTTTTCTGACCTCTATATGGGTAGATTTGCATGTGTGATATAATAACTAAATCAAAATAAATATTACTTGAGGTAACAAATCCAATGAATGAATTTTATTAAACCTTAGAAGATACCTCAGTTTCTTCATATTCATATACAACTAATAAATTCAATGATTCTGGACACCATTCAGCTTTTTTTGTTTAATATATTGTTCCCAGAAAAATAGATACATCAGAAAAAAAGTTTCTCAAGAGCAGGAGCAATAAGTCCCTAAAAATTTTATGTGGTTTTAATAATTAAAATATTATGCATATTTCTTTATAAAATGAAATGGTATCTACATGTAATCTAACATGTTATAGCAACAATAATCAAAATTTATGTTCTATTTCAAGAAGAAATGGATATATAATCCCAATGAATGTTTCAGTAAGATCCATCTAGGCCATAGTATGTCTCCCTTTTTCAAGATTGAGGCTTTCAGGAAAATAAAGTAGCAGATATTTGTAGAATCCAGTTGAATCAACAATAAAGTGCTGAAGTACTACTACGCATGATGAATGCTATGAAATTATTACATTTTAAGGATCCATATTTGATGATTTGTATGTGTGAGGATTACTATCAAGGTTTGTTCAATGTCAGTTTATTTATGAATGATGAATGATATATGTATGATATATATTTATGATATGATGAATATTTATGCATTCATGATTATCCAATGTAATTTTTGAAGCTCAGAAAAGTAAATTCAGAGAACAAAGTGTTCAAAATATAAATTGCTGTAGTATTTCATGTAAATTTAACCCTCTGTGGTTTTAAGTAATTTTCATTTAAGACTCACTTGAATTTTTCCATCAAAAAAGAGAATTATCCATAAAAATATCTTAATTTGGTTTTATGTGGAGTCTACCCTAGAAAAATCAGTTAAAAGAACTTTATGCACGGTATTCAAAAGAATTATTGGTAACTGTTTTTGATTCTGTAAAAAAGCTCACATTTTCTTTTAATATTTTCAGATCTGATAGAGGATTTGCAATTACATTTTTAGGATTATTATTACAACCATTTTAGTACATACCCCAATAATCAATACGAATATTCAGATCCTATGACCAAAAATCAATAGGACCAATAATAAAGATGCTGAAGCAGCACATTAATATGGATTTTTTTTTCAAATATTCAATATATGTTTACTTGCATATACAAAATGATGAGGTTCACAATCAAAGTACATAGAAACATTTGAGGTATTGAATTTCATTTTTAAAATTATAAGTAGCAGAATTATGCAGAAATATTGATGATCATATTGAGTGATGATAAATCCAATTTAACTTTTGAGGCTCAGAAATGTAAGTTAAGAGTAGAAAGTATTCTAAATAAAATTTGCTATAGGATTTGAGGTAAACTTAACACTTTTTAATTTCAATTATTTTTCATTCAGGACAATTAAATTTTGAAAGAATGGTGGAATTACTGCAATATTTATAAAGCTCTTTTAACAAATAAAAATCAAAAGAGCATTCTCCATCAAAATATCTTAATTTTGTTTTCTCTGTAACCTACCCCAGAAAAATCATTCATAACAACTTTATATGCAGAATATTCAAAACAATCATTGATAATTGTTTCTGATTTTTAAAAAGTTATCATATTTTTATATTTTTTCAGATATGGCAGAAGATTTTCAATTACATTTTTATGATTACTACAACAATTTGGGTACAAAATGCAATGAGACCAATAAACATGCCGAACCTACCCAAGAACATGGATTTTTCTATTCAAAAGATTCAATATGTGCATTGTAGTTCAATGCACACATATCAAAGATTTTATTGAATATTTGTAATTTCATATATACGATTTGCATCAGGTTCATTTACTAATTAATACACAATGGAATTCATATTATATGTTATTTATTGTAATATATTGTGTATATATATATATATATACCCCTGTATATTGTTTATCGTAGGTGTAATACTGTAATGCAGTACAAAAGCGTTGGTCACGGTGTGATAAAAACATTCGAATGATTTTGGTTTTTTAAAGTTTGAACTTCAAATTGAACCACAGATTATTGTCACTATTGATGGTGCTACATAGACGATCTGGATTATTTCTGTGGATCTATATTTTCAGTGATCTGGCTACATAACCGATATGGCCGGTTAGGTGGATCTATATTTTTATTGATCAACTGATTTATGAATCTACTTATCTATTGATCAACTGATCTATTGATCAACCGATTCACTAGTCACTACTATTCGTCTGACTGATGGTATATTACTTTGAAATAGTTGCCTTAATAACATATGGAATAATCTGACATGTAAAACAAGGGAAGTTTATAAATTTTTTGTAGGGCTTACGCTACTGTAAACCTAGGGTTTCATCTATGTGAAAATAAGATATCAAGTGGCTCTGTGATCTCCGAATATTACCACAGAGTGCAAGCGAAACACGAGTGGGAATCCTCTTCGAGTTATTTGCCCATTTTTGTTCGAATTTAGTGACATGACACAACTAATCAAAACTAACTGATTCGTTTTCTCAATCGTTCACTCTTGACAGAGTGGTCTTGGTCGCATCTCGGTCCTGCGCCACAAAAAAAAGCTAAAAAGTAAAAAAAAAGTAAAAAGTAAAAAAAAAAACTGATATGACTTGGTAATTGTTGTTAATAGTGATGTTTAGTGTAAAACATCCTTTTTATTTCACAATGATGCCAGTAGTATCTTCCTCAGTAAGAAAAAAATATGTTATGAAAATATATTGTTTCAAGACGACTGGAAAACGGAATATTTACCTTTCCCTAACAAAATCAAAGGCGACACGTAAGACGTACGAGACATGTTCTATACAGTATATCGGTAAGAACTCCCTTCTCGCCCAGTCACACACCCTCAGTGCCAAAAACACCAAGACTTTCCCACTATAAAACACATCGACAAAACCTATTATATCATTTATATGAATGACAGCTGATTTTGAGTGGCCTGCTGAGCCATCATAGTCAAAAAATCTACGTGAATTCAAATCAAAGTTTATTCAGCTATATCAGCTATAGACATAACGAATACACTCATAATACAATAAAAATGATCGAATGAAACAAGATTAAAAAAAAGGGACACAAAAAACAGAGAAAATACAATTCAAAACAAAATACATTTTTCTTAACTTTGTCTCAAAATGACTTACGGTAAGAGATTTAATATTGCATGATAAACTATTGTACACTGTGAGCCTTCTACTCGTACAAATGCAGTTTACTACATTGCTGTTGATCTAAACGTTTCAATTTGATAATTATTTTTATTATTGTTCAGGGAACTTTTGTTCAAGTATTTATTAAATTCGGTCTTATCTCATTACAGGGAAGGAGAGAAACTTTATCACTTAAATTTTTGAACAAATTACTACACAACAGTATTGATTGTCCTCCTCTCTTGTCCGCTTTGAAATTTCGTGTTTCTAGGTAAAATTCTCATACTACGGAATTATTCCACGTAGAGACTCCAAGGACCAACTCGCTAATACGATCCCCCATTTGGTCTATGGAGTCTACTTCAATAGAGTTGCCAATAATTGTGACAATCACTTTGACTCCATTGAAGTTATTGTTAGGAGTGATGTGAACAAAGGAAATTGACTAGGAATTAACAAAGGGAATTGAATTGATAGATTGAGTTTTTTGTAATATTTCATTCAATTCTATTATTTAGTTGTTAGTTGGTAATTTTTTAAATTTTTTTAGCTATTGCATAGATTTCATCGCGGCCTTTGAGCGCGGTGACCGAATCAAGAAATTCCGTAACGAAAATAAAACCTAACACGCCTCACTCGGACAACCATGTAGCTCGGCCTAGCGTTCGCTTAACGTATATGTATATGGTACGACTGTAAGAAGCTCGCACAGATCGAGACGAGCTGCTCCGAAATCGGACAAATACGAAAGAAGCTGTTTATGAGAAAGTATGTACACTGGCCTAGAAAATAAATATGCTCGTATCGTTCAATTTAAACGAGATACTGTTCCAAACTTAGAAATGACCTACGCATAGTCATGGTAGCAATTTACATTTCTCCGAATCCAAAATTGGGCGAGGTAGAGCATTTTATTCATCGCACTTTACTGGAGTACACTGAGAAGGGTCGAAAATACTTGGTACATATGGTGATAAATTTCCTCTTATCTTGGCTGGCGATTGAACATCAACTTCGCTAATAAAAAATCTGAGCGGTTGACAATTTTCTTTCGGAAAAATTGAATTTGAAAATGAATAATGTTCCACAACAATCCACAACAAAATATGGGACCGCCATTGACGCGGTATTTTCCAGGTATTTATAGGATATCAAGTCTCAAACTTAATATAAATAATAAATAATAATAATTGCATAAGTTGATAAAAAATGCTATGCAATAGCTCTACCGCGGCAATCCCCGAGTGCCACACATTTCATTTTTTTTAGATTATATTGAGGTCTTTGTTATATTTCTTTCATTTTATTCTTTTAGTTATTATTCAACATCATGTTTTCATTTTCTGTAATTGGGTGTTTTAACTGTTGAGAATAAAGAACTTATTATCATCATTATTATTATTCTCCAGTTATTCTCAGCTACGGAACTGGTTTCAAATTTGAACTGAGGGTCTAAACCCTCTTTATACTTTATCCTTGTAGGAAATTCCTGACTATGTGAGATGTGTTCAGACCACAGTTTTTTGCATCTTCCTTTTTTTTATTATTATTACTATTTTCTCTCCAGTTCTTCTAAGCTCCGGCACTGGTTTCAAAGTTGAATTGCCTAAATCTAAGCAACTCAACAACCTCTTGATTACTTTATCCTTGCAGAAATTTCCTGACTATGTGACATTTGTTCAGCACCACAGCTTTTTGCATATTTATATACAGCCGCGGGTCTAACTTCAGTTTAGTGAGGTGTTCGTGTAGCACTTTCAGAACTACACTGGTTGTTGATATAACAAGTGGTCTTATGTGCGCCGGCGCCGTATCCATATCCCACATACTAAGTATCTCACACTTCAGGTCAGTATATTTCCTGATTTTCAGTTGAATGGTGATTTTTTTTAATAATAAGTTCTTTATTCTCAACAGGTATAATACCCAATTACAGAACATAATGTTGAATACTAACTAAATATTTAATAGTGTTGGCGTTTATTTGATGTAAATCCATTATAATTGAATATAAACTAAAATTCAAACACTTGAACTTATGATTTACACTTTATTCACTACATAGCATGACGCGTTTCGTCGTTACAAACGACTTTTTCAGATGCTTACAGAATAATAACAACATTTTGAAAAACACAGGTATAAATATCAGGGAATTTTGGGATTCTAGGGTTTTGGTTTTTTTCTAAGATATTCCATTCTGAAAAATAATTTCTATTACCTGAAAAGGTTTAACAAGGGTGAATTGTTTAATTCTATCTGTTCATTGAGTCAATTTTCAGAATTTTCAAGTCGATTTATTTCCACTATTTCCCAATAATCTAATTGACTACTTCTCTCTATATTGTGTAATTTCTGAAATTCGTATCAAAAGTATGGTTTTCTGTTAATAAATGGTTAGCATAAGTCGAATTAGTTTTATTATGGGCGAAGCTTTATTTATATTCCTGTATTCTAGTACCGAAATTTCTACTAGTTTCATATATATATATATATATATATATATATATATATATATATATATATATATATATATATATATATATATATATATATATTTTATTTTATATATATTTGAAAGTTTTTAGCATTAACAGGCTTTTTAATATGAAAAAGTTTATTTTTGTTGACGTTTCGTTGTTATATATACAACTTTGTCAAAACTTAAAAAAACAGGCAATAAATCAATTTCAAGATATATATATATATATATATATATATATATATATATATATATATATATATATATATATATATATATATATATATATATATATATGCCGGGACATGTTCCACAATTCAATTGGTAAACACCTGATTTGTCTTTTCTTTTAATTTTGTTTCTATTGTTCTTAATGTGTCTCGATTAATTATTGTTCATTTTAATGAAATATTAAAATTATGTTTACTTAAAACGTTTCGACTTTTTGATTGACGTTTTCAAAGTATGTTAAACTAATATATTTACGATTTCTATACGACTGATAAGAAAATACTAATCGTAGAGCTTTCCGATAGAGTTTTTTGTCAAGAATTTTTGACTCTAGTTCGCATTCATAATTATTACTAACCGCAATCTGTTTAATGATATTCAGTTCTTTATTGAAATTTTCTTCTGATAAAGGTATATTGGTTAATTTGTATATCATACTTTGAAACGCTGCCATTTTATGGTATTCTTATGATTATGGGATACCATATGACTACTCCATAAATACTGGGTAGGTAGGCCTGCCCCTCTTCTCGTAGCCTGCTGCAGCTCTCTTATTGACCATCAAAACTGCACGTGGAGACCAACTTTCCAATATTTTCGTTGGATTATGGAATATTAGAAACATCTTTCAAGTTTATATTCCTACTATGAGGACATTTCTACCAAGGAAGATTTTCTCAGAATAATCAACACCTTTTCTATGGAATATAGATAAATATTTACAGACGCATCCAAATCTATCTTATCGATGGTTGGCGCCGCTATGTATGATCCTGGGTCTGAAAGAATAAACCATTCAAGTCTCAACAAAAAATTTTCAATTTTCTACGGTGAGCTGTTTGCTATCTTCATGGCTCTTGATCATATCGAGTTCAATCACGAACTACCAATAAGTTTCTCCTTTTATCAGATTCCCCTTTGTTTCCCCTTTCGTTTATTCATAATAAAATTCTTATATCAAAATATACCTTAGATCCCAGATGCTATGTGGTAAAATTTATGTGGGTAAATGAAAAAATAGATAGGGCTGCCAAATGGTCATCTATGGAATTCTTAACAGATATATTACAACACAAACACAACTTGGCCATCTTAATACGTTGAATGCAAATCTTAGACAGACTCAGAGCATGAAAGTTGAATCCACAGAAAAATTGACACTTTTAGCCAGTACAAAAAATTTGACATTTCTCAAAAAATTTACTGTCATAAATTGACGAAAATATTATTTGCGTTAACGTCATCTGCTCTCATCATATGAACGTCCATCATCTGACGTTAAAAAGACCGTTAAATGACCGAATTTGACCAACAATTTACTCAAATAAGACGTCATGTTACGTCAGCTTTCTATCTGGGTACAGATATCCAAAAAATGTACACTGGAGAAAATATAGCAATTTCATGCACCACATTTGCCTTGGCTCTAAATAATTCTTTCAAAAGTTACAGTGAGTAGTATCATTTAGAAAATACTTCGTCCGGTGACTCCATAGAACCGGTTTTTTGCAGGCAGGTGTTGGACTGTAGTATATATGCCACTCGGTTTGACGGACTATTTATAATAATATGAAATTTATTTAGCATTTTGCTATCGCCATACATACACTTGAATATATTGTTGTTACAAGTAATAAAATTCAACATACAAATTATACAACATTCTAAACATACTACTTATTATACTACTCATTAGATTCCAGATATTTAACATACAGTGTTTCGTTTGATAATGTTGCTTTAGTTTGCTGTTGAATTCTGCCATTTTTTTGCACTCTTTTATATTGTTAGGTAATTTATTATAAACATTTATCGCCTTAAAGAATACAGAATTTTGAATAGATTTTTTATTTTTATGGTCCAATCTAAAATTTTCTTTATTTCTTGTGTTATGATCGTGGATGTCTTTGAATGAACTCAACATATTTATACAATAATCTGGAAGTAACTTTAAAGGGATCTTATGAAGAAATTTCAGGCTGTTAATTTCTAGGTAGGATGTAATGTCTACCCAGTTTAGTTTTACTAACATGGTGTGTATGCTCGTATACCTGTCGCATCCAAGTATGATCCTCATAGTTCGGTTTTGTAATACCTGCAATCGGTTCACATCAGGTTTATTGGCCAAATAGAGGATTGTACCAGCATAATTAAAATGCGGTAGTATTATAGTACCTACTATACACGTTTGTTTAGTCCATTGCGATAAAAATTTACTACATCTGTTCAGGAATCCATTTTTTTTGATATTTTCCTGCATAAATCATTTACTCCCAAATATTTGATCGAACTAACTACTTCTATTTTTTCTGCATCTAAAGTCATATTCATTTCATTTCCTATAAGAGGCTTTTTTTCGACTACCATTATTTTTGTTTTTGATGCATTGAGTTTCAATTTATTTATCTTTAGCCATTCTACTATTAGATTTAGGTCATCTTGCAATTTATCAACTATGTCAAGAGAGCATCCTGTAATAAATACAACTGTATCATCTGCAAACAGATGATATCTAAAATGTTTTAAATTATAGCCCAAGTCATTAATATACAAATTAAATAACATTGGACCCAGGACCGTCCCTTGTGGTATTCCATTATTGTTTTCTAATTCACTTGATACAAAATTTCCACATTTGACAACTTGCTTTCTATTCTGCAAATAATTTCGAAACCACTCCAAAACTGATCCTTCAACACCATATTCTTTTAACTTTTTGTTTAACCGATCTCTATCAATAGTTTCAAATGCTCGTTTCAAGTCTAAAAAAACTACTATTGTTGATTGATCTCTATCTAGATTATGCTTTCATTGTTCTATAACATACTGTAATGCTGATTCTGAGTTATGTTTATGTCTATATCCTGACTGTTGTTCTATTAATATATTATTTATATTTAAATGTTGAATGAACTGTTCACACACTACCTTTTCTAAGATTTTTGCTTCACTTGACATTGTGTTTATCGGTCCTAAAATCCAATAGTTATATGGTATTGCACATCTATAGATAATAGAATACTTTATGTCATTTCTGAAATGAAACACAGCACCGCCTGTTGCTCTTGAATTTGAATCTACTCTAGTAATACTATAGTTATCGATACTTATACCTTTGTCATCAATTTCTTCTGTCAGGTGGGTTTCTTTTAGACACACTGCTGCTGGTTGTTCACTCATTATGAAATGAGATATTTCATCAAAATGAGCTGGTTAACTTTGAATATTTTGCAAATACATCTTATTGTCACTATTCATACCTAGATTAGTTATCGTTTTCAAATTACAATTTAATTTTGTTCTAAAGAGTTCTTCTGCTTCAATTGCTTCTCGTTTATTACATATTCTGTTCTCCTTCTACATTGCTCTAATTTCCTTAAATATACTTCACACTGTATATTGAAAACAGTGTTCATATTCATATTCAACTCCTCATTTAAGTTTAGTTTGTACTTCTTATTGAATGTTTTACAATTTATACACTACTTTCCTTCGCCTTGCATTCATTTGTTTTGTGATTGTCTGCACTGCATATTCCACAGACTTCATTATTTTTACAATCAATTGCTTTATTATTGTAACCACCACATTTATGACATCTCAATATGTTAAAATGTTCATAAATTAAGCACATTGTTCATCCTATTTTTAGTTTCTTCATTTGTATTATTATTTGAAAAACATATGGTTTTGTTTCGAGTAGGGCTGTATACCATTTATGTTTCTTAGTTCTATATTCAGCAATAACTCTAAGATCATCAGCATTGGTTAAATCCATCTGATTTTGTTTTAGAATGACTTCTTTTAGTTGCTCCGTATTCAATTTTCATTTATTCCTACAACTTTTATTATTGGATTTCTTGATATTGTTTCAGTTACTTTACAAATTTCACCTAGTTTGACCTCAACTTGTTGTCGAAGTTCTTCAATTTCTGATTTTTTATTGCATGTTATTGCCACTTTATCATTTCTACTTTTTTATGTTGTTTATACCTATTTTTGAATCCTCTGGTCTTCTTGCATCCTTAATAGCTTTTTTTATATCATCAGATGACTTACTTATTTCAGCACTTTTAGCATCTATTATTGAAGCACATTTACTTCCTTTTGATTTTTCTCCACTTATCAAAGCACTACTGTCAGCTGCATATTTTTCCTGCAACATTTTTTCTTGTTTACACTCAAACGCATTCACCTTCCGATTTAATAATTTCAATGCTTTTAAAATGTTGTCCATAACCTCACTTTCACTATAACATGTTTCGCAGAACCATTTCACTCCTTTACAATTTTTCATAACATTGAAGTCTTTATTATTTAATTCACTGCATTTCAAATGGACCCACTTCTTACATTTTCCTTCGCATCCAATTGTTTTGTCTCCATTTAATTCAATTAAACATTTGCCACATTTTTCTGGTTCACTTTTTTCTGTCGCCATCTTATAATATCAGATTTTCTGATTCTACAACTTGAAAATTGCATTTCTTTTTCATCAGGTGGATGAAAATTCAAACGAATCATCAGGTGGATGAAAATTTATATCCGTGGAAACGTGAGACCCCACGTTCTGCCCCACTTGAATTATGCAATAATACTTCATATTCGAACCGTGATGAAATGAAATTTGTGGAAATCTGAGAATGAACAGGGGGCCAAATTTATTTCAAATTGGTAGCGGACGTGCTAAAAAGTATTATAATAAAGATATATAATGTTTCTCGTCATTCTATCACAAAACACGAACCATTCAACGTCATTTCTATCTGATTGATAATATCTATAGGAATAAAACAAATTTCAATTTCAGTAATGAGCATTATGGCAAGAAATGAATACATATTGTCATTCATATGATAAAACTTCTCTCTTTTGTATTTTCTGCTTTATTGAATGAACTAATAAGTTCCTAAAGTCTGAACTTCCGAATTTCAAAATTAAATACATAACATAAATAAATGATGATATGTAAACAAATTGAAAATAAAGTTATTTCGTTTATTTTGTTTGTGGGATAAGATCAATGTATTATATTAATTCATTAATATTATTTTCATATAATAATATCAATCATATTATGTTAATATAATTAACATAATAATAACATAATATGTAAATATTATGTTAACTTTGGTTCAAAATTGTTGATATCAAAGCAAATTGAATTGCTATACATATAGTAATTTCTTTTAATCAATTTATATTTCATTATTGAATAGCAATATGGAATCAGATTATATGAATGCAATATTTACGAGGGTAGGGTAAAAAGTTTCAGTCCTGACAAAAAAACATATATAAAAAATTTTTTTTTAATTCTTCTCAATTTTGATCAACATAATCCCCATAATCTCCATCAACACTGATACTTTACTCAACAAACAACATAATCAATTTCAAATATATAAATATATATATATATATATATATATATATATATATATATATATTTCTTGAAATTGATTTATTGCCTGTTTGAGGTATTTATTTTGAAAGTTTTTAGCATTAACAGGCTTTTTAATATGAAAAAGTTTATTTCTGTTGACGTTTCGTTGTTATATTACAACTTTGTCAAAACTAATTAGTTGATTAAATTGATTAGTTTTGACAAAGTTGTAAATATAACAACGAAACGTCAACAGAAATAAACTTTTTCATATTAAAAAAGCCTGTTAATGCTAAAACTTTCAAAATAAATATATATATATATATATATATATATATATATATATATATATATTATTCAGAAAGCCATTACACTAGGGCAACCTCCTCGCACCAGGAAACACCGCTGGTGGAACGTTATCTGCGACCAAGCAGTCGACAAGAGCATAACTGCATGGAAAAAATTTAACGGCCATAAAAAAGAGGGAAACTGGGAGAACTTCATTATAACTCAAAACAGGCCTCAAAAGTAATAAGAAGAGAAAAATGGAGATATGTTAATAATAGGTGTCACGAAATACAGAAGGATTTCACCAATAATAATACTAGAGATTATTACAAAACTTTCAGAGAAAACTTGCGAGGATACCAAGTGGCCACTCTTTGCTTCAAAAAATCCGATGGCGCGTTGGAAACTAACACAAAAAAATACTGCAAAATGTTAGCCGAATATTTCAGCACCCTTCTCAACTGCAATCCACCCCAAGAAAAACTTAAGTTCGACTTTTCAGGGTTTACGCATCCAGACTCGCAAGCCCCTGATATGGAAGAGATTACGGAAATTATCAAGCAACTCAAAAACAACAAAGCAGCGGGAGAAGATGGGATTATTGCGGAACTCTGGAAACTGAACGGAAATATTATGACGCAAAAACTTCATCATTTAATATCAGATATCTGCAGAACGGAACAGATACTAGAGCATTGGAAATGCGCGCTGATACATCCATTGCACAAAAAGGGGGACAAAATGGATATCAATAATTACAGGGGAATTTCCTTACTCCCGGTTGCGTACAAAATAGGTACTTTCTAAAGCCCTCCTAAACAGAGTAGGACACCAAGCGGATCCACTAATTTGCGAATACCAAGCTGGATTCAGAAAAGGCAGATCATGTGCTGAAAAGATCTGGACTTTGAAGATATTACAGATGAGGAAATGTAGAAATACAGTGATCACATTCATTGACTTCAAGAAAGCATATGATTCGGTAGACCGCGAAACCCTTTTTGAAATCATGAAAGAATTTGGAATCGATCGAAAGACCCGAACAATTAAAGAACAGACTCTTACAGGTACAACTTCCAAGGTAAAATTTATGGGCGAAATATCTGATCCCTTCGAAATCAAAACCGGTGTGCGGCAGGGGGACCGACTTTCGCCAATCCTTTTCAATATTGTTTTAGAAAAGATGATTAGGGAATGGGAACTTCACGTAAAGGCCATACAAGTGGGTATCAAAAATGAAAATAGAATAAATGTCAAATGTCTCGCCTTTGCAGACGATATTGCTATCATCACAGAGAACAGAACTGAAGCCATTCGCGCCGAAGAAAAAATACATGTAATTGTGCAGAAAACCGGCCTACAAATTTCTTATGATAAAACCAAATACATGGAAAGAAAACCAAAAAATCAATCTCCTCTTATGACAAGACATGGTGAAATTCTGCAAGTAGGCTATTTTAAATATCTCGGGGAAGTCATACAGTCCTCAGGTTTAAACCAAATCGCTAATAAACAAAGAATTACCAAGCTCCTAAGGGCCTACAAACTAACATGGGCTCACTATAACAAAAAGTGCATTTCGAGAGACGCCAAATTGAGGCATTATAACACAACGATTCTTCCAGAAGCAATCTACGCAGCAGAAACAATGGTTATTGGCGGCTATTCAAGAATTAGAGAAATAAAAAAACAAGAACGAAAAATTCTCAGAAAGATTTACGGGCCAATCAATAGAAACGGCATTTGGATGAAAAGACCTCAGAATGAACTGTATCAAAAGACAAATACGATAACGGAAGAAATCAGAAAACGACGAGCAAAGTTCTATGCACATGATCACAGAATGAAACAGTCCAGAATACCGAAGAAACTACTCAATATAATTATGAATAGTAAATGCGGAACAGAGTGGCTAAAAGAGGTCCAAAAGTATCTACCACAGATCAATATAAAAAATCTCGGAGATCGCACTGAATGTCGCTATAAAATCGCACATGTGAAGTTTGAGGAAAAATCAAATCGCCAGCCTGGAGTAAAGTAGACATATGAACGGAAGAAACAGCATTCAGAGAGGATGAAGCGTTTTTGGGAGGCAATTAAGATAAATCAAAATTCCTAACGATTGCGAATTCAAGTTCAGCCGCTCTCCTCATGGGGAAGAATCGTAATATATATATATATATATATATATATATATATATATATATATATATATATATATATATATATAAGTGTAAAATTGTTGGGTTATCGGCAATTTGGGCCGATAACCCGACAATTTTACACTTATATTCGTTACCACTGCAACACTCCTCAGTTGATATATATATATATATATATATATATATATATATATATATATATATATATATATATATATATATATATATATATATATATATATATTCTAGCTGACCCGGCGAAATCAAGGGCAATTGTTTATTTGGATAATAATTAGTGCAAATTAAAAATGCAAGTATTTTATTTCAATGATTGGCCATGTATTTTAGTGCATGGATTCCACTCTTTAGTGGAGCATCTTGTGATAGACGCCATTTTTCGTTTTATTATCAGGTGCAAGAAAAAAAAACGCAAATGGTCCTCCGACCCGTGAACATGCCACATATACTCGGAATTGACCATAGGAAAACATAGATTTTTTAGATTCAGACCACAAACTTTCAAGCATTGGTCGTGTGATTTGTTTAATGTCATGGCGAATGCAAGTCGGATCGGAAATTGAAGTCGTTTAAACTCAAACGGCATGTCGGTCGGAATCCTTGGAATGAGAACTTCCTCACCTTCGAATTTTCTTTTGAGTATCGTCGTGTAAATCACATTGTTCATCAATTTCCTTATCACCAAACGCGTTCCGTTGCACAGTTTTGGTTGGTTTATTCAATAAATGAAAGAAAAATCATGACAATCGGTTGCTCCGTTTCGAAATGAAAGTAGACACAAACGCACAAATAAAAAGGCAATAGACACACTTTCGCATTTTAATAGTTATAAGTATTCCTAGATAGTTAATTTTCGTAGATAATAGACTGCGAGCAATCACGTTTTAACAAGTTTTTGTTGGATAACCCGATTTGTGCATTCCTGTATCAATCGGCTTGTTCATAGAATACTTGTTTCTTCTTGTTGAGTACGATTTAGCGTCGAATGAAATAAACGAGTGTATGCATGTTGTCAGCCGCAAAGTACGGCAACTACTCTTCTTCAGTAAATTGGAACCTGATATCAACAAACTTATTAAACAGCATAAGATTCATCCTTCACGTTAGTTTTCATACAAGGATAAATTATGTTTGTTTCATTTTAAATAAAAGATGTATGTTTCGAAGCATGATTACTACGGAGCCAACCTTTAGTCGTAAATTGTGGGGTGGTAATCCCGGCACATTCTAGGAGTTTAAAAATTCAATAGGATAGTTGGTGGCGTCATCTTCATTTGTTAAACAATCAATTGATTTGAAAGAATGCAGTGTACCAATGATCTCGTTCTGAATTATGAAGTTTAAGTCATCTACATTTTTATTCTAAGCCGCCAAAATTGCTCGCTCTCTCAACCATTCCTTATTTTTGTGTTTAGTAATGATTTTTGGGAATACTTTGTTGATGAGTTCGTCTTTTGATGAGAAAAAGTTACAGAAATTCTAAGTACTTGACACCCTGATAATTATAAACCGATATCGTTGTTCAATGTCGTTGGCAAAGTGTTTGAAAAAATAATTTGCCGACGACTCACCGACTTTGTCGATCATAATAATATCATCCCCGACTTTCAACACGGTTTCCGATCCTTCCACTCCACAGTTGATTCTCTATTGCGGCTTCACACTGATATAACCAGAGCACTCAACTCTGGAGAATGCGTATTCGTACGTTTTTAGATATTAACCGAGCATTTGATCAAGTCTGGCAAGCCGGACTTATTCGAAAACTCCAGGACATTCAACTATCTGTCCAATTTGTTAAATTAATTGCCTCTTATTTATCAGATCGTAGAATTAAAATTAAAGTCAATAAATCATTATCGGAACCGTTTACGCCTTTAGCAGGAATACCGCAAGGATCAATACTCGCGCCTTTACTTTACCCCATATTTACATACGATATTCCACATTCACATAATAGTAGCTCAAAAGTTTCTATTTTTGCAGATGACACCGCCACCTGGGCCACAGCGAGAACGTCGGCACTATGTAGCCGCATAGCGCAAAGGCAACTGGATGAAAATGGTGCATGGGCCCGAAAATGAAGATTAACACCAAACCCAGGAAAAACACAATCAATTCTATTTCGACACTTCAATTATACAAAATATCGCCACTTTTCCAAAAGTGACGTTAATCTTAGACTTTGGGGTGAACAGCTCCAATTTCAAGACGAAATCACCTACTTGGGTTTGAAATTTCATCAACACAATTCATGGTCGTTGGATATTCGAGATCCTCTTAATAAAGTCAGAAATAGAGCCAATCTTTTATATGCCCTTAGGGGAGAATACAAGGATATAAAATCCTCAGACCCTCCTACACACATATAAAACATTAATTCGTCCCGTCATTTCTTATAGAACAATCCTATATTCAACAATTTCAAATAATCTCCTCAAACAATTGGAGAGCTGTGAAAGAGCAATCTGCCGCAGCATCTTCCGATTAGACCGACATTATCCGTCCTCATTAGTTTTCAATCACGCTAAAATTCCTACAATTTCATCCTTCATGAAAAAACTCGAGATTCGATATGCCCAACGCACCCTCCGAGGTCCGAACCGGGAAGCCAAAGCGACGCTGTTGTCCCCGTGGCGTGGATGGGGGCCGATATCTACAAAAAAGCCGAAACTAAAATTTCCATTCCTCCGGTGCGATTACTTGGAAAACTGCCAGATCCATCAGAAGACGTCCTCGAATACCTAGAGGACATTCCGCTACTTATTCGTTGAAATTCAATATGTTTTATGTAACCATTTACCTATACATCTATTTTGAAAATTTTAAAATTAATAAAAGTTGAATATTAAAAAGTTAATAATTAAAATTAATAAATTGATAAATTCATTCTTAGTCATTAGTCATTCAAATTCTGGATGAATAATATATGTATCTGTCATATCCAAAAATATATTTGTAACTTAAATAACTTAGAATAAGTCGAGTAGTGCCGAAAGTTCGCGGAGTTCCGAAAATTCGAGTAGTGTCGAAAAACCGCGAAAGGTCAATTCGAACAGTAAAACACCAGTACAAATTCAGCTCAATTTTTCTCAATAACTAACGATTTTTAGTAGCAAATATATGTTTATAACTTAGCAACATTGTAACAACTAACTGTACATTACTTGGGTAAAGTTTTCTGTGGTTTCCTTTACCATCAAACGTCGGATGAATTGAAAATCCGACTCTCGACCGAGTGGCACGTAATAAGAAAGTCGACCACAGCCGCAACAAAATTGGAAATTCTTAATTGAATCTTTAATAACTTCTATTATCTATTGTTCAGATAATAGGAAGAAATTTTTTCACTTTTCTAGGGTTGAAGAAGGTCTAAAGACCCTATAACTTCCCTCCTTTTTGTATTTATAAATTTAAAATTGATGTAGAATGCCATATAATTGAATAAACGTAATTCATTCATTCATTCATTCGCGGTTCTACCTACAGCACTTTGAATTTAGAAGCGAACGGACGTGTTTATTTTCGCAGCTCTATAAGCGAGGAAAATAACAATGCATAAAAACGTGCTTTTCAGCGCGAAAATGTATCAGTGATTATAATTAAGTTAGGATAAATAATTGTATGATAGCGATTAAGACATTCTGTAGTATATTAATTGTTGTAAAAATAAAATAAATAGGTAATAATGTAAAAAGTAAATAAGTAAAAATGTAGAGTATGAATTTAGATATTCCAAAGATAGCAGGAAATCTTCATGGTATAGGGAAAGGGAAATTGTTCTACTCCAAATTTAACGGGTGGGGAACGCGGGCAGTAATGAATAAATCAAAACTATAGAATATAGAATGACATAGGCTTTATATTTTATACCCGTGCGAAGCCGGAGCTGGTCGCTAGTTGGTTAATATATCGAATAAAACACTTGCCTTAGTTTCACAAAATTATAATGACAATTTTTTTCAGGGTCATAAATACCCCGTTTTCTTTTACTGTTTAAAAATTGTTTCGGGGTGTTTAACTGTAATTTAAATTCCAAGTGAATCCAGCTACACTCTTGAAAATAGGTTAACACCCCGAAATAATTGTAAAGAAACAATATAATTTCGTGAAACTAAGCCATGTGTTTTAGTTCAATGTAATAGCCTTATCTCCAATATAAATGTTTACTGTATAAATTACTCATCCTTTTTGTTAACAATGTAGCAATTTCAAAGGGTGTAATGAAATTGGTGTACTCCACGGATCATTTTGAAGGTTCAGTATATATTTTGAAGATGTTTGTCGTAGTGAAATAATCAGGAATTATAAATTTAATTCAATTGGAAATAAGGTTATCGTCTTCCAATATTTCAACTGTTATACATATTATATATATTTAATCTCATTCCACAATCAAAATGAGTCTATTTCGGAACTGTTGATATATCGTCATTTCTTTTAATCAATTTGTAATTAATTTTGTCATTTCAAACTTGAATATGATCAATGATGTGTACACATCATTAACCTCATTCCACAAAGAGAAAAATTTTATTTTCAAATTGCTGATATGTCGTCATTTTTAACAACCCAATATTCATTTTGAATTCCAATGTTAAATGAGATCAATGATCTTTTAACAAAAATCTCTTTTCAAATTTTCTACATTTAGTAGAGCACAAAATTTCGATTGGAAGGAAAATATTTTTATTTGATTTTATCAAGACATTTTTCGAATATAGTTCTAAATTCATTCGTCAATTCTCTAGAACTATTACGAAGCAATTTCACTGTTTACAATGTTGAGTAGATATGAAATTCTTCCGTAACAATTTCATGGATTCAAGGTGCTTATCGAATAGTCAAAATGTATATCATAAACTATATTAATAATACGTTGAAACATTGCTTCCAACACATAATTTTATCGACACAAATATATTATATTAAGCAATCGTCCCAATTTTTTCAAATTAGAGAGTTGATCCTCTTACCTCGGAAAGGTCAATATATAATTATTTTTATACAGAGTGGAACAATCTGAAGGAATAATCTTATTACTACAAGTTTGGTACACATTCAAGTTTATTCAACGTAATTTTTCTTCAGATTTATGACCCACTCAAATTTTTCGAACCCTTGGCATAGTTAACATCGATCTTGAAAATCTATACAAATGGTGTTTCCAATAATGATAATGAGTTTTTTATTCTTAACAGGTAAAATACCCAATTACAGAAAATAACATAATATTGAATACTAACTAAATAATTAAAATGAAAGAAATATAACAAAGAACTCAATCTAATCTAAAAAAAACTGAACTAGTAACTATCAACTTAATAATAACATTCAATGAAGTATTACAAAGAACTCAATCTAAATCAATTCAACGATAAAAGAATTATTCTAAGAATTATATTTAATGCAGGTAAACTAAAATTAAGTAAAAGAAACTTACGTTGAAAACCTACACATTTTTCTATATAACAGCCGTTTACATATGTTTCAAGGTTATTGCCCATCGTCAGAACGGCGTAGTTCAAGTTAAAGATGATAGTACTTGAAGAGATATATAAAAAATTAATATATAAAACACGAAACACTGTTTCGTACACGTTTTATACACCCAAAACATATTGGGAAGAGTCAACACAACGTTGCAGACGACAATGAATTACCGTCCGGCTTTTGTGAGACTTTTATAGCTTCTGGAAATCCCAGACAATCTTAACGATAAAAGAATTATTCTAAGAATTATATTTAATGCAGGTAAACTAAAATTAAGTAAAAGAAACTTACGTTGAAAACCTACACATTTTTCTATATAACAGCCGTTTACATATGTTTCAAGGTCATAGCCCATCGTCAGAACGGCGTAGTTCAAGTTAAAGATGATAGTACTTGAAGAGATATATAAAAAATTAATATATAAAACACGAAACACTGTTTCGTACACGTTTTATACACCCAAAACATATTGGGAAGAGTCAACACAACGTTGCAGACGACAATGAATTACCGTCCGGCTTTTGTGAGACTTTTATAGCTTCTGGAAATCCCAGACAATCTTAACGATAATTCCAAACAATCTTAGAATAATTCTTTTATCGTTAAGATTGTCTGGGATTTCCAGAAGCTATAAAAGTCTCACAAAAGCCGGACGGTAATTCATTGTCGTCTGCAACGTTGTGTTGACTCTTCCCAATATGTTTTGGGTGTATAAAACGTGTACGAAACAGTGTTTCGTGTTTTATATATTAATTTTTTATATATCTCTTCAAGTACTATCATCTTTAACTTGAACTACGCCGTTCTGACGATGGGCAATAACCTTGAAACATATGTAAACGGCTGTTATATAGAAAAATGTGTAGGTTTTCAACGTAAGTTTCTTTTACTTAATTTTAGTTTACCTGCATTAAATATAATTCTTAGAATAATTCTTTTATCGTTAAGATTGTCTGGGATTTCAGAAGCTATAAAAGTCTCACAAAAGCCGGACGGTAATTCATTGTCGTCTGCAACGTTGTGTTGACTCTTCCCAATATGTTTTGGGTGTATAAAACGTGTACGAAACAGTGTTTCGTGTTTTATATATTAATTTTTTATATATCTCTTCAAGTACTATCATCTTTAACTTGAACTACGCCGTTCTGACGATGGGCAATAACCTTGAAACATATGTAAACGGCTGTTATATAGAAAAATGTGTAGGTTTTCAACGTAAGTTTCTTTTACTTAATTTTAGTTTACCTACATTAAATATAATTCTTAGAATAATTCTTTTATCGTTAAGATTGTCTGGGATTTCCAGAAGCTATAAAAGTCTCACAAAAGCCGGACGGTAATTCATTGTCGTCTGCAACGTTGTGTTGACTCTTCCCAATATGTTTTGGGTGTATAAAACGTGTACGAAACAGTGTTTCGTGTTTTATATATTAATTTTTTATATATCTCTTCAAGTACTATCATCTTTAACTTGAACTACGCCGTTCTGACGATGGGCAATAACCTTGAAACATATGTAAACGGCTGTTATATAGAAAAATGTGTAGGTTTTCAACGTAAGTTTCTTTTACTTAAATCAATTCATTTTGGTCAATTCCTTTCTTTCACAAAACTCCTAATAATAACTTCTATGGAGTCAAAGTGAATGTCACAATTATTGGCAACTCTATTGAATGTAGACTCCATAAGTCAAATGGGGTATTGTATTAGGGAGTTCGTCCTCAGATTCTCTAGAAGAAATAATTCTGTATTACGAGAATTGTGCCTAGGAACACGAAATTTCAAACCGGAAAAGAGAGGAGAACAATCAGTGCTATTGTGTGGTAATTTGTACAAAAATTTGAACGATGAAGTTTCTCTCCTGCTCTGTAATGAGATTAAACTAAATCGATTCAATAATTCGTAATGATTGACTCCTCTCTGTGGATAAACTTCATCTTCCCTCCAAGCTAAGAATTTCAAGAGCCTTCTCTGAATAACCTCAAGATGGCATTGATGGCAAGTGTAAATAGGATGCCAGATCATGCTGCCATACTCCAACTTGCTACAGATTAGGGTATTAAATAGTCCTATAAACGTTGAGGAATTATTGAAATATTTGTCATTGCGTATAATCATCGAGAATCCATATATTCTCGAGGCAGATGAAATAAGTTGGGTGATGTGTGGAACAAAGGAAAGCTTCTGATCGAAGACTATAACTCTCAAGATCTCTGACCTTATCAGAACGAGAGAGAACCTGACCTCCGATGCTATAATTACACTCAAGTAATGTTGTCTCTTTTCCTTGTGAAAGAGACAACATTTTACTTTGGCACACTCAAACTCAAATAATTGTCCCCATATCAACCAGCAACATTGTCAATCGCGAGCTGGAAATGAACACAGTTACCCTGTGGTCTAACAGAATAAATAACAGATAACAAATAACAGTTAGACATATAATAGAAAGTCCATAGGCAATACGCAACAAATACGGCAAAACTGCTTCATGAATTCAAGAGATTTGCCAAAAATCAAGTTTGAATTTGATAAAGCAACTAGCATATTTTGATCATCGTAACTGATCATTGACAACTCTTTGTCTTTATGACATGATTACCACTCCCCGGTGACCGAAAAATATGAATGAACAAAAAGTAAGAACAATTGTTGAAGCTTTGTGGGCAATACTCCGTATCGGACCCCCATAACACTATACAAAGAAATGTTCAGCAAAATGACTGTGAGACAAAGATATGGATATCTATTTATACTTTTTCTGTTAAATATCATTATCATCATCATCAACCTCTTTCCGTCCACTGCAGAACGAAGGCCTACCCCTGTCTTTGCCAAGATTGCCTATCGGCAGTTTTTCTCTTCCAGACAACGCCTAGCCAATCCACAACCTCCTTCTCCCATCGATCGTGAGGGCGCTTTCTTGGTCTTACCCTGTCTCTAGGTTCCCAATCAACAACCACAGCTGACCAACACTCATCTCTTATTCAGGCTAGATGGGCCTGCCCATTTCCACTTTGACCTTTTTACTCACTCCACGACATCCTTCACCTTTGTTTGTCCTCTTATCCAGCTGCAGCGTATTCTATCTCGTATGGTTAGGCTCATCATGTATCTTTCTATACTTCGCTGGGTTGTTCGAAGCTTCTGAATGTCAGCAGATTTCAGGGTCCAATTTCGCTGGCGTAGGTCTTCGCTGCTAATACGCATTGGTCAAACACTTTGCTCCTCAAGGATAGTAGCATGTCTAATTTGAAGTCGTGTTTCAGTCGGCCAACTCTACCCCATCATTAGATCATCGTAACATCCACGTAAATGATAATAATAATTTTTCTTTAAGGTTCTCCTAGTACAATTTTATAGGTGAAGCAATAGTATTCTAATTTGAAAATCTGTCTATGTCAATTTTGTTGCCTAAGCAAAGATAATTTTCTCACAAAGACCGTAGTCTGTGTTGAGTAGGTACCAATAATGTCTTTGCGATATCCAATACCTTTATACATATATATCAAAGGTATCTATTTCAATAATTTGAGAAAAAACTTATCAATATAAAAATTTTATAACAATATTGGGCAGGATCGAATATCAATATTATAAAACATGTAACACTATCATATAGTTTTACAACCATTTTAACTCTTAAATGTTCATTTGTTTTCAACCAATGCTTCATGGCAGATTTTAATTTTTCAATGTTACCTATAGTTATCCATCCATATGACAATTCATTATAAATTCTTGGTGCCAAATAGGAGTAGATACGGACGCATAAGGATTTACTGCATTTCGGAAATGATAAACAGTTCCTGCTATATCTAGTATTCACATACAATAAAGTAATAACAGTTCATCTTTTTTTCGTGTAGTTTAGCAGCGATTGAACAAACAGATGACGTTATCCAGTATGTCAGCCCCTTTATACAAAGTCAGCAAGTCAGTAGGATATTTGATATCTTTTTTATGAAAGACTTTCAGCAGCCATTTCTGTTGAATTTCGAGCTTTTTAATTACTGTATCATAGGCACCACCCCACGCAACAATGCCATATCTTATCAGAGACTCCGCCAGAGCTTTATAAATTATTGTTAGATGTTTCACGTCTAGAACAATTGACAGTTCTTTAAATTTGGATATTAATCCTCTAAGCTTAACAATTAAGCTTCTGACGTGGGAATCCCATTAAAGGTGCGAATCCAGTATAATTGCTGAGTATTTATATTTGCATGTGCAAGGAATGTTAAATGTATTTTCTGCTTTTTTAATTATCAGTGGTTCACTGGGTGGAAGTAAACGATTATCTATAGCAAAATCATTGACACATTCAAATTGAGTGCATGAGGTGTAGGTTAGAGGCAAAAGTTAGTTAGGATTATTTTCAGTTAGGTTATCTATATTTGGAAGGTCACAAACCTCACTGAAAATAGTTTCCCTGCTCTATTATCATACCAAAGGTGGAAAAATATTTGATCAGTCAAGATAGAGCGGTCCCAGCAGAGTCTAAACTAATCATTCTCTAAAATTCTTCTAATTGACTCCGCACTGAATTCATAGTGAGACACATTTTCCTTATGTAGAAGATGTAATTTTAAGGCTATTCGTTGCTACGGCGTCATGTCCTTCTTAGTATTCCGTTGCTACAAGTTTTCGACATCCCCCTCTTATTGTAATTATAATATTTCATATTTTATCAATATGGTTCAATTGTTTATTGAATTGTTATTCAAATAATTATACTTATGTTATACGTCAAATTTTTTTTTTTTTCAAAATTATTTTGCACCATTAAATTGAAAACAATTACATGAGGATAATCTTCAACTTATATACCCATCATAGCCTTCATACCCCATTTAAAAAGGTGTAGGTAGTTATAAATTTTGCATTAACGGACTGCAAAGGAATAAATATTTTCAATAACAAGTTATCATTTACCTTGAAATAAATGTTCCGTTTTCAACTGATCCACATGGTATATTCATTTTCTTGCATCTAACCTTGCAATTAATTTCAGGGGTCATGGTTACGATAGCAGTCTTTACTTTTAGATATTATTATTCACGTCAAAAACAATATAAGACTGGTTATCAGAAATAATAGCAGTAGACAACTAGCAAGACACGTTTTTTTCATCGAGTATTCGTGTTTGAAAAAGTGTAATGTTTCAGTTTACTTCGATAATTTCGATTATTTTCATTTTGTTTTTTTATTATGCATTTGAAAGTTTGAAGAGCTGCATACATATTATCAAAAAAGTGAACGAATTTCCTGGAAGAAAAGGATATCCGCTTCTGGGAAATTCAATGGAATTTTGGGGGTCTCCAGGTAAATTGAAAGTATATTCTCTTGCATTCGAAAATTGCCTCATATCCATGACGAACAGCATGACTATATATATATATATATATATATATATATATATATATATATATATATATATATATATATATATATATATATATATCTGACAAAATTCATTGTTAAGATTTTCATTTGAAAATAAAATTGCTTTGTTATATTGTACATTGCTGTGTTGTATTGTATTTATGTTGTATTGTACTTTTTGAACAAAGGTTACTTTGAAGAACTTTTTTTGGTTATACTGTTCCTTGTTACAGATTTCATCTTCAAGGAAATCAGAAAAAGTATCAATGAATATGTTTCTATTGGTGCATTTCGTTCATGGCTCTTTTTTTACCCTGTAATTTGGCTGCACGAACCGGAAGATATGGAGGTATGTTGAGTAGATATTAGATGAATATTTAATTGTAGCTTCAAATTTCTTTCACTCAAAATTTTCGAAGTGAATTTTGAAGGCCACAATTAATGAAAATACTTTTGTTGAAACCTCAGTAAAATATACTTAACCATTTCGAAATTAAGATAACATTTGGTATGAGAGTAGATAGTCGATTCGAAAGGTAACTGAGGCCATTTTCCAGTTGAAATTTAAATTGACATATGTCTGATATATTTCATATTGAACAAATTTTGAGTGCTTTTATTCCTTGCATTTGAATATTTCATTTAGTTATTTTATTGTACCTTCTTATTTCTTTCACATATCATCTGAACAATCTCTACAAAATGTGTCAATATTCCAACCTTCTCATCATCTTCTGAGGATTCAAAGATGCAATAAAATATTGCGAGAGCTTCGCAAAGAAAGAGAAGAGACATTGACCTTGAGAATATTCAAATCGATGTCTACATTTATTGAAAGCGTAAGACAGTCACTGTTTCGTACAAAATACTCAGTTACGCCATATATATATATATATATATATATATATATATATATATATATATATATATATATATATATATATATATATATATATATATATATATATATATATATATATATATATTTGAAAATAATGAAAATCATTTGGGAACACTTGTACTTATTTTCAAAATCCAAAAAACTAATGTACTTTCGGACCAACTTCACAGTAATTGTAAGAAAAAACTTTTATAGTGCCTTGCTATATAAACTGTTAATTTTTGTACTATTTTAGCCCTGAAGAAGAAAATAAACATTTTCGAAAGCTTGGAAAATACTAAAGAGGTAACTGATTTTCCTGTCCTAGACTGCAATGCCAATTAAACACTGAAAATACATATCTACAGTCGTTAAACATTCAACTATATATATATATATATATATATATATATATATATATATATATATATATATATATATATATATATATATATATATATATATATATCTAATATATAAAATTCTTGTGTCACGGGGTACGTAATCGAACTCCTCCGAAACGGCTTGACCGATTCTCATGAAATTTTGTGAGCTTATTGAGTAGGTCTGAGAATCGGCCAACATCTATTTTTCATCCCCCTAAATGTTAGGAGTAGTCCACCCCAAAAAATTTTTTTTTATTTTTTTGACAAAATTTTCAGTTTTTATTTTTTCATGATACAACATACAAAAATACATGCAACTCTAAATTTTCACCCTTCTACGATCAACCCTTATTTTTTATAGCTGTTTATTTCTTTGGCGGCTTGATAATATTGTTGGCAGGCGATTTCAGGCAGACGTTTCCAGTAATTCCCCGTGGAACGCCTCCAGATGAATTGAATACTTGCCTAAAGGCATCACCTTTATGGAATAACGTAAAAACATTATCGCTAGCCACTAATATGAGAGTTCAACTTCAAAATGATCAAAGTCCCAGTTGATGCGACATCTGGATTAATTACTCTTACCAACGACTTTTGCCGATTTGTAGACTCTCAATTAGCTCTTATTGAAAATGTTTTCCCAAACATTAGTGAGAATTATCAGAATTATGCTTGGTTGCATAATAATGATGTACACGCACTGAATTTCACCATTAAATCGAAAATTTCTGGCGATTTGGTAACAAATCCGTTGATTCCATAACAAATCCAGATGATGTAGTAAATTATCCAACGGAGTTTCTGAACTCTCTGGAGTTACCAGGATTTCCACCACATAACTTGCAACTCAAAGTTGGTACAGTTATTATGATATTGCGTTATTTGAATCCACCGCGACTTTGCAACGGTATTCGACTTTCGGTAAAAAGACTTATGCCGAATTTGATTGAGGCAACCATTATTAACGGAAAGTACGCAGGTGAAAATGTATGTATTCCTCGAATACCAATGATTCCGACTGATCTTCCGTTTGACTTCAAACGATTGCAATTTCCAGTTCGCCTTGCGTTCGCAATGACAATTAACAAGTCGCAAGGCCAATCGCTAAGTGTTTGCGGGATAAATTTAGAAAATCATTGTTTTTCACATGGGCAGTTATACGTTGCGTGTTCACGAGTTGGGAAACAATCCGCTTTGTTTGTGTTAACGTCAGACTAAAAAACAAAAAATGTGGTTTACCAAAGAGCACTTCAATGAAACGAATAATTTGCGGACACGTATAAAGTTTATATTCATTATTTACTTTGCATTCACTGTCATTTACTTAGAGAAGTCAACTAAATAACACTTCATTTTTGTAATCGAAATGAATTCATTACTGTTGTGAAATGAAATAAAATTTTTCCTTTTCAAATATAAAAAAGTTTTTCTTCATCTTTTAATCACCAAACGAAATGTTACATAAAACGAATCCATCTGGTGGCGAAATGGTTCGCCGGGTTTGCTAGTATATATATATATATATATATATATATATATATATATATATATATATATATATATATATAAGAAAATGAACACTAGAACATTCATTTGAAAAATTCAAATTAACCAAGAGAATGTTATAGTAGAGCTAGATATATGAACGTATACGATGTGATGTCTCCATTATCCTTCAAGGGATAAATGTTAGAGAAATATTGAATTCGATGCCACACCTTTATATATATATATATATATATATATATATATATATATATATATATATATATATATATATATATATATATATATATATAGCCGTTGATACACGTTTCGAGTTTCGTGGCTCCCATCAGAATGGTGGTGTAACCAAACTGAAGACCTATGTGCAAAATTATGGACTAAACATACGAATTAACCAGTATTTGATAGGCGTGTATTAATGCATGAATTTTAATATTTAATATTTATTTTAATAATATTTTAATATTATTATCTCTAAGGAATTCCAAACAGAAAATGGAAATAAACACCAAAACATAAATGGTGCAAGAAATAACAACAATGAATGAAACTACATTGTCCTTCTGTTGAGAAGTAAAAGACTCGAAACGTTTGAATACGGCTGTTCATTTTTTATATCTCATTTTTCTTATATCTGATTATTTCTATTTGCAGAAAATTCTAGGGGCTGCAGCAATTACTGAAAAGCCAATTCTTTATCAGTCTCTACGAGCTTGGCTAGGAAAGGGTTTACTTTTGAGTTCAGGTACGATGTCAATTCATTCTGAATATAATTCATGAGTTTATTCAATTCACAAATTGGAAATAATATAACAGATTTGTTAACAAAATGGATGAACGTGTTTCTGAAAACCCATAGATTTCATAGTATCACTAACTATATTCCAAAGTTCACTATTTAAATGAAAATATTGAGAAATTAGAAACGAAAATCACTGTTTTCTAGATTTACACACTTTAATTGTACAATTGACAACAAAGAAATCATGAGGTATGTGGTGTTAAGGTATAGTTAAGGAAGATTTTAAATGATATAAGAACTTTTCATTCGAATCATTATGATGAAAACCTTGTCTATAAGCCTTATTTTTCTATGGTAGGATAATGAGGTCTAAGATTTCAACATATATGAATAATCAAAATAAGCACCTTTTATATCTATTATACCTTATTATATTTGGAAATTGAGATCAGTAATTACTTTTGAGCATTCAACATAATGAAGAATCAAAAATCACATAAAATTTGTCGCTTAGCAACCAACAGGGCAAAGTTATCTGCTGTGTCATCCGCTGACAAACCCACGCACTTCTCATGATACCCCTTGCAGCATTTTAGACATTGTCTCAAATGTTCGATCATCTTCTTCACAACCGTTCCATCTTATCTTCTTCACAACTGGTTCGATTAGGTACCTCTGGAACCTCTGACGTTTGACATCTTTTTTTCGGGTCTGCTTTTTCTTCCCGAATAGGAGCTTGGTGGATGGAGTGCGTTTGTAATTAAAACATTTTCTTAGAAAGTTTGCAGTTTTTTCAGTAATTTTCAGGGACGAGGGTAAAAACCTACTGAAAACTGTTGAAACGCTATCCTTGTGAGGTTATAAATTTTATTTAGGCCACTGCAGAACGAAGGCCTCCCCCTGTCTTTGCCTTGATTCCCTATCGGCAGCCTCTCTCTTCCAGTCAACACCCAGCCAATCCACAAGTTCCTTATCCCATCGATCGCAAGGACCTTTTCTTGGTCTTACCCTGTCTCTGGGCTCCCAATGACCAACGTCCATCTCCTGTTCGGGCCCCACGACATCCTTCATCTTTGTTTAACCTCTTATCCAGCTGCATCGAATTTTATCTCGTATGGTTTGGCCCATCATGTATATTTTTATACTCCGCTGGGTTGCTCGAAGCTTCTGAATATGAGCAGATTTTCAAGCTTTACTGGCGTAGGTCATCGCTGGTTATCCAGTCTGGACAGAGACTTTCTGTGCTACTGTTACATCGTAAACAGTACTGGCAATGTCGCTAGTAGCGTCTGTACCCACATTGGGCGGCTACAAACAGCGTCTGTACCCACAATGGGAGGCTGAAGTTAAACTCGCCAACCCGCCTGGAGAGCCTGGCGTTTTATTGCCAAATACCCCCTATGGATATGTCAAGCTTTTTTTGAATCAGTTGAAATGATGAAAAGTATTGACAGTCCATTGAGTACAAAGCGTTTTATGTATTTTCAATGTACGGGCAACAGATTTTTTTTTAATTTTATTTCCCAAAGGGATTACAGTAATCTAGGAAGGAACAATTACAAATAAAAACATATTCCAGTGTGACATATCAATCTAACAAAACAGTCAATAACAAGTTGAAATCACACTCATGCACTACACTTCCTACTCCTACAGAGGGTCAATGGAGTTTTTTTATTGATTGAATATTTCTTCAGTTTTCTTCGTGAAATAAGCAATTGTTCGGCTCTCTTTGACATCACTCGTAAGTTCATTAAACCACTTAGCGGCTGAATGAGTCAACCTTTATGATTATGTACGTTGTAGTTATAGTTAATATTTACATGGTTATCTGTAATATTGTTTTCCATTTTGTAAATTAGTTCATCGTTATCCATAAATATCACCTCAATTTGTTTTGCTTTATTTTTCAACATAATCTCCATCAACACTCATACAATTATCATAACTGTGTTCTAATTCAGTTATACAAGTTTTAAACGTAGATTCGTCAAACTCCTCAAAATGCCGATTTATAGTTTCGATAACTTCTTCATTGCTCTCAAATCTTTCACCACGAAGCCATTTTTTGAGGTTAGAAAACAGGTAATAGTCGCTGGGGACTACGTACTCCCTACTGGAGAGTAGGGAGTATGCTGCATCAATTTAAACTTCAATTCTTGGTTTTTGGACATGACAACAATCGACGAATGCGTTGGCTCGTTATCATGATGAAACAAATTATTTTCTTCGCCAAATGAGGTCGTTTAATTTGAACCTCGTCCTTCAAACGTTGCAATAAGTCCGCGTAATATTGACCAGTGATACTCTTACCCTTTTGAAGATAATCAATGTATATAATAATTCATCTCGCATCCCAAAAAACAGTAGCCATAACCTTGTTAGCCGATAAAATTTTTTTTGCCTTCTTTAGACTTGGTTTCCCTTTTCCAACCCACTGTTTATAGTATTCCCAAAATATCAGGAGTGTAGTGGTGAACCCCAGTCTCTTCAATAGTTTTGAATCGACGCAAAAATTCGTTTGGAATACGCCTATACGGCGCAAAATTTTCGGGAGAAATGGTATTTCCAATCAGTTTTTGGTCGAGCTTTAGCAAACGCGGCACCCATCTTGCACACAGCTTTTTCATGCTTAAATGATTGTGCAAAATATTTCGCACACGTTCAGTTGACATCCTACAGGTCTCAGCTATCTCATGCACTCTCAATCTGCGGTCTTCCAATACTATTTGATGGATTTTCTCAATCATTTCTGAAGTTGTGACCTCAACGGGTCGTCCTGAGCGAGGCTCATCAGAGGTGCTGACACGACCCATTTTGAATTCAGAAACCACTGCTTAATAGTTGAATATCATGGGGTGGAGTCTCCTAGTGTTGAATCCATCTCTTCTTTTATTTGTTTTGGTATAAAACCTTTCAAATAGAAGTATTTGATGACAGCACTTCCTCCAATTTTTCCATTTTCACGAAAACAACGGAAGCGTCTCGCGCAAACGTTGTGCTCTCAAACTCAAACTAACGTAGCGATTGGACTAAAACTTTACATTTAAGCTCAGTAAGAATGGTATTGTAAGACACCGCTCCCAAAGTAGACCTGGTGGCACCATCTCTTTGTCAGCCCGGAATTTTCTCACCCCATCCTCGTATAGAACGCAATAGACGTTCAAATTTAATTTTCACTAGCAGTTATTCATACAGGTACATCACAGAATTCCTTTTATATGCACTAAAAGAGTATAAAATTGACAGAGTATATAATCAAATGACAAAAAACGCTCAAATATTATTTGCTCTTAGTATGATCATATTGATACATTATGTAGATCATTATTTCTAATAAAAACTAAACAATATGAGGGCTATGCTTTACCATCCATTTGTTCATGTTTGAGAATTTCAATTCCAATTCAACTTATATTTTTGTTTCAATGTTATAATATCAATATAATATAACATAAATATTAAGATAATACTTCTACAATTATTTAATTTGATTATTTTCACTACATATTTTTTGTTTTCAATTCCTTTTCATTTATAATGGCTTTTCACTCTAAGTTTAAGCATAATTATCCAAACATTTTCAACAATCTGAACTCCTACAACATCATTCAAATTACCAAAAAACATTTCCAAAATTGCCATTCGAATATTTTGATTGAATTTTTTGTTTTATGTCTAGTGAGGGTTTTTCATAGAATCCCAATTCATCGAAAAGTTAAATACACTAAGAAAAGAAGTAAAAACACAGTAATTCTGTTTCATTAAGCACTAGTGGTATATGTCATTAAGGCGGAGCGCCATTTCCCGTGTAGAGCGAAGAATAGCGATGTCAGATATTTCAGAGAAAAATTTGGTTTTTAATGTGAAAAATGTATGAAGTAAGACAACTCTATTTTATTCGAAATAATAATAATAATTTTATTTCTTGCAGACCTACATAAATAAAATAAAGTATAGGATATTTCCATAAAGATTACTTGTACAACTATGGCATGAACTTATACATAAATATCAAGACAATAATAGAAATTACGATATTTAAAATATCACAGTATGTCCTTTACAGTATTTCATCCCAGTATACTCAAATCTATTATTACCTCATTTATGGAATAGAATGCTCTCTGCACGATGGTAGTAGGTACAACTATTTTGTGTTTGACAATAAAAATACTTTATTGAAAATATCTACAATACCGTATAATATCGGCGTATAATACTGTTGTTTTATTAAGGTTGTGTTCCATAATATTCACCAGTACACTGGCCAGTGCTCATGACGTCAAAAATAGACGCCATATTGTACTGGTTTGACAATGTACATGTTTGCTACGGATGTTTATACAAGAAATTTACTTATTTATTGTTCATGAAAAGGAATAATGGCGTCTGAAATTGAAAAATCTGAAAGTCCATTTTATTCTTACGCTACCAATGTATGCAAATTAATATTGATAACTTTTGGAGCACAAACGTAAATAAACACTGTTTTCTAATATGGCGTCAATTTCTAACGTCACGTACTGTCCAGTATATTTCGGAACTATCCACCAGTATGGCGTCCATTTCTGACGGCATCAGTACTTTCGTAAGAACTGGGAGTTCCCTGAGACCGTTTCAGCCTAAAAACGGAAGATGTAGGTTGTTGGAAGAACGAGTTGTATAGACAGATATATGATCTCGTTGGAGCAACAGAGAGATGTTTTTTTTACGAACAATAGACATTGCCAAATTAATATAGATAAAAGTGTCAGTAAGTTGTTCTTGAAATAATATCAACAAGATTCTCTACTCGGAATACCATACGGGGAACGAAATACCCGTTTTTGCATTTTGAATATTCTGATGCTATTTGTACTATCACATCAACATAATACACCAGTATAGTGCTGATTCAAATTAAAGAACAGCAATCTTTCATATATTTCCGCTTTACCAATACATTGACATTTTCATTATTATAGGGCAGCATTGGCATACAAGGAGGAAAATGCTGACTCCGACATTTCATTTCAACATTCTACGAAATTTTATAAGCATATTGATACGTGAAAGCAGGCAGATGGTCGAAATCATAGAACAACATTTAAACGAAGAAATGGACATCACTCCTATGATTTTTAATTTCACATTAGATTCTATATGCGGTAAGTTAACCACCGAGTTAAAGAGCTGAACTAACCTCATACTATATATTTTTTTCTGTTGCTACAATCGAGTCAAAAATACAATAATAAAAAACGATAAGTAACTTTTTTCAAATTCAAAAAGAGTCATCGCATCTGGCTACTGAGCTAATATTCTTGTACTATATTCAAACTTTTTCTTGTACAATATTCAAACCGTAGTTCCTTTTTTGTACCTGCAACACTGAACTAGTTCATGGAGTTTCGTTCTCTTCAGTAGTCTTTCTGTATTTGAGTGACCATAAGGCAGCATGGCCTTGATGTTTTCGTGTTGAAGTATTCCTTCCTGACTTCTTGCTGCTTTTTGGCTTCTTTGTTGACATACTCCACTCTTAGGTCCTTGTGGAGTCCTTCATTTCGAATAAACCAAGGTGCATTTACTATAGCCTCTCCGTCCCATTGAATGCCGTATTTCAAAACTGGTTTCAGAATATGCTTACAGGGAAAAAGCTAATTTTGTGTTGACAGTCTAAGTATTTTCTCAACAGCCAGTACATTTTTATTATGCCTGATGGCATATTCTTCTCGTTTCTTTTATATATATATAGATGGTCAATACTGAGACTCTTAATCAAAATATTTCGAATAAAACTCTCAGGGAGCTGCCTACACAAATGTTGTCAACGAGAACTAACCTATCAATTTCGACAAGTGAACATTAAGTGCGTTTCGAAGAATCATCGAACTTCATCTATGATAATAAGATACAATTTTTTCATTCTTATTAGGAATCAACATATCTTATTTAATCAATCAATCAAGAATCGATGACTTTCAAAACGCCTCCAGGTCTTATATCCAAATGAGGAGAACATTCGTTCATGAACTAATCACATGAGCTACCTCTATCAAAGAAAAGACGTCTAAACTATCTACAGCGTCCTAGATTCCTACTCATGACAACATTAGTGAGAGAACGTAGAGGCTCTATAGACATTTCATTCAAACACAACAGAGCTTTGTCTGTAATGTGTAAAAATGTCCTCAGGCGGTCAAAAAGATAGCTAGTTTCAAGATTCACGAATGTTTCATACTTAGTAACAATACTGCGAATCTCTTCTATCTTTTGATTTACATTCATTTATATTTATGTTCGTATTTTTGACAAATTTTTCAATTTATTAATTGCCTCGATGGTCTTTCGATGTCTCTGTATTGTGTTTACCAATTGCCAGAATAGCAGAGTCGTCAGCAGTAAGTAGCAAGAGTGGGTATTATCATTTGGGTTCTGGTAGATCATAAGTGTACGAAAAGTACATCCCAAAACATTTACCTGTAGAACCCCATATTTAATGTCCTTCAAATCCGTATAAGCGCCCCTTTCTTTTTGAGGTGTAACCTCATATATAGTGTTGACAAGTCGAAAAATTGTATTGTTCACACAAACTCCAGAATAACTACTTGTTGCGGCCCTGTCGATACTAAACTTACATCACTCAATCTTTCTATGAATTGATTCCAGAGACATCAATGGGAGTACGTTTGAGCAGTACGAAAGAAGCGGATAGCTATCGTAAAAGCGTACATAAGTTCGGACAGATTGTTTATGAAAGGTTCATCAGCAGTTGGAAATTAATAGATTTTATATTTTTCTTCACCAGAGATTACTGGAATCAGAAGAAGTTAGTTAAAGTTCTCCATAAATTTTCAAACGACGTCATTGCAAAACGAAAACTTGATTTCCATTCAAATTATGAAGATGACACTGACTTAAACTCATTTCATGGTAAGAAAAGGGTGGCTCTTTTAGATATGCTATTACTAGCACAAAGACAAGGAGAGGATATCGATGATGACGGAATAAGGGAAGAAGTAGACACATTTATGTTCGCAGTGAGTATTTTACAAATTTTTGATTCACCATAAAGAAAAGATTCTTCTAAATCTATACAAAATATGAAATATATCTCATAGATATTTGTACATTAAAGACATATGAGAAGATAAACTATTAATGAGAAATTCATTAATGTAATATAATCTGAAACAAATATTATTAGATTTTTTTGTCGCTGCATTTATGCGCAGTAGGTAATCTTAGACGTGGTTGCACCGATATAGGGCGATTTTTGGTAATGTATTGTGGTAAGCTTCACTTAAAATGATTATTCGTTTTATTTCCATCAATTCTAAATCAAAAATGTATATCTATAGGATTGAAAAAATTTTACAACATAACCATTTAGATTACTTAACTTAAACTTTGCAATAAAAAAGTTTATAGAATAGAATAGAACAGAGTCATATTCATTTCCCTCAAGTATTTCAAACAAAAATAATTATGTGAAAATTAATGTTTTACAATAAGAAGAGAAGAGGTCAAAACCAAAATTTCATTCAATTGCCTCATAGCATCTCTCATAATATGGAATATAATAGAGCTCCAAGTTTAAGACAAGCCTGTATATTTCTCTATTGATAACGAAGAATTCTGATTTTACCGGAATTAATCCGGGAAGCTGGTTGAATAGATTCATTGTCATATAACCTGTCCATTTACTGATCATCGTTAGCCTATTATTGAGATAGAAAAAGTTATTTTGTATTATTAGTGTTATTTCGATTCAGATTCGATCAAAATAATATTTTTTTTGCATATTATTCTTTTTGAAAGTTTCACGATAAGGTCCTCTGAAACTAATCTCAAAAATAATCCCCCGTAAAATTTTCCAACACCAAAAATTTTCTTTGGAAAAATCTTCTTTTGGGATGGTAGCTCTTTTGGGATGGTAGATTAAGAGCTGCCATCCCAAAAAATAATACCATAATTAAGTAGCGAACACAAATAAGCAAAGAACAACACCATCAGTACATATGTACTGATGATAAGGTATGACTACCTTCAATTCACAGGTTCAAAGTGTTAAGATACCCATCATGTGTTTGCCGGCACAAATATCTATCAAAAAACACCCCAGAATTGAATGCATCTAAAATTTCACCATATTACCATTGGAGGTTAGAGAAATATGATGCTCTAAAGTTGACCTATTTGACGTAAAAACAATGCACTTAGTTTTGTTAGTATTCAATTCTCACACACCACACAATGCTCCAACTCACCGCAAACATTCTTATTCAATGATCGCAAACTTGCAGACAATATCTGAACGATAATGGTCTAGCAGGTATATATGAAAAACCGATGGAAGATCGTTAATATAAAGAACAAGAAGCAGAGTCCCCAATATGCTGCTCTGGAGCAATCCTCAGGCCTCAGAAACTGTTCATCAGACTAGTAATCACCTTCGTCAGCAGAGAGGAGAACCTGCTGCCTTCAATCTATCAAGTAGCTCTCCATCAGACTCAGTTATTTTTCTCTGATACTACCCGATTGACAACTTCCACAGTAATCCTTCATAGTCCACAGAGTCAAAGGCTTCAAGATATCTGAGAACAGACCAACAGGCACTTCTCTTCTTTAAAGATAGAACGACCGATTGCGTTAACTTGAAGGCTATCTCTGTATTTTTGTTCTCCATATAACCATTTTGGTATTCACTAAATATTACAAAGTTTTTGAAAAATTCAATCAAACGTTCGTATGTATATTTTCGAATATCTTGGCAGAGGACGTTAGCAAGCTGATCAGACAATATTTACTTTCACCATTTCCATATCCGAGTATAATGGCTTACCTATAGCTAGCTTTGGTCAGACAATAAACTGAACAAAAAAACTATTTATAACGTAGAAAAGTGTTTTTACAATATTAGGCTAAGAAACGAGGAACAACTAATAAGGGATTTCTGACATTATTTATTTCAGCAAGCCGACTGTGCCATTAGAAGAATTGATTATAATTTGGACAAGCAAATACCAAATATAAATTGTTTATTGACGCTTTTTACCGAAAAATCGTATTTTTTTTAGTTTTTTATTTATAACATTGAAAATAATTATGGAAACTCAATGACATCAATAGATCAATTGTAGGCGATTCAATAACAAACAAAATGAGCCGTCACTCCACCCGATTGAATAATCATAAGCGGAGAAAATTCGGATAAACTTGGAAATTTATTGTTTATTAAACTAATCAATTACTTCGTTAATTTTTTTCTTGCCTGGCTCTTATTTGGTGGAAAAGTAGCGATCTTGGCGCTCTTCAAGTTGAAAAAAAATGGACTCTGTGGCATAATAATTTTTTCATAATTGCCGGTTTCAATAAATCAATGCGCTTAATTGCAAAATGATGCCACACAAATTGTCCGATTAGGTTTGTTGAAACGGATTTCGAAAATATAAGCAAAGTAGAACAAAATGTATATCTTGAAATCTTGAAAAAATATTGCAAAATACAAAAGAAGGTGCAAATATTATACCGAACGGCCAAGCGCTCGCAAAGGACGCAGTAGTGGGGGTCTTGGAGAGTAGGGGAGGCAAGTATATATAGTAATAATTACAAGCGCGCATCTCGCAGTGTATTATATCATATAATATATAAATCATAGAAATAATAGAAACAATCAAACATGATATAATACAACGCGCGCTGCGCGACTTGGAGGGGGGGGACAACTCGGCCTCCTTTACGAGCACTAGGCTGTTCGGAGTCATTTTTGCACATTTCTTTTGGTGTATTTGGCAATATTTTTTCGAAAATTCATGATATACATTTTGTTGTACTTTGGTTATGTTTTCGAAATCCGTTTTAACAAACCAAATTGGACAATTCGTGTCGCATCCAGACATTTTGCAATTAAGCGCATTAATTTATTGAAACCGGCAATTACGCAAAAAATTATTATGCCACAGTGTCCATTTTCTTTCCAGCATGAAGAGCGCCAAGATCGCTACTTTTTCACCAAATCGCAGCCCAAGATAAAAATTAACGAAGTAATAAATTAGTTAAATAAACAATAATTTCCTCTGTTTATCCGAATTTTCTCCACTTCTAATTATTCGATCGGGTCGAGTACGGCTTATTTTGTTCGTTATTGAATCGCCTACAATTTGTTGATTGATTTATAAATTGATATATTGATTGATTTATTGACTTTGCATGATTATTTTTAATGTTATAAATAAAAAACTTTGAAAAATGCGATAAGTATAAATCGTCAATAACAAATTTATAATTGTTATTTGCTTGTCCAAATTATAACAAAAATAAAGTCTGAAGTACCTTTCTTCTAATGGCACAGTCGGTTTGCTGAAATAAATACTGTCACAACAAATTTCCTAGTGCTTGGCCTAAACAAATTAATGCACTATTTCAATATCTTCATAGAAATAAATCATGACCTTGCATATCAATTCATGACATAGGATATAATTAATAAACATATCTTGTAAATTTGCCAAAATATATCACTTTCTTATCGCTTTTGGTATTAAGTGGATAAACATTGTCTTTCTTATTACGCAATTTGCACCAATACTATTTCAAAGAAAATACTACGTAAAATCTTCAGAAATAAATACATGAAAACTAATCGATTCGAGAAATCTAGAGAAATCGAAAAAACGAATACCGAAGTTGCGGATTGCAGTCACGAGAAATACTGTGTGTGATCTCCTAGGACGAGCTAGGAGCCCAAAAAATCTAAATCCACTCCTAGATAAAATGAAAAACGTTGAAAAGGTAATTGAATATAACTTAAATTCAAACACTTGAACTTATGATTTAGGTACACTTTATTGACTACATTGCATGACGCGTTTCGTCGTTACAAACGACTTCTTCAGATGCTTACAGAATAATAACAACATTTTGAAAAATACAGGTATATATATCAGGGAATTTTGGTGTTCAATGGTTTTGGTTTTACCTAAGATATTCCATTCTGAGAATAATTTCTATTACCTGAAAAGGTTTAACAAGGGTGAATTGTTTGATTCTATCTGTTTTACATCAAGTAAACGCCAACACTATTAAATGTTGAAAAGGTAGTTTAGCCGAGATAACAAAGGGAGTCAAGGACTAAATATTAATGATAATTATTAATAATAAACCGCGGTTAATATAGCTTTTATAATTGGACATGTCAAGACAAATGCGATAAATCGGTGCCATTCATCGGCATCAATGTAGATTGCATTTGTATCTTGTTTATACCACTTTGAAATGGCGCAGTAACCGAAATTCTCAAGGCACGTTATAAATCAATGCTACCAACCATAAACGAATCAGAAAATGCAAAATTCTTTCGAATTGCCGATTTGAAAAATTTTGAAAAAAATGTTAAATAATGAGGTAACGTAAATATTCATTAATAATAACCACGACTCGATAGTGATATGATTATCTTCAAGGAAGCTCAAACACCTACAATAATTTTGCACAATATTTTTATTGTGCAAAAACATTGAATAAACCCTTTCAATCCAAACTTTCTAATAAAAATACTAATACTAATAATTATTATTATAATTACTATAATTCACGAAGCGAGTAGGGGGCGTACTGATAACAAAACTTGGCAGTAAACACCTCTTCAATGCAATCAACACTTACGCCTGTTCAGTTCTTGTTTGTTCATTCGGAATACTAAAATGAAGCAGAACTGATGCTGTCAACCTGCAGCGGAAAATCAGAACATTACTTACAAAGTTTAATATCCACCACCCTAAAAGCGCAGTTGAAAGAACTACGTTACCAAGACATGATGACAGTAGAGGATTGGGAGATAACTTCTTTAACCAGCAAATCTAGACAAGGATCTGGAGGGTGTTGAGTATGCAAAACGTGAGGACCGTATTCTGTGAACTGTTTTAGGTTCAGAAAAGCTTGCAACCTATCATCCAGAATACGAATCTGGATGATATGGACCGAACGACTGCTTTAGAGTTATTTTGATGATTTTCTTTAGCGATAATATACAATTTTTTCCAATGATATTAGATATACAGCATGTCTAGGTGAATTAGACCTGGCGGACCAAATAGCCTCCCCCCAAAAAAATTAATTTGGTTGTTAATTAGGTAATTGCTGAAGATCAAATTGAAATGATGAACAAAATGGAATATGTAATCTTTCTTCGCATGGATTTCTTAAAGAAGTTCGTTTACTTCCCCTTATCCCCCAACTAGCTCGGAAGCTAAAACAAAAAAAGTTAGGGATGAAAACTAATTATTCATAAAAAAAATAATTTTCATAATCAAAGGAATTTCAATATGTCATTGTTACTACATTTCTGTACATAAATAATTGACATTTAATATGCAATTTGCTCAATGAAATAAAATTAAGTTCTGGTAAGGACAACTTTGTCAAACGACGTGGGTATAATTTGTCATCTTTTTTTCATAGCCTTATACGGTATATCCATTAAAAAACCCTTGATTCGATTACACAAAAATTATATTAAACTACTTGCTTGACAATTGTTTAGAGATATTATCCCATTTTCAAAAGCTAAACTATTTGCAGTACTCTAAACAGCTTTCAGTTGGGGTAACACCCCGAAACAATTGTCTAGCAAATTCAATATAATTTTTGTGAAACCAATTCAAGTGTTTTTTTATCAATATATGTTCAAAAAAGTCATAATATTCAGTGTTTCACCAAGAGATCAGTAAATTTTTCTAAATAAATTCAAGCCGAAGTCGATGAATTGAAAATTTTATTCAGACCGGAGTTCATCGGCAGTTGATTTTCACTTTGAAAGAAGAAACCTGCCATGGTTTCTAATTCTCCCAATTGTTCGATACTGAGGAATAGTTTTCCTAAATATAGTAGACCTTTTTGTGAAGAATCCAACGATGCAGCTTTCAACCTTTTTTTCCGGCACAATCTGCAGTCTCATTGCAACCACACAGTGTAATGCTGGAAATATATGACAAGGGTTTTGCCAAGGGATTGAGCAGTAAAACTGCATCCTGAAATGTATATCTTTTCGTAATAACTGTAGATCCATACACCTCAACAACCTGGACGTCCTTGTCTTTTGTAGAAATGAAATATGTGATAAAATATCTTGAAATCGGCTTCTAAATGGTTCGAATTGAAGTCAATTCGAACAAATCCATTAACTTATAGAGGTACCGAACGAACTGTAACTTATTTTCGGTATTTGAAATAGAATCTCTGCTATTTGTTGGAATTTTTGTGTGATGATTTGAAATCACAATATCGTTCGGCCATTAGTCCATTTACTTCACTAGCAAGTATTTTATCGAAATATCATATTTTTCAAACACAATATCTAATCGTTTGACATTCTATTGCAAGAATGCAAAGAATTAATTAATTCTTTTAGAGAATGCCTCAGCAAAATTGCCACATGTGTTGAAATTTTTTGATTGAATTCAATTAACAAGCCTGATACCATCAACGATAGACATTTTTGAAGAATGCCAATCTAATAAATACATCTTGACGAGTATTTGTAGCATATTTGTGATTATTTTCAATTTTCTACAGCTAGTTCCAATATTGGAGATTTCATGTAAAATCCTTCTTAATCAATTAGACGATATAAATGCTTGTTGAAAAAGATTTGTGTCCGTTACATCTTGCAATTGTATATACTGTTTTCATGTACTATTTTTTGTTCTGATACAACTTTGATATACTGTTGCCTTCTTTCGAAGAATTATTCACAAAGTTGTCAAATTCTATTTATTCAATTGGATCGGAAAACTTTCAACATTTAAGTACTCAACACGACATCTCCATTCACTACTTAACTCAGGAAACATTGCGAAGGAGATTTATCAACAAATACATCCGTGCAAATATATCGAAAAGGGCACTGCTGGTTCACATTGTGGGGATTCAAGCATTAAATTACTGGACGATATTTTGATTCTTTTTTACTTTTATTGATCCTGGATAGCGACCATTTATTAGAGTAATTAATGTCACATGACGAATCATTTTGTATTCAGATGAAAAAAGAGCCGGCTGAATACTGTTTCTGTAGGGATATATGAGAGGGGAATCTTTGCATCGCATTTTCATTTTAAGTAATATCGATCAAACCTCCAGTCACAGCAGAAGATCGGTTTTGAGACTGCTCTAATGACAAGTCAAAATCCACTCAATTGGGTCTTGAAACAATCGTTTCTAGTGAAGTCTACATTGTTTTTTATCTTTTTACGAATATCATGATTTCTTGATCTGCCGTTCTTTGAATGTTTATGAACTATTCTGGTTGTGGTGGTTTTCATCTAATTACCCGTTGTATCACAAAACAAACATGAAATTCGTCCAAATTCTCCATTCTTTATATTTATCACTTGTAGTGAACTTGTTAAGGTTTTTTTTTAATTTAAGCACTAATTAAACACTCAAATACCAGGAATTTTGCATTATATTGCGTTAATACCAAAAAATTAACTATTCTAAACTATCATTTGATTTCTACTGGCGACTACACGCGCTATGGCGCATTATGGCGCTCGCGGGGGATGGGGGCCAATAACAGGAATATGGACCAGCACAGGTCCTGGAAACATGTGTTTTCTTATTATCTGAGGTCTCAGGATAACGAATCTGAGCTTAGTTGCCGGTCCTCATGTTTTGCATACTCAACTCCCTTTGGCGCCTGCACTGAATTGTGAATCTAAAATCAATATAGAAACGTTTGCTTTTGAGGAGCCTTAGAGATAAGGCAGATCGTTGGGTTGCCAATTATATAGTCGATGTTATTTCAATTGTAATACTTGTTGATGTAGTAAAAATTTACAAAAGAAAAAATGGGAAATTATTTGGGTAGAGTTGATAAAAATATGAATTTGATATAAATAATATAAATATGAATGCGTTTGACTTTCAAGCCTTTACTACTCTACTGATTGAAAAAGAAAAAGGTGCTCGTCATTCTATTCTAGAGATGATTGAATAACTTTTAATCGATCGCATCTACTATCGAATCCACTTCCCAATACACAAATAAATTGAAGCAACTATTTCTGATATTTTATTTCACTTTCAAAGCTTTTCTATTTTCTTGAAATGTTCATATATTTCTATTTATTCTACCTCTAGCACATTCAACGCCAAGTGCTTATGAAAAAAACTTCTTCTAAACATTTTTAATCTTCTAAACATACGTATTAAGAGAGCTTACTTTTAATTTTTTCTTCAATTTTTAGGGTCATGATACTACTTCAGTATGTCTTACTTTTACTCTGATGCTTTTGGCGAACAACAGAAATTGTCAAGTAAGTGAAGATATATTTATTAATTCAATGAAAGCAGCCATCCTCAAAAAATATCTGATATATCATCTATGTTGTTACATTTTCAAAAAATCAAAGACAAATTCATTTAACATACTATTAATTAATTCAACATATTCGCAGCTAAAATATTTTTCTAGGCTGAAAGAATATGACTGACTGTCCTATAACATTGAAAAGAGCTAAGAACATTTTTCCTAAAAGACCTAACCATTTAGTTGTTTACTTGCATGTATAACTTCGATTACCATTATTCTTGCTGAATTTGTTGGTAATTCTATCAATGGAAAATATGTTTTTATAGAATAACAGACAATTCAGAATTTTAAAGTTGATTGATTCGAATCAATTGTTTTCTTCCAACAGGATAAAATCTACGAGGAAATACTCACAATATTCGGTAAAGATGACAGGGAACCTAATTATAACGATATACAAGAACTGAAATATATGGAAAGATGTATTAAGGAATCTCTAAGGCTTTATCCCAGTGTTCCTCTCATAGGAAAACAATTATGTGAGGATGTACAAACAAAGAATGGTTATATAATACCAAAGGGGTGCACTGCAGTGGCCTGTATTTATGACATGCATAGAAAGGCAGATCTGTATCCTGAACCATTGAAATTTGACCCTGATAGATTTTTACAAGAAAATTGTTTGGATAGACATCCTTATGCCTATATTCCATTCAGTGCTGGCCCCAGAAACTGCATAGGTAAAAATGGGGTAATCTAAATATGACTCATATTAATAATTGCTAATTTTATGCATTGAAAATTGTAACTCAGTTGTATACTAAATGTATCATGACTGAAAATACCATTCACCTCACCTTTCTTACTAAATGGTTGGTAGGTACTATCACGACCACTACAGGCCATGAAGAGCGTAGTTCCTCGGTGTTGCCAAATTGTGTTTAGTTGTATACTATCCTAGTCGTATGTTCCAAGCTTTCAAGCATTATATCAACTCTTTTTGTAAATTGCGAACAAACAAGAAATATTATTAGTATTTATAACATATAGAATATTATATTGGGAATAGTGAGCACATATTTCTGTAACAGAAAAATGTAAAACATTTATTATTGCAAGAAAACAACGATGTTTTCGATAAAACCCCATTGCGTAAAAAATACTTTATTAGTGAGCGGGATTTATTTACATGAAAAGTTGCCTACCCAAATTTACTGAATTATTTGAGAGAATAGGAACCTTGAAAGAAACGCTGTAGGAATTACTCAAATTGAATAATTTACCTAAGTACAAATAAATATTATATTTCTGAATAGCGCAACCAACAAACTACTTTATGAAAGTATTGAGCTTTCTTCGTTTATTTTTTGATTCAGTTTTCTCCTGTCCAGCTTGATTATTTTTTTTTTGTGTAGTCATTCAATAAGATATTCGTAAAAATGGAACACAGCATGTTCAGAATATTTTTATTGTCTTCACCACATAAACAGCAACATTAAAAATCTTTCAAGGACTCATCCAATGACACAAAATTGCTTTCTGGTGTATATCATGCAAAAATGTCCGTTTGAGAGAAATAAATTTAAGAAATAAAGCTCCTATAATTTGATTTACAACCAGGAATGCAACAAGTTTAAGAAGTCAATTTAAAAATATATATATTTATTAGAAACTCACCTATTCCAAGCTTGAAACTTACTGAATCATCTACGGAATACCTATCCTCTACACTATATTTTACAAAAAAATTATTTGTAAGTAATCCGTACTCAAAACACAACACAAATTTGATTCTCTCAAATCGGTACACACAAAACACTTTGTTTTTATAATTTGATGTTATGTTATCCACAAATATCAACACTAGCACGTAAATAACACTATAGAAAATTGATGAATAGAGGATTAGAACTGAAATCGTAAAATATTCAACTTCAACCTACGAAAGTGTTGAACAACACAAAATTGATTTCGTTTCACTGAAATTTGTAAACAAACTAAACACTTCGTTTTTCAGTGTTTGATGTTGAGATTTCAACAAATTATCAATATCAACACTTGTAATACACTGTACACTATTGAAAAATATAGAATTTATACCAAAAGCTCAAATTATTTAACTTCAAACTGCGAAAGTTTTGGAAAACGTCCTGTTTGCTTTAGTATACCACTACAAGAAATGGCGGCAATATTAGACGACCTTCCGACATGTCAGATATTCATTTCATGGCCTGTAGTCAAGGTTGTCGTGGTACTATAATTTTAGCTTTTAATCTTAGTGTTTCTTTAAAATTTGGAAAAAAAAAGGTTTTAAATACTCAAATGATTGATTAGTGGGGCTAGCTGGATGGGGTTCATATCATTGGGATGAGAGGGTAGTGTTGTTTTCAGTAATTCCCATGCCGTGGCCAGGAAAACAATATGTGTGTTCATTATAGAGACTTTTCCAAAACTGGCGAATCCGTAACTTCCACTTTGAGGGCCTTCCGAACAAGCTACAGTTTGGCGTATTCTGCTAGTGTTCCTGACTGGAAAACAACTTTGTTTTGGCTTCACAAATTTAAGGAAGCATCTTCTTCCTTACACTCAAAGAAAAGAGTAAAGCTCATTTGCTTCAACAAAGACAGATCTTATTTCGAAGTCAACTGAAAGTACCCGAAAGATACACTAAAGAACCTATCACATCCCAAAATTACCGTTTGGTGTGCATTGTTGTCAATAGGTATTACTGAACCTTTCTTTGTTGAGAAGGGAGACATAACGGTGACTTCAAACTCTGATCGGCACTGTGCAATTTTTGAAAATTTTTCGAGTAGAAGCACGACCCATACAGCTTCGGGTACTAGCAAGTTAGTTTCACATCACACACAGCCAATCCTCCACATCTTATTCTGTAGGAAATATTTCATGTGTACTTATGTGGTCTCTATGCGCAAGCACATTTAGTTGCCCTCCGCGCTCTCCTGATGAGGGCATTTTGCGTTTTTCTATGGATTACTTCAAGGCCGATGTGTAAGTTGAAAGATCGCAAAACAGTAACTGAGAAACAAATCTTCCAGATAACTTCCGCCTCATTCAAGAAAGTCATGCGAATTCTGCACAAAAAGCATTATATTTGTGTTGCACTCAAAGCAGTTTTCATTTGGAAAATATAATTTTCGAAACGTAAATTCAAAAAACTACATAAGCATTCTCGAAAATAAACTTTTTTCTACTGTACTGTCGGGTATATCCTTTTTTATCAGCCTTTTAAAATATGAAATGTTTCCGATCCCACCCTTTATTTTCTATATGAGTACAAGATTCTCAGAGATTATTGCTAGTACAATTCGACTTAATCAGCCCCCATTAAGCCTTTTAAATACCCGATGCAGTTAATTTGTGAAAGTTGCTGGAAATATGACGTATAAAATTAATATCCGAGCAGTAATTATTTTCCTTATGTATGAAGGTTTTTGTTAATTGGGGCAACTAAATTAAAATATTCGTTTCTATCCAATCAATTCAAAACGTGGTGAAACACTGGTTTCACAACTCCGATACAACTAGTTAAACTTCCATTAGAAAAACAGGAGATTAATATTAAATAGTGAGGATCAAAACTTGGGACAATTAAGACATGAAAATTAGATCTACTTCTAGATATTAATAACATAAGTGAATGATTGGAGATACAACACGATATAAATCTACCTGGTGTGAATGAATGAATGAATTTATTTAGCATTAAGTTATACAATTAACTATACAATTTTACAATATTTGGGTAATATACAACTCATGAAATAAAGAATAACATACATATCAATTAACTCCCGATTATTAAAGATTGATAATATATAAATTCTTGATTATCACCAAGGCTTGTCAAATATTCTTTCAGTCTGATCTTGAATAGCCTCAAGTTTAAGTCCTTCATATCAGCTGGAAGATTATTATATTCCATTAATACTCTAAAAAACAAAACAATTCTGGCCCAATGTCGTATTGTTATGCTGCAGGATAAAGTTTTCTTTTGACCTAGTACCATATTGGTGTATGTCACAAAATTTTATCAGGTTCTATTTTAAATAGTGTGAAGTGTAAACGGTGTGAAGCCAATCATACCCATATGTCAATTCAGCTTAGAAGTTCCCAATCTTTTTCAACTCGTGAAGCACTTGAGCACTCTAAGCATATTTTTCGACATTTTCATCTGCAACGCATTTCGAAAACCATTCGATGAGCTTCGAAAGGTGTTGGTATCCAGCGGGGACGTAAGTTCAGCTCTCATATCTATTCATAGTTTTTTGAAAATTATAATTTGTAGTGGACTAGTTTTTATGTTATTTGCTACACCGCAGATACGTTCTAGTACTTCACAGCTCATTAATTAGATGCAAGAGGTTTCCTTTGAATTATGCTAATAGGACTACATAGCATTCGGTGCTTTTTATGAATAAGCGTCGCTAGGGTATCAATGATTGCGGCGACGACGCAACTTTAAGTAGGTACCGATGGAAGTCCTAAAAATATTGTCGATTTTTAGGTAACTGAGAAAACTTCTATCCCTTTATCGCTTATAACCTTATGATTTCCGATGATGACACACGATTTATAAATAATAAGTACTTTATAAATAACGGGTGGGAAACAATTATATTTCTCCTCTCTGAAAATCTGCTTGTATTTCATTTTTGTCAATTGATTTTGCTATTGTTATTTTGTTGATTGCAGGACAAAAATTCGCCCTGATGGAAATAAAATGTGCACTAACAGAAATATTGAGGAGGTTCATAATAGAACCAGTAGATTTGACTAATGACGTTCGCTGTATGGCTGATATGGTACTTAGACCACATGGACCAGTTCGTGTCAAATTTATGCAAAGATCTTGAAAAATAATCAAATACTTTTCACTTTTTGTAACTTTTGTTAATATGCATATATATATATATATATATATATATATATATATATATATATATATATATATATATATATATATATATATATATATATATATCAAAACTATTAAATAATTTAAATTTATAAATTACTATGGATATTCAACATCAAATCTAAGTTTTGGATTTATGGAAGCTATCGAATAATTGAAATTTATAAATTACTGTGGATATTGAATGTCAAATTCAAGACTTTTTCAAGAAACAATCGACATTTGATATCCATAATAATTCATAAGTTTCAATTATTCACTAGTTTTGATAAAGTTCGAATTGTTGACAAAACGTTAACAAAAATAAATATTTTTTTCATTAAAAAAAGCCAAAGATTATATATATATATATATATATATATATATATATATATATATATATATATATATATATATATATGTTTGAATAATGTTCAACGCGGGGGAAAATTTCAATCAGAAGTAGACAATGTCGGCATATCCCGCAATTAGTAGCAGCCGTTGACACGTGTTTCGAGCTTATTGGCTCTCCTCAGAAATGCGTAGCCAAGTTCAAGTTGTACGAACCTGGAGATGGAAAAACAAGAAAGAAACAGACTCTCCACTGAAGCAAGTCGACACATTTTAGGCTACTGCGTTTTTACTCTCCGGGTTGGGAGATTTGAAAAAACTACTTCGCTCGTGAAGCGACTATTTATCCTTCAAGGACAAACCTCTAGCCAGGAAATTATACAATGTATGAATAATGTTCAACGCGGGCGAAAATTTCAATTTGAAGTCACTGTCGGCATATCCCGCAATTAGTAGCAGCCGTTGACACGTTGACTTGAACTTGGCTACGCCGTTCTGAGGACAGCCAATAATGTCTCGAAACACGTGTCAACCGCTGCTACTAATTGCAGGATGTGCCGACAGTGTCTACTTCTGATTGAAATTTTCCACCGCGTTGAACATTATTCAACATTATTATACTTCTGATATATACTGTACAGTTTGTAATTTTTAATATTCAAATTAAATAACAAATTATCAACAAAGATTTTAATTTACTTCAATTCCAAAATTGATTGATCAGAGAGTACTCAAACATGTAGAAAAAATGTAACATTTTTTGCAACAGCCAAACTTCCATATATTTCTTTATTGAATAAAAATTTTTAAAATAATTGTTCATGTATCTAGATAGCATAACAAACAATCGACATTCGATATCCATAATAAATCATGAGTTTCAATTATTCACTAGTTTTGATAAAGTTGCAATTGTTGACAAAACTTAAACAAAAATAAAAATTTTTTTCATTGAAAAATATAAATATATATATATATATATATATATATATATATATATATATATATATATATATATATATATATACAATACTGCTTCCGGCGCAGTTGCCGGATTGTTTCGTTATTATTCAAATTGAATCGAAGAAATATATAGTATAGAAACCAATAAAATCAGGGTTATAACTTATTTCGAATTGATCAGTGAAGTATTAAATTATCGATGAACAAGAGATGTTGAATATACAGATTATCAGAGGAAAGCAAAGGATAAATATGAAAATTTAATGATGTTGCCTAAATAATTGTGGTATCATACTTTGAAAATGGATTAAGGAATCCAATTTTTGTTATAACATTAATGGAAATAAAAGATTGCACCTATATAGGGTGTCCCAGAAACCAAATCGTATGAAAAAATATGATAATAGCAACGAATTTCGAAAATTTGTCAGTATACCATAGCCGACGGGGGCAGATCCACTAATATAGTTAAAAAATTATAACACTTCCGATTATATCAGAATTGGGTGCAAATTGTTCATTTGAAATTTAATCTCGGACATGAAATAAGCTATATTTCACCTAGACTTAATATAAGAGTTTCAATTTCAAGAATGACATTTGCGGAATGGTAGAGATAATGTTTCCTATAATGAGAGCATTTTATTTATTGGCGAATGTAGTATTTCTATTTGCGAAAGAGTGGATGAAAGAGTACTGAATCGTTTTTGTAAATAATCATACTTATTCCAAACTCGAAGCAAAAATTCAATAGAGATAACGTTCGAATTTTTGTTTTTTGAAACGGAACCTTATTAATTTCAGAAGTTCATTTTATTCGCAATAAAATTAAATCATAATTTGTATAGGGTTTCATAAGTACCTTCAAACTGTTTACATTTCAAAATATAGGCGTATGAAAAAAATTATAGGCGTATGAGAATTTTGAATCATATGAACCAGTTACCAGGATAGCCTATAATTAATTAACCACATTAATTATAATGTAATTAATATGGATAATGATGTTTCATGGTTATAATGGTTACATTATTTATATTATTGATGCAATGAACCATAACATATAGCGCATGTGTTATATGTCCCGAAATGGCAATTTCAGTATTCTCGTTGTTGTTAACAGCAGGTAAATTTTTTCCACTTATGCTACAACACATTGAAATTTTTCAAATTTTTAAGAATATATGTAATACATTATGGTATGTATTATATATTACGATATATTGTCAAATTGTCCGTAAATCAAGACTGTCCAACTGGCAGCGGAATGATTTTCAAACGCCTTGCTTGTAAAAAACGCTTAAAATATAAATCTATAAATATGGCCCGCAACCAAAAAACGTTCGATTTATGGTTCTTTAGGCCTAACAAGTTGGACACCCCTGACATAAATAATCAACAAGAATTTTCTTAATTTGATCAATTTAAGCACCCCAGTATTAATGATAATTAATAAGTCTGTGTTAGAGTTAAGTGACATCATGATAATCACAGTCTATAGACCTATATCTAGGTGTACCTACCTAGATATGTTCAAACTTAAATTTTTCAATAAAGTTTTCGTTTTGCAAACTACTCGACAATAGTTCAAAAGGTAAATATTTCAGAAATTAACAACTTCATTTTAATAGATTAATAAGATGTTTTGAAATTTATAAGTTTTTCTTCGGAAAAAACAGAACTTCGACCTTTAATTCAATATAATTTCCACTTCGATTCTTTGATCATAAAAATAGTATTTTTATCAATAAACGAAGGTTCTCTCATAAGGATAGCCTATTCATATCAAACGTCATTTCAGACGTTGAAACTTGAATATTTCAAGAACGGTTGAACTAAGTTATTGTATATAACACGAAGTCCATTTGAAATCTAGTTCTGAATGTAACTATGGCATAATATACGCGATTTGATGTTCAAACTAAGCAAGAGTCATTAAGTTTTAACTATTTTAGCTAATCTGTCCCAGTCGACGTTGGTTTACTGCCAAACTTTCGAAATTCTCATACTCATTGTTTTTTATATAAAGATCGATTTGGTTTCCAGTAGGCACCCTCAATAGGAAGAAATCATTATTATCATTTTGAATATGTGATATCAACTGAATATTTGCCAATATAAATTTGAGAGTAATAACTAATAGATAATTCCAAAATGTTAAAAATATTTTTTTGTTCCACTTTCTCATTGAAAGTAGTTCAGATGACCCTATAAAACTCATTTCTCATTTGAATTGTGCCACAGGAAATGGAATAAAAGATAATGTTTTCAAAATAAATTTAATTGCTTTATTAGAACTACTTCTTCTAAAAAAATAAAATGAAATCTTTCATAAAAAATCAGTGAGCACTAACTGTCTAAATAAAATTATATGAGATCTGCAAAAACGAAGTTTTAGTGAACAGATGTTTGAAATTTTATAATAGGCATATAGGATAATGATTGTTAAATTTATTTATTTATTCTCTCTATAAATTTTATAAATGAAAGAATTAGTATCCTATATGTTTAAAATAAATATCGAATTAAAATCAATTATAGGTAGTGAAAATATGAACAAAAGTTTCGTTATATTTTCAAATGCCAAGACAATCTTATTGTTTTTTCTTGTATTCATTCTGAATAAAAACTTTCATTTTAGCCCAATCCTTGTTTTCTGGATAATTCCTTTTGAGTTCATCACACTCTAACTTTGCTCTTGAAAATATGCTATAGCGATGTTTTTTTCTCATTGGTCCACTGTACTAGAATTATCTTTTTATTGACGATATCACTAAAATGCTTGACATCTGTGCTAGTTGATGCAATTGCATTATCAAAACCTGCGCACCTGTCTTCTATATATTGTGAGTCTTCAAAATCACTTTCGTCACTTTTCTCGTCACATCGCAACAAGTTTTCTTCCATGTTAATGTCAATTTCATACAATGACTTACCTTTGAATTTGTCAGCAGGACCTTTTTCCATTATCAATAAGAACTTCAATATTTTGCATCGTCAAAAAAAATTAGAATTTTTCTGTTCATTGTAGATATATCCTTTCAGTTTTTTGAAATTCCGGCAATTATTGGATGATTTTCGTCTTGGACAAAAGTGCAGCCCAAATTTGTCAATTTTAGTTTTGCTCTCGATCAGAAAGAAATCAATATCAGGGGTGTTTGTGCACTCGCACTGGGAGCGAAAAGAAGAAAATATATTGAGCAATGTGTTTTGGAAATTAATGGCAATATAAAACATTTTCTCTTCAAATGCGTTTCTCTTTTTTATTATCAAGTCTTACTTGGATACTGTGATATTTTTGTTAAAATTCTGTAGAACGAATTTCTCAACACATTCAAATCATCCGAAATTATTGAATAAAATTTCAAATAGTTTCGTTTGTCCTGTGTCATTTGAAATTTTAAAACAGCCTCATATTTTCTTTTGGCGCTAGAATTTACCACTAGAACTTCCTAACATAAATACCTACGAAAATATGTAAGTCATATTCCTCATATTTCCAATACAAATAATAAAACTCACCTGAGTTCATTATTACAGAAGAATTTCTCCGATAATTCAACGCAACAAAGTTAGCTATATATATATATATATATATATATATATACATATACTGTCCAGTTTGTAGTTTCTAATATTCAAATTAAATAACAAATTATCAACAAAGATTTTAATTTACTTCAATTCCAAAATTGATTGATCAGAGAGAACACTCAAACATGTAGAAAAAATGTAACATTTTTTGCAACAGTCAAACTTCCATATATTTCTTAATTAAATAGAAAATTTCTAAAATAATTGTACATGTATCTATATAGCATAACATAGATGAATTCGTTCACATTTAAAACAAAATATCCAAAATATTGTTCTATTAAATGTTTATTTTGATAATTTTATAATGGGATTTGATTTCTTCTTAGGATTACTTCATTGTATATTACTTTTCACAGACAAAAAACAAAGATTATGCAGAAAAAATTATATAATAGTTCAATAGTTTGTCAACAAAAATCACAATAAGTAAAAAAAAGAGTTTGAGGGAATAACATAAAAAGCAGACTTTCTTAATTATTTTCCAAATAAAATTATGTTTCTAAATCCTTCTCCATAACTTTACTGTTTCTGTATTCTTTAACAGCAAGTTTCCACACTTTGCTCTACAGATACATCCATAGGATGCAAGCATTGCAAAATTCTAATTCGGCATTGGCATGATATTCTTCACTAGGAACATATTTCACTCAAAAGCTGTAATAAAATAGATGATTCAATTTTTTATAACAAATTCATTGTTTTAGTTTTAAATAACATAATAAATACAATAAAACAAAAGGTATAACTTTTAATATGTAATTAAGAATCAAACAAATGATATACATTGTGTTATACCGTTTTTATTATTCAGCCCAAGTAATAAATTGATTTTCAACATAAGGAATATTAGAATAGATATATAATAAGAGTTTAACAACTATAGACAACTCATGTATATCTCAGAAATATATCACACACATTGTATTCAACGGTTTCTGGTATTTCAAATTAACGAAAAGTAATTCTGGCCCCCTAAAAAGATATTACCAGTATATTACTATTACCATACGAAATATTTTTCTTAATTGTACAAACATTGAAAAAATTAAAAATCTTGGTTGATTTACTTAGTCGTTAATTCCAATATACTTACATGAAGGCGAAAGCGCACCAACACTATTTGTTGTATTTGATTCTGAATTCAAAAAATCCCATATAAGTATAGTATCATCATGTGAACTGCTAACAATTTGAAACTCGTCAAACTGCAGTCTGAATACTCTACCGGTGTGTTCCTGCAAATGTAAAATTTTAAATGACAGCTTATGTTTACTCCATATTTATATAAAAAGGGGGAGAGAAATGTAGGAAAATATCACCTATACCCCTATTTCTCAAAAAGAAAGACCAATGAATTTTCTATTCCGCAATTATATCTGGAAAAAATATCCCATACCTGATCCGATATTTTCTTAGCATAAACTCTCAAAAAAGAAAAAATGGTATCAGATTTCCAAAACAAAATGCTGATTGAAATATTTATCTTTTAATTCATCACCTCAGAAAACAAATGTTCGGATGGTACTGAAAAAGTCTTCAAGAACAGAATGCCGACATTTTGGAATATAAAGACGGAGATTTAACTCCAGAACTTATCCAATTGAATAAAAAACAATCAAATAAATTACCAGACAAGTGTAATAAAAAGAATGAAGGTGTATAAAGCCGAAGTGATAATCATATACCTGAAATTATAAACTTTGACATAGTATAGTTACTTGCTCAACATTTATTTTTTCAATCTCACGAGAGAAAATGATAATGGACAGGCTGACCGGCGCAATTTTCAAGTAAAGCAATACATTATCATAAAACTTCGTCAATGTTCTCAAAATAACTTTAAGTTAACTTTAAAATATCTGTGAATATAGTAGTGTCCAAGATGTAACCAATCAGAACATCCCAAATACTTTCAATAACGTACAATTATTTCGTACATTTGACACATGTTTCGGGATAATAACCCATTATCAACTTGTTATCTCAGTGTTTTACACTTTAATACAGCAGTATTAAACTATCGATAATAGATTAAAAACCTGAAACATAAGAATTAAAAGTTAATTCAACTTAATATGCTAAAATGAAACACAAATTCAAATTTTCTCAAATATTAAATAATATGACGCGCGCATGTTCCGAAATACATTTTTCCTCTTCAGACGCTAAATTAAGACTGGTACAATTTCACAAATACAAATGTCCATACAAATTCTATGTTGCCAGAACATAGAATAGCAAAGGAGAAGAATAGAATCTAAGAATCAAAATTAAAATTGACAAAGAACTTAGTAACAAAGGCTGGTATAAGAATTAAAATTACTTTAGAACATAGAAAACAAGTTATTAAAAAAAGGGATAAAAACTAAGTGGGGATAAACCTTTTGGCTACTACATAGATATATGGAGGTATTAATATTTTTTGGTCAGCCAATATTTATTTATGTAAAAAGAACCAAATCAGCAATATACATTCAAGCCAAGACGAAATTTATAAACCTTACCACCAAGGTCCGTAGACACAAAGAATTTGTTGGCGCTCTGGGGTCCAATGCGGCAACCAGATCCCATACTTTGATTTTACCGTCATAAGCACCGCTCACTATTCTTTTCGAGTCGAAACGGATACATCGCACAAGTTCTTCGTGACCCTCTAAAACTCGCAGGCACGCACCGCATTCTATGTCCCATAATCTACAGAAATAAAATTATTATTCATCATGGAACCCATGCAACTGATAACAATTCATAACAACTAATGAAACTTATTCATAAAACTTAATTTCCTCTGTATTAATGAACACTTTGTCTTCATCAGATTGCGTTCCATACTACTTCAGTGTACCGTAATTACACGCTTTATATATTTATACGCTTTAGGCGTCCCCGATATGAGTGGTTTCACTTTCGGTTACGCGAAAGAGTGCGTATAAACATAATGTAGACATCAAACTTCTCCATGGTCGCGGGAATCCCCGCTTCCTCTGAACATTCTATTTGAAGAATTCCCCGTCCTTCGACTTTGTTCTGTGGGGATTCCTTAGTTCGTTTCGTTGGTTCCGTCATGTTTAGTCTTTGTTTTGCTTATTTTGGATGAAAAGGGGGTAGGGGGGTCTAGATGATGAGATAATGTCATCAGTAGTTATTTACTGTTTTACACATATGGCAACCCTGACGTTGTCTTTACTTGAAAACTAAACGCATTTTCTGGGATTCCCGCAAATAATTCATATGTTTAGACATTCGCTTAGAACCGAGCAGGGAAATTACCGCGCGCTATTCCTTGTCTAAATTTCCTCTGACAGTTTATTGTTTCGTTTGGATACTTTAACGAGTAGACGTATTAGTGGTGTAAGCATAGCAAAGCAAGTTTACATTTGAGTTACCGTTGATTCCATTAGCCAAAGTTTAATGTTTAAATAAGATGTCGCTTCAAATAGACAAATCCAAGTTATACCAGAAATTGTTTGAAAATTTTGAAAAATCTCATACAAATACGAAAGTACAAAATTTTATGGAGAAAAGTACAAAATGTTATCGTGGTCTGAAGACTGTTAATTCGAATTAATATTTGTACCAAAAATTCCAAGTACGTTGTTATGTTTGTAATATTATACCGCATCAGTAAAATCTAACATCTATCCTAAATCTATATTATTTTTTAAAATTATAACTTCTGCTCATAATTCATTGAAAAAACCAATATATAAATTGAAAAATGTTTACGAAAGCATGGGGGAGGGGGTAAGAGGTTTGCTTACTTTTGCAGGCAAGGAGGGTGGGGGGTAAATAATTGTAAAAAATCTGCTCACGTAATACTTGAATGGCCTCTTACTACACTTATGCACCGCCAAAAGATGGCGCTGGCGCCATTGCGAAATGTCCCCATTAAAGAAAGAACATTGACGTATTCACGTCAAACTATAAGTTGTAACAGCTGAAAATCAACAGTTGATCATTACCTTATAGTATTATCCGAGCTTCCACTAACAACTAATCGGTCCCTATACTGCAAGCAAGCTATTCCTCTCTTATGTCCATTTAAAGTTCTCACAAATTCACACGTTGACGTATTCCAAACTTTTATTGTCCTATCACCACTAGCTGACACTATATATTTTTCATCAAAGTCTACCACGTTCACGGCGGCACGATGTCCCACCAATACTCGCCTTAGAGTAATTTCAGTCTGTGATGTCATGTCCCATACGGCTATCGAGCGATCCTAGAATTAAATCGTCTAGAATATTCAAAGAAGGGTTCCATTTCAATATTGGCCATTAATTTTCAAAATACATTGAACAAACATGTATCAATAGTTATTAGGCATAAATAAAAGTTGATTGTTGAAATTCCATGTCAACTTAAATTGTAGTGGACAATATATGAAATGTTTTTGAAACTTTTAAAAATGTGTTTAATTTATTCATTAAATAAAAGAGTAAATACACAGGCACACAGGAATCATAAGAGTGGATCATCGCATTACTATTTTTCTCTGAATTGACGACATAAATAACAGATATAACTAATAATAACAGATATAAGCTGAAAAATAAATAACTCATATTGAGCAAAAAACATTAAAGCACTATCAAATTCAAAAACGTAGATTATCAAATATTACGAAAAAATTTTCAATAATTGAAATAAAATTATACTACTAAATCTGTAACAAACTAAATTAGTTAATTTGTTAGACAAGAAAATAAATAAATTCATGAACTCGCCAATTATGGACAAAAATCTGAAAGCAACTTAATTTTAAATTGAAAATAAATTTTGACATTTAAAACAGTGAATTTTGGAAATTATAATAAACAAGATAATCTGGAACAAACATAATATTCATCAAATCAAATTTGAGCATTAAATTTTAAGACTGAGATTTAAGGAAAAAGGAAAACACTTTAAAATCAATAAACAAAATAAAATAAAATTATGATAGATTGAACCACTGGAAATTTTATTTGCTGAATAATTTCAGTTCTTCAATAATTCATTATTTATACAGAATGTAATTTTATTTCATTTAGTCATTTATTTCAATATCTTCTGTTATTTATTAATTTGATTTTAATTTTCTGCCTTAGTTTTTATTGTCCCAATTTCATTCATTTAATATTTTATTCACTTCAGATTCTATAACTACTTTAAATTTTGAGATTCTCATTTACTTAATTTACAATCATAACTTACAATTTGTTTTTAAAATGAAATTATATATCAGATTTTTAGTCTATCACCTGCTCAAATTTTAGTTCAAGATTTTTGTTATTTCACAATTGTTCCTTTTAGAAAATTGAATGGAGAGTTTGACAAACAACTGACATTGAACTGAATTTGGTTACCATATCAGATAATAACAAGCGCAAAGGTATTGTCTGTAAAATTAAGAGCATATAAATTGAAATGAGTGTGATGAATTCATAGAGAAAAAACAGGGAGAAAGATCGGTACCTACAATAATGTAGTAGGGCAATATATAACGTCAGTTACTAGAAAGAATTAGCACCAAATATAGACCTGAATAATTTGGAAATAGTGCTGTTCTTGAACAAAGAGAGAAGAATTGCGGTATCAAGCTCTCAATTAAAAGAAACATACTTAGTAATAGTCAAAGGATCTTAAAGTTAAACATTTTCGTTGCTCTCGAAAATAGTTCAGCAGCCCATGGGCTTTTTTCTCAAAAGAGAACTAGATTCCGTGTTGAATATTACATTTTCTCACCTTAGAACACGTCACCATCATGCCGTTATTGAAGCGCAGATGTAACACTGCCTCACAGTGATGTATAAGCGTATTAACCATTTCTCCAGTATTTACGTTCCACACGCGCACTGTTGAATCGCTTGAACCGCTGATAATCACTTTGTCGTCGTACTGCAAACACAACACGGAGCCCGTGTGACCGGTAAGAACTCTGGTGCACTGTAACGTACTTCTGTCCCACAGTTTTATCGTGTTATCCCTCAAGCCGGACACGATTTTCTGATCGTCGTACTGCAAACAGTACACGCCCTTACTGTTCTCCGAACGACAGTTGATCTTTTGCAGTATGTGCCTGCCATTACGCCAATTGTTTTCTATGCTGTCGATGTCACGAATAATTCTAGGATATAGAGATCTATAAAAAGCATGCGGTCTGTGGTTCTCGCCTGGTCTTGGTTTGAACAAGTACTGTATCCTGAAAAAAAAACATTTTGATTTCGACGTGTCATGTTTCATTAAAATAAACAACAAAATTAAGTTAAAACATAACAATATTGTTTGGCCAACACAGTGGCTCCATCATGAAATCCAGAAAACTACTTAGTTTCATATAAATTATGAATTTAGATAAACAACAAAAATTCAAACAAGTTTTTCGAAAACATATATCAGTCTCCCCAATTCTGATACTTTTTGTTCCTACTAGTTTCCTCTCTGTGCAAACCCAAATAGTTGTAAATAGAGAATAGATTTAAGATGTCATACTTAAAGTATGAAAAAAATTAAGATTCAAATTTCCGAATCACATGCTTTAATTAGGATTTTTTTCATTTTGATTATATCCCAATATATGTAGCTATTATTTCAAATTCGAGTTAGTGGAAAATATGGCAAAGACGTCGAACAATATTGATCTATTGAGCTATTTATTCATTCAATTGATCTAAACCTCGTCAAATATACAGGTTTAATTAAGAATTTATAAAACTCATTTGAAATTGAGTGAGATTACCCAATATCTACAAAAATAGAATAAGCAACTAAACATACTACGAGAGTGGTTTGATAAGTCCGTGACTTTTTGAATAAAAAATTTTTTTGCGGAAATAAACATTTTATTTTTCTACATAATCATCTTTCAGCTCGATACATTTAGTCCAGCGTTTTTATAATTTTTTTATACCCTCCAAATAATAGGTTTTCTCAAGGCTCTCAAAATACGCGTTTGTTTTGGTAATGACTTCTTCATTAGACTCAAATATCTTACCACCCAGCCATTTCTTTAGGTTTGGAAACAGATAATAGTCGCATGGGGCTAAATCTGGAGAATATGCTGGATGGGGTATCAGTTCGTATCTCAATTCGCGGATTTTGGCCATCGTGACTAAACAAGTGTGCACACGTGCATTGTCTTGATGAAACAGCACATTCTTCTTCGCCAAATACGGCCGTTTTTGCTTCAAGTCAACGTCGAATCTGTCCAAAAGCTTTGAATAATATTCGCCGGTGATTGTTTTGCCTTTCTCGAGGTAATCAATGTGAATGACACCGCGTGCATGCCAAAAAACTGTGACCATGACCTTGTTGGCTGACAGACTCTGTTTGGCCTTCTTTGGTCCACGTTCACCCCGAGCAACCCACTGTTTCGATTGTTCCTTGGTCTCTGGCGTGTTGTGATGGATCCATGTTTCGTCCACAGTAACAAAATGGCGCAAAAATTCGTCCGGATTACGGCTGAACACTCTTTTGAAGTTGTCACACGATTTCGCTTATAGACGAGTGTGAGCAATCGCGGGACCCATCTCGCGGAGAGTTTCCTTATGTCCAAATATTCGTGTAAAATATGATGTACCCGTTCAGTTGACTCAGCATGAGCCAACTCACGTACTTTCATTCTCCGATCATCCAATATCATTTAATGGATGTTATCGACGATTTCCTTCGTGATCACTTCTTTTGGGCGACCTGAACGTTCAGCGTCACTAGTGCTGGTACGACCACAACGCAACTCTGTAAACCACTTCTTTACCATTGAAATTGATGGTGCCGAGTCTGCGTAGTATTTATCAAGCTTTTCCTTAGTTTCAGTGATGGTTTTTTTACGTAAAAAGTAATGTTTAATCAGCACACGAATTCACTTTTTTCCATTTTCGTAAAAATTCACGAGGTTGTCTGCTATCTGCATAATAACACCAACTGCATGACGTAGCTTGCTCAAAATTTGACAGTTGCCCACTAATAGATTACTGCACTGTTGCATTTGGAATAACTGCGCGGAAATTCAAAACGTCACTGACTATGTTAACTAGTTAACTATGTTTAGTATAATTTGCGGAAATATCACACAAACCATTTAAAATAGTTCTGGGTGGAACATTATAAAATAATTAATAGCAAAGAGCTCGCTGTGGTAGATTTCAATAAAGCAATGGACACCAATCTGGGCTACAAATAAAGATATGACATATTTTGTAAATTGGACTATTGTCATCCTCGTCTTTCAGTGGCATTGCCTTAATAACAGCTTATCCATAACTAAATTTTAAACCAAACTAAGAAACGTCAGAGAACCAACTCAGATATGTGTATCAACAATTTATTATCTTTGTCTCCAAATAAAGCAGCTTCTGTAAATTCTGTAAATATTAGTTAATCTTACCACTGTCGCCTCTCTGCCAAACCCCTCCATAAAGTATCAGTTCTCACTTTCCTCTCAATTAACTTTTTCCAAAGCATTCCTTCTGAAATTACCCGATACCATTCTTTACACACCACCTCGGCATTTTTCAGACTCTCTGCATCAAGATAGGACAAAATATTTTCGGCAACATGGTCGAGTCCTTTCTCTGGAAGAAAAAAGGGTATTTAATACCCATTTCACGAATTTTGTACTTCGAAACATTAGTTGTTTCGCATTTATTGACTTGAATTAAGATGAGGTGTGTACATCAAGTCTAATGACTTAAAAGCATTTTAAAAGACTTTTCAAATGAGTTCTTACTTGCTCATACATACTCTCCCAATGTACTTCGAACTGTTCATAATATTATGCTTAATTATCTACTAAGTAATCAGTACAATCAAGTTAGAACAGAACCACCACATTGAAAATGTGGTCACCTCAAATTGTATCTTTCCAGTGGTGATCTTGATGAGACTCAACTGTTTTGAAACAGGAGATCTATAAACACTTTTTGAGAAAGATCAACCCTTTGAAGATGGGGAGTCCAAATACATAGTGAGTCATATAACTCCATAAAGTGATATAAATTAAGTTGAATTTTCTTAGCAAAGATAATAAATAGATGTGTGATCCTACACTGCATCCTACTCATGGTAGAGCTGATGAAACTGAAATTAGTTGGTTTGGATAAAAGGATGATAAACACCCCAAGTCTAGACACAAGAAAACCTAATAAAGACCTACATTCCTCCAAGGTAACAGTTATTTGTAAAAGCTCTTTTTGTATATCATAAAGTTGCATCCCATTCTATCTTATAACTCTTACTCTATATTGGCAGTTCTGCAAGGTGAGACATGGTTTACTCCATACACATAGACCACTGGAAGCTTCATGAATTAACAAAATGTTAAAGGAAAAAAGTCTTGAAAATAAGATGAAGGCATAAAACACGCGAAATTACAACTGAATATACCATCAAAAGGGTAGAAAAGCTTTAAACTGAATCCACTATGAAATCTCAAATCTGATTTACAGAAATAACAAAAAAGCGGATTGCGCGTAAACCATGACAAGGAGGATCCATAGAGTACAAGAGGATACTGTGAAACAAGACTTTTAAACTAGTTAAGTAACACTTACTTGGTAATAATGAGATGAAATCCCTCTGAAGCATCGGCTTTAAATACGTGTTGATGTGGCCGTGTTGGTAATGACACATTCTGGAAAGCAAGTTCTCCACAAACTCGACCTGGTCCGTTTCGTTCCATTTTTCGAACAGTTTCAAACATGTCTCTCGCTCGCTATTAAACTCTTTTTTCCTAGCTGTATCGTAAGGTTGAAGCAATGTTACTGGGTACTGTAAACAAAATGGACAGAGTTAGAATTAACAAATTCAAATCTTAAAACATTCAATACCAAAAAACCTCGAATCCAATTTAATCGAACTGAAATTATATAGATCAAAAGGTCAGGACTAGTGTGAATGTATTATCTTCGATATCACGTTGCACTTAAAATATAATTCATATTAAGTGTCCTAATGTTTGAACATTTGAATAAGATTAACAACGGAATTAGGGCACAGATTATTTAGTATTAAGCACAGTTATGCACAGAATAATGTATTAAGTAGCCTTCAGCATTGAGCATAAGCACCCTGTATTTTATACAAATAAAGCAGGTTTCAATCCGTGGTTATACATTCTGCCTCAATGCGCGAGAAAAAAATAGGTTAATCCACGGATTCCAATTTTAATTCCCGTTTTAATGCGGCAAATAATTTCTGAAGTACTATTTCTGAAGTACCTACTATTACTATTGTAATAATTGCCTTTTCCGGAAGATTACATGGATTTTTTCATCAAAAAAATTCAAATGTTTCAGCACAGTATGTATAAGAGATACATCCTAGTGAATAAACAGTGTTCATTCAGCTGATGGAAGTATTGTATTCCAAATTAGTACTGTAGTTTACAACATATAGCCCTTGCATCACAGGCTTTTATTACAGTAAAAGCTCCTTATTCGCGCTTCTTTTATTCGCGTTTTTACTATTCGCGAATTGAAAAAATGCAACCCAATTTCTATATTCGCGGCAATAGATTTCTTTATTCGCGGATCTAATAGCTTTTTTCTCGTAAGTGGTTCCGGAATTATTTTTTTTTCGGAAGTTGAAACTCAAAAAAAAAAAATATATATATATACGCTCTGAAGACTAGACTAGATCTAGTTTCGGATAATGCACCAGGTCAACCTCGCGAACTTGAAATTATGCATCCAAATATAAAGTGACATTTTTTCCTCCCAACATGACGGCTTGCTTCAACCTATGGAGCAAGAGATAATCCAGGCCTTGAAGCTCTATTACGTTAGACGAAGCTTCAAAATGATATTGGATGATGTGTAATGTGATCTTGATATGAATGTTATGGAATCCTGGAAGGATTTTGAAATAGCAAAATGCATAGTAAACATAAAGGAATCATTCAGATGTTGCTTCAATCGCAAGATGAAGATTTGACTGAAAGCAACTTGGAGGAAATGTTAAATTCACAGCCTATTGAGGAAGAGGCTTCAACGAGCACTGGAAACGTGACATTTAATTTGAAAAATTTTAGTGAAGGTTTAAGAATGGCTAATTAGCATTGTGATTTTATTTATGAAAATTGATCCATCTATAGAACGAAATCTTGTTTTGAAGACAAATTGATAAAGTCATTGCTTAATATCAGTCTGAATTGTAGGAACCTTTAAAAACTGCCAAGCAAAAAAAAATTACAAAATGCTTTAAACCATTGCCTAAGCCTGAACATAATAATTAAGCAATATGATCAAAAACTTCATTGAAAATAAATTTTTTATATACTTTCTTTCATTTTGTCACCCAAGAACGTATCCCCTATAATCTCATATAAATTACCATTCTTTTACTGTACTTTGCAAAAGCTGGAAATCGATCAGCCCCTAGGTCAGGTAAGAACGATAGACAATCACGAACTTTTAGTTATCGGGGCTTTGGCAGGTAAACGATACTAAAGATGTGTAAAGTACCAGCCCAAATCCATAAAATAATAAAGTAATTTCCTTCAGAATAGTATTAAGAATCACGTCATTCATTGCCAGACACTTCACGTCGTGGCAACCCCTTGCCAGGCACCATTAGCGTTGCTCTTACAGTCTTACAATTGTATTTCTACTTACGTAAAAATATAGGAGGTTTGTTCAAAAGAAAAGGTGAATTTTGAATTCCTCGATTCACAACAGCGTGGTGAACCATGAGTTCTTGTCAACATGTCGAACGGTTAAAAAGGAATACTACAAGAAAGTTATGCAACGTTTGCGTGAAGCAATACGGCTCAAACGATCGGAATTGTGAAAAAACAAATCATGGATTCTGCATCACGATAATGCGCCAGCTATCATCAGTGCTATTTCGTAATTTTTCACTTCACGTTTTTTTTTATTTTTATAGTTTTCGTATTCACTCGATTTTGCTCCCTGAGTCTTTTTCCTATTCCCAAAACTGAAGAGTCCATTGAAAGGAAAGCGTTTATTCACAATTGATGAGATAAAGTCGGAATCGAAGAACGAGCTTCCATTGACGATGATGGCCATACCATTTGAGAAGTGTTTCGAGGATTGGAAGAAGCTCTGGCATAAGTGCATTATATCTAAGAGGGATTACTTTGGAGGAGACAAAAGGGATATTGATGAATAACCACCATATATAATGATATAAATGAACACACCTCGTAAAAGCTGAATTTTATATATAATACGAGTACTTAAGTAGTCATTAAATGATATCTCATCAGCCAGACAGTTGTGACGGTTCCAACTCCTTGCCAGACAAGCGTTTGAGGTAGCTGTAGTGGTAGCGATAAAATCAATTTATCAGCTTTATATGATAAACTCAATGTCGTACTTTTATCGAAGGGTTAGCTTTTGCCCACGAGTTTGTCAAAGTGGCAAAATTATCAAAATTATCTTTTAAGAGTAGTTTTTTTCAAATCGAATAAAACACTCAATTTGCATCATATATTCAAAAATTTTATTGAAATTGATAACGTGGCCTTTACCATTTACATTTTAAAGATAACTTCATGTAAATGTTGTCCGTGGCTCCGTATCAAATGGTCCATTCGGAAGGTCCTATTTTACGTCACTTTTTCGAGCATTTCGGCCTGTATCCCACTAATTACGAGTGTTATGTTATCCTGTAAGGTTTCAATCGTGTTCGGCTTGTCCACATACACTAACGACTTTACATAACCCCACAAGAAATAATTCTGAGGCGTCAAATCGCATGATCTTGAATGCCAATTCACAGGACCATTTCGAGAGACAAGCTGCTCACCAAATTCATACTTCAACATGTCCATTGTTTCACGAACTGTGTGTCATGCGTCACCTTCTTGATGAAACCACATGTCAACCAAGTTCAACTCGGCCAACTGGGGCAAAAAAAAGTTGCGTATCATGACTCGATATCGTTCGCCGTTGGCGGTAACGTTTCTTTCACGGTCGTCTTTGAAGAAAAATGGACCGATGATGCCACCAGCCCATAAACCACACTAAACTATCGTTTTTTCGGGATGCATCGGTAATTCTTATATGGCATGTGGCTGTTCATCACTCCATATCCGACAGTTTTGTTTATTTACATATCCGTTAAACCAGAAATGAGCCTCATCGCTGAACACAATTTTTTGATAAAACAGCGTATTTTTATTAAGATGTTCTAAGGCCCATTCGCCAAAAATTAGACGTTGTGGTAGGTCATTCGGCTTCAATTCTTGCAGAAGTTGAATTTTATAGGCTTTCAAACCTAAATCAACACCAAAAATTTCCAATGTGCTTGAGCAACACATGCCCAATTGCTGAGAACGGCGACGAATTGACATTTCACGATTCTCATTAACACTGTACGCTACGGCTGCAACATTCTCTTCTGTACGCACTGTACGCATGCGAGACAATGGTTTAGTGTCCAACAAAGTAAACTTGGTGCGAAATTTGGTGATAACAGCACAAATTGTTGATCCACCAGGTCGAGTATGACGACCATAATATGGTCGTAACAAACGATACATATTTTTCACAGAGCATGAATTTTTCATAGTAAATTTCAACAATTTGCAATCGTTGCTCGTTTGTAAGTCTTTCCATGATGAAATGGCACAGTATACTGAAAACTTTTCACGTTGACAGATGACGTTTAAATGCCATTACCAACCAGAGCCATCAACCTGAAAAACCTAACTCTTAAAAAATCACCCGTTATTATATGCAGAAAAAATTTTATTTTTTACGCGCTGAACGTATATTTTTATAAAAATATTGATTTGACATTAAAAAATCATGCATTGTAATAAATATAAGTCAAATTTTTTTTTTAATCTTCCATTTACAGATATCAGCTAGTTACAATTTCATTAAAGTATAGTTGCTGTCCATGACTTCATCTTGTGGACTGTAGTTTGTAAACAAAGTTTTTAAATTGTCTGGGTATTTGTTGTTAAATAAGCACACACATTATTTCTTATAACAGCTAACCTAAAACTATAATAGCTAAACTAAAACTTCGAGTTTAATTTTTTGAATTATCCTAGAAGTTCAGTCATATGTTCGTATATCTTTACTTTGTTAGAAGATACTGAGTAGAAACTGACAGAAATAAATTTCACAAAGAAACACCTTATGAAAATTTTCTCATATATTAAATAATACGCATGGCGCGTGTTTCGAAGAACAACCTCCACTTCAGATGTTGTTTTATACCTATTCTAGAGTGCCAGAACATAGAATAACAAAAAAAAGCTTGATAAATACTACCGGGCCTCGGCACCATCAATTTCAATGGTAAAGGAATGGTTTACAGAGTTCCGTTGTGGTCGTACCAGCACTAGTGACGCCGAACGTTCAGGTCGCCCAACAGAAGTGATCAAGCCGGAAATCGTCGATAAAATCCATGAAATGATATTAGATGATCGTGAAAGTACATGAGTTGGCTCATGCTGTAGGTATCTCAACTGAACGGGTACATCATATTTTACACGAATATTTGGACATGAGAAAACTCTCCGCGAGATGGGTGCCGCGATTGCTCACACTCGACCATAAGCGCAATCGTGTGACAACTTCAAAAGAGTATTTAGCGATGTTCAGCCGTAATCCGGACGAATTTTTGCGCCGTTTCGTTACTGTCAACGAAACATGGATCCATCACAACATGCCAGAGACCAAGGAACAATCGAAACAGTGGGTTGCTCGGGGTGAACGTGGACCAAAGAAGGCCAAACAGAGTCTGTCAGCCAACAAGGTCATGGCCACAGTTTTTTGGGATGCACGCGGTGTCATTCACATTGATTACCTCGAGAAAGATAAAACAATCACCGGCGAATATTATTCAAAGCTTTTGGACAGATTCGACGTTGACTTGAAGCAAAAACGCCCGTATTTGGCGAAGAAGAATGTGCTGTTTCATCAAGACAATGCACGTGTGCACACTTGTTTAGTCACGATGGCCAAAATCCGCGAGTTGAGATACGAACTGCTACCCCATCCAGCATATTCTCCAGATTTAGCCCCCTGCGACTATTATCTGTTTCCAAACCTAAAGAAATGGCTGGGTGGTAAGAGACTTGAGTCTAATGAAGAAGTCATTACCGAAACAAACGCGTATTTTGAGAGCCTTGAGAAAACCTATTATTTGGAGGGTATAAAAAAAATAGAAAAACGCTGGACTAAATGTATCGAGCTGAAAGGTGATTATGTAGAAAAATACAATGTTTATTTGCCGCAAAAAAAATTTTTTATTCAAAAAGTAACGGACTTATCAAACCGCCCTCGTATACTCATTATGAGTCATCGTATAAATCTGAGGTCATGAAACATTAAAAGTTCAATAAAACTATTATTATATAAATTTTACAGGTCATAATATTCAGTTAACTAACTTTCAGTCAATGTACCTAAATTGTTCTTTTACGGCATTTTTATCGAATGATTATTCAACGTGATTTTTAAATTGATATAGGTAACTTTTTATTGATGAACAGAATAAAATAAAACGAAAACTAGTTTTCAAGTGCTTACCACAATAGATTAGTAAAAACCTTAACCAAATCGGTTAAACCTTGAAGTAAATTAACACGCTCAAATTTACAGACAAGCAGACAAAAATTTTATCCTTTTTTTGTTTTCTATTACGTTAATAAAGTCATCCAATAATAGTTTTCTTCTGGTATATAGTCCATGTATATATATATATATATATATATATATATATATATATATATATATATATATATATATATATATATATATATATATATATATATATATATATATATATATATATATATATATATATATATATATATATATATATATATATATATATATATCGATATCGATATCGATTTTTATTTTTCAAATATGTATAAGTTCGAAATCAGTAACTCCTGTCGTAATTCCAAATCTTAAACTACCAAACATTTTTAAAACCTATGTTTAATTTAATCACACCCTGCTCTATATGATTTTTCTAGTATTTACATTATCGACTGAAAACTTTAAATAACTGACTTCAGAGCGTCTGGTATGAAATAATCCAAGGTGTTCAAGTTAGTAGATTAAGTAGGACATAAGGACGTAAGTAAAGTCCTCAGCGACCAATCAGTTTCGGTAATATGCCATCGTGCATAAACCACATTAGATTTCAGATAACCAATAATCTTATACTCAGATAATGTGCAAAACTTTTGCGTAATAATTTTGAAAAATCACGAAGGGACTTCTAAGAAACCATGAAAATATCGTTAGAATAATCCGAAATTTTGGCCTTAAAATTTTTCCCATATGGTTCATAAACATCCTGTATATAAATATTTATAATAACAGTAACTTTATTCCAGTAGCGATTATATATTACAAATGCAACAGACTCAATGCAATTCGACAGACAGATTGAACTGTATTATAATGTTAAAATGTATATACCTAACTGGAACAAATAGCTTTGAAATCCATACAATTTGGCAATGTTGGTATCTATAGAACACAATAAATACATTTATAGGCGTAAAGAGTTTGAGATGTAATGAAATACATCGTTATTTATAATAATAATAACACCGATTTCGTTCAAACATTCTCAATAATTTGATTCTCTTGAAATTACCGTTAATTTATTATTTCCTATTCCCGATGTTATGTCAGATCTAAGCCAAACATATATCACGTTGGGCACTATTTCCGTAGAAACAGTATTGGATCTTTCTCGTCGCACAGATCGTTGTTCGAGACGTTTACCCGCGCAGGGAAGCGTAACCGATGCAACATCAACTCTTGCTGCGGCGTAATCATTCGACAAAACTGAACGAATCGTGAAAGGTCATAGACCGGCATTCTCTGTCCGACATCGAATTTGACATTTCAACATGTAAACAGATTTATCAAACTCCTGAATAATCTTTGTAAACATTTTCGCAAAAAATTCAATAGTAGGAATGTATTTATATATATAATTATATATAAATTAATCTACTATAAAAATTAATTCTATAGTTATCTCGCTTATATCATCGCAGTTATAAATATTCAATATTATAGGTACCTATACTATAACTTTCTTCCGATAATTTTTTACGAATTATTCAAAAGAATATTATAGCAGAGCTGGCATTTTAGAGAATATTGAAAACAATAGAATTCATTCCATTTCAGTAGATTTGAATTTGATGTTTTTACTAGCCCTTGATAACCTCTAGAAAGCTAAAACCGCGCGTTTCTAATATTGCAACCTAGATGGCATTAGTTCATCAAATTAGATCAAATTGCTCATTATACCAGAGTTGTAAAATATAGTATCTGAATTGACAAGGACGTGTGAAACTTTCAATATTAGATGTATTCATGTTTCTTCTATTGCTTCCTAAGATTCGAGATTTATATTAATCTATGCATTATATATCCATACGACTTTACAATGTATTTGTATCTTCTGATTCATAAGAGGATTTTGAGAACTGAAGTCGACACCTTTTGTTTGTTGTACGTGACGCAACTGAAGCTTTTAGCACGAAATAATGACTGTCTTGCGTTTCTAATAAATGTAGGCGCCGATTTCAATATTCTCTAACATTTATCCCTTGAAGGATAATGGAGATATCACATAGTTCATGTTTCACATAGCCAGCTCTGCTATAATATTCTTTTGAATAATTCATTAAAAATTATCGAAAGTAAGTTATAGTATACTTTTGATATTAATTAACTGTATACAGTGTGGAAACAACATATGGAATAAAATTGCTTGTGTCTTTATCTTAGAACTTTATGAAAAAACTATGGGACATGTCAATTTTAATGTCAAATGTGCGTTTTATCAAAATACAGGTTGATTCACGCAAGTCTCGCACAGTAAATACTGGTTATTTCTAATGAAATGTATATTTTTAAAAGCTCCTCAATAGTCAGATCCCAACGAACGTTCACGTAGGGTCTATTCTGAATTAAATTTTGAATCATAGCTTCTAAACAAATGGACGAATTTGTTTTTGTTTGGAGATTAACTCGATCAAGATGGTGCTTATATATATATATACTTTAATCAACTTATATTTAGTAAAACTTGAGAAAATGTATTTAGAGTCGTTATCTATTTTATATAATTAGGTAACAGCCAATATTAATTAAGTAGTAACAGGTAACAAAACGTCAGGTAACAGGTAACGTCAATAAATAAATAAAACAAAAGCAGTATACAAATTTTAAAAAAATATTTTTAATGATAAAGTATGGTTTATATTAAGGACCTACTAAGGTAAGTATTTAAAGAACAATATCCAATATTTTAATCTAATTATAAAAAATATTAATAATTTATTTCAATGAAGTTAGAAGGCAAAAAGGAAAATTGCTTAAAATATTCAAATTTATTTTTACTCCGTCATACGTTTGATAATTCTCGAAATTTCAAGAAAAGACGCATAAAAAAGTCTAGTGACTTATATCTATAATCTCATCTCTCATCTACAAGGCAAAATTTATCGAAACAAAATTATTAACAAACTTCGAAAATCGATTCATTTTCGAAATTAGTAGAATAAAAATATCATACATGAGCCTCTATAATAAAAGTAAAAAAACTAAATATTACTTTTACTTATATAAAATATATATATATATATATATATATATATATATATATATATATATATATATATATATATATATATATATATATATATTGTCTGATAGAAATAGAAAATAACAAATACTGTATTTGATTAATAAGATCAAATTTTTGTCAAAATAATGGAAAATATATCAAAAATAAAAACATCGACTGCATCGTCTCCATCTTCGAATGTCGAAATCACAATTACCTAATAAGAAATTAAACTTGGCTTAGAACCTTCGTATTTTCTTCAAAGAAAGACTGGTTCAGCATTATTTTTAAAAATATCTAAACAGGATCTTCTACAGTTTTTCACAAGCTTCCTTTTTAATAATTCGATAAGAAAGAGCAACATTTATTATATTATACTAATAGAAATTGTACGTTAACTAACCTTTTCAGACATTGTATTAAACAAGAAGTCTACATGAGGGGTAGTTCTACCTGAATATCAAGTTTAGATCCTTTCTCAATATCAAAGTAGATAATCTGATCTCCTACGGCAGGTGTTTGAACACCCTAGACTTCGCATGTACAGTTCTTATTAATAAACAATTTATGGAATATTCTGTTTACCACTGAATTATATTTAAAAAATAAAAACTTATAGATTTGAAATCTTCAACGAAGTAGTTGCTCTTCCCAATCAGCGACAGTAATTGCAAAAAGTTGGAAACAACGGATTTCTCGTAAGCGTTCCAGCTGTCACGTTATTATGACGTTAATCGATCTAAGACGATCAGTTTCACAAAATGCGACGGTCGAACGACTCAGCGGCGATATCGCCAATGGATAACGGAAATATTTCACTTATAATAATTGCGCAGCTTTGTTGCCTCTTTGTCAAGGAAGATAACACTGAATCTTCGTCAAACGAACAAGATTTGACAAGTCTATCGAAGTATTTCAACTTTCGCTGGAAACGGATTGAAATTGTGGAAGAATATCTGCCGCAATAATCCAATCAATTGGATAAACCAATTAATTCACTAAAGGTTCAATATTCATTTGTATGGTCTCTATTCAAAAAACAGTTCCTCAAGTACTCCTCAAAGTTTACTTCTTGTCGGAAAGCATTCTCAATTAATTTATTTGAAATGACAAATGTATGACATATTCGCTATAGTAAACTTTAAAAATTGAAAGCAGAAAAAATCAAAAAATCACAAGCGGTCAAAACAGGCGACATTAAGGCCCGGTCTATTCACCTTCAGTTGGAGCAGTCAATAGAATTTATCTGCTAGTAACCAGACCAACGGTTTGCGTCTTTTCACTTCCAGTTAGAGTAAACACTGTGTACTCAACTGTATGTATTTTCAACTTTCCAATTAAATCTCAAAGCACGGCCCAATTCAGATCAGTTAGCGATTTACACAATAATGACCTCAGATTTTCGAACATAGCTTCCATTCAAACACCAAAACGCTGAACCAATGAGACCCAGAATGAAAATACATCAGGTTTTCTATTAACTTTTTCAAATATATTTTACACAAGGAGGGATGTACAACAATGTCATGTGTCTGAAGAGCAATTATGGATTATCAACTCTTCTGAAGAAAAAAACATTAACTGAAGAGTTAATTAACTCTTGTCGGACAATTAAGTTAATAATCTTAATTGTCTGACAAGCAAAAAAATAAGACTGGCACTAAATCATTGCCAACAATACATCGAAAAAGCTAATACTTAATATGGAAGAATACTACACCAATGTGAAAAATCGCGAGTTCTAATAATTTTGAGGAGCAAACAAACATCTTTTTCATAGGAATTTTTGTCAGTCACAATTTATATTATTATTAATTATACATTTCTTACTATGAAAAAAAAAATAGAATATTCAGTTCTCCAAAAGTCCATACATTTCTAGGAAAATATATTCACAAAGGAAAATCAGCTGTAAATCAAGACATGTCCCAAAAAAATTACTATCTATTATATGAATATAATTTGACAGATATAATCATTTAGGTACTCGATTAACACTATATAGGAGTAATATATTACTCTAGATGCCCCTAAATAAGTAATATACTTATACTCAAAATTTTGGCATTAATTTATTAAAAATGAGTTACTGGTCTGGAGATAACATATATTACAGCTTTCTTTCAATAGTAAATCAAGGCTTACATAAACCAAAATCAGAACATAATACAATTCGACAACATTATTCTCAGCAATGTGAGTGAAATTGTGCAACATCTAATATAAAAAAAAAGTTTAAAACATGTTGATATGAAATATGAATATTTCATTTGAAATCATCAAGAACAATGACAAATTCAGAGTATCTTCCATTTCATTACCCTTTATACTCATATTAAATTTGACTCCATGTCAGGTTATCAATGACTCCATGTCAGATTAACATAAATGAAAACCAAAACAATTCACATCAATACTGGTGTTATTGAATATGAAATTTCTGATGAAAGTCAGGAAGAAATAAAATGAAAATGCACCATCTGGTGTAATTCAGTATTCTTTGGACATATATGAATATACTCATTGGAGCCTAAAGACATTCTACTCAAACGAAACGACAAAAACTGACCAAATAATTACTAATGAGGTCGAATAGCATTATAGAAACTCTGAAACAATTTCCGGATTATAGATGAATTAATAAGTGGGTATCTAATTATTGCTGGTAAATGTCAAAACAGAAATTTATTATACACTGAAATAATCGACTTCAAAAAACCTTCCAAGAACCAGAATAAAAAATGTAACCAAATGTTGAAATGATAGAACTCACCTGTGTATTAGTTGAAGATTCATCTATTTTATCTGTTTCCATCTTTAACATTGTAGTATTTTGTAATCAGTAACTACAAGGGTTTGAGTAGGTGCAATTTGTAGAGTTCCTGAGGAACTTGAATCACCAATAGTTCATCACCATGTATTTAGTAACAGAAAGACATGAATAATGACCATTTACCCTACAAATAAATAAACAAAACTTAACTCTTCCCCACACCGCACTTCAGAATGAAGTTCGATGTAGTGAAGAATGGCGAAAGGTTTTGCGCAAGCGCTCAAAACCGATACGTCATTCATGTTAATTATACCAACCAAACGTAAAGAAACAAGTTTTTATCTTCCTTCTTTTGTCAAATACCAAGAATGAATCTATGTTGTCATATTAGTTCAAACAAAGTCTTGTTTTTATACGATCTCGGTTACTTAATAACTTACCCATAATTTTTTTTCGTACAGATACCATTTTTATCTATTCATTCGTGGATAGTTGATACTAGTTTTCTAAAAGTGCTGAATCTCCTCAGAACTCATACAAAAATAATTGAAAATAAATCTTAACGATTAGGTTATTCCGGCAACTATTTTTATTGACTCAATTCAAATGAGCAAATGCCAATTCAAATAAGTTTCCTTGATGTTGATCCAGCATATAGTAATATATCGACATCGGAATGCAATTTATCATTAACGGAAAAATTCAACAGCAAGCGTTTCAAATGCGAAATGAAATCGGATTGAAACGAAATCAAGAACATGCAGAGAACCGCAAGAAGTGATCATCGACTAATTGAAGAAGAAATCATCATAATTTGAATATAAATAAGTAGTTAAAAATTCTCACTATAATTCAGTCAAACATGACAATATTGTTTCGTCAATACAGTGGCTTCATCGATGTATGTAGATGATTTATTTACATACATCTGTTTCTCATCTACATGTGATGAAGCCACATTTACATCTATTTATCATCTACATCTGATGAAGCCACTGTGTCGGCGAAATATTGTCATGTTTGATTGAATTATAGTGAAAAATCAAAATTACAAACTACCTACTTAGTTTTTTCGAATTATGTTTTCATCAAGTATCAGCGAAATCGATTAGTGAAGAAATCACCACCTAATTCGTAAAGTGTTAGGACAGATTCTAAAAAGTAAACTGAACAGTTAAAAAATTTAAGGCTATTAAAACCTACACCTGCTCAGTTCTTGGTTACTCCATCGGAATAGTAAATTGGAATAATCGATCAATACCGGCAACCTTCAACGAAAGGTCAGAACTATGTCAATAAAGTTTGAAAACCTCCCGAAAAGTGCCATCTAAAGAAACACTCTACTAAAACGTAAAGAAAATATTGAATTAAAATATTTGATTAGTCACTCAAATTAGCAATTATGTCAATATACGAAACTATTTTCATGTTAAGTCGGCTGAGTCGCAATTACATACAGTAATTTCCCAAATTAATGACATCCCACCATTGAGGCTAAGAGAGAATCAGATGATAATCCTTCCGCAGAAGGTATCTTAATGAGATCATGAAGAAGCATGTCAACCATGCAGCTAGAAGCTGCTTACTACTGGATGGTCTCAGGTTAAATGTTTCCCGAAACGAAAAGATCACTGCAAGAACTCCTCGACCAAGTTGTTCTTACTCGCAACTATATGAAACATACAATCCAGAATTCGACAGTATTCGACAACAGGTGCCAGTACTGACGACAAATGGTCCGTTGCTTTCACAGAGTACAAAGAAAGACACTATTCAATAACGATTATCGATCACAAAGTAGCAACGAATTTACATCTCATACAAAGAAGTTTCATATTACAACAACTACTGATCAGTTAATAGGACTACGCTCTATTAACTGATCAAACTGTTCATCTCAATAAACCTGATGCAGGCCTGACTGATAAAAATATCATATTGATTGGAATGACCATTTCAGGCGCCAGCAACCGCAATGAAAAGCACGTTGAACAAATCTCCACCTCAGTAGAGACCTGTTCCTCAAGGTAAAGTACCTCACATTACGAGTGTAAACAGAAAAGCGAATGCATGCCTTCAGGACAATGACAATCATCTTAGTATCTACCAGAGAAATTGCAAATGATCTGCTGAAATATATTCCTATGACACTATTTATAGATTTTACACTATTTATAGCCATTTTGCTATTAAATATAAGTGAGTATCGTGCTCTAAGCTTTCAGGTACCAATGAATGAAAAATTACAAAAATCAATTCAAAATTTAAAGAGTAACGTTATCATTCCTCTGTGATTATAATATAACAAACAGAGATATCCATCCATACAACAGAGAGATTTACACAAAAAAGCAAAAATCATGCGCATTATCCCTAGTACTCAAAACCAAATCTTAATTTTCGTAAGATTTTTTACTTGAGAGGAGTACAGTTCCTGAGGAATTCGTGGCGAAATTTTTGAAGAAGAAGAAGCAAAATCACAGATTCTGCTTTCAACATCTCAGGCTTGTTTCTGAATTGGTTGTTCGAGTTTCCTTTTCGAAATCAAATCTATAATCGATTTGTTTGAACTGAAATCTTAATTTGAGACAGGATATTCTAGACTATCGCCGAATGAATGAATAATTTTGAAAATGGCAGATGAACAGGTATTAATAAAAAATAATTGATATTTTATCTTTAACTGAAATTTTGGATTTCAGTTTGTGTATTAGCTGTCCATTATCAGTTATTAGATAATTTTTAGTTTTACAATAACCTTCAGTGAATTAATAAATTAAGGAATATTCAGTTTTAAGTTCCTTTTTCACTAGTTTCAAAATTATGTTTACATTTAATGGTTATGTTAATTATAATAGCTGCAAGTAAATTTAGGCATACCTACATTTAATTTAATTTTAGGAAATACGGCAGTTAGAGCTACTTTGTAAACAGCTTTATGAATCTCAAGATTCTACAGTTAGGTCAGATGCAGAAAAAGCTCTTTTGGTCTTCCAAGATGGCCCAAATACACTTAGTAAATGTCAAGTACTCCTGGACAGGGGCGATTCTAGTTATGCCCAACTCTTGGCAGCTACTACTCTCACAAAACTTGTCTCAAGAAGTGCTCAAGCTTTGAGTTTACAGCAAAGGGTAGACATTAGAAATTATGTTCTCACTTATTTGGCAACTAGACCAAAACTACCAAATTTTGTTGTACAAGCTCTTGTAACTCTGTTTGCAAGAATAACTAAATTAGGATGGTTTGATTCCCACAAAGATGAATTTATATTCAGAAATGTTGTTGCCGATATTTCTAAATTCTTGCAGGTAAGTTTTTGTTCTATTATATATTCTGAAATGAAAAAATATTCAGGATTTTTTTATATAAATTGTGAAATCTAGCTTTACTGTATCTCTGCTTTGTATTATCATTCACTTATTGAAGTTATTTATATTGAAACTTTATATATTTTCTATAACTTGTGTCTATAGGTTGTTCAGTTGTACAGAATAGAAAATTAATTTGTAATAATGAAAAATATCTTACATTTATAAACCAGTGATTAATTTATATTTTTGTGAATTATTTCATTGCTGTTTCATTAAGTTATATCCTGTATTGTTTAAAATGGTAGTTGCTGACTTCTTTTATTTTTTCAGGGCTCTGTTGAATACTGTATGATAGGAGTACAACTTCTGTCTCAACTTACTTGTGAAATGAATCAGATATCAGAAGTAGAAGCAAATAGATCACTTACTAAACATAGAAAAATAGCTTCATCATTTCGTGATACTCAACTGTTTGATATATTTCAGTTGTCATGTAATCTACTTGGCAAAGCAAGAGAAAATTGTAAAAGTCTTAATTTTAATGATGAGAGTCAACATGGGCTAATGACTCATTTGTTGAAGTTGGCTCAAAATTGCTTAACATTTGATTTTATTGGAACTTCAACCGATGAATCTTCAGATGATTTATGCACAGTTCAAATACCTACTAGCTGGCGACCAGCTTTTCTTGATTTTGCTACTTTGAAATTATTCTTTGATCTGTTTCATTCACTACCAAATACTTTATCCCCACTTGCACTATCATGTTTAGTACAAATTGCTTCAGTTAGGAGGTCCCTATTTAGTAATACTGAACGAGCAAAGTTTCTTACTCATTTAGTTAATGGTGTGAAGCATATTTTGCAAAATCCACAAAGACTCAGTGATTCTCTGAACTATCATGAATTTTGCCGTTTGTTGGCAAGGTTAAAATCGAATTATCAATTGGGAGAATTGGTTATGGTGGAAAATTACCCAGAAGCTATTCAACTCATTGCCAAGTTCACTGTTCAGAGTTTGCAGGTGAGAATTAAATCTGATTATTTAATCAGACTTATTATTCTGTTACCTTTGAAATAAGCTAAAATTTCTTCAATCTAAGTATAGCAGATGTAAGTTATACTCTCAGGAGTAAATAAATGAAAAGTTTGTTATATTATATTCGGCACACATCTGTGAATGAGCAGATAAACTTGGTTTTAAAGCAAGTCTAGGCATTTGTGTATGTCTATGAGTTTACTATATATATATATTAAATACTGGGACTCTTAATCAAAATATCGAAATGTTTCAAATAAAACTCTCAGGATTCCTAATTTCGTATCAATTATTTGTTGCATATATCTCATCATTAATCATATGATATATTTGCTGGATAAAAGTCAAAAAATTTTCAGAATTTAGTCCATTCCCGGCAACCAATGAATATAGTGGCTCTACCAATAGCATTTATTTAATTTGACTCTTCGCGAAATATTTTGTCGCATCATTGGTAGTATAGTTCAATATTAATATAGTAATCAATAAAAATTAAACTTTTCCTTGTAATATAGACACACAACGTTCATTGGTCCAATAGCAACAATTTGCTGAGAACTGTAATCTCTTTCAACGTTATAATTTAATGCTGGTCGATTGGTGTTAAACGCAACATTTTCATATTGTTAATTTCGATTCTATCGATTCCGTTCAACTTCATTTCGAACTTGGCGTTGCTCGTCAATTTGACTTGCTCTTTTATATATTTGACTTGGTGCATTGCGAGTTCTGCGACTTAAGTTTGTACATCTAATAGCCTATCATTTTTAAAAACGAAATTTCAACTGTAAATTAAAGAAACTATGTATTCTTCTTTACAATCAAATATACCACGTGCTATGTTAGTAACGTGTATATTAGTCTATTTAAACTTACCAAAATTTTATATTCAATAGAAGTTTTAATATTACTTGTGATAGCTCTAAACTAATCGGAATGTGTGATAAGATATTCACTTTTTTTACATCCTCTTTTTGAGAATTAATAATTAACAAAAAAAAAATAGTGAAATCGGTCCAGCCGTTGACTCTACATTTTAGTTGGAAAACGTTTGTATGGGAAAAAGAAATGGACTGTTTTTAGGGTTTTCCCGGAAATTATTCGAATTTGTTGTGCCGCAAAAACCATCCTTGGACTTGAACGAACATTAAAAAAAACAATTGGCAAAATTGCTCCAGGCGTTGTTGAGTTATGCGCTTACCAACACATTTTGCGATTCATTTTTATATTATAGATAAGGTAATGTTAATTTTCACATTTACGCATTTTCATGCGTAATTCGTGTTATACTTCTTGATCTGAAGACATAACACAACATAAAAAATATTTTCAAGATATTCAATATCACAAAAATCTTTCAATTATTTCTGCACTAATATCAAATTATCGGCAATTATTTCTGCACTTATTTCCTTTGTTTAATTGATAACTGAAATTCAAGAAGCAATAGGTCAATATTTTAACACTGAACCTTACGTTATTTCTGCTATCACTTGCTTCATTTTAAGAATACCTCACTGTAAGGCACAATAATTTAACTTTTTTTCATGTAATCGGACTACCCTTCTCCACAAATTTCAATTTCAACAAAAAAAATTTGAATAATTTCAATTTTTGAAAATAGTGAATTTTTTAATAATGGAGTATTTTTGTGGTTTTTAGATGTGGCAGTTTGCCCCTAACAGTGTGCACTATCTCCTTAGCTTATGGCAAAGAATGGTCGCTTCAGTACCTTATGTTAAAGCTACAGAGCCCCATTTATTAGAAACTTATACACCAGAGGTGACAAATGCTTACATCACTTCAAGATTAGAATCGGTAGCTGTGGTGGTGCGTGAAAGTATCGAAGATCCTTTGGACGATTTGGGTATGGTGCAACAGCAGTTGGAACAGTTATCGGTGATAGGTAGATGTGAATATCAGAAAACCTGTACATTGCTTGTGCAGCTGTTTGATCAGGCTGCAAGGAGTTATCAAGATTCATTAGGCGACCTAACACAACAAATTGAAATAACTATTCAAGAAGGTAATAGATAATTTCAACAAATGCGATTGTAAGTTTTGTTTATCTCAAAAATGGTTGTAATGTTGGTTTCTGTTAGGTGCATCAATGACATTATGTTCTCAGGTAGCCTTCAATTATTGTCTTAGCCAGTAATGACTTATTTAAGAAATAAGGGTTCAAACAGTTAATCGAAATTACGAAGTTAAGTTTAGGTGCTACTGAAGAATTTTTCTCCTTAATTATTAATTTTCAGTTATTCCTAAATTCATTCAACAACTTGATCATATATGGGGTAATCTTCTCTAGAAATTCTGATTTATTAATCACAATTTTTGTATTAATAACAATGATTCAAAATCTGACCCAATCATGTTTCGTTGTTTGTAAAATGATTTGTCACTTTAATCCAATGTAAAAGCAATACAAAATCATCGCTTATTGTTAGTTAACTTACAACCGACTGAAAGTAGTAACCCTTAATAATAATAAACCATAAATGTGTTAGAGTTGCTAGGCATCCATAATATTTTATTGGTGTTAGATATTACTGAATATCTTCAATTGTTTATTTGCAACAAACAAAATTATTATTTAATTGAAAATATCTAATAGAAATATTTTTTTGATAATCTTTACTTATTATTTACAGATTAAGAGCAAATGTGCAAATTCAAATTCCTTTATTGCACCTATTAAAGTTAAACAATAATTATTACACATACATAAAATTATAGAACTTAAAGCCTAGTTAATTACAAAATCAAAGTAACATAGGGTCAAAATTACAACCAAAATAAGCACTAAATATCCTTATGATCTTGCTCTGTATACCACTAGTATATTCTCCAGAAATTGCTTTATTTCAAATAAAGTGAAAACATTGTTTACATTACAAATGAAAACACTTGATGTCGAAATAGTGTCAGAAAAACAAAAAAAATATCCTTGTCTGCAGAAGCTGTCAGTTTGTATAGTTCATGAACTATACTTCAGTGGTATATGGTTCTATCTTCAGTAGGAATTTAAAAATTTGCCTCTTGAAGCAGTTTAGGTTCGTTTCTGCTCTAATATGGCTACTCAATTTATTGAAGTACCTTATACAACAATATTACGGACCCTTTTCAGTGACTGTCAATCTGTGTTTGGGTTACTTTAGTTCCAATGTTCTAGTGTTATATGATCTTGCAGTTTTTTCTTCTAAGTAGTGTCTGTTTTTAAAGACAAAGATTAAGCATTCCTGTATATGAATAGCAGTAGCTTTGAGTAGACTGTTCTTTAGAAATATTCCTCTACATGAATCCGTTTTTTTCATTTTAAAGATTTTTCGGATAGCTCCCTTTTGCATTTTAAAGACATTTACCAAGCTGCTTGAACTTCCATAGAACATTATTTCATATATCATTTTGGATTCATAAACTGTTTGATATATTATTTTCATTGATGTAGAGTCTAAAAACTTACTGAGGACTCCTAGGGTGTAACATATCGATCCCAGCTTGTTACACAAGGTAGATATATGTTCAGTCCAGTTTAAAGTTTCATTTATTGTGAGGCCTAAGAAATGACCTGATTTTTGAAGAGCTACATTATAATTGTTCAAATGGATATGTGATGGTGTCAAGACACTCGAGTGTGTAGTTCTGAAAAATATCACGTTTGTTTTTTTCTGTTCGTGTGTAGGCCATTTGTTTGGAATCATTTAAAGGCTTGCTAGGTTTAATGCCTCTTGGGGAGTGTTTGATTTTAAAGAGATATTAGTATCATCTGCATAATTTATCATTGAGATATTCATATTTGAATCTATTATGGAAGGTGCATCATTGATGAAGGATGATAAATATTACTGGACCCAATATACTGCCCTGTGGAACTCCTAGTTTAACTGATTCTTCATTTGATGTTGTTTCTATGTTGTCTTTGACTATAAGTACTTTTTGTTTACAGTTTGATAAGTATGATTTGAACCACTTTAGTTCTATATCTCTTATGCCATAAGATTCGAGTTTTGACAGAATGTGACCGTGGGTAAGTGTATCAAACGCCCTGGATAAGTCTAATAATAGAGCTATTACAATTTTCGTATCTTCCAGACCATTCAGGATGTTTGTAATGAACTCAAGGACTGTAGTTTGAGTTGATTTGTTTTTCACATAACCATGTTGAGCATTTGTTAATACTTTCTCATCAATGAAAAACGTCATTAGTTGTATGCATATCACCAATTCTAATATTTTTGAAAAAGTTGGAAGAAGGCTTATCGGTCTGTAATTTTCTGGCTTATCTCTTTCTCCTTATCTATAGATAGGTTTTATCAATGCTTTATTTAACTGATCAGGAAAGACTCCATATTTCATAGAATTATTTATAATGTATGTTAGAGGACTTACTATCTCATTCATGCACTGTTTTGCAACTTTCATTGGGATGCCATCAATTCCACAGCTATTTTTGTTTTTTAGCATGGGGATAATTTTTATTGTTTCTTTTTCAGTTATTTGGTTAAACCTAAAAGTGCTGGTGTTCTTTGGGATCTTATTTTGAAAATTAGTATCCAGATCATTCTAATCAAATATACAAATAACAACTGATACCTTGATATTTTCTAGAATCTTGTCTGATGCTCAATTGAGAATATTGCGATCAATTTGTCAATATTGGCAAATTTTTGAAAAATTTTCCTCTATACTGTACGCCTGAAATACATCTATTTTCTTCTCCATAATGAACACTTTTTCTCTGTCTGTATACGGACCGCCGACCCATTTTGTGTGGTCCGAAAAAATATATCCCCTGCAGTATTTTTATTGTCGTCAATTCGAAAAAGGCTGGGCGAAGTAACAAGCAATAAAGTGATTGCTGATCGCGGGGGAGGGACGAAGGCGGGGCAGGGATGTCACGTGATCGTACTGCCTGGCCGCGGGATAAGTGTTTTGTTTTTATTTTGAGCGAAGGACGCCACGATGACGCACGTACTTGAAATTATAACGTTTGCTTGTTATTAGTTTACGAGTTTAAGTACACATTTGGTTACATTAGTTTCCATGGAACCGAAAAACAGAAAAGTCTAAGATGAAAATAGACAGTTTTTGCCCAAATGGGGCGATTTATATTGTTTTACGCTGCCAAGTCGTACCTGAGCAAAACCAATATGCTTGATCTGTAACCAAACAGTGGCGTTGATCAAAAGCTCGAACATAAAACGACATTATGATATCAAACACAAATCATTTGACGAAATCTTTCCACTTAGGAGTGATCTGCGTGAATCTAAAATTGAAAGTTTGTTATGAAGTTACTCATCTTCGACCCAGATAATTAGTCTCTCAATAACTGATCAGGAAAAATGCGTTAAAGCTTCTTTACGTATTTCTTGGACTCTTGCTAAACGTATGAAACCAATTACTGATGCTGACATAGTTAAAGAAGGTTTTTTCAGGAGGCTTATGCTTTATTTGAGAAAAAAAGGATGTTATTGAGAAGATACGACGGATCCCGTTATGTGCTTATACTAACATAAGAAATATATATGTTTTGGCAGAAGAAATTCATTGTGCTGTGAAACGGCAATTACACAATGCAAACTATTACGCCTTAGCAATGGTTGGAAGTAAAAGAGGACTAGTTCACCTCTTGAGTAGCAATGCAAGATGTAACCAAAATTTGATTTCCTTCCTCTCTTTGGTATTATTCACCAAACAGTGCTTTGCTGTAAACTCTATCATAATTTTGAGTGTGTTATGCAAGAAGTGATGAAAATAGTTAATTTTCTTCGTGTAAAATCATTACTGCAACATCATGTATTAAAATCATTTCTTAAAGAAGTTAATGCACAATATGACGATCTACTTTTGCATAACAATGTGAGAAGGTTAAGTAAAGGCTGCATATAAGAGAGTTTCTTCAGCCTTTTAGAGCACTTGAAGACATATATTTCCAATTGTGATCAGATTTCAGCAAACGCCTACTTAAGTTTTCTAAACGAAAAAGAAAATGTAGCTATCATTGTTTTTTTGACGAATATTTTTTAACATATGAATGACCTGAACCTTAAACTTCAAGGCAAGGGAATGCTTATATGGAAACTCATGTCAGAAGTGAGAAGTTTTTCGCGGAAACTAGATCCCTTTATTAATGATCTTGGTAATGAATGTTTACACTTCCCTAATTTAAATAAAATAATCAGCAGCGATAATGAGATTGACGTCAGCCAATACAAGACGTTCATTTCAGATCTTAAATCGGAGCTTCAAACAAGGTTTGCCGATTTTAAGAACATTGAAAATTTAGAAATCTCCAGCAGCATTTACTCTCTGCATCCCGATGGTGAATGGAGCAACGATGCTGCAAATGTTTTCGGGAGTGATCAACAACAAAAAAATGTCACTTCTCATTGATATGTAAATAAATATCTTTGTAATTTCCGTAATTACCTTTGTTTAATAAATATTTTTTTATAAATGTGTGTCAATATGTATGTAAAAACAATGTAAATGCAAAAACCGCGAATGTCATTTCATTTCTTAAAATGGACTCCGAGCGAAACTAATTGGTGGCCCCTGCCTTACATTCTTTGGTAGGAATGTCATGAATACCAAAGAAGTTCCATTAACTGTGCACCATTTAGCAAACTCCATTGTTGTGTTGACTTCGGCTTCTCGTGCTATGTGCATAAATATTCTGTTTTCCCACTGTTTTGCTGATGTCATCTGCATATATAATCATTTGATCACTCAAATATGACAAACAATAGAGCCAACATAGATCCTTGTGAAACTTCCATCATACACAAAGTCTGAGACTTTTCACACTGTCAGCATGAAAAAATATTTTTGGAGTAAAAAAAGAAATAATTTCTTATGAGCATTCATAAGTACACACACAAACACACGGTTTTCTTTTTTTAGGGCGACTTACTTGGTTGGTTTACATAATTGGTGCAGCCATTGGAGGGCGTGTGTCATTCAACAGCAATGAAGAACATGATAACATGGATGGTGAACTGGTTTGTAGAGTTTTGCAATTAATGAATTTGACCGACGCAAGATTAACGCAGGGTGGGTGTGAAAAGTTAGAATTGGCAATGTTGAGCTTTTTTGAACAGTTCAGAAAAATCTACGTCGGTGATCAAGTTCAGAAAAATTCCAAGGTCTACAGAAGGTTATCTGAAGTTTTAGGTCTAAATGATGAAGCTACAGTTTTAAGCGTTTTCATTAGAAAAATGTAAGTACTGTCATTATTAATGTCTAATTGATTTTTGAACCATACAGTGTAAATTTTTTAACCTTGTTTTGTATTATAATTAATTAGCTATAATGCAGAAATGGGCGCAAATTTTATATATCTTTTAGAGCACAAGAGTTGTTCTCTCTTTCTTCATGTTTATACTTATATTATTATTATTACGATTGTTCCTCATGAGGAGAGCGATTGAACTTGAATCGGGTAATAGTCGTTGGGAGCTAAGTCTGGTGCGTTATCGTGATGAAACAAAACTTTTTTCTTCGCCAATTGAGGTCGTTTAATTTGCACCTTGTCCTTCAAACGTTGCAATAAGCCTGTGTAGTATTGACCAGTGATAGTTTTACCCTTTTCAAGATAATCAATGTATTTAATTTCTCTCGCATCCCAAAAAGCAGTAGCCATAACCTTGTTTGCCGATAAAATTGTTTTTGCTTTCTTTGTTGGTTCCCCCTTTCCAACCCACCGTTTTGACTGTTCTTTATTTTCAGGAGTGTAGTGGCGAACCCAAGTCTCATCAACATTTATGAATCGAGGCAAAAAATCGTTTGGATTACGCCTATACAGCGTCAAATTTTCGGTAGAAACAGCGTTAGCAAACGCAGCACCCATCTCGTACACAGCTTTTCCATGCTCAAATGGTTGTGCAAATTATTTCGCACACGTTCAGCTGACATCCTACAGGTTTCAGCTATCTCATGCACTTTCAATCTGTGGTCTTCCAAAATTATTTGAAAGATTTTCTCAATAATTACGGAAGTTGGGTCCTGAGCGAGTCTCGTCAGAGGTTCTCACATGACCCATTTTGAATTCAGAAACCCACTGCTTAATAGTTGAATATGATGGGGAGGAGTCTCCTAGTGTTGAATCCATCTCTTCTTTTATTTGTTTTGGTGTAAAACCTTTCAAATAGAAGTATTTGATGACAGCACGTTTCTCCAATTTTTCCATTTTCACGAAAACAACGGAAGCGTCTCGCGCAATTTCTATCAAACGCAAATTATCGTAGCGATTGAGCTGAAAGTTTACTTACAAGCTCAGTAGGAATGGTGCTGTAGCACACCCCTCCAAAAGTAGACCTAGTGCTGTCATCTCTTCGTTAGGTTGGAAACTTTTCACCTTACCGTCTTGTGTATATATATATATATATATATATATATATATATATATATATATATATATATATAATTTTATAATAATCTTAATACATTGTTTTTATGATGCAATTACTTGGTACTTACAATAATATCGTAATTTTAAAAATTACATCTTCATTTTTTGATGTTTGCCTAAAATAAAAATAAAAGCATATTTTCGCAGAAATACCGTAACCTGAATATGTTTGTATGTATATGTATTTTATAATGTCAGTTTGACAGTAAATAGTTTCAAATACTGAATTGTTCTTGGGAACGAGGGCGATAATGAGTATTGAAGCTGACCAGTGATTTAAGAGTTAAGTTTTTCAGGTTGGCGGCACTGGTTGGTAATGCCATCCAAACGTCATCTGTCAAAGTGAAAAGTTTTCAGTATACTCTGGCATTTCATCATAAAATTTACTATCAAAATTAGTGCTCTGTGAAAAATGTGTATCGTTTGTTACGACCATATTATGGTCTTCATAATCGACCTGGTGAATCAACAATTCGTGCTGTTATCACCAAATTTCGCACCAAGTTTACCTTGTTGGACATTAAATGATTGTCTCGCATGCGTACAATCATTTGCGTACTGAAGAAAATATTGCAGCCGTAGCGTACAGTCTTGAAGAGGGTCGTGAAATGTCAATTCGTCGCCGTTTTTCAGCAATTGGGCATGTGTTACTCAACCACATGGAAAATTTTACGTGTTGATTTCTGTTTGAAAGCCTATAAAATTCAGCATCTGCAAGAATTGAAGCCGAATGACCTACCACAACGTCTAATTTTTGATGGAATGGGTCTTAGAACAGCTTAATGAAAATCCGCTGTTTTATCGAAAAATTTTGTTCAGCGATGAAGCTCATTTCTGGCTTAACGGATATGTAAATAAACAAAACAGTCGTATCTGGAGTGATGAACAGCCACATGCCATACGGATACATCCCGAAGAAACGACAGTATGGTGTGGTTTATGGACCGTGGACCGTGGAAGAAACGTTATCGTCTAGACCAAGCAACGGGGAACAATTAATAAGGGATTTTTGACATTATTTATTTTAGCAAACCTACTGTGCCATTAGAAGAAAGTTCATACTTTATTTTTGTTATAATTTGGACAAGCAAATACCAATAGTAAATTTTTTATTAACGATATCTACCGAAAAATCGCACTTTTTCTAGATTTTTATTTATAACATTGAAAATAATTATGCAAGCTCAATGACATCAATAAATAAATTGTAGGCGATTCAATATCGAACAAAATGAGCCGTCAGTCGACCCTATGGAATAATTAGAAACAGAGAATATTCGGATAAACTCGGAAATTTATTGTTTATTTAACTAATTAATTACTTCGTTAATTTTTATCTTACCTGGCTGTGATTTGGTGGAAAAGTAGCGATCTTGGTGCTCTTCAAGTTGAAAACAAAATGAACACTGTGGCATTATAATTTTTTGGGTAATTTCTGGTTTCAATAAATCAATGCGCTTAAATAGAAAATGTCTTGATGCCACACGAATTGTCCAATTGGGTTCGTTGTACTTTGCTTATATTTTCGAAATCCGTTTTAACGAACCCAATTGGACAATTCGTTTGGCATTCAGACATTTTGCAATTAAGCACATTGATTTATTTAAACCGGCAATTACGCAAAAATTATTATGCTACAGTGTCCATTTTTTTCCAACTTGAATATCGCCAAGATCGCCACTTTTCCACCAAATCGCAAGCAGGTAAGAAAATTAACGAAGTAATTAATTAGTTAAATAAACAATAAATTTCCGAGTTTATCCGAATATTCTCCGTTTCTAATTATTCCATCGGGTCAAGTGACGGATCATTTTGTTTGACATTGAATCGCCTACAATTTATTTATTGATGTCATTGAGCTTGCATAATTATTTTTGATGTTATAAATAAAAATCTTAAAAAATGCGATTTTTCGGTATAAATCATCAATGAAAAATTTTGTATTTGTATTTGCTTGTCCAAATTATAACAAAAATAAAGTATGAACTACCTTTCTTCTAATGGCACAGTCGATTTGCTGAAATAAATAATGTCACAACAAATTCCCTGTTGCTTGGCCTCGTCAACGGCGAACGATATCGAGCCATGATACGCAACTTTTTTTTTTGCCCAGTTGGCCGAGTTGAACTTGGTTGACATGTGGTTTCATCGAGACGGTGCCACATGCCACACAGCTCGTGAAACAATTGACATGTTAAAGGATGAATTTGGTGATAGCTTATCTCTCGAAATGGCCCTGTGAATTGGCGCCAAGATCATGCAATTTGACGCCTCTGAATTATTTCTTGTGGGGTTATGTAAAGTCGTTAGTGTATGTGAACAAGCCGAACACGATTGAAGCCTTACAGGGTAACATAACTCCATTGATGAATTTAGTGTTGTGTTCCACGCTTGTGTCTTCTTTTGGTGGTTTTCTCAGCTTTTACCTGACCATTTGAATTAATTATTTCTGATTCTGATGACTGATGTTGTTGATACTCTTTATTGCTTTTTTGTAGCATTTCACTACATATAAGTCAGTGCTTTGTGTTCTGCGAGTATATCTGGTTCTTTACAGAATTATTTTTCTCCAGTTGCTAATTGACGTTCTTAAGACCTTTAGTGACTCATGGCTGTCCACAGATTTCAATTAGATTGTTTTTGGTTTTTTGCTACCTTAGTTAACTACTTGAAAAAAAGTAACACAGAGGGGCACCTGCCTTACTCCAAAAGATTCAAATAAATGTAGCCAAAAAAAAACTGAATTACCTGGATTGTGCAACTTGAATGAACTTTATTTACAAGTTTCATCAACTGTACAATCAAAAGCTCATGAAGTCTGTAACGTTTCGTGTTTTGACAACATTCAAAATTCTCACTTTTCTTTCCCTCCCTGTATCAATTACCTGTCTTCCTTAATGGTCCATGAGTTAACAACTAAACATATTGAAATATTTTCGATTATTTGAGGCATACCACTGAAGCTTATTCAAGTTATCTGAAAAACAAAGTTCAGAGTTACTAATAATGATCGTAAATTAGTTTCTACTGATATATCATAACTGGCGTGCCGTAAGGAAGTATACTTGGGTCTCTTTTATTTATGGTATATATAAATGAACTGCTTGATAATTTCAACTCCAAAAAAGTTAGTTTACAAAAGTTGTTAGTTTGAGGATAACACAAGTTTACTTGTAACATGTGAAAGCAAAGAACAAATCTATACTAATATTATAAAGAGGAAAGATTTTGTGGTTTGTTTGTTTGCATTGAATAGACTACAAATATACTTTGCAGAACACATCGTTATTTGCAAAAGTGTGGCGGCAGGATATGTCTAACTATTATAACGGGTGTCTCAGAATGTTTTTCGTTTTTAGATGTTAAATAAAAAACAGCAATATCCATTAAAACTAGTTTTAATTATTGTTAAATTAAGGAGCAGTTCTTGAAGTTTATTTATGAAAAACAACCGTTTGCAAATGCCCACCATTCGCTTCTTCACACTCATTTAACCTGGAGCTAAAATTTTCAATCACTCGCTGGAGCATTTCTCTTGGAATAGAGTTGATTTCTTCAGTGATTCTTTGCTTCAAAACATTCAGGTTGGATGGCAATGGATTGTAAACTTTTTAGGTAACACCCATAGGAAAAAATCAGCAGGCGTTAAATCAGGGCTCCTCGGTGGCCAGTTGATGTCTCCTCGGCGGCTTATCACTCTTCCAGGAAATAAATCGTGAAGAACAGCTAATGAGTCATTTGTAACATGAGAAGTGGCTCCATCTTGCTGGAAAAAGGTGTTGCGGTTGTAGCCATCCTGGTTTTGCATTTCTGTAGCTAAAAAGTCCGGATCGTATGGCAATATCGATCAGAATTAACGGTCTGAGTTCGACCTCGGTCATCCTCAAAAAAATGAACACCGATAATTCCTTGACTTGATATGGCAGCCCAAACAATAACTTTTGGCGAGTGCAAGGGCTTCTGATGCAGTTCTAGTGGATTCTCGGAATCCCAGTATCTGCAATTTTGTTTATTCACGTGACCGTTGATGTGAAAATTCGATTCATCGGAGAACCAGATGTTATTGAAACTCCTAAAACGGTTTTTCATTGTCCTGCAGAATTCGACTCGTTTATCAGGATCATCAGGCTTCATTTCTTGAACAATAACAATTTTATAGGGGTGAAAATGTAAGTCTTTCGAAATAATGCGATGAACCGTAGATTTGTTCAAATTAAGAGAAGCTGTCCGCAATCTCAACGACTGTCGTGGGTCGTCCATAACAGACTGGCGAACGCGGTCGACGTTCATGCTCGTTCTTGATGTCCTTTTGCGCCCAGACGATTTGTCCGGCATTGTATTCCCAGTCTCTTCAAACTTGTACACCCAATGCTTAATTAAATTGGTACTTGGTACATGTTTTAAGCTTTTTGAATTAAAATGTGTCCTGTAGAGACGACGAACAACAATGTAGGAATCGTTGTTTTTATAAAACGCTCGCACGCAAAACGCGCGCTGCGGTCCCGTGAAACGATTCATGGCTATTAAACAATACGGCCAAGCGACTGAGACCACTTCCCTCTCCCTGCTACCTGCAGTTGTCGCGTAGTGGTCAATTCAAAAATTAAAAACATTCTGAGACACCCTTTAGTTATGCCACAATGAGTGTTCTTCTTTTAAATTTATAGATGAAATTATTTAAATAGGTAATTAGATAGCAATAAAAAACTATTGAAAGCAATACAAATAATTTTTTAATTTTACACTTTGCAGATACGTCATTTATTATCACATAATAATTCCAAATTACACTACTAAACTACTTTGTAGACATTTTTTCAAACTCATGTACCAAACACAAACGTTTCTATGCTGCCCAATGCCACACTAAGCTAAAAAAAAAAAAAAAGACTCGCCGCGAAATGCAAATCAAAACATGTGTCAAGGTCGTGCGCACTGACACAGACTGCGTAAGAAAATTAACATAAATAAATCTGGATACTACTGGATATCCAGATTTATTTATTTTTTCAGTATCCAGCACAGAAAGGTCAGAAGCCAATTTCTATCGATATAGAACGCAAACGTTTACAATTAACTTGACAAGATTCTTAACAACATAAATTGATCAAAATCAACACATCAAAAATGAACACATCAATATCCTTAATAAATGTCTGTCGTCTGCATGCTACACTTGTACTGAAATATCTAGATGTAAATCTTCTAAAGTAGTATACGTTGTGACTTTTCAAACATTATTGGTATATGGAAAATCATAGGGAGATAGTAGGTAGTTCTTGTCATAAAATATTTTTAAACTCAGAAACGAGCTCTCTTGAAAATTTTTGGTCTCCGTTTCCTCAAATCATGCCAAGAATTTTTAGAAAGAATAACACACTTCCAGTTAACTGTCATAGGAATTGAATATAAACTTAAATTCAAACACTTGAACTTATGATTTACACTTTATTGACTACATATCATGACGCGTTTGGTCGTTACAAACGACTTCTTCAGATGCTTACAGAATAATGCGTCATGCTATGTAGTCAATAAAGTGTAAATCATAAGTTCAAGTGTTTGAATTCTAGTTTATATTCCATTATAATGGATTTACATCAAGTAAACGCCAACACTATTATTATTATTACGATTGTTCCCCATGAGGAGAGCGACTGAACTTGAATTCGCAATCATTAGGAATTTTGCTTCATCTTTCTTGCCTCCCAAAAATGCTTCATCCTCTCTGAACGCTCCTTCTTCCGTTAATCTGTCCACTTTACTCCAGGTTGACGATTTGATTTTTGCTCAAACTTCACATGTGCGATTTTATAGCGACATTCAGTGCGATCTTCGAGATTTTTTATATTGATCTGTTGTAGATCCTTTTGGACCTCTTTTAGCCACTCTGTTCCGCATTTACTATACATAATAATATCGAGTAGTTTCTTCGGTATTCTGGACTGTTTCATTCTGTAAACATGTGCATAGAACTTTGCTCGTCGTTTTCTGATTTCTTCCGTTATCGTATTTGTCTTTTGATACAGTTCATTCTGAGGTTTTTTCATCCAAATGCCGTTTCTATTGATTGGCCCGTACATCTTTCTGAGAATTTTTCGTTCTTGTTTTTCTATTTCTCTAATTCTTGAATGGCCGCCAATAACCATTGTTTCAGCTGCGTAGATTGCTTCTGGAAGAATCGTTGTGTTATAATGCCTCAATTTGGCGCCTCTCGAAATGCACTTCTTGTTATAGTGAGCCCATGTTAGTTTGTAGGCCCTTTGGAGCTTGGTAATTCTCTGTTCATCAGCGATTGGGTTTAAATCTGAGGACTGTATAACTTCCCCGAGATATTTAAAATTGCCTACTTGCAGAATTTCACCATGTCTTGTCATAAGAGAAGATTTATTTTTTGGTTTTCTTTCCATGTATTTGGTTTTATCATAAGAAATTTGTTATCCGGTTTTCTGCGCAATTTCATGTAGTTTCTCTACGGCGCGAATATGGCTTCAGTTCTGTTGTCTGTGATGATAGCAATATCGTCTGCAAAGGCGAGACATTTGACATTTATTCTATTTTCTTTTTTGATACCCACTTATTTCCCTTTACGTGAAGTTCTCATTCCCTAATGATCTTTTCTAAAACAATATTGAAAAGAATTGGCGAAAGTCCGCCCCCCTGCCGCACACCGGTTTTGATTTCAAAGGAATCTGATATTTCGCCCATAAATTTTACCTTGAAGTTGTACCTGTAAGAGTGTAATCTAAAATTGTTCGGGTCTTTCGATCGGTTCCAAATTCTTTCATGATTTCAAAAAGGGTTTCGCGGTCTACCAAATTATATGCTTTCTTGAAGTCAATGAATGTGATCACTGTATTTCTACATTTCCTCATCTGTAATATCGTCTTCAAAGTCCAGATCTGTTCAGCACATGATCGGCCTTTTCTGAATCCAGCTTGGTATTCCCCAATTAGTGGATCCGCTTGGTGTTCTACTCTGTTTAGGAGTGCTTTAGAAAGTATTTTGTACGGGAGTAAGGAAATTCCCCTGTAATTATTGATATCCATTTTGTCCCCCTTTTTGTGCAATGGATGTATCAGCGCGCATTTCCAATCCTCTGGTATCTGTTCCGTTCTCCAGATTTCTGATATTAAATGATGAAGTTTTTGCGTCATAGTAGTATCGTTCAGTTTCCAGAGTTCCGCAATAATTCCATCTTCTCCTGCTGCTTTGTTGTTTTTGAGTTGCTTGATAATTGCCGTAATTTCTTCCATATCAGGGGCTTGCGAGTCTGGATGCGTAAACCCCGAAAAGTCGAACTTAAGTTTTTCTTGGGGTGGATTGCAGTTGAGAAGGGTGCTGAAATATTCGGCTAACATTTTGCAGTTATTTTTTGTGTTAGTTTCGGCGCCATCCGATTTTTTGAAGCAAAGACTGGGCGCTTGGTATCCTCGGAAGTGTTCTTTGAAAGTTTTGTAAATATATATATATATATATATATATATATATATATATATATATATATATATATATATATATATATATATATTTTACTTTCCGCGTCCCAGAATTCATTTCGGGGACACCGGGACTCGTAATTGTAAAAAGTGACAGTTCCGTTCAAAACGGGACGTCTGGTCACATTAGATTTTTAGATTCGAATGACAATTTTTGAACAAATGCTAGGCCGAGATCCTTAACCTCCAGAAGTCGAATCAGATTAACACCTTCAATGTTGTAATCAAAAGATATCACATATCACATGCATTTGTAGTAGGGTACCTTAAGTTAAGGTCGAACTTAAGTTTTTCTTGGGGTGGATTGCAGTTGAGAAGGGTGCTGAAATATTCAACGCGCCGTCGGATTTTTTGAAGCAAAGACTGGGCGCTTGGTATCCTCGCAAGTTTTCTCTGAAAGTTTTGTAAAAATCTCTAGTATTATTATTGGTGAAATCCTTCTGTATTTCGTGACACCTATTATTATCATATCTCCGTTTTTCCCTTCTAATTACTTTGGAGGCCTGTTTTCGAGTTATAAGAAAATTCTCCCAGTTTTCCTCATTTTTATGGCCGTTAAATTTTTTCCATGCAGATATTCTCTTGTCGACTGCTTGCTCGCAGATTACGTTCCACCAGCGGTGTTTCCTGATGAGAGGAGGTTGCCTTAGTGTAATGGCTTTCTGAATATTCTTTGTAAGGATTTCCCAATTCGTCGATTCTTCCTTGAATTTGTGATTTGTGCAATAATTCTATCCTTTGAAGTTTCAGATATTCGGGATCCGACTAACTTTTCTGGGTGTAAATTTTTTATTCAATTGGGTTGAAATTTTGTTTTTATTTGGAGGAGATAGTGATCCTAATCAAAGACGCCTTTGCGAGTTCTGACATTTAAAATTTCCTTTACGATGTTCTTGGAAATTGCGACATGATCAATTTGATATTCACCCTGCTTGAGACTGGGCGGCTTCCAAGTAGTAAGCTTATGTGTAGGCTTTTGAAATTGAGTACTCATGATTTTGAGTTCGAAGTTCCTACAGAACGCGATTAACCTTTCACCGTTCTTGTTGGTACGTTTGTGTTTGGTATGGGGACCCGTAGTATCTCTGAATTTCCTTTCCTTACCTAGCTGTGCGTTAAAATCTCCTAGCAAGATTTTCACGTGGTGTTTTGGTATTTTAATGGTTGTTTCTTCCAATGTTTCCCAAAAATCTTGTACGCTTTCCGGAACGGTTTTATTGTGATGATTAATGGGAGCGTGCACGTTGATTAGAGTGTAAGCTTTATTATCTGATTTAATAGACAGCAACGACACTTTCGTTGGGTGATGTGAAATTAATAACCGAGTCTAGTATGGAATTGTGTATCGCGAATCCGGTACCTAAAAGCGGTAATTTGCCCATTACTTTCACGGCAGGTTTCCCCTTGTAGATTCTGAAACTGTCGGTGTCGAAATGATTCTCGTCCATGAATCGTGTTTCTTGGAGAGCGGTGATTTTCAGATTCAACTTTCTCATGGTGTTGGTGAGCTGCTTCAGTTTACCTGTTTTAGCGAGTGTATTAACGTTAATTGTACCGATGTGATGTTTTTGTTTAATTTTGAGATTATGGAAGGTTTTTTGAGAAGCTCCGATTCAACTCCGCATGGTGTCCCTGATCCCCCAGAATCCGATGATGTGGTGAAGCCAGTCTTTCGACTGGTGCCTGGGGTAGTGATACTTTGATCGTGTTTTCCATCATGCGTTCAAGCTGAATAGAGCTTGGTGGTGGTCTCAGTTGAGACCACAGGGTGTACGACTCGATTTTTGAGTTCGAAACAGACGCTGACCACTGGCCGTCAGATACTGAACAGACGCCAATGAATTTGTTTAGTTAGTTTTTGGTCCGCCCTGTGTATCAGTGTCTTCTATATCTAGGAGACTTTCCCCTATCCGCCACCCGGGGAGGCGCCCGATGGGGGTACTAACAACCCCACACGAGAAACGCCAACACTATTGAATATTATAGGAATGTTTATATATAAATCACAATTTATTTACTCAAACAACTTATTTATTCATATTTATATCCAGAACATAGTCTAACATACACACATTAATAGTATGTCGACATAACACTCTAATAGTATGTCTTAATATGTGCTTAAAATCATACAATTCTACACCGAATCATTGTCACAATATATTATCAGAGAAGACTTTAAAACACCAGCTTCATTAACTCATAGTGAATTCTGAGTCATATACAATAAATGAGTTTATCAATGTTGTCATGAAAATTGAAACATTATAATGATTTTATTATTTAATTTTTTTTTAAATTACGTTTTAATTTCTGGAAATAAATACATGTCGATCTATCTATCTCAATATGTAATATTCTGAAAATAAAAGTTGCTGAGATTGTATCAAATCGATTTGTTTCATAAATTAACCTAGCCTTATGGAGAGATCATAATCAAAAAAACCCACAAGAGAATTTTGGTTTCATGTTATTTTATATCTAAGTATGTTCCTTGGAACAATTAAATAAATTAAATTTTTTCAGAATAACTAATCTTAAATATTGGGGATTAAGCGAACAAATCATCAGTAAGACTCTGCAGTTGTTGAATGACCTTTCCATTGGATACAGTTGTGTGAGAAAGCTGGTCAAATTAGATGAAGTGCAGTTCATGCTGAACAGTCACACAAGCGAACACTTTCCTTTCTTGGGTAACAACGTCGCCGTCACCGAAATGCGTTGCAGGTCGATGTTCTACACGTCATTGGGTAGATTACTGATGGTTGATTTAGGAGAGGATGAGGACAAGTTTCATACTTTTATGTTGCCTTTAACGTGTAAGTATTTCTCATCTGTTTTCTGTTAATTATTTTTATTGAATAATTCTTCATATTTTTCACATATTACCTTGAGATAAGATATTTTTAAATCCTTGAATTTAATAACAGTTTTCATATTTTTTAGCTGCGTTTGAGAGTATTGCCTCTATGTTGCCTGCAACAGATGCTCCTCCATTTGATGCTCCATCCATGTATGTGGGAACTAAAAAAGCATTGATTGGCTTAGCAAGAGATTTGAGAGGCCTTGCCTATTCATTTAATACTAAAACATCATATATGATGCTTTTTGACTGGATGTATCCTTTTATATTTTATAGTTGTTTATTAATATTTTCAGTAATCCACATGCACTTAAGTATATGAATAACTAGCTGACCCGGCGAACTTTGTACGCCCATTTATTTTTTCTGAATATTTTTCAAATAGCCGGAAAAACATGTTTTACTATTGGTGCTTCAATATTGAATATTGAAGCACCAATAGTAAAACATGAATATAATATGGTGGTTTCAATATTTATGCCGTGTGGAGCCAGAGACTTGCTCACTTACGAAGGGACTGCAATACTTCCTGTTATTTCAAATCAGTCGAATTATCAAAAAATTACTATATTAACAAAAAAAAGTGATTAACCTGTCCGTTCTATAGTTGAACGGCATGTTCCTAATTTCGTAGCAAGTACTTGTCCCATATATCTCATTAATTATATGAGATATTTTCTGGATATATGTCAAAAAATGTTCAGAATTCAGTCCATTCCTGGAAACCAAAGAATATAGTGGCTCTGGTGGCTGTACCAATAGCGTCTATTTGATTTGACTCTTCGCGAAATATTTTGTCGCATCATAAAAATTAAACTTTTCCTTGTAATATTGACACAAAACTTTCATTGATCCAATAGCAACGATTTGCTGAGAACTGAAATCTATTTCAACGTTATAATTGAATGAAGGTCGATAGGAGTTAAACACAACCTCTTCATATTGTTAATTTCGATTCCATCGATTCTGTTCAACTTCATTCCGAGCTTCGCGTTGCTCGTCAGTTTGACTTGCTCTTTTATATCTTCGACTTACTTACTGCATTGCGAGTTCTGCGATTTAAGTTAGTACATCTACTTAATAGCTATATTGAAATAAATATAGCTATATTGATAAATGCTACGTAATAGTATTTTTAAAAACGTAATTTCAATTGTAAATTAAAGAGAACTATGTATTCTTCTTTATACTCAAATATACCAAGTGCCACGTTAGTAACGTGTATGTTAGTGTATTCAAGCTTACCAAAACTTTATATTCAATTGAAGTTTTAATATAAGTCGTGATAGCTCAGAACTAACACTGATGTGTGATAAGATATTCAGTTTTTTTACATCCTCTTTATGAGAATTAATAATTATTTCTTACTTATAATCTTAAGTATTCTTAATCATTAATCGATTGGGCCTATACTTAATGAAATCTAAATACATAATTGAAATAAAATTAAGTAGGTTTTCGATTTGCACTATAATTAATTCAAAAACATGACAATATCGTTTCGCCAACACAGTGGCTTCATCAGATGTTGATGATAAACCAAAAAATAAATCTTCTGTTATCACAAAACATGGTGAAATGCTACAAGTCGGCTATTTTAAATACCTCGGAGGAGTTTAACTTGGGCTTACTATAACAAAAAGTGCATTTCGAGATGCGCGAAATTGAGGCATTATAACACAACGATTCTTCCAGAAGCAATCTACGCATCTGAAACAATGGTTATTGACGGTCATTCAAAATTAGAGAAATAGAAAAACAAGATCTAAAAATTTTGGTGTAAAATTTTTCCGATTCGCTCTTTACTAATATGTAACTCTTCACCTATCTGCCACAATGTTATTCTTCGATCTGCCGATACAAATTTTTCAACTTTTTGATCATTTTTCTTCGGTCACTACTGTCATAGGGCGGCCCGGGCAGGGGACCACCTGTGATATACATGACAGCTCTCTCTTCCTTGTTTAAAAAGTCCAGCCCATTTTTTTTACCATTGTATATAATGGCAAACAAAAAATTCAAAATCGTTAGGAAAATAAATGAAAAAAATACTTACCGATTCATTGAGCATCTGAAAATGGAAAACTGGTCCACCTTGTACACAGAAAATGCCGAAGACCAGTTTAATGGTTTTCATAACAGACTCATTGAAATATTCAGTGACTGCTTTCCTGAAACAAAAATAAAATTAAAACAAAGAAAAAAATATGAGCAGACGAGGGATATCAAATTGATAAAGAGCAAAGTGGATGCTGCTCACACAATTGCTAGGGTGAAAAATGACGAGAATAGCATGGAACTTTATAATCAGCTGAAAGATTTCCTCAAGGAGATCATTACGAAATCTGTAAAAGCAAAAAATGCAACGAAAATACAAAAAGAAATAAATAAAATTCAAGCTGTCTGGAGACTGATAAACCAAGAAACGAGAAAAAAAGGCAACGGAAGCAACCCACCAGAGGAAATATGCATCTCAGCAGATGAGCTAAATGATCATTTTGTTTCCGCTGGCAGACAGAACAAAGAAAGGGCCTCACCACAAACATCGGAGGAATTGTTGAGGAACTGTAGGCTTGATGTTTCGGAATCATTGTACGTGTTCCCTGTAACTGAGATCGAAATATTGAAACTTGCATCCAGTCTAAAGAATAAGAAATCGAAAGACATTTATGGTATGTCTGTATCTCTATTGAAAAAAATTGTGCCCTTCATTAAAGAACCTTTGAGTAGGATTCTCAATGACTGCATTGACCAGAATATATTTCCCGATAGACTCAAGGTAGCTCTTGTCACTCCTATTTTCAAGAGGGTGACTCTCATAAGTCTTCTAGTTACAGACCAATATCGATCTTGCCCACTATCTCAAAGATCTTTGAGCTAGCCCTAAAAAATCGATTACTAAGTTTCCTTGAAAAACGGCTCCTTCTGAACGGTGGGCAACACGGATTTCGTAAGAAAAAATCAACGATAACAGCTATGATTGATGTATTGGAAGTCATTATGGAGGCCTACAATGATGGTGAGGATGTGGAAATGATCTGCATTGACCTCAGTAGGGCTTTTGATACCGTCTGCCACGAAATTCTCCTAAATAAACTGAGCTTCTATGGTATCAGGGGAAAGCTCATCAGTTGTTCTCGTCCTACCTACAGAATAGGTATCAAGCTGTGAAGTGGAATGATGGAGTGTCTAATCTTGCGAGTGTCGAGACTGGGGTGCCGCAGGGGTCTATTCTGGGACCACTGCTGTTTATCATTTTTACGAATGATATTTTCGAGAATATTACAGCAAGTAAAATTTGTAGTTATGCGGACGATACTGTATTTTTGAACAGATCAAGCTGCTTGGGTGGCCTCCAAGTGGTGACCCGGAGCTGCGAAGTGAAGGCTCAGGAGTGGTTTACGGCGAATGGTCTGTTGATGAACCCACAGAAAACACAAAGCCTACTATTTACTAACAGGGAATATAACAACTTATCCCTCAGATATCTAGGCTTGGATTTTCAATCATCCCTGAAGTGGAACAATCATATTGATACATTGAGTAGGAAATTGTCCACAGCAATATTCATGATACGCAGAATAAAGCAAATAGCAACTACTGATGTAGCTAAACTCACCTACTACTCAGCTTTCCACAGTCTCGCGATTTATGGTATCATTTTGTGGGGTCAGTCTGGAGAGGCTCACAAAATTTTTCTACTACAAAAGAAAGCAGTTAGAACATTGTATGGTATGAAGGTTACAGAAAGCTGTAGAGATATATTCAAGAATGAGAGGATACTCACAATTCCTTCAGTTTTTATACTCACATGTGTAAATTTTGCACATCAAAATCCAAATAAGTTCCCCAGAAACTCTTCCTATCATTCTCATGACACACGAGAAAGAAATAAGTTTGCTTTGCCTTATGCTCGAATAAAGAAAGCTCAGCAGGGGCCAAACTACACCTGCCTTAAGCTCTACAATAAGTTACCGGATCGCCTGAAGAAGTTGACACCCGCAGATTTCAACAGGGAAGTGAGGAGTATTTTGTTGAGAAATACTTTATATAATGTTGACGAGTTTTTTAAACTAGTTTGTCTTTGAATGTAAATGTGTATGATTGTCCTTTACAATTATCTGTTTTTATATTTAAATCATATTTGTATTTTCATTTATATTGACAAGTCATGTAACTTTGATGACAACAATCTCTACATCTATATATTTATCTGATATCACATTTAAATTAATAACTTATAGTGTAGAATGATAATAATAATAATAATAATAATTTTTTGATCATTTTCTTCGGTCACTACTGTCATAGGGCGGCCCGGGCAGGGGTTGTCATGACAGCTCTCTCTTCCTTGTTTAAAAAGTCCAGCCCATTTTTTTTACCATTGTATATAATGGGCCGGAATCCTGAATAACCGATGACGTTTCTTCAAAAATGTCTTTCGCGAATTTCCTTTTTCTACAAGGAATTTAATCATTTTTTGAGATTATTTTAAAGTAAAAAAAAATAAAGATTTTTAAATTGAAAATAGTCTGATATTGTTAAAAATATAACTATCTCGAACAGGCAATAAATTAATTTTGAAATATATATACAAATCGATATTATATTGGATGGAACCACAAAACAAATGGTTTCGCTTGGCTGGTTTACGTATCGTAGCTGATATTCTTCTGAAGAATCTGAGTTTTTCTTTGGTGAAAGTCGGTGTTTTCTCACCTTCTATCTTTTTGGTATCACTTTCTAAGGTCATGTAACATGAAGTTCTAATGAAGCTATCATGTTATATGTACTTATATAGTCTTCTCGACTTTTATTTAATTCGAGTTTTTCAAATCAATATCAGCGTTTTTTTGTGTACATGTTAAATCTTTGTAAGAGCCATTGAACACATTGATTACTCGAAAATTTTATTAAACAGAATTAATTCAATTATAGCATCTTTGCATATTCAAATATCATGAAGATATGATAAAAATATAATATAATCATAACTTCAGTATACATAATTGTAAAATTGAGATACATTTTTAATTTGTATGTGGTGCCAATTGTTATTACCTACTACTTAGAAAGAAATTAGTCCAATCTATTAATTTGATCCTTTAATCAATATAAAAACGGCCAGGTAGTTTTTCTTTGTGTAGAAATAATTTTCTTAACTTTGCGAAGATATCCAAATTACACGCCAATATTGTTACGTGCCATCGAAGTATGGTACCATGATCCACAAGTTACCACCCCAATTTTGAAATTATTCGCAGAATTAGTACAAAACAAATCGCAGAGACTGCAATTCGACGTGTCTTCACCAAATGGGATTTTACTGTTCAGGGAAGCGAGTAAAGTGATATGTAGTTATGGTAAGTACTGGAAATGTGTATAAATTTTCATGACGGGACATGCAGAGTAATGTTTGCTTTATTTATCATTACTACATCAATTAATTGATATAGTAATGATATTCTATACACTCATATTCTATTTACTGGTTACTAATTTGCATGTGCAGTCTAGGAGCAGAATATGACTGTCTTCAATAGAGCATGAATCCTTCAGAAAAAGTTGAATGGTATTGAAGTTGATATAGGATATTAGTTGTCGGTCATTTGTATGTTTTTACCTTAGTTCATTTATTGTTGTCTATTTATCTGACTTTCATTTTATTACTTTTTTTTCATGGGCTTGCATTTATGGATTTTAAATTTTATTTTATGAGATTATAGTATATTTTAGATAAACTATTTGTATCTGTTTTATCGTTTATGGCATTTTTTTCTTTTTTAATGTGAATCATTTCCAATATAGTTCTAGATTTATAGTTATTTTCTCTGTTCAATATTATATACTTTATAATGAAAGTCAAATGTATGATTTTTTTTTATTTTATGAGATTATAGTATATTTTAGATAAACTTTTGTTCTGTGTTTTTTTTTTTCTTTTTTAAATTTTTAGTTCTAGGTATATGCAATTTGATGTTTTTTTTTCTTGTTTGTGGGAATTTTTCTTTCTTTTATGTTTTGAGTTTGGCCGATGTATACTTTAGTATTGATGTATATGCAATTGATGCTTTGTTTGTGGGAATTTTTGTTTTGAGTTTTGTGTATTGTTTGTAAATTTTTATTTTTATGGGCTATTATAATGTTGAATTTTTTAAGTTATTGTTTAATTTATCTGATAAGTGTTGAACATATGGCATAACTATGTAATTTGATTTATTTTTTTCGGTTTTTGTTTTGTTTATTGTGGTGTACATAATGTGAATTTTATCCTTGAATATTTTTCCTATCATTTCTGTAGGGTAATTATTTTCTTTAAGTATTTCTTTTGCTTTTTTATACTTATATTTCTGTATTTGGGACTTGTGAGTTTTAACGATCTCTCTGCTACACCTGAAATAACACTCCTTTTATGTTCTATTGGAACTATAGAGTTATAATTTAAATATCTTCCGGACCATGTAGGTTTTGTGTACCAAATTGTTTCTATGGCTGAATTACTGTTTCTTATTAATGTTAGGTCTAAAAAATTTATTTTACCATTTATTTCTAATTCTGAGGTAAATTGTAAATTTGGATGGTAGCTATTGAATGTTTTTATTAAATTGTTTAGGAGTTTTTCTGGAATAGCAGTCAGGCAATCGTCTACAAATCTTTTGAAGAAAGGCAATTTATATTGAAATGTTTTTATTATTTTTATCTCTAGATCTTCTATGACGATAATTATTTTCGAGAGTATCACTCTCGGAAGTTTTCAACTAAGCAGAATTTCGAAAATTATCTAGAGATTAATTATGAGAATAGTCCAGGGTCTAGCAATTTTCACCATAAAATTGATAATAACACTTTCTATAAGTTTTATATAACATTTTTCAATGTTTTGATATCATTTGAAACATACGAGTAATTTTTTAAAATTTATTTTCTGGTTATAGGAAGCAGAATTTTGACGGCGGATATTCCCAAAGATCAAATATACCCATTAAAGCTGAAAGGGATATCGATATGCTTTTCCATGTTGAAAGCTGCTCTATGTGGAAATTATGTAAACTTTGGTGTATTTAGACTGTATCGAGATGAAGCTTTAGATAATGCCTTAAATATGTTTGTTAAGTTGCTGTTGTCAATTCCTCAACCGGACTTGCTGGTAAGAGTTTTATATATATATATATATATATATATATATATATATATATATATATATATATATATATATATATATATTTTTTTTTTTATATATTTTACAAATCTGCATGCATTTTTATATAGGTAGATGTTGAAGGTTTAAATGGTACTCATATATATATATATATATATATATATATATATATATATATATATATATATATATATATATATATATATATATATATACAAAGTTGTATATAACAACGAAACGTCAACAAAAATAAACTTTTTCATATCAAAAAAAGCCTGTTATTGCTAAAAACTTTCGAAATAAAATATCTTAAACAGGCAATAAATCAATTTCAAGAAATATATATATATATATATATATATATATGTATGCAATGTTTTTGTAATGTTCAATAAGTGAGACAAAACTCATAATTTATTAGAAAACATCACATCAATAGTAAAAATGATAATACATTTCTCAGTAATTCAGACAATATTTTCAGCTTTATACTAAAGATTGGATATTACTTTTTTCATTTTTAACTGCCCTCGATCTTATTCAATATATAGTAAATTATAGATATATACTAGCAAACCCGGCGAACTCCGTTTCGCCACCAGATGGCTTCGTTTTATATAACATTTCGTTTGGTGATTAAAAGATGAAGAAAAAATTTTTTTTTTTTTATATATTTGAAAAGGAAAAATTTTATTTCATTTCAAAACAGTAATGAATTCATTTCGATTACAAAAATGGAAGTGTTATTTAGTTGAACTTCTCTAAGTTAATGAAAGTGAATCCAAAGTAAATACTGAATCGAAGCGTTACACGTGTCCGCAAATTATCCGTTTCATTGAAGTGCTCTTTGGTAAACCACATTTTTTGTTTTTTGGTCTGACGTTAACACAAACAAAGCGGATGGTTTCCCAACTCGTGAAGACGCAACGTATCTGCCCATGTGAAAAACAATGATTTTGTAAATTTATCCCTCAAACACTAAGCGATTGGCCTTGCGACTTGTTAACTGTCATTGCGAACGCAAGGCGAACTGTAAATTGCAATCGTTTGAAGTCAAACGGAAGATCAGTCGGAATCATTGGTATTCGAGAAATACATACATTTTCACCTGCGTACTTTCCGTTAATAATAGTTGTCTCAATCAAATTCGGCATAAGTCTTTTTACCGAAAGTCGAGTACCGTTGCAAAGTCGCGGTGGATTCAAATTACGCAATATCATAATAACTGTACCAACTTTGAGTTGCAAGTTATGTGGTGGAAATCCTGGTAACTCCAGAGAGTTCAAAAACTCCGTTTTATAATTTACTACGTCATCGGGATTTGTTATGGAATCAACGGATTTGTATGTCACCAAATCGTCAGAAATTTTTGATTGAATGGTGAAATTCAGTGCGAGTACATCATTATTCTTTGCGACAAGAATTGCTCGTTGACTCAACCAAGCATAATTCTGATAATTCTCACTAATGTTTGGGAAAACATTTTCAATAGGAGCTAATTGAGGGTCTACAAATCGGCAAAAGTCGTTGGTAAGACTAATTAATCCAGATGTCGCATCAACTGGGATTTTTCCATTTCCAACAGCTAACAATTGTTTGGAAAATTGTGCAGCACTTTGATCATTTTGAAGTTAAACTCTCATATTAGTGGTTAGCGATAATGTTTTTACGTTATTACATAAAGGTGATGCCTTCAGGCAAGCATTCAATTCATCTGCAGGCGTTCCACGGGGAATTACTGGCAACGTCTGCCTGAAATCGCCTGCCAACAATATCGTCAAGCCGCCAAAGATGTTATTTCGCCGAAGATCCGTCAGTGTGAAGTTAAGTGCTTCAAGTGATTTCTTATGTGCCATTGTGCACTCATCCCAAACAATGAGCTTGCATTGCATCAACAATTTTTCCATTGCACTGGATCGGGAAATATTGCATGTTGGAGTATCAATTGTGTTTAAATTGAGTGGTAAGAGCGGCGCCATCTACTTAAAATATTGGTTTGTAGTACATGCTATGTATCAGAGATGGCGCTGTATGTGAAAAATGATTTTCCCGCTTTTCTGTTGAAATTTTTCCTGAAGTTTCTTTGCTATAAACAATATGAATAGTCAACATGTTTCGAGCGTTAGCTCATTTTCAAGACTGCTAATTTCCAGTCTTGAAAATGAGCTAACGCTCGAAACATGTTGACTATTCATATTATTGAATAAATCGTGAAACATTAAGCCAAGAGTTTAATTTATTTTAATATCTATTTTAATATTTTTAATATAATTCCAGATATTCTTCACTGAATATCGAAGTAGGTATTGAGTAGGTATTTCATAAATATCATGAAAAGAAACATTTTCCTATTTTGATAATTGATTAGGCCGATACTTGATGAGAAAATTAATATCCATGTATGTATGTAAAATGTATGAAAATATATTAAGAATTTTCTCATACATTTACAAAAATACGCATGACGCGTTTCGAAGTACTACTTCTTTATCAAAATGATAATTTGATGATGATTGACATTGATGATGATTTGATAAATGATTTTGATGATGAATTTTGATGAGGAAGTAGTACTTCGAAAGGCGTCATGCGTATTTTTTTAAATATATGAGAAAATTCTAAATATTGTTCCATTATTTCCTGTCTTCCCCAAATACTCCTATCTAAGTAAAAACATGTATAACGTATATACACCCAAAAATTTTCAGAATTCAAATAGCGAGGCTAAGATTGAAAATATTTATTGTGAAAATCAATTAATAATTGTTACTAGCCTTTCTAATTTCAACTTAGGAGATATGTTTCCAAAGTTCTTGGTATTATTTAGATTTAAGTTTTATTGCTTCATTAATTTTCATCAATATTAAAATGTAGTTTCACAACATAATCTTCATGTAACTAACATTTATACCAATGATGAACTAATATTTGAAAGCCATTCAAAACCCTTTCGGTGTCTCAATCCACCTATTTAGGGTACGTTTTACGTCAGTTAAACTTCAAAATGGAAGCCCACTTAAGGGTCTCTTCAGATCTGGGAATATATGATAATTACTAGGTGCAAAATCTGATGAAAAGTTTACTTCTTTTTTTACAATGTGTCTTGAATTATAATTTGCAATAACAGACGCGTTTACAACTTTCCAGGACGGTTTTTGCCAATGCCAATTGCCTGTCGCTGGTCCGTTCTGATCCGGATAACAAATTCTAATAGTATTCTGCGTTAATTGCAGTACGCAGAAAATTTACGGAAAATACATTTTGCCAGATAATCCATAAAAAAATCCCTTCACAATCCCATAGTACAGTAAGCATTACCTTTTCAACAGACAGAACTGCATTACCCTTAAGGGGTGTCCTTCTTCAGGTTTGCGGCATACTTTGGATTGAGTTTTAGTCTAATATTTAAATAAGAAATCCCGATTCGATCACAGGTTTTCGTTGGAGCAGACTCATTGAGTTTCTGTTCTACCCTAAAACAGCCTTGGCATCCACCGTTCCGAATCTTGCTAACGCCTAAACAATCAATGCAAGATATCATGACCTTGTCTTGTTCCTATCCTATGCTCATACTAATTTGATGAATATTCATTCGCCGGTCCTCTTTGAGTAGGTATTCGACGGCAGTAATCTTTCATTCTTTATCGATGTCCTTGGACGTACACTGCGTGGTTTGTATTCTAGTGATGTCCTACTGGTTTTAAGACGATCAAACCACTGATAATCAGTACTTTCGGTATACTAAACAGTACTATGAAAACAGCAAAAAATTCAAAAATAATTTTGTGATGAAAACTTATTATATTCCGTATCAGTCGAGCGCGTAAATCAGGTTGAATAGTAATTCACTAGATAGTTTGATAAACATGTCAAAACTTGCCTGGCACCAATAACATTTCTTGATAAGTTTTACGATATTTAATTATAGCCCAATTTTAAAAACCTTAGAAACATGTTAATATTTTTGAAATTTTTCATAGTTTTCATTCATTGTTGATTCATTTTTATATCATAATATTCACAAATATTGTATGGAAAATTAAACTTCTTCATTTCAGGATTATCCGAAACTTTCACAGACATATTACGTAATGTTGGAATGTCTTGCACAGGACCATATGAATTTCTTAGCTACGCTAGAACCTCACGTATTTCTCTATATTCTCTCCTCTATCTCTGAGGGCCTTACTGCCTTAGGTGGGACACTTAATTATTACACAGGTCGGTACTGATCAGGGACATTAATGACAAACTTATGTTTTCAGTAAAAATTACTTAATTTTTTTTTCGAATACCATGTTCGAAGAGCAACCATTTTTTTTAAATTGAGAATTTCAAGGGGTAATAACTATTTAAATTCATTATTAAGTAACCTGCTATTCTTCAAGTTTAAAAACATTTCAAAACTTAATTTGATACTATTTTAAGATAGTTTCAAATAAGCATAACTGTTGTAAATACCCATATTTTCAGCGCCTAATTTTCAGCACTTAAGTTATCAAGAAACCTACTGAGCTAATTGATGAAATAGGAAGTTGAACACTATTCCAGAATTATCCGAGAAGCAAGTTTTCTGTTATAGATTGCTTTTGATAACTCATTGTAATATTATCAGGAGTTTTCCGAGAACCAAGTTGTGTTACTCTAAAAAATTGCTTCCATATGTTCTTATTCATCCTATTCGATCTATAACCTTGGTTATTGTACTCATTTTAATTTTTGGATAAAATAAAAAATACTTGTGTTTATCCGGTTATATTTGGCACATTTAGTGGTCTTCATTACATCATCTTTTATCACTATATTTAAGGTTATTAATGATTTTGTAAATGAAAATCCTTCGAATAATTTGTGATACTCAAATGAGTATCATAAAAAATATAATTTTAATTCAATCTTTTATCTGATGTTTTCTATGAACAGTATATTATAACTGTAATATACTTTCCATATTACATTGTAATATACTTTTACAATAATTTTCTCAGTGCCAAATTCATCGTTACGATGGAATGGACCTTATAAAATATCATTTCAACTGAAAGTTCATATATGTCTCTGACTGTACCTCGATTAACACGCTTATTACTAACACCCAGACTGAATTCAAAATAAGCAATTATTTTATTCATTTGATCTGATTAAATAAGAATGTTTTTGAGAGATAATTCGTTTTTATGTTGAATTTGGTCTGTAGAATGGATTATATTATGTTAATTATGTAAGGGATTTTAATATACATTAATAATTTTTTTGTAGATACAATGGTCTGTACTGGATGTTGTGCTATTTTAGATCACATTGTTACATTCTTATTCAAACAATTAACTCTGAAGGGTAAGTAGTATTCAATAAAACTTGAACTTGATTGAGAAAACTCAGAAGAGAATACTTTAACCATAAAGAAGAGTAATTTTTCGACAAAATATATCATTCTTACTCCAGGTCAATTGCTCTATTTAGAAGCAATATAGATTCACTATTCTAAATTAGCAAATAAATACAAAAATACTCAAAGAAATACTAACAATAAGTTGACAATTGACAAAGAGTAAACAAGTGCGCATGAAAAATTTTCATACCTGAAAGTCATTATTTTGCTATAGAAGGGTTTAACATGATAAGTGATGACAACTGACAATATAACAAAAACAACTAACGAGAAAGCAAACAATTTCCTATTAGAACATTACCAGATTATTTATGCGCATAGGGTTTTTGTTTGGTTTTCTTTTGGTGGTCATAAGTAACCATAGTTTTACCACCTACAGTACAAAGCTTGAGCGCTAATTCTCAAATGCACTATGATTCATTTTCAGTGTGCCTATGTGTTAACCAATTCAAACTACTTATATTTGTAAAATGTAACTTTTCCACTTTAGTCTGAGTTTAAGATCTGTGTAAAACGTGTGACTATTCGCTATTTCTTCTTCTGTTTTATGCAAATTTATCTAAACACCTATTTACCGCTCCCATATATTATTCGATATGTATATCAGAAATGTATTTTTTTTTGTAATATGTGTGAATTTTTGTGTATTATGAAGTGATTATTATATGTGCTCAAAATCCTAAAATAGAGTGAGTGCGTTTATTAGTGTGTACGTTTATCGTGAACGAATTGTTTATTCCAAAGGTTTTTATTGTTCTACAGGTTATACAAAAGATTGTAAGATGTCTTACAAGTGGTTTGTTCCAGGTTGTAAAGATAATTATTACTTTATAACTGGAAATAGAAAAGCAAAATTAGATAAGTTTCCAAATATATAAAACAAAGTGAAGTTGAGGCAGCTGAATATAAAAAAGCAACATACTTAATAGTTTTGATGAATTTATAAAAATTTTCGATTCATTCAAATGTGACGACTGGAATAATATCGTTGATAGGGATAAGATAATAGTATTTAAAATGAGCTATAAACCGGGTTCAATTGTTAAATATGCAGTAACAAAGATGAAAATTGAGAAATAGTAATTATAATACATGGCAGTAAATCGAAGATTTTTTAGAATAAATTTCAGCAGATAAACCAATTTTACAGCAAAAATATCAATGAAATAGTGATATATAAATTGTGACACAATTTGTGTATAAAAGTGAATTAAGTCCTTATTATTATTATTATTATTATATATTGCTAGAAATTGATGCATTTAAAGTATGCCTAACTTAATTAATTTTATTTTAATAGTTCCTTCCAAAAATTGTCAAAACTCGTAAATATTTTTCAGAAATACTTAAAATTTTTACAAATATGGTGAAATGATTTTCCGGGCTGATTGGCCGTGGTCAACTGGAACTCCTCCTCTTCCAGACGTTTCGTCCCTAACTGCGAGAGACATCTTCAGTGGCGGCGAGTGCTTCGACGTAGTGGCGTACTGGGCGACGACTCTGGAGCAACTGATGACCTGTTGACTAGAGTGCCGATATTTATAGGTCTTCGTGGCTCGGCAATATGTCCGCTTCGCTCTGATTGGTCCACCCCAACGCGTTCGTTGTCTGCTGTTGGACCAATCAGCTTCCGTTTCAGTGCAGGGTGCCAAATGTTCCTTATTCTCATGGTTTCTTCTTTCCGATTGAAATTGTTGCGATGCTTGTGTATCTGAGACGCCACTACGTCGAAGCACTCGCCGCCACTGAAGATGTCTCTCGCAGTTAGGGACGAAACGTCTGGAAGAGGAGGAGTTCCAGTTGACCACGGCCAATCAGCCCGGAAAATCATTTCACCATGTTTCACAATGGACACCGGCCGTGAAAGCCTACACGATTTCATTTTTACAAATACTTTTTGAAGACGCATATTCAGTAATGAAACAATTTAACACTTACTAAAAATTTGTACGTGTTTCAATGAATTATTAGATGAAAACGAGGAAGATTTTCTTTTAGCTCCTAATAAAAAATTGTTTGTTAACAAATTAGTAAATAAAACTGTGCGAATACGACGGATTTACTTATTAAATTGTATTATAATTGCTAGTTCACCCTGCTGAAATAATTGTTAAAACGATGATACGTTGTACGACAAACACTCTGTTGAAGAACTATTGCCACAAAAAGAACAACGAGGTTTAAAAAAAAGTTCGAAGAGAACATTGAAAACACTAACCAATCAATACTTATTCGATGAGTACTGGAATATGTGTTAATATGCTAGTTTTGATTACTATTACAGACTTTTTTTGCTCTATCATGTTTTTTTACTAGAACATCCTTTGAAATAAATATCATTATTATTATTATTATTTGATTTTAAACCTGAACGCATTTGTTTATAACTCATTAATTTTCCAGTTGTTGAATTGAATTCACTGGACGTTCGTTCTATCTCTTCTTCCAAAAATTTAATGGAACCCTCTACTACTATTATTTGAAGTGAAACTTTCCCGCGGAATACCGGAAAGCCATCTTTAATGTAGAACTTCATTACTCGGGAATTCGAAAGCGTTTACGCTATTTCCAGTTGAATTATCTTTATAACCTGGAACATAGCACTTGTATGGCATCATAGAATCTTTTGTATCAATTTCCACTAATATATCACTATTTCATTGATATTTTTTGTTGTAAAATTTGTTTGTTTGCTGACGTTTATTTAAAAAAATATTCGATATGCTGCCATATAAAAAAGTTTCTACTTCTTAATTTTCATCATGTTTACTGCATATCCTTTATTAACGATATTATTCCAGTCGTCACATTTGAAAGAATGGAAAACATTTTTATAAATTTATCAAAACAATTAACGTATGTTGTTTTTTTTATAATCACCAAATTTTACTCTGTTTTATAGCTTTGAAAACTTGAGCTTGCTCAAAATTCTCTAATTTCGTTTTTCTACTTGTCGATAGTGATTGATTTCAATTCAAACGTAGACGCTTAAGTTTATAATTAATTATTTCTCCAATGTTTTAATTGAATGAACTAGAAGTTTGTTCTATCGCTTCTTCCAAGAATGTAAATGGCACACTACTACTATTATTTGTAGTGAAATTTGCTCGGGGATAGCGCCAAGTCATCTTTAATGTAGAACTTAATCAGTCGGGAATTTCAAAAAACATTTACCATTTTTCCAGTTACATAATTACTTGTACAGCCTGGAACACAGCACTTGTATGGTATCTTGGAATCTTTTGTATAATTCTTAGAATAGTAATGGCCTATGTGATAAACAACGTTTACTTGGTATTAGTTCACGATAATACACACAAATAAACGCACTCTTTTAGTTCTATAGAATTTATAACATTTGCATTTGTAATACTCACTTCATAATAAACAAAAATTCACGCAAATTACAGAAAATATACTATAAAGTTCGGAAATAAATGTCAAATAATATATGGCATTAGATAAAATTGCATGAAATATCTGGATAAATAGTGAATAGTCACACATTTTACAGAGATGTGAAACTTAGACTAAACTCAGAAAGCTAAATTTTAGAAGTAGGGGTGGTTGGAATTGGTCGATGGATAGGCCCACTGCAAAGGAATCATCATGCTTTTGAGAATCAGAGCTCAGTCCTTGTATTGTAGGTAGTAATGCCATAGTACACTAAAGATTATATTAGTATTGTGCCATGGTTAAGTTAGCGAGCCCATGTGCAAATAATCAAGTTATCTTCTGGGAGTATTATATGAAATGTGGTATTATGCAAGGAATCAATTCATATTAGTAAAATAGATTAATTATTATCACATCAATTATTAATGCTACTTTATATATTTGATTCAAGCTTTTTGGTATGAATCTATAAGCTTATTTCATCATATGTATTATTGGGTATTATTTCTCTTACTTATATTTTTATTTACCATCATTCAGCAGCGTCATATTTGTAATTTTAATGGTATTTGTACTTGGATGTCCATGTTTATGAAATTAGATCACTTCATACAATACCACTATCACCAACTATATTTCAAAATTCTATCAAATTATTTTCTATCATAATTCATCTATCAAATTTTTTCAGCAAATACTTAATTTCCAACAGAAAACTTATACTAGGTTTATGAAATACCTGGAAATATTTTTCAAATATTTGCCCATTGTAAAGCAAACCTATAAATATGAGAATAACAATAATAATATATTGCAGGAAACTGTAACATATTTTATAGATTTATCATACCTTACATCTTCTACCTGTTTGTTGTTTATATTTAAGAAAACACTGTAATGAGTTGCCGTTCAATAAAGTTGTATTATTATTATTATTATCATACACAAATCTGACGTATTCAACAAACTTCATAAAACATAAAATCTTACTGGTCTCTACTTTTAAATTTTGGTTATGTGATCACCTCATAATATATGTTAATGATCTGCAGCTTTCTCTAACATTCTTACAAGAGACGTAGTAGTAACTACAACATTAAATATTTGCTGAAAAATTATTTTAAGTCAGATTTCCTTTATCAGAATTATGTAAAATAATTTTCTTTTCAGCTTATCCAAACAAGAAAAGTGCAATTGGTTTGACTCCTAATAGTGATATGTTCTTGAAAGTATTGGAAATGCATCCCGAAATACTTCAGCAGATATTAAGTACTGTTTTGAATGTGATAATGTTTGAGGACTGTAGGAACCAATGGTCAATGTCTAGGCCGTTGTTAGGTTTAATTTTATTAAATGAAGACTATTTTAACCAAATGAGAGAAAATATACTGAGAAGTCAATTACCCGATAAGCAGACCGCAATGGCGCAATGGTTTGAAAATCTTATGGATGGCATTGAAAGAAATTTATTAACAAAAAATAGAGATAGGTGGGTAACATAAAAAGAATGATCTGATTTACATTGTCTGTAAATTTTTTATATTGGTAAAATATTTATAATTGGGAAAATTTTTTGAATCTTTTTTCACATTCTAAAGCTGCCAATTGAAATTTTTAGAGAAGAAAGGCTTTAAATGTATCGCTCTCATTCTCATTTATTATGCCTACATTTTTATTTTCATAGTTTTATTTTTATGTACACAGTGTAAAAATTTCTAATCTTCAATTTTTTATGGATTCAAAAATGGATAAAAATATTATCAGAACTTCTTTTTATGATGTGTTGTACCTTTGTATTTGAAAGATAATTCTGCTGTAATGCTCACTATGAACGAATCTATTAATGAATATATTTTTTTACTTGTTTAGGTGAAAGAACTGTGAAATTAGAAAAATTCAGGAAAAAATTGGTGGTCTATTATGATGAATTTTTTAAACATGTGATCATATGTAAAAAAATTTCAAATGTTGATTGGAACAAAGTATCTATATGTGAGGCTATGAAAAACAAAGTCTTTTCAATCTTGATAACTATATCTACCACTAGCACAGTGGACTAAGCAACCATTTGCACTCATTCTACATATAGAAGCCAATGTTCTGCCTTTTCACATTCACAATTTCCATTTAGAAGCAAATTATCAATTATAAGGGTTGATTAGTTTGAAGAATTAACCTTCATGTTTTGCAAAGTTATATCAATTTGGGTAAATTTTCATCTAACGAAGTGAATTGAGACAAAAATAATCATAAATGAATGATGGTCAGTTTTGGTCACAACTTTAACAAAGTTAATTTTATCATATAGTAACTTTTAGAGTTTTTTCACTTTGCTTTTCATACGGCAATTTTTTTTTGTGTTACAATACAGATTATTCTACTGATTTTCAAAGAATCTTACTTTCGTTTTACCCATTACAGTTTTCGATCACTCTTTTATTTTATACTCCAAAAATTTTGAAATAGAAATTATTTCGATTTTATATTATTAGCAATTTGTATGAAAACTTTTTTTTCCATTCAACTGAATAAATTTCATAAAATTCGAGTCTTTGAAATGAAGCACTTTAATACTGTGTAATGTAGATACTGTGAATCGATATAAAATATAACATTTTTTTCAGGTTTACGCAAAATTTATCAATGTTTAGGAGAGATATTAATGACTCACTAAAAGGACCTAACATTAGTTCTCCTTCTGTTAATGATATGATGACATCATAGTGAATAGCCGAGGGAAAGGGACTTTACCATTGAGAAAGTACAACTGTATGTAGTGCGAGTAATTGAATTGATTGTTAAGCGTTTTTTTGCATCCATTTTTATTGAGTAGGTCCCGTTTATTGTGATGTTTTGAATATATGACCATGATCATTGAATGGCAGGAAACATTTTATATTTATATTTTACATCAAAAGAAAAATCGAAAAAAATGTTATAAGAATAAGATATAAATCAAAAGATATTGTTTTGGTTTTTCATTCAATTTTCTCCTTTAACCTGAACTTTGATTGTGTTTATTCTAAATTTCCCAAGTCCATTGGTAAATTCACTAGTCTTCTTTAGACACAATGTTTTGCTAATGTTTCAAGAAACCTTTGTTTATTAACAAATATGACAATTATATGCAGAAATTAAGTAAATGGGTCAGTGAAAAATTGTCCAATTAAATATGTTTTTTTCTGAAATTATATATATATATATATATATTATTTTTTAAATGAAATCTGGTTCATTTGTTTTGACCTTATGACCCAAAGAGTTAACACGTTTAACCTCAAAGTATATCTTAGATAATTTTTCAACCGTTTTAAGCAAGAAAAATTCTCTCCCCTAAAATTTGACACTATTGTGTTCTTCAACCCATTTGTTCCCATTGTTCTCAGTGGAGTACGGCTTAGAAATTTCATCAGTAGTAACATATATAGTATGAAAATTCAAGAAATTTCACGGGGTGATTACCTATTAACAAGAAGTTAATTTATGTAGTATAGGCGGAAGGGGGCGCTGTTGATAATTAACAAGACTAACGTTGATTTTATAACCAAACTGGCTAGTATTTCATTCTCAATTGGGGATCATATATTTGTTAGAAGAAGCAATTTTTCTGATGCTGCTATCATGTAGACATAATAAGGTATATATTCCTGGGTAAATATTAAATATATAACAGACTTATTTTTTACTTTATATAGTTGCACAGTAGCATGCTAGATTGATGTACTCATGAGTACACTGTGGTCCCACGTTGTCAAACAATTATGATTTTTTTTTGTAAAACTATTATAATTGTTAAAATAACCACAGTTATGATTATTCATATGATGATTGCTGATGACTCTTCTCCTATAAATTCTGCATCTTTTCATGATAAACATGACGATGGACTCAAAACTGCATTTGATGATATTGCCGGTTCAATGCACGAAGGTGCAGATATTGCTCTCATTTCTTTCGGTGTGGATACTCAAAAGGTCGAAGATGAATGTAATACAAAATACCTTCAATTGATGAACCAGAGAAATTAAAGTTCATGATAACAGAGACGATAACGATATTTCATGTCTAAACTTTTAATTTTCAATAAAAACTTTTGCATTTGCAAAGGCATTTTGGGCATTTTCTACCCTAACCTTTCTATATACGAGGCAAGGGTGGAATAGTTTTGACATCATTCTTCAATTCATTAGAGTAAAATCAGTGATATTCTGTTATTTGGAATGGATGTTTTTCAGCTCAATTGGGTATTTTAATATCGATGTTTAATACGGTGTAAAATCATTCAACTTATCATCTAAAACCAAAATGAAATCTGAATTACCTCTTGGATCTAAAGACATTGTATTAGAACTTTCAAAATATGTTGCTTAACTATCAAGCCAAAATCTTTTGAATATGCTACAAGAGGAAGGATTTAGAGCAACCGAAATAATTATGTAGAATAGACAAAGAAAATCCTCATAGACATCTGAAAGCTCTATGAAAAAAGGAGAACGTGGACATTTTTGTATTGTTCAACAAAACTTGCTCGCTACTATTTGTTAACTGGAAAGATATTGTCACCTTGGCAACAAATTACGACGGAATCGAGCTACTATCAAAAGTCAAACGTGGGTCTCGTGTGAAAAAGGAAAAATAGATGTACTCTAGCCACAATTGTTTTGTGTATTAAATTCTTTAATAGGAGGAGTAGGTCTTCTTCATTTCCTGGAAGAAATCAATAGAAATTACGTTGTTGTATGGCATCTAAGAGCGCGTTGCAGGTGTTTCAATTGCTACTACGTATGATCACTGTACTCATTTAAGTACACCCATTGTTCTATTAAGATGTTTTCGAGAATTTGGAAAAACAAAAATTACTATGTGATCATTCGATTGCGAAAAAGTTAATTTTGTAATTTTTTTCGTCTGTGATATCAAAATTTGGACAAACGTTTTGAAAATTTTTTACTCGAAGAAACCAAGTTTTAGATTTTTATCAATGATCCAGAATATGTTTTTAAATAAATCTCCATATACTTACTTCTGTTTGAGGGTAAACGGCTACCAAAGCAATTTTATCTTTCGAAATAGCTGTGTGGCTGATGTTTTTCAGGACCATGCTCTTAAATTCACCAACCAGGAGTTCCTTTTACGTCTATATACCTCCTTAAATTACCTTACCTCCTTGAATTACACCTTAAATTACCAGTTGAAATAATGTATACTTGTTTATGCACATAATATGACCAAAAGTACTCTTTTCAAAATTCCTCTTTTTTATGCTATATAGAAATTCTGTTTGAATATTTATTCTTCGCAGTACCTCTGCGTACCTTATCCAATCAGGCCACTACAACTTGTGACGATATGAGAAAATAATCCTTTTAGAGAGTGTTTCTGTTAGCATCTATTATTTTATTTATTTACAAATACACCACTCAACATCTTGGGCCATTGTGGGGAAGATACAATATAATAATAATAATAATAATCTTTATTTATCCTTTCAGACATATAGAAACATATGTATAGGACACGTCAAATTACAAGATAATCAGAAATCACAATCATTGAAATATTCTTCTACAGAGTAGTAACATTTTTTGATCAACTTCAACTTAATAACATTTCTAAATTTAGTTTTGGGTAAACATTTTATTGAATATGGTAGATGATTGAAGAGCTTAACTCCTTTATACAGTGGTGAAGATTCATATTTAGATGTTCTGTGATGGGGAAGTAGCAACACTTGAGAATTTCTTGTGTTGTAATCATGAAAACTCGATAATTTCACCAAATTACTATGGTTTTCCTTCACATACAATAAACTCTTGTAAATGTATATACAGGGTACCGTCAATATCCCATATGCCATGAACAGCGGCCTACAGGAAGAACGAGGATTCAAAACAAATATCATACGGATAATACGTTTTTGGGACACGAATACTCTACTTATACTAGAAAGGCCCCACAGCAATATATTATAGGACAAGTGACTGTAGCATAAGGCATAGTAAACATTCAACACCGATTCTTTTTTATGACACAAATTTGTAAAGCACTGCACTAAACTGTAACATACCAGAGAAAGCTTCTCCGGGCTCTCAGCGGATACAGCCAACGAAGTATCATCCGCAAACAACGTCACATTACATCCAAGAATGTGATCTGGAAGATCATTAATGAAGAGAATAAATAAGAGAGGGCCAAGAACAGATCCCTGGGGCACCCCCGAATTTATACTGTATGATTTAGAGAATTTATCCTGAATTCTTACTCTCATAGTCCTGTCTATGAGAAAGCTGCGGAGCCAATCCAGCAATACGCCCCGGAATCCGAGATTATAATATTTGTTAATCATAAAGTCGAAAGACAGAACGTCAAAAGCCATCGATAGGTCGAAAAATAATCCAGCAACAAAAAGTCCTTTATCTAGGCTGCAATATACATATTTTACAAAAATCTACCGGAGGTGAAACCGTGTTGGTCATTCGTTAAATGATTTCGCAAAAGTGAATACAAAATATTATGAAGAACAATTTAAAAAATATTATAATTGTTTATGATAGTAATAGGTCTATAATCTTCAATAGAGTTTCTATTCCCTTGTTTTAATTAAAAATTTTAATTCAAAATTGGGCAAATCTTGCTCGTTTTCCACACATTTGGAAAGTGAGCAGTTTCCAAGGTCAAATTGAAAATAAGAGCCAATGGAGAAGCAAAAATCCTAGCACAGTCTCTTAGGACGAAGGAAGGAATTTCATCAGGACCCGCTGTCATTTTACAACTGCATTCTTTCAATGCCTTGAACACATTCTCCTCACAAACAATTGGAACCGGTAATAGTGGAACGTTAGACTTTAAGCTAATACATTTTGTATCGAAAGTCGTGGAACTGATGAATGATATTCTTCCATATAGCATAAAATCACCGGAAACATTGCACTTCTGAATACGCTTTCGTAATTCGATGTTATATTTGCGATTACAAAGAAATGACTGCAATTATAGAAGCATATTTGTAACTTTTTCAATACTACTCAATTTCAGTGTTTTGTCTTCAGTTGTTGGTGATGATTGTTCTCAAGTATTTGTATGAGTTTTATCTGTTCACTTCCAAGTCGATGGTTGCAAAAGTAGTGTTTCTCCCAATTACCATATATTATTACAAAATTCTTATAAAAGAAAAAGGGTCAGAGATTTATACAAAAACTTGGTGCAAAAGAAGTTATATATTATCGAGCAAATCAGTCTCCAAGTAATCAGGATATTAGTTCAAGAACAAGAGCTTTCCATCCATGATGAAAATTTTGTTGTTCCGCTCATAGTTTAAAAATTTAATTTCTAGGCTCTAATCTACTGGTAAATACGCCACTGCTCATAACAATGGCTCTGGGATGCTAATTAGTTTGACGCGTGACCCTTGCTGCTCAACAATACTAATATGACGATATTGTTAAATATGTACGCTTGGTCGACCTCGTGAATAAGTGGTAATTCTATTGATTCATCTTGAATAATCGCATATTGATTTATTAATGTATTCGCTTGTAATTCCTTCATAGATACTCAGGAAATAATTTGATTTAATTAATTCTGGCTATTGATGTCAACATTTCTATAGTGAGTTTGGTAATTATATTGCTTATCTACTTAATTATTCCAAATGAAATGTATCATCGAATTCCACTTTTCATTGTTAATCTGACTAGTTCAGTATTAGCGTTATTTTTCTAAGTATTATAGTGAAGGTCAGTTGATTAATGGATGGTTTTAAAAATTGATTTCGAAGTCTAGTATAAATTTGTAATTTCTATAATCACCATTTCTTATACATATTATCATTATTTACACTATTAGTTTTCATATTGTGTCTTTTATTAATTTACAAGAAAACCTTGCAAATTCACATCAACCTCTTTATATATATATATATATATATATATATATATATATATATATATATATATATATATATATATATATATATATATATATATATATGTAATATTAATATGTTGGTTTGTTACCCAGTTGTCTATATAAAAAATTCACATTAGTTATTGGTTGTTCTGGGTATGATTACTACGACTGTTATTGATGTCATTTATTTTTTCTGATCTTTCCAAAGGTTTTCCGACCTTCTTCAGCAGTATAAAATTAATCTAAGATGTCAAACAAAATGGAAAACAAAGACGTATACAATTATTGTTTGAATGAGATAAAATCAAAAATTACGAATTTGCACACGATAAAACTATTTTGAAAATATTTTTTCGGTGTCAAGTCAAAATTCCTATGAGATTTCTATGAGGAACATTATATATATATATATATATATATATATATATATATATATATATATATATATATATATATATATATATATATATATAAATTTATATATTTATTCATATATAAAAACAGAAGTGAATATTGTCGGCATATCCCGCAAAAGATAGAAGCCGTTGACACTTCGGTTTTCTTCAGAACGGCGTAGCCAAGTTCAAGAGACATTCCTGTAAAGGAAGGCGACACATTTCAGGCTACCGCGTTTGTCTGGGTAGCCTGAAAGTGAACAAAGGACAAAAATTTCATTTCCTTAAAAATATCGTCGAATAGGCCCCTGATAAATACGAGAAGAACCGCGAGCGTACTACTAACGCAACCTATTGACATTCGAAAACATCATATGATGATATTTGTCAAATAGAAGTTGCAATTTAGTAGATAATAATAATATAATAATAAGATAAATATATTGAGAAACATTCCTTACATTGTAAAATTGCATTCATTTCAATTGATACAATAATTAAAACTAAGAAGAATGCTCTCAAAAGGACTGAATTCAGTTTGGAGTCTGATCTTCCATTCAACCCTCGAGCAAAAATATTGGTTCAAAACAAAAATATTGGTTAAATTCATATGTACAATAATATACAACTTTGCTTAAAAAGAGAAGAAAAAAAATTACCTCAGAGATATTAAACATTTGAGATGAATTCACATGGTGAAGAACATTTGTGTTAAAAAAATATACAAACATATGATACAAAAAATTGATTCATACATTATTGCCTACATCCGAATCATCGAAGTACTCTGACACACTATAGTATGCCTTTGTTAAGAGCAGAGATTTAACTCCCCTCTTAAACAAATGAGCTTCAGTACTTTCAAATACAACGGTAGATGGTTGAAAATTTTAATACTCTGGCAATAGAGAGAGTGCTCAAATTTTGCTGTTTTATGCATAGGAATAAGTAGCACATCCCTGTTCCTTGTTGAATACTCATGATTACTATTCAATTTAATAAACCTATCTTCATTTTCTTTGACATCTATAAATGTTAGTAAGGTGAGTATGTAATTATTAATAAAGATAGGTTTACAAGATGTTCGCTGATGAATATTGAATATTAATCGAAGTATTCGCTTCTGTGTAATAAACATCCTATTCATTTCTGTAGATCAGCCCGACAGCCGAATATTATAATTTAGATGACTATATACAAGACTGTTATACACTGTTAAGACACAGTTTCTAGGTACGATGTTCTTAATTCTAGAGATTGCAAAAAATTAGTTACTCAGTTTTTTACATAAGACCTCAATGTGTGATGTCCATCTCAAATTTCTGTCTACATATATTCCAAGAAACTTTGTTAATTGGGATGATGATATAGTGTTGTCCCCATATTTAACATCGAAGGTAGTAATTCCATTGCCCTTCAGACAAAAATTAACACATACAGTTTTTTCAACGTTCACCATCAGATTGTTCATTCGACACCAACTTACAAACTCCCTCACAATGCATTCACATGCCTCCAGAAGTTCTTCAGGAACCCTGCCAGAAACAACCACCGATGAATCATCGGCAAATAGTGTCACCAAAAACTTCGCAGGCAGATCGTTTATAAACAATATGAATAGAAGAGCTCCGAGTACAGAGTCTTGCGGCACCCCAAGATCAATGTCATATCTCTGTATCTATATATATATATATATATATATATATATATATATATATATATATATATATATATATATATATATATATATATATATATTTTGAAAGTTTTAGCATTAACAGGCTTTTTAATATGAAAAAGTTTATTTCTGTTGACGTTTCGTTGTTATATTACAACTTTGTCAAAACAATAATTAAAAAAATAATTAGTTTTGACAAAGTTGTAATATAACAACGAAACGTCAACAGAAATAAACTTTTTCATATTAAAAAGCCTGTTAATGCTAAAAACTTTCAAAATAAATACCTCAAACAGGCAATAAATCAATTTCAAGATATATATATATATATATATATATATATATATATATATATATATATATATATATATATATATATATATCCACAATCTAATCCTAGAAAGTGGAAACTTTGGAGGAAGGAGGAAGTATCGACGGATTGTCATTGAATCGTTTGCACAACTATATGCAGGAAAGAGAACAGATTGTGATTTCACTTATTTTGGCAAGTTAAGACGTACTTTTTATTACTTAGTATTGTCCTTATTGAGAGTGTGTGTAATGCTATATGGAGTGTGTCATTGTATGGAAACGAGCTAAACCAACCAAAAACGAGTGATTTCAACGCTTTAGGGAGTTTGTCGTTAAATCTAGTGATGTTACATGGAGTTTACGCTGTATCTACTCTACTCGTACAGAGCAGGATAACCTCGCATGGTATGCAGCAGCAAGTAACAACCTTAATGAGCTTGAAATTGTGCAGAAAAAATACTTAACACTCTTTACCATAGGAACTTGCGGGGCCCTTCAGATTCAGTATTCAAGCAGTGTAGTATATTCGATGTTAGACAATTCTACATTTACACTTTTTTATTGTTTACTTGACATTTTTGGTTAAATATGAAATTCATCTCATGTCCACGAAATTACAGACTTTACATAAGGAAGATGTATTAATAGGCCTTTTTAAAAAAATTCTACCTATATGTGGGTACTTAGGGGCAATCTGTGGTAGGCCACATTACGTGAGAAGGTCAGAAGGTACTAGTCAGAGATAGATACAAAATTCACGGGTAAAAACATAGAAATTTATGAGGAAAAGATGAAATGAATAATCAAAAAACCTAATCAACTTGTAAGAGAATATTATTCCCAAATACTTTCTACGTGTTTCAAGTGATGGAACGTTACATCTGGTAATAAATCATGGGTTATACCTCTGTTGGGGTTTATTAGGATGTATACCCAAACCCTGTTCGGTATGAACAACTTTATTTAATATAAATATTTACAAACTAAATACATTTAAGTGCACTAATTATGTTTGTTGATTACAGTCATGTTGACTGTTTGGCGACTAGCGCCGAAGTCTACGAGATCTTGTTGTCTTCTCCTGCGGTTGCGTCCCTAGCATGCGCAGTCGTCTTTTCTTCTTCTTCCTTGCTGTGACTAGTCTATCGGTTGGTGCATCCAGTGGCAGGATGTGACTAGTTGCCGCACCTCATTCTCAAGATCTAATGTTTTGTAAGAACTTAGCAAAATTTCATTTTGTGTCAAAAGTTACTCTTCAATCTCTGAATTTTGTACATCTATTTATTTTATTACTATTCACGTTTTATTCAAAATATACTACCTATTTTCTATTTACGAGCAAACGACTTATCAGGTGTGGCATACATTTAACATGACAACATTGTCATATTGTCTAGAACTTAAAAATATTTAGTGTCAGAAGATTTCTTTCACAGCACCGATTCAAATATCTCAAATTTGAATCGGCGATGAGACATTTGAGCAGACACTTAGTGTTGAAATTTCGCTGAATGTCTTACAGTAGTTCGTTAACGTTCATAGAAGAGAAAATTACTTTTCATATTGCAGGAAATGGCGCTCACGAAAATATTAGTAAGGGGCCATTCATTTATTACGTAAGACGATTTAGGGGAGGAGAAGGATCGGTCATGTCTTATCTTTTCTCACAAAGGGGTGGGAGGGAGTCTTGTTAGTTCTTAATCAAAGATCACAAATTACATAAAGTCACCTATTATTAGAGATCCACTTTCCGAGTGGGTTTTGATCCCCTGGACTGAAAATCTTATGTAGGTAAAGATTTTTAGATGAATGATTAAAACCAAAGTTTATTACTATCAAAAAATAAAAATTATTAGCACCTTTGTAAGTACAAATAAACATTTCTAAAAATTGTTACTTAGAAAAATTGTTTTTTTCCTTTAGATTCTTACGTAATAAATATTTAACAGGGGCAGGGGTCGGCCTATTCTTATTTTTTCTTATAATAATTGGAAGGGGTCAAAAACTAGCGAAAATAGTCTTACGTAATAAATGAATGGTCCCCTAAGAAGCGTATCTGTGGAACTCACGATTATGCAATAAATTTCAGTGATTTGAAAGAATTGTACTGAACATCTAATAAACTAAGATCCCGATATAAAACGACCTTCACCTCTTATTCCAGGGTGCTTATTGCATAAAACGTATTTTTTATTTAACTTAATTTGTCAATAAACATATTACATATGGGTTGCCTAACAAATTTTGGTCCAGGGTATGTTTAGTTAGTACCTAAAAAAAACCTTTTTTTTAACATTCCATCGGCTTGCTTATTAGATCAATTCTATACCAATTGATAGTATGAAGATCACAGAGTATGCAATCGTTTCGTTACCTATTTTTTTCCGTCACAACTATCGGGTATAAACGGGTAAATCGATACTAGCATTCTTCAGCGGTCTGATCATTCAATGAAAATTACACACAATAAAGAATATTTTACTATCAACACGGTGGTATAGGGTTGCTTGGGAAAAATCAGTCCCGAATTCCGGTTGTTGAATTTTGAAAAGCAAAATATTGCTGCGAGTGAATGTGTGCGACTGAGAGGTTCCAACCAACCATCCTATGCGATAGACGAGGATACAGCATAGCAGTGTTATAACTATTTTCGTAAAATCCATGTGGCTTAATGCAACGGATCCAATATGCGTAAAACTTCATCCTGAGAACAGCGGTTGGTTCTTAGATGAATATTTAAAACCAGTAGAATTCATTGGAGATCATACACCTTTAAAGATAGAAGATATTATCGAAAGAAGTGAAACGGAGAGTGATGACGAAGAAGATTCAGAAGTTGGAGATCATAGTTATATGTCCGATGACTCGGAACTTGAATAATTTAATAAAATTTTTGTATTTATAGTTTTTTACAATAAACAGAAATATTTTTTAATTGTTGTTTTTCATTATATCTTCTAATAATGAAGATAAAATTTACAAGATTATTATTATATATGTATTGCTATAACGTTCTTTGTTACTAAAGATATATGTATACTTTCGTGTCACAAAAAATATACACACATAAATAATCAATTGATTGAAAAAAATTAAATAACTGTTCCCCTATTTTAATAATAATCTACTCCAAAATAATGTACACCATACACAAGTCTATCGCTATCCTTTTCATTTCCAACAACAAATAACATGCGCACTCTCTTTCTTTGAATGGACGGACTTCAAACAACTGCTATGCTGTGTCCTCGTCTATCGCATAGGATGGTTGGTTGGGACCTCTCAGTCGCACACATTCACTCGCAACAATATTTTGCTTTTTAAAATTTAACAACAGGAATTCGGGACTGATTTTTCGCGAGCAATCCTATACCACCGTGTTTATAGTAAAATATTCTTTATTGTGTGTAATTTTCATTGAATAATCATACCTGGCTACCTGGATAATTGTGACGGAAAAAAAATAGGCAACCTAACGTTTGCATGATCTTCCACTCTTAATGATCTTCATACTTTCGAGTGATATAGAATTTATTCAATAAGCAAGCCGGTGGAATGTATAAAAAAAAGTTTTTTTAGTTGCTAATTAAACATACCCTGGACCAAAATTTGTTAGGCAACCCATATGTAATATGTTTATTGACAAATTAAGTTAAACAAAAAATACATTTTATGAAATAAGCATCCCGGTGAAAGTCGTTTTATATCGGGATCCTATACTATAATTATATTGACGTTAGGTACGTTAAAAAAGATTACAAAAACGTGTGAGTACAAAATGTCATGAACGATTTCAAAAACTTCCTTAAAATTATTTTTATAACACTAATGATCTGGTTCTACTTAAGATTTGATTTATTGAGTTTTACATCTGAATTTGATTTTGATGTTATAATTAATTATCTCTCAAATTGAGTATATCTATAAATAATTAATTGAACTTGTCTGAAAGACAAGCTTACATTGATCCATTTTGGACATAATGAGCTTTTCTCATTCAAGAGTCCCGTGTTCTCGCATGACATAAATTAGTGAAAGTGCGCGAAAGAAAAAAATATTTTCGATATAATATTCATTGGAGAATTTACTCATTGTAAAACTTGAGGAACATCACCGATTTATAAGTCCAAGCCTGTAGTTCCCAGAGGCAATTAAATTTAATATGTATGATTCAGATCGAAATTCCAGCTTCACTGAAGACTGTCGTTCGTTGAAAGTTAACAGGCAAAGGCAGACCTCGCCTTTGGCAACGAGAACGTGGTTAGACGTATTAGTTTTCAAGGTTGAAGAGTTGGTTCAATCATCGATGGTAAGAAGGGGTATTCTGTTCTGAGTGCACATACGACGTACGTTGATTAGGATTCGATATTTAATTAATTTCTGCACTCGACCAAGATATTTTTGTAAACATTACAATATATTTATAGCAGCTTATTGACAAAGACACATTGGCAGAGCGCCCAGCTTTCAACAATGAGAATGGGTATTTCCTATCTGTGAAATCATATATATAATAATATATATATGATAATATAATAATAATAATAAGTTTATTCGCATCAAACAAATTCAAACAAAAATAATAAAATCATTCATATCCTAACATTTGCGAATTGACATAATGGCAGAGACTCGAATGAAGTCTACGTTATATTTAACTAAATTGAATCAAATTCTTTCCATAAGTTGTCTTGAATTATTATTATATTTCAGCACTAATAATTATTAATCTTGAAAGGTCGCAATAGGTGTTTGGTCTAAATATATGGATACTGTCTCATATCAGGTAGTGTCATCTCAATCGAGTACATCGTCGCATTATCAGGTGGAATCGTCACAATTGGTCATCCAAAATGGATTAATTCAAGAGTGAAGTTGTTATATATACGAGTATATCCCTTCATAATTCATTCTATTTACTGAACTTCCCATGTCAGTCAGCAATCCATCAACTCCATGAAGAACTTCCTTCCCCTATCGAAAATCCACCTTTGGATATGTTTTCTGTAAGCATACAAATAATGAATTGTTCTAATTTCCTGGGAAACAAGGCCATATAATCTGGGAGCCAAGTAAGTGAAAGTTCTTTGTCCTATACTTTTTCCTGCTCTTGGTTTCACGAAAAGTCGGTCTTATTTCTACTTTCATAGATGTGCCGTGAAGATATCAATGTCAGCTTTCCCCAGAATATACGCATTAAAATCTTTTGAGCAAATAATTGCGATATATGAAAAACATTGGATATGGTTTATAGCTCTTCACTAGAAAATGTGAGTGGTTTTCCATAAATAATTCTTAACACCCATTTTTGCAAACTTCTAGTTTTTTAATGTGGTGTTGGTACGCACCACCACAGCCTATAATACCTTAAGGCTGCGGTTTAGTAAACTCCAAATTGCTTTGCGTCAGTAGATGGCGATACCGATATCATTTTAAGATTGTATATTACGTCATTCTACGACCTCGCATAATTCGATGAAATTTCAAGTTTAAATAATTCGCCATCTGTCGACGAGAGGTATAAGTGTGTTCTGGTGTTGAGTGACTAAGCAGAAACAAAACTGTAATTACGGTAAGTTTATTTTTTGAAATTGGAAAACTTTCGCGGGTACTCCAATTCGACGATCATTCAGTTTTATGACCGAACGAATATCTAAAGCTTAGATTCGTTTAGATTCTAAACGAGTAATATCCTAAAACTTTCTTGGGAACACCTAGCAATTATTTGCATATCACAAATTGTATTTAGCAATACATTCACTTCGATTTCTTATAGAGCGTTTGTTTACTAATTTGTTTTACATGTTATTATTGTATTACGAATAATTTACTTTCAGTTCTCAGAATGGTTCGAGAAAAGAATTACCTCAAAAAGAAACGCTCAAAGAGAAGCCGATGTCATAAAATTGCTGCAAATAAACAATACTGTGATAAATTTATAAAGAATATATTATTTAACATTTTCAGTTCAGCGATGGATATTGTGTAGACGAGGGAACGTGAATTTGTTTTCGATGAACATGTCATTGAAAACGAAGAAGGGTTGTTAGACAATGGTAATTATAAGGAGATCGAACAGATGAAAGATAATACTTCTGCAGGAACTCTCGGAAATATAAATATAGGAAATAATAATGTCGACGAATATGATTTTACTTGGGGATCACTTGAAGATTATAATGAGTACCTGTATAATCAAAATCGTGGACATTTTGAAATGAATAATTAATTGTCGCTTTCAGAATATAATATAAAGAAAAATAATTTGTTGAAGGAGAATGATGTATCGACGCTATCGAGAGTGCCAGTGATGAGTCACTCACAACTCCACTTTCATTTCCAGTCAAAACAGTCTTTCATCTTCGACGCCGGGCGGCTTCTTTAGCAAATACAAGAACTCGTAATTCTGAGAATTTCATGCAGTGGGACTAAAAACTTCTAATAATATGGCATGTCTGAGGAACATTGGCCATTGAATTTTCAATAAATAGTGCAGTTTTTCTGATTATGCATACCTAAAAAAAGTTACTTTCATTTTCAATTCTTGAAACAATTTAACCTCTTCAGTACCAAAATTTTTAAAATGAGAAAATAAGAGAAAAAAAAATTGAACATGTTTCAATTGGTTTAAGCAAGTTATTTATTGTATAATTTGAACATTTCAAATTTTACTTTTCACAAAATTGGAAAAAATACTTCCGGCCACGTATGTGGACATTGGGACGTTGGGCCTCACATGTGAAACGACTCCATGCATTCGGGACACAGAGGTTCTTCACATTTGCGGCAAGCATATCGCGTGCGTCTCTTGCAGTTTTTGTTGTGACATCTTGGAGGATTCTTCAGTTCTCATTTTTGAGGATAATGATCAACACCATCCAAACGGACTTCTGACGTAGCTTTGGCCGAATATATTTCTTTTATTTTAGGCTCGGTTGCACCTGAAGGTCGTCCTCTTTTTCTGTTAATCTCCAGAAGACCATTGGCTATATATGCCTTGAATTCTAGCAAGGGCATTCTACAACTGTTGACATCGCGATAGAGGATCCACGCATTTATTATAGCTAAATTTATAAAATGAAATGCTATTCTCATAAAGGATTTTTTTTATTTTTTGCGGCATGTGGATAATGCGCAACCATTCTGTCTGCCATATCGACACCACCCATGAATCGATTATATTGTTTCACTGCGTCCGGCCGGGAAACTTCTATATAATATTTCTTGGATCTATCCCATCTTTTGACAGTATCCATTGAATGAACACCAGCAAACGTAGAAATCAAGTGGACAGCGTTATTATCCATCCACCTAATAACTGTTATATTATCCGAAGATGTGGTTACTGTGCTAGACCCTCTACCTCTTTTCTTGAGATCTTTCTCACAAACTAATTTAGCATTCGCGCCGCCAATTCTATTCGACCTTATAGTCCCAACGACATATATTCCTCTTTGACGTAAATAAGCTACAGTGTTCAATGAAGTGAAGAGATTGTCTAGAAATAGTTTGTGGTTTTTGTTTTCGATGTCAGAACATAGTCTCGCTACTGTATCACCTATGATACCAAGTTCAGTTTTGTTTTTTTTAGAGGTTTGGTACATTTCAAATTTGGAATAATAGCCGTCAGCAGAAGCTCGCACCCAAACTTTAAAACCCCATTTGTGTGGTTTCGATTTTATATATTGTTTGCACCTGCTTCTACCCTTGAAGGGAATTATCAGGGGCTTGCGAGTCTGGATGCGTAAAACCTGAAAAGTCGAACATAAGTTTTTCTTGGGGTGGACTGCAGTTGAGAAGGGTGCTGAAATATTCGGCTAACATTTTGCAGTTATTTTTTGTGTTAGTTTCCAACGCGCCATCGGATTTTCTGAAGCAAAGAGTGGGCGCTTGGTATCCTCGCAAGTTTTCTCAAGTTTTGTAAAAATCTCTAGTATTATTATTGGTGAAATCCTTCTGTATTTCGTGACACCTATTATTATCGTAACTCCGTTTTTCTCTTCTAATTACTTTGGAGGCCTTTTTTTTCCTTGAGTTGTAAGGAAATTCTCCCAGTTTTCCTCATTTTTATGGCCGTTAAAGTTTTTCCATGCAGTTATTCTCTTGTCGACTGCTTGGTCGCAGATTAAGTTCCACCAGCGGTGTTTCCTGGTGCGAGGAGGTTGTCCTAGTGTGATGGCTTTCTGAATATTCTTTGTAAGGATTTCCCAATTCGTCGATTCTTCCTGATTGATTTGTGCAATGATTGTATCCTTGTGAAGTTTCAGATATTCTGGATCGGACCTAACTTTTCTGGGTGTAAATATTTTATTTCTGTTGGGTTGAAATTTTGTTTTTATTTGGAGGAGATAGTGATCCGAATCAAAGACGCCTTTACGAGTTCTAACATTTAAAATTTCCTTTACGTTGTTCTTGGAAATTGCGACATGATCAATTTGATATTCACCCTGCTTGAGACTGGGCGATCTCCAAGTAGTATATATATATATATATATATATATATATATATATATATATATATATATATATATATATATATATATATATATATATATATATATATATATATATATATATATATATATATATATATATATATATATATATATATATATATATATATATATATATAAAAATGAAATTTTTTTGTGCTTATGGCACTGAATGAAATATTTAAGAAAATGAACACTAGAACATTCATTTGAAATTAATCAATAGAATATCTATTGTTAATATAGTTCATATATCTAGCTCTGCTGTTCTAGTGTTCATTTTCTTATATATATATATATATATATATATATATATATATATATATATATATATATATAATAAGAAATCTCTAGGCGAAATATGTGAAATATGACAAAAAAAGTGAGAGGCTGACTTTAGGGTAAGCCATGGTTGACTTGTGGAGAAATGAAGCTGAGCACTAGGAAAAAGTGCCATTATATGATTATTGTTAATTTTTTCTACAAGTCTAACAAAAGTTTCATATTTTGTTAATTTTTTTAGTGGATTAAGTAAATAAGCTTTCACATAAAAAGTGGTTGTTTTTATGTATAGTGTTTAATATTTGAAATATAGATGAACAAAATTCCATTACTCACTAAAAGGCTGACTACTGGGTGTTCTACCCTAGGCGTTATATTTTGCAGCCAACATCATCCCGATGCTTCTTTGAACATCCATCATTTATTCATAAATATGTTTCTCGGGGTTATCATTCCAAATTTCTAATAATTGATGTCTTTTTATTAAAGAAAGACTGAAAATTAATTTTTATCATTTCAAAAAATTCGAAGAAAATTTTGAACTTGACATGAAAATTGCATGGTGATGAAAAGTTGAGAATCTAATACAGTGTTGCATTGTCAAGAGGAATATTGCCTATAATATGAATTGAATGGCAACATTGCATGTTCAATCTTTTTTAGTTTCAGTGGATCGTAATTCTTATAGAACTCGTAATTCTGAGAATTTCATGCAGTGGGACTGAAAACTATGGCATGTCTAAGGAACATTGGCCATTGAATTGTTAATAAATAGTGCAGTTTGTCTGATTATGCATACCTAAAAAAAGTTTGTTTCATTTTCTTGAAGTAATTTAATTTTATTGAATTCTTTTTATATTAGGTATTAACGCTTGTAAAATAACAGGTTTATGATTATGCAAACGTAGGTATATTGTTGTTACAAATTATTTTTTTGAGCTTGTGATTTCAACATAATCGAAAATTATTTTCATAATCAATAAATACATTGGGTGGCAATGAAGAATTTGGATGGGTTATTAATTTTAAGCATTCATATTATGAAAAAATTAAATGTATGAATACTAATTTGTTTGACACTGTATTATTATTATATACTAATATAAGTTCCATATGCATATATAACATATTTTACCTCCAAAAATGGAAGTGAAGGAAACAGTTTTTCACAGCGTTTAGTTATATTTTGTTTATCGATAACTACATTTTGTTTTTCTAGAAATCTTCTAGTTTTTTCAATAATTAATGTGACGCATCGAAAAGCCAGAAGTAGAGGGTCAATAAATTTAATTAAAAACAAATTGTTCGTTCACATTTACATTTTAATTTGTCAAACATGCTTTGAAACGTTCAAATATAGCAATAAATTATTATCGTGTGCTAGAAGCAAACAAACATCTATCTAAAATCTACGTTGGATCCCGATTAGTAAAATCGTAGATTTATTTGTATCTAAATTCCCATTCGTTATATTAGTGATAAGTAGTAAAAATTAGTAGATAATATATAAATAATTTCATCATTTCATAAATATTATTTAATTTAATTTCAAGAAAATTTTTATATTATCCAATTTTGATACACCGACCGTTCCAATCCGATAATAAACTGAAAATAATTTATGAATTCATAAATACTAACTCTATATGAGTAGGAATATCTCTATTTATCCAAGTTGAATATTTCTCCCACTCTACCTCGTAAATCATTCTCGACATGACCTTGGTTTGTCTTCCGTCTGCAAGACGATACTTTCGCCCAGATTCAACAAATGTTTTATAATTTGGGATCATGAAATAAAAATGGAAAGAGAAAATATTACAGCCTTCTCTCTCTTTCTGGAGTGTCAATGTTATCACTCGATCATCATAACATAATAAATCTTGCATCTACGACACCTATCGGTTCCTTAGCACATATCTGTTATTTCAAGATCTATATTAGCGCTTGGTCTGTGTCGCGGAAAACGTGTGAACTATGATGTTACATCATAGCAACTTCATACATCATTGATGTATGAAAAGTTGCATAGTAACGCGTTTATTTCTGAATTTCCGATCGATTTTGATGAAGTCTCGGTTTCTTTGATTAGATTTCTAAACTAATTAATCATTGGGCTTCAATCCTTTACCAATTTAAAGTTGAATAAATTCTCTAGGGGTTAACATATTTTAAAATTGTCCAATATGAGAGTGAATATTTTTAATTAATTCCTAAATGTGGACAATTTATGCGTGAAAAAAATGATTAATTTGTAACCTCGATTTTTCAAACTATTGATGCAATTCTTCAACTTTAAAATTATGTTACCCCCTGGAGAAAATGTTCAAGATTCGAAAACAGTTTTTAGATTCACAAAATTCGTTTTCGTTCAGAAATGTTATCAAAGAAACCTGACACTTGTTTCTTTGAATGGACTAAACCGCAGCCTTAATTGATTTGGGATTGTATTAGTGCATTACAATATTTTTAAATGTGGGATATTTAAGTAGTTTCTCATTTGTCTGAACTTGTGATGCAAACCTCTCATCTTTCGGACCAGTTGTTCGATATGCTTGTCCCATTTCATGTTTTCATCTAAAAGAATTCCCAAATAATTAACACTTCTTGTAGCAGGTATTTGGCTTCCATCAGGGATATTGAGATTGCCCATATCTGGTATGTTATTGCTATATGATGAGAATGGCATATTTAAAGTAAGCTTATGGAATGAAAGCCATGTTTTAATTATCACAAGTCTTTTTCTACTTCTGATTTAGGTATTTGCCAGGAGTTATTGCTATATAGCACCACAGTGTCATCCACGAAACAAATTATACTACCTTCTGTTTCCATCGATAAGAGACTGTTAATGTAGATCACGACGAGAATTAGTCCCAAAAATGTACACTGTGGAACCCTATACGTTACTTCTCGCAACTCGCTTTTATGGTTGTCAATACGTACTAGGTACTTGTTTTCTATTATTTAAGTAGCTCTCGCACAAATCATAAGATTTATCTCCGAATCCACAAACGTACAATTTTCTGAGCAAGATTGCATGACTAACCGTGTCGAATGCTTTTACAAGATCCAAGAAAATACCGAGTGATGATTTTTTCTCATCTATGCAGTTATAAATATTTTTCGTGAGTTCAGCGATAGCATCCTCAGTTGATTTACCCTTGATGAATCCATATTGATTCTTTGAAATAATATTATTCCTCTCCAGGAAAGATATCACTCGTTGCTTTATTATTTTTTCTACGATTTTTTCGAGGTTCGATACGAGCGAGATGGGTCGATAATTTTCCATCAAAGTTGTATCTCCTGATTCAAAAAGGGGTTTTGCTACACAAATCTTCAATGTTTCCGGGAAGGTACCAGTTGTGAAACATACGTGTTTCAAATGAATAATGGGTTCACATATTTCAACTTCAACACTTTTCAGTACCTCCGACTTCAGGCAATCATACCCCGCAGCTTTATGGTTTTTAATTCCTCGTAGTTCCATTTAGTTCATTTTGATCAGTCGGGTATAGAAAAAACGTTTTATTTGAAATATTTTCTTTGTGGTTGTTTTCAATTGAGGGATGTTCAATGTTTTTGACGTACTTCCTTCCTAGTTCACTAAAATATCTACTAAACTCTTCTGCCACACTCCGGCCATCACTAAGTACATATCCATCCCTGCTTTCAATATTATCTTTTCCTGTTTTTAATTTTGATTTACCACATTGTTTATTGACATAATCCCATAAATTTCTGCTTTGTGATTTGTTATTTAGTATGAATTTCTGAAAGTGATTTTTTTTAGCTTTAATTATTAATTTCTGTAGTAGTTTTTTATACTGTAAATATTCATTTAGGATTTTTTCATTTTTAGGTGATCTACGAAGATTTTTGTACATTTCGTTTTTTCGTTTATATATTTGATAATTAAAGGGGTTATCCAGGATTCTCTACCATGTTTCCTATTTCTAATATTCCCTGTAGTTGTATAATTATTTATAGTAGGTATCGGTAAGTTTATGGATGAATGGATGAACGAAACAGTTCACATCTCTTATGTCCTCACAGTCATACCAGTTCCAAATGTATTGTAATATATGAATGATGTTCGATGCGGGGGAAAATTTCAATCCAAAGTGAACATTGTCGGAAAAAATTAACATTTTCGGGCTTATTGAGAGCCAATAAGCTCGAAACACGTGTCAACGTCTACTACCAATTACGGGATATACCGACAATGTTCACTTTTGTTTTAAATATATTTATATATATATATATATATATATATATATATATATATATATATATATATATATATATATATATATATATATATATATATATATATATATATATATATTTTTTTTATTGCACAAATTGGGAACTTTCATTACGTAAACAATCAGTCTTTATTTTATTAATTATAATCAGTCAAAACAAAAATATAAAACTCTTCTCATAGAAATATCAACTTAAAAAAATACTTGCTCCACCTTGCTCCACTGGTAAGATGGGGTATGACATATTTAATCGTTTTCATCTTCACACACAGGGCAGATATGGACGGCTTCATCGTCGTTATCTTCCACTCCTACACAGCGACAATGCGCCGCAAGTCTGGCATGTAATCTAACCTTCAATAGACTCGGAATAAAGGCCGTGACAATACAGACATTCTGTAGTATCTTGTTTGGTTTCTGTTTTTTATTGTTTTGTCTTTCTTCTTACTCGACTTTATAAGGCGAAGCAGTGATAATGGCCGCTTTTCCTCTTCTTCTAACTTGTCTTGTCCTTTTTTCTATTCGTGGATAAGGCATCAACTGTTTTGGGCTAACCAAATTAAATGCTACATTATCCAGAGCATCATTTACTCTTGTTTGCAGTACTAAAGATGAGGTTTGAGGAGTTGGTTGAGGTACTGCTGTGTTCGTTGTAGAATTTGAGGCGGTGGGTGGCAATTTGGTTATCATGAGCTGACGATATTAGTGATGGTGTGATTGTCAATGTTGGTTGTGATGTTGCTGCTATTTCGAATCAATAAAAAATTCAAATTAACCTGACTAGTGACCATCATATTTAATTATATCGAAATAAAAGAAGTGACTCATGAGCGGGTAAGATGGAGTACCCCATCTCTCCCAAAGTAGTCTCGCAAGATGCTTAAAATATTTTGAGGTTATGAAAACAACAAAGCCGGAACGATTTCATGAGTTAAGGGTAGTAAAATAGGCAACTAACAATAAAAAAAATATAACACACATCTTGTATATCATACATTATGAACAGTCACGCACTTAGTAAACATCAAAAATTAGATAAAACCACTCGAAATTTAAAAAAATACTTAGGAAATTATATCGTGCACATTATCGACCAAACTGTTTGTGACAATAAAAACTCTTGCTAAATGCCGTTAGGTGGCGTTGAAACAAATTAAACAAATCTGGCGACATTGTATAATGTATTTTTGTGTGGTCCCCAACTTATCTCGCTTCTCCGTCATACCCCACCTGCCCCTACTATAACTTTCTTGCAATAATTTTTTAGGAATTAATCAAAAGAATATTATAGCAGAGCTGGCTAATATTTACAATGTGGTGGCACCATTATCCTTGAAGGGATAATTGTTAGGGAATATTGAAACCGGTGCCAACATTTCTTGGAAACTGAAAATACTCACATTCATTATGGGTAAGGTATTCGAATTACCTATCCAAAATGAATATTTTCTGGTTTATCAATTCTATTTGGCTCTTAGAACATATCAATTTATAGAATATATCAATATTCACTGGAATTTCTAAATACATAAATCTGATGAATCAAACACCTTTCAAAATATTACTATGTCCCTCCTATGATCAATGTGGATTATGCTCATGTCGAGCGCACTCTGATGGCGACATGTAGCGTTCGAGGACAGCCAACTAATATTTCCTTTAAACGTTTATTCGAAATTCAATGGCCACCTGGTGGCGAATGAAAGATATTCACATACATTTCATTTTGAGGGTCAGTAGATTTTTTAAAGTACTGGCAGATGGCAGTGACTGCGTTTACCATTCGATTATTCAGTTACCAACCAACAATTTAGTTTCTATTAGATGGGATTTTCGATTACATATAATGCGATTATGCAGTGTAATTTTGTGTATAATGATGTTTGGATTAACATTGAGTCTTTTAAATTACCCGAAATATCGTCAGAAAGGAAAATGAAGAACAAAAATCATTTAAGTTGTAAAATATTAAATTAATTTTAAGTCACATTAATCCATTCAATACAGTATTGTATGGATTAATGCCATTTAAGATTAATTTAAGTACATATTAGCAATAGTTCAACCTAAGTGTAAAACGCATAGAGAAAATGTAAATACACATGTATCAAAATGTAAATTACTCTAATACGTATTTAAAACGTTATTAAAGAATGCCTTGAACTTTCCCGCAAGTGTAATACCCGATACCCGCAATTAATTAATATTGTAATTACTAATGCGGGCCATTTGGTGAATTAAAATCGCTTGATCCTACATACTGATAATATATGGTGCCATTTAAACTACAATTTTAAAACGTTCGTTTTTGGATTATGATTCAACTAAGAATATTGAATGTACCTGATGTTAAATAGATATTTATGATTGTTTGTTTTTATTAAATTTTATTGAATATGGTTTATATAAATATGACACTAATTATAAACCAGATACACGTTAGTGAGTAATATCTATTTTGATATTTTAAAACGGGTTTTTACAATCTGAGAATGATAAAAAAATATTGTACCTTTAAAAAATACTAGTACTGCAATTGTAATATACCTATATACCACATATCAATGAACCATGTTCAAGTCTTGTATCTTTTCGCTAATTTCATTAAGAGTTATTAACTTTAGTTAAATTTTAGTTTGCACTATTAATTAATAATTAAGAGTGCAAACGTTTTTCGTTGATAGGGAAAACGTTATTTTTAATTAACATTTTATGTGGCCTATTACAAATCATATTCTGTAATTAGATATGGTAAAATATCATTCGTGTTACCAATAAAATATCGAAACTGTATGTAATAATATTGTCGCCCTGTAAATTCAAGCAACTAGAGCCTTTGTCAATATTTTAATAGGTAATGTATTAGAATTTATTTTAAAAACCAAACATATCGTGATGTCGAATGAATTAATATAATCTTTGGTTTCTTTTCTATGAGTTTTATTCACTGAATTTCGTATATTCCTACTAAATTCTATGCTTGCAATGCATAGATTAGTTGACAGTTTTGTCAGTTTTTGATTGGTTTGTTTGAAATATGTTATATTTTTGTGTAAAATAAATCATATTGAGTGAGGTGCGAATCATGAAACAAATCCACACGAAGGAGCAATTTCTTGCTTTTTACGAACAGGAAATTCAGAGAGACTATGTAGTGAACCAATAACGGATCGTCGTTCAGGTTGATTCGATGCAACCACTGAACTAACTCAACTAACCTACGTCTCTCGACTCGCCGTAAAGTTCAACGTCCGCCTGTACGTCGAAAGCAACTTTCTAATGACTCGATAATTTGTCGCCTACTTGATAGTCGGTTATTTTTCATCTTATGTGACATTTAAAATGCAAATCTACGTTTTTATGGTGCTGACCTTTCGAACACAGCGTCAGAAAGAGAGGGGGTAATGCCTTCTTCGTTCTTGGCGTCTACGAAGCGAACTTCCTGTTTTGAATTCTCTAATATGAAATCGTTTACGTTCATTATGCAGGTGTCGCATATAGAAATGTAATCGACTGAAGATGTTTCCGTTATTTTTTGATTTGTTGCGGCGATTTATAAATTAATTTAATTAAGTTCCAGATTTGGTATTACCAATTAAGTTCAAGATTTGTTATTTTAAAAATGTAAAAAGTATATGATATTACATATTCCATAGAATTTTTTGATAAAACGATTTGAAATGGTACCCATGTATTTGTTTTAAGTAGGGGGACTAACCAATTCGAAAAATAAAGGTAAAATTTGAAAAAAATATCAATGTTATGTTCGCAATGGAAAGAAGTACGACGTAAAGACAGGAATCAGTGAACTTGAACAAATTATAACAAAGTGAAGATGAAATTGAAAATTTGGAATATAACAGTGTTTCTGCATTATAGGTACTTGTTACAAATTTATTCAAGACCTAGCGTATGGTTTCAACTTTTTCTTTTCAACTTAAATGCAATTAAAAACATCTCAGCATCTAAATATATAAATATGGTACACGAGTATTCTAATACGTTCTATTCGGTTTTTTCGACTTCAGTGAAACAGAGTTGGTTGGATTAGAAGCATGTTATTGCTAGATTATTGGTAGTCGATTGAGTTGAACATTCAAAATCGTAGCACCAGCTTCGATTTACTATTTTCTGTAATATTTTACAGAATTACTAAATTATCTGTATATGGAAATGTAGAGCAGTTTCCTCAAAATCGATAATTTAACACTTACTTCAAATTTCATTGAGTTCATAGAACTGTGCTCAATCAGCAGCTACACCCCCTCACAATAATTTGAGAAAATTATATAATGATATAATTTTATATATATATATATATATATATATATATATATATATATATATATATATATATATATATATTTTGAAAGTTTTTAGCAATAACAGGCTTTTTTTGTTATGAAAAAGTTTATTTTTGTTGACGTTTCGTTGTTATATTACAACTTTGTCATAATAATTCATTAACATTATGTCTGGAATTTTCAATTTCTTCAAGAATATAGAAGAACAATATGGATATCAAGCCAAAATCAAACTTAAAGACAAAGTTGTAATATAACAACGAAATGTCAACAAAAATAAACTTTTTCATAACAAAAAAAGCCTGTTATTGCTAAAAACTTTCAAAATGAAATATCTTAAACAGGCAATAAATCAATTTCAAGAAATATATATATATATATATATATATATATATATATATATATATATATATATATATATATATATAAGGTGAATCTCATCGAAACGTACGTCATGCAGTATTATTTTTAATATATGTGTAAATCAGTTTAACAATTGTTTTATTATGTTTATCGATTTACATCAAGTATCGGCCTCATCAATTATTAAAATATTATATATTTATTACTTAATTTATTGGTCTCAGTCTTTGTACGTATAAACATTCCAGCACTCTGTATCTGATTTCATTAGTCCTCATGTCGCAATATTCACCTACATAGCTGAAACTGTCGTATAAAATGTGAAGACGCCTCGAATTCTTGTTTTTCACAAGGTGTATAAAAGAAATCGATATAACCCCACTTTATAGTAAATTCAGCCGAGTGGTTGGTTCCGCTCATTCCGTACAGTAATAAATCGATTTGTGATGATGATAAAGCGTTTCCGCAGAAACGTAAACAAAGCCGAGCTTTCGATCAGCGTATCTACTATACCGGTTTTAGAACCGCAATTCCTTTATTTGTGGGGGTGGCAGGTGGAGTCAGTTAAATTTTATTGCGTGTGCAAACGTTTATTCATAGAATTAACATAAAGGACGCAGAAGTCATCAACTGATATGAGGGTCAGTTGCTTTTTTCTATCTATTATTCACGATATCTTAATCGGTTATCTCAATACAAGTACTTAGTCTATTATCTAATAGTATGACGAGTAGTTACTGCTATTTTAATGAGCGAATGGCTATTTTTATTCTCCTTTCTCTTACTTTCAGCTTTCTACATAAGTGCTCAGGCTTGTGTTTTTATCTCTCACTGTAACTCAGGGTTTTGGTTCTGAAATTCAAGCCATACGACTTTCCAACTTTCTTATCCCAGATATAGAATATCAAAAGGATTGAACCTAACGGAGACCTTTTCTGAGTCAACCGCCTCGTGGTGTTGTTCTCCATGACGGCGGTTTTCTTCACTATGAAGCTTTATATGTTCTAGAAATTTTTTGCAGAATATAGTTTTTTTTAAATTCAGTGGACCTACAGTTTAACGCCGGTTCCGAACGGCCATTGGGCTTGTAATCAATGCACATTACCCAGCATATATCATTCATTAAACTACTTAAATCATAAATAAATGCAAAGACCCATGCCTTCAGCGGCGCTCGAACCCGAGTTCTACCGCACCATAGTTTTGTCAAGTCAAGTCAACAATCTTTATTTACAAAGGCAATACAAACACATATAAAAATATATAAAGGATAATTATACTATTACACATGTTTTTATACGTTAGTCATTATATTTACAATTCCTGCTTCAAACAAAAGCTTATAATGTAACTTATCTTATGGTGTAGCTTATTAGAGCCTTGCACAAATTGGTCTATTTTCGATTAATGGTTTTGTAAGAAATTTACATAGTGTATTTACAGGAAATAATCTTTAAAAACCTGCTTGAGAGAATATCATATAGAGAAAACCATAGTCGGGTGTTCTACCGACTCAGCAACGGAGACCTGCAAAATATAGATACTAGTACTGACTTCTGTAACTCTTAACGTTGTTGAGATTGTAGATCTAATAAAATGAATGATAGCACTTTTATCATTCAGTAAGTAGATCTAACTACATTTGTATGTGAATTTTGTTGTGAATCTTGAAACTAGCTAGACTTTTGCCCGCTAGGGCGTGATCTGGAGCGTTTAGGCGTGGGATCATTCGTACTCATTGCGGACAATTTTCTGTAGTGCTCGAATGAAATATCTACAAAGCCTCCTACTCTCACTCTTGTTGTCATGAGTAGAAATCTTGAACGACAGGCAGAGTTTATAAGTCCTTTCTCCGATAGAGGGAGCCTAAGTGAATATTTCATTCGGTAAAATTGTCCTCAATTTGGTATAGGACCTATGTTCGTTTTGAAAGTCATCGATTGTTGATTGATTAAATATGGACTGATGATTCATAATAATGATGAAACTATTGTATCCTATTATCATTCAACAAGATCGATAAACTTTTCGAAACGCTCTTGATATTTACTCTTAAAAGTGTAAACTTTTAAGTGAACAATTGTGTAGACAGCTCCCTGAGAATTTTATTTGAAATATTTCGATATTTCGATTAAGAGTCTCAGTATTTACCAGTATTGAATGACTTGTGAATCTTGAAACTATATATGACTATATAACTATACGACTGTATATATATATATATATATATATATATATATATATATATATATATATATATATATATATATATATATATATATATATATATATATATATATATATATATATATATATATATATATATATATATATATATATATATATATATATATATATATATAGTCGACTCTCGTTAATTCGAAACTCGAGGGACTCTTAAAATATTACGAATTATCGAGTGTTTGAAATATCAAATGGTTCGAAATGTGCGAGAGAAAATAAGTAAAACTTCGAATTATTAAGTGTTGGTCAATTATTATTTATTAACTGCTCGTTTTGTAGACAGGAACTTTGTAAGTTATCAAATGATGATCTTGCTTCCTGAACTGACACCTCTGCGAAAGGTTCTGATGTATCGTTCTCATCTTCATCGTTGCTTTTTTTATTCGTATCTGTCGAAGATGAAATTACGCCATCGGTTAGTGAACCTGAGACAGCAACATCTTCATCCACTTGGACAAAGTCAGAAAAATTCACATCGCTGATGTCAGCTGGTTATTCATAATCAATAAGTATTGGGAGAATTTCCTGATCTTTTTTTAAGAAACCGGATTTTTGAAGAAATTGAGAATCATTAGTGGTGTTACAGTTCTCCTTGCCTTGTCTATCAGTAAAATTGGTGTCAGAACCGTGATATTCGCATTTAGATGTTTGAGAGATTCTAAAACGTGCTTAACAATTTCTTTGCGATAGATCGTCTTAAAATTATGGATGATCCCTTGATCCAATGGTTGCAATTTGGAAGTTGTATTCGGCGGAAACAAGTAGAGTTCCACGTTGGACAATGTATGAAGACAGTTGTGGATAGTACAATTGTCTAAAAATAATAAAATTATCCGCTTTTGTCGTTTCATGTCCCCATTAACTTTGAATTGTCGAGTGTTGGACGCCGATGAGTTCGAATTGACGCGTCGTTTTGTTATACAGCAATAATTTTTTCGTTCGAATTATCAAGTGCATAAAGATGTATTGATTTATTTCCGAATTAAAGAGATTTTCTAGGGAACTGGTGATAACTTCGAATTATAGAGAGGTCCGAATTATCGCAGGATGGAATTAATGAGAGTCGATGTATACCAGCGTTGCCAGACGTCCCGATTTTTCAATTAAAATTAAATGTCTCGCGCGGGACAGGCTCAGTCCCGCTTTTCGGGGATAACTCGACCGTGCGTGCAGCGTGCTGAGGAAGCGCGCACCTTTTTACACAAATTGACAACAATATATAGACAAGCGTTATAAGTTTTCTAACGAAAATATTTCTTCTAGGCTTAAATTCATAAACTAGGAAAGTGAAATTAGTTTTGACATGATTGAAAATGCTGCATCTTTGATAAAATTGACAGACGATATTTCGGTAGATAACTTATATGAAGAATGTAACATATTGAAATCATTCTTGGACGTATTAGTGGGAAATTCCAAAGACACCACTGCCACTACCGTACAGAAATGGCACCTCCTCTTTCAACAAGTTCCAAAAAAAGATACCAGGAACATTTAAGTATCCCAACCTGAAACTGCTTTCCTGAACGCGTTTTTTCCCAGATGAATTTAAAATGGTTGGATACCAGAAATAAATGCTCCGTAAATTTAATGAAAGCAGAATTACTCGTACAGTTTAATCTACAGCTATCCTGTGAATAGTTCTTCATTTTTATTAAAGAGAAAAAGGAAGCTTTAAAAGAAGTTAAATCTTAACAGAATCATTATATTTAATAGTGTTGGCGTTTACTTGATGTAAATCCATTATAATTGAATATAAACTTAAATTCAAACACTTGAACTTATGATTTACACTTTATTGACTACATATCATGACGCGTTTCGTCGTTACAAACGACTTCTTCAGATGCTTACAGAATAATCATTATTCTTGTTAGTCTATGTGATGTTATGTTATGTTAGGTTTTGTTTTGTTATGTTATGTTTGTTATGTTATCTTATTTTATATTATGTTATGTTATGTTATGTTTTGTTATGTTATAATATGTTATGTTATGTTATGTTATATATTGACTACATAGCATGACGCGTTTCGTCGTTGATGATTATTCTGTAAGCATCTGAAGAAGTCGTTTGTAACGACGAAACGCGTCATGCTATGTAGCCAATATAGTGTAAATCATAAGTTCAAGTGTTTGAATTTAAGTTTATATTCAAGAAATATTATAATTAAATAAATAATTCTTGTGAATAATAATTATTTATAAGATTTACTTATTTAATTATAATTATTATTCTCTTATTGTAAGTTGCAATTTGTAACACTCACTCCTCAGTCTATTGTTTGAAACGCCATATTTTTCTAATGAAAGTAAATGAATCGAACCCGGGGACCCTTGCGTGGTAGTCGGGCATGATAACCGTACGACCATGGAGGCAGTTATTTATAAGATTCAACTATTTAACGCTAAGGTAAATTTGATTGAAAATATCATATTTTTATTCAAATACATTTTCTATGGCTTTTCTTGCTATCTATTGTCATGTAAACGTAATTTCAACTAAAATAAAAAGATAAATATTTGAAAGCTTCTGATTATATACGTTTTTTTACTATGTCCCGCTATCAACGAAAGAATCCCGCTTTATTCACTCAAATAGTTCAAAAATCCCGACTTGGCAAAAAAAATTTGGCAACGCTGATGTATACATACACTTATATGTATATATCAGGCAAATAATATTATTTCCTTAACAGACATTAGTTCAAGTGAGCCTATATAACCTTTTTAACAAACAGGGCTGAATCGATTGCAATCTAAAATTGCTTCCATAGCCCTATTCTATATTTGTTGAGATTTTTTCCTTAGCCAGTGAAATAGCTCAAAAATCCCGACTTGGCGAAAAAAAACTGGCAACTCTGATGTATACATACACTTATATGTATATATATTAGGCAAATAGTATTATTTTCTTAACAGACATTAGTTCAAGTGAGCCTATATAATCTTTTTAACAAACAGGGCTGAATCGATTGCAATCTAAAATTGCATCCATAGCCCTATTCTGTATTTGCGGAGATTTTTTCCTTAGCCACTCAAATAGTTCAAAAATCCCGACTTGGCAAAAAAAAATCTGGCAACGCTGATGTATACATACACTTATATGTATATATATTAGGCAAATAATATTATTTCCTTAACAGACATTAGTTCAAGTGAGCCTATATAACCTTTTTAACAAACAGGGCTGAATCGATTGCAATCTTAAATTGCTTGCATAGCCCTATTCTATATTTGTTGAGATTTTTTCCTTAGCCACTCAAATAGCTCAAAAATCCCGACTTGGCGAAAAAAAATCTGGCAATGCTGATGTATACATACACTTATATGTATATATATTAGGCAAATAATATTATTTCCTTAACAGACATTAGTTCAAGTGAGCCTATATAACCTTTTTAACAAACAGGGCTGAATCGATTGCAATCTAAAATTGCTTGCATAGCCCTATTCTATATTTGTTGAGATTTTTTCCTTAGCCAGTGAAATAGCTCAAAAATCCCGACTTGGCGAAAAAAAATCTGGCAACTCTGATGTATACATACACTTATATGTATATATATTAGGCAAATAGTATTATTTTCTTAACAGATATTAGTTCAAGTGAGCCTATATAACCTTTTTAACAAACAGGGCTGAATCGATTGCAATCTAAAATTGCTTCCATAGCCCTATTCTGTATTTGCTGAGATTTTTTCCTTAGCCACTCAAATAGTTCAAAAATCCCGACTTGGCAAAAAAAAATCTGGCAACGCTGATGTATACATACACTTATATGTATAATATATTAGGCAAATAATATTATTTCCTTAACAGACATTAGTTCAAGTGAGCCTATATAACCTTTTTAACAAACAGGGCTGAATCGATTGCAATCTAAAATTGCTTGCATAGCCCTATTCTATATTTGTTGAGATTTTTTCCTTAGCCAGTGAAATAGCTCAAAAATCCCGACTTGGCGAAAAAAAACTGGCAACTCTGATGTATACATACACTTATATGTATATATATTAGGCAAATAGTATTATTTTCTTAACAGACATTAGTTCAAGTGAGCCTATATAACCTTTTTAACAAACAGGGCTGAATCGATTGCAATCTAAAATTGCTTCCATAGCCCTATTCTGTATTTGCGGAGATTTTTTCCTTAGCCACTCAAATAGTTCAAAAATCCCGACTTGACAAAAAAAAATCTGGCAACGCTGATGTATACATACACTTATATGTATATATATTAGGCAAATAATATTATTTCCTTAACAGACATTAGATCAAGTGAGCCTATATAACCTTTTTAACAAACAGGGCTGAATCGATTGCAATCTAAAATTGCTTGCATAGCCCTATTCTATATTTGTTGAGATTTTTTCCTTAGCCACTCAAATAGCTCAAAAATCCCGACTTGGCGAAAAAAAATCTGGCAATGCTGATGTATACATACACTTATATGTATATATATTAGGCAAATAATATTATTTCCTTAACAGACATTAGTTCAAGTGAGCCTATATAACCTTTTTAACAAACAGGGCTGAATCGATTGCAATCTAAAATTGCTTGCATAGCCCTATTCTATATTTGTTGAGATTTTTTCCTTAGCCACTCAAATAGCTCAAAAATCCCGACTTGGCGAAAAAAAATCTGGCAATGCTGATGTATACATACACTTATATGTATATATATTAGGCAAATAATATTATTTCCTTAACAGACATTAGTTCAAGTGAGCCTATATAACCTTTTTAACAAACAGGGCTGAATCGATTGCAATCTAAAATTGCTTGCATAGCCCTATTCTATATTTGTTGAGATTTTTTCCTTAGCCACTCAAATAGCTCAAAAATCCCGACTTGGCGAAAAAAAATCTGGCAATGCTGATGTATACATACACTTATATGTATATATATATTAGGCAAATAATATTATTTCCTTAACAGACATTAGTTCAAGTGAGCCTATATAACCTTTTTAACAAACAGGGCTGAATCGATTGCAATCTAAAATTGCTTGCATAGCCCTATTCTATATTTGTTGAGATTTTTTCCTTAGCCACTCAAATAGCTCAAAAATCCCGACTAGGCGAAAAAAAAATCTGGCAATGCTGATATATACATACACTTATATGTATATATATTAGGCAAATAATATTATTTCCTTAACAGACATTAGTACAAGTGAGCCTATATAACCTTTTTAACAAACAGGGCTGAATCGATTGCAATCTAAAATTGCTTGCATAGCCCTATTCTATATTTGTTGAGATTTTTTCCTCAGCCACTCAAATAGCTCAAAAATCCCGACTTGGCGAAAAAAAATCTGGCAATGCTGATGTATACATACACTTATATGTATATATATTAGGCAAATAATATTATTTCCTTAACAGACATTAGTTCAAGTGAGCCTATATAACCTTTTTAACAAACAGGGCTGAATCGATTGCAATCTAAAATTGCTTGCATAGCCCTATTCTATATTTGTTGAGATTTTTTCCTTAGCCACTCAAATAGCTCAAAAATCCCGACTTGGCGAAAAAAAATCTGGCAATGCTGATATATACATACACTTATATGTATATATATTAGGCAAATAATATTATTTCCTTAACAGACATTAGTTCAAGTGAGCCTATATAACCTTTTTAACAAACAGGGCTGAATCGATTGCAATCTAAAATTGCTTGCATAGCCCTATTCTATATTTGTTGAGATTTTTTCCTTAGCCACTCAAATAGCTCAAAAATCCCGACTTGGCGAAAAAAAAATCTGGCAATGCTGATATATACATACACTTATATGTATATATATTAGGCAAATAATATTATTTCCTTAACAGACATTAGTTCAAGTGAGCCTATATAACCTTTTTAACAAACAGGGCTGAATCGATTGCAATCTAAAATTGCTTGCATAGCCCTATTCTGTATTTGTTGAGTTTTTTTTCCTTAGTCAGGTCGAATAACAGAGTGTAAAATTATTATTGCCTTAAACAACAACATCTTCACATATGTTGTCAGTTTTTTTCCAATTCTTTTCAATAAATTGTTTTTTCTTTAATGATTTTAGGTAAAATCATTAGGTAAATGATCATTAAAACTCAATTTTCCATTTTACGCAATGCCTTGATGACGCAATGACTTTACGAAAAGATCGATAATTGTATTTGTGTTCAAATGAACTCTATTTCAATTACCAAATGCAAAAACCTCAACTGAAGGAATTCGAAGCACAATTTTTGAGAAGTATAATTGAACTACAAATGCCAAATACGTTATCCTATTTGAATTAGTATTTCAATTACTAGTTATAAAATTACTGCCTAACGATGCAGATAATAAAATAATTAGAGGTTTGAAACTATTCAGAATGTGAACGAACGTGTGTAGTATTATGAGTGAGTGTAGGCGATATGGTTTGAACCATACAATCAATCCTTCGCTTTACTAGATCACGAAAGACCTAAACTGGTTTATCTCATTTCTCAATACCAAAATAGTACAATCAACATAGTAAGTTTCAATATTTGAATAATGCACTTAGATTACAAGCACAATGACCGTTAAAACTCCATGCATGTCCGTTATCGGTTTATAAAAAAAATGTGGTTTAATGTGTCATACTGGATACTGGATACAGACCTGCATTTTGTTTGTTGGACATTTCTGCGTAGGAGCGGCAGCCAACTTTCATCATAGCGGTTGGATACGGGACAGAGATAGCAGAGTAAGGGAGAAAATGAGACCGGGATAGCAAGAGAAGGGGATAGAGAGTAAGGATTGTATTGCAACGCGGTGGCAGTCGCTTATTTATAGAAGGGTTACGTGTATGTCTACGAAAGCGGAATTTATGAGCCTCAACCCGCAACAATAAACGTCGACCTGGCTGTCGGTTTTTGTCACATTCTTGTTTATCCAGCAAAAATGTCACTTGAAGGTCAGAGGACTTTGTTATATTCAATCGGCATTGAATGTGATGAGGTATTTAGATGTAGGTAAACACACATAAAATTATAAGACTACGAATAATATTCATTGTTTTGTTTCCCAGTAACTACTGTAAGTAGCTGTGATTTACTTTGATCTATTTATATGATCAGTGAATCCTTTTACTTATTTCATTACTTGTAGAAGTACCAGCTATTTGTCGCATCTCATTTATTCATTTGTTGCATGCCTGAAAAAGAAAAAATTCAACCGCTCCAAAAGTTGAAAATAGAGCTATGCGACCAATTTTAAAATGTAATAGATATACTAAAATCCAAAGAATGTTGCATTGCTTAGAACTTATGCCAATTTATCAGGGAATACTTTATGATACAGTTATATCCACTTTAAAATTGAAAATAATTGTTTACACTAATAACCCTAAAAATGTTGACTGGCTTTACATGAAAGTTTGTAGGCTTTCTAAATCTCGACAATAATTTAAGATCTATAAAACCTGTACTTAACATCTTAAACGTAAATTAGCTTAGCCCATTTTAGACAATAATTGATCAATAATTAATAATTGTTAAACGAGAACTTATATAATAATAATAGTTATGTATATTTGTCCTGAACATTTTGTAAAATCTGGTTCTAAATAAACATTATTATTATTATCATTTATTCAAAATTAAATATTTCTTTGTACTTAATACTACTAAATGGCGAGATTGTAGATCTATTAATAATATAAAACACAGAGTGGAAAGCAGACAACGTATATTTAGAAATCAAACACTACGATACTTTTTCACATATTTCTCCGTTGTTTATGATTCGCTCATTTCTTGGTGAAATATGATTTAGTGAATACTTCCATGATAAACACTGAAGTTCAGAAGTTAAACTGAATTCTGAACTAACTATTCCCAAGGCTTACATTTATGTAAAGGGTATTTTTTTTAGAGGTATAGAAATTTAAATTGCAATAAAACTTGAAAAAAACAAGAATTTTTTTTATTCGAAAGATAATCTTATGGCATTGCATTTTAAGTATGATTTCTGGCATATGACCGTCACGGCTGGCTCGGATGTAGTCCAATCTGGACGTCCACTTTTTGATGACTTTTTCCAACATTTGTGGACGTATATCGGCAATAACACGGCGAATATTGTTTTCCAAATGGTCAAGCGTTTGTGGCTTATCCGCATAGACCAATGACTTCACATAGCCCCACATAAAGTAGTCTAGCGGTGTTAAATCACAAGGTCTTGGAGGCCAATTCACAGGTCTAAAACGTGAAATTAGGCGGTCAGCAAGCGTGTCTTTCAATAAATCGATTGTGGCACGAGCTGTGTGACATGTTGCGCCGTCTTGTTGAAACCACTGCTCCTTGACATCCTGGTTGGTCAATTCAGGAATGAGAAAGTTAGTAATCATGGCTCTATATCGATCACCATTGACTGTAACGTTCTGGCCATCATAGTTTTTGAAGAAGTACGGACCAATGATTACGTGCGCGATACGTATTCCGCATAAAACCATTATTTTCGAAATAAAATTGCACTATTTGCAAGCGTTGTTCAGGCGTGAGTCTATTCGTGATGAATTGCCAAACCAAACTGAGAATAAATCACTGCTCAGCTGTTAAATCGGTAGCCATCTTTAACAGTAATGCCAACTTAAAGTTCTGTACCTCTAAAAAAACACCCGTTATTTTATATATTTGCCTGTGATGAAAACGTAGTAGAGGAGAGATAGGGTTAGTTAAGATTTTGAACAATTTCGAAATGTAATACATATTCTCCAATCGAAAGCATGTTAAATTGTTTAAAAATCATCTCAGTTAAACTGATTGAATTAAACAAATTGAAAACAAATTGTTCCCATGTAGAATAATAAAAAATGAAACATGTGTCAGTGATGTGAACACTTACAATACTCGTATTAGAAATGCCCACAGTTTCTACATGCAAGTTTGTAAACTTTCCAAATACAGAAGTTTTATATTTTACGAAGGATTCAATGGATTTGATACATTGAATAGCTTCATAAAAGCAATTAGTGACCTTGAGGTATTTAAGCTTAAATTAGCTAAGTTCGTTTTAAACAAATAATTGTTGATGATTAATTGTTAATTTTGAACGTCAATATATATTGAATTTTGTAATAGCTATTGCTTAATCAATGTTATTGTTTTTTTATTATTATTAAATAAATGAGGGGTACGATTTGGATTTGAAAAAGAATATAGAGGTAGACTTCAGGAAAAGAATTTCTTTTAGTTCTTTCAAAGAAGACATCAATTTCTGAAGTCGAAGGTTCCAGAACAAAATGAATTTTAGTTGACAAATTGAAGACGAAGAAATTCATAATGGCAACAAACAAATTATTGGCTGATCATTTATCAATATTTAGATGCAATGTGTTGGAAGGCCAATATAATTTCTACTGTGTAGTATGGAGAACCTATATTTTTCATTGGAGTTTCGATGCTATAACCACTAGTATGCCTCACTATCAGCACAATTCATTTGATATACTCCACTTTTTCTGTTATCTGCTGTTCCTTCTTATTATTGACTGAAATTTTCCACATGTTATAAAATTAATTCATGGCACGAGTTTCGGTGTACTGCTTCGTCTTCGGATGTTATCTAAACATTGGTACAATTTACATTCTACAAATACATTTATTGAAATACTTTTATTAATAATACGAGGTGACATAATAACAAGGCCATTCAATGAACTAAAAAATACAGGTTCAGAAACACAAAGAAAAGAAATGAAAGGATCACAGAATAATACAAATTATTTAATAAAACAACAAATTATTTCGACACGGTTTATGGATTTTACGGAAATCACTGTTATCGGGAATTGGATGTATTCAAAACATTTAATAAAAAATTTTTACTTTGATTTGACATCTCAAAAAGATCAACCTACGTGGCTAATAATATAATACTTAATGTTACTAAAAACTTTTTAGAATGGTTGATGTTAAATATAACATTGTAGGTATATACGTTTACCAAAGATTGGCTGTACTCAATTCATCTTTTGTTGGCAGTATTTAATTATTGTTGGACAATTGTTTCGGGGTATTAGCATATTTCAAACGCTAGACTCAACACCCCGAAATGATTGCCAAGCAAAAATTTAATAAAATTTTTGTGAAACCAAGCCAAGTGTTATTTATTCAATATATTAAAAATGTTTCACCAATTGGTCGATGGACAATCAATCAACTTAATTAATCATTATAGTAATTATATTTATAATATTGGTTATAACAATCTTAAGATTACTGACAGTCTCAAATTTTGTTGTTATTTCTTCTTCATGACCTTGATTTGGTAGCAGGTTCTTGAAAAGATGAGATCACAGAAAATGTTTCTGTGGTCTCTTCAAAGAATGAATCATGAAATGAAAAAGTCACTGTGAACATTTTTAAAATGAAAAACTAACAGTTATGAAATTGGACTTCAAAAGTATTATAAACACGGATATTTTTATATGTTTTTTAACAATACCTATTATAGGTTTTATCAATTTCTGAAGACTTTTTCCATCTGTAACAAGTGACAGCACATATATACAGTTAATTTTTTGTTAAGTTATTATAGGGTAAAATAACAAAATTGTGTTGGGTACTGAACTCGTGAAAGGTATGCGTTTTTAGTAGGTAAAAGTTACTAGTGAAAGGCCAGATCTCCATAAATGACCGATTTTCGAAAGGGCCTGTTCTACCGAATGAACATACCTTTGAAAGTGTATATCTACTTTGAGGAACGATATTCCCTTTATTTCGATGTATTCAATTTATCACCCTTGTTTTAAGTTTTATTTTTGTGGTATTTCAAAACTGGAAAATCAGACTCTGTGATTACTCCAGGTGTCAAATAATATTAACTCAAGACGCTGAGATGAAGTTGCATTGAAAGAGATTTAATATTTCAAGTGTCCAATCGAGGATCAATGTGAAAAAAGTTATTTATATTATTAAATGGTAAACGCGTTGAAACCAATTTCACATCTAGTGAAATATCGTCAATGGCATTTGGACAGAAGTAAAACAAAATTGATTTTAAAATTTATGATATACAATATGCAGTGGTTCCCAATCAGTGGTTCGCGCACAAGCGGTGGTCTTCAGGTGTGAAAATACGATCCTAGAACGATTTGAAACCATATGTCGCTGAACACCGTGAGAAGTGACAGCGTGGGTGGCGTAGTATGACGAAAAGTATGTCGTCAATGGTACAAAACATTAAGAGTTATTAACAATTGTTAATTGGTGATTTCAGCAGTTACTTCCTGTAAATCCCGAAACAAATCTAATATTGACCAAATACTCAATCTTCAATTTTTTAGTATCTATAGGTACCAGTGAAGTTACAGAAGAAATTCAAAAACACGTTGAACTTGTGAAAATTGCAAACTGTTTTACATGAGAAGTTTTAGTGTAAGAAGTAAGAGTAATTCTTTATGGGAAAATTCAAGAAATTTCTTTACTGATTTTCTCAACTACTTATTTATGAGAACAAATGTTTTCTGCTTTATTGATAATAATCAAAACAAGATAAAAAGGAATATCTTAAATTGAATATTCTTTCATATATATGATGTCCCATTCTACAGTCTAGCTTTTTGACAGATTGCACCGTTATGTGTAGCGACAATTTTTATCGACATTTATAGTATCACGTCAAATTTCATCGATATTCGTAGCGGTACGTCAAATTTCATGGATATTTGTAGCGAGACGTGAAAAATTGATGACATTTGTAGCAACCCGTGAAATTTCATCGCTAATTGTAGCCACACGTCAAATTTAATTGACATTTGTAGTGATACGTCAAATTTCATCGATATTTGTAGCGACACGTCAAAATTAACGACATTTGTAGCAACCCGTGGAATTTTATCGATAATTGTAGCCACACGTCAAATTTGATCCATATTTGTAGCGATACGTCGAATTTAATCGATATTTGTAGCGATACGTTAAAATTAACGACATTCGTAGCAACTTGTCAAATTTCATCGATTATTGTAGCCACACGTCAAATTTAATCGACATTTGTAGCGATACGTCAAATTTCATCGATATTTGTAGCGACACGTTAAAATTAACGACATTCGTAGCAACTTGTCAAATTTCATCGATTATTGTAGCCACACGTCAAATTTAATCGACATTTGTAGCGATACGTCAAATTTCATCGATATTTGTAGCGACACGTTAAAATTAACGACATTCGTAGCAACCCGTCAAATTTCATCGATTATTGTAGCCACACGTCAAATTTGATCCATATTTGTAGCGATACGTCGAATTTAATCGATATTTGTAGCGATACGTCAAATTTCATGGATATTTGTAGCCACACGTCAATTTTCATCGGAATTTGAGCAATATGGGGCCTCAGATACCTAGAATTTTCTGAGTAAGTATTTAAATACCTAGAAAATTACCTAGCTAATTAATTTACGTTCTAGAATTACGTAAAAACTCATGGGGCGGTGAGTCTTTGCTGGGAACATTTTTTAGGACATGAGAGGAGAGGGGTTTATATGGTGATTAAGTAAGAACAGTGAATAATTAAGTCAGTATAATGAATAATTGTAATAAAATTGCTTAAGTAATACTTAAAAGTCAGGTACTTGGCTGTAATACTTGATGTTAAATAGACCTAGAAAAAAAATCGAATTAATAATGTCGACGCTATTTGATATGAAGAACAAAACAAATTATGTTTCCAAAGAAAATCGTAGTTTTTTCTAGATGAATCTATTTCAATCCCGAACTCTGAACTACCACTTAATGAAACTAATTGAAAAAGACAATGTTGATTTGTGGTCTCTGAAAAATAAAAACATGGAATGTTTCAATTGGAAACCTTGCATTTTTCCAGAATAAAAAGCAGCCCATGTGATATTTCAAGCTATAATCTATCTGTGTGACAAATTTTATTCATATTAGTTTGGCTTTTCTAGTGTGATTGAGTAACGAAAATCCATCCAAACATATGAATTTTCATATCTATATTGATTAATAGCAATGAGTAAGACGTATTATAAATTTACTATAAAGACTTGCATTTCAATATTCTGATCATATGTAGAGAAATTAGAAACTAGCAATAATTTTCAAGCTATAATTTTCGTTTTCATTTTACAATTCCTTCTCATTGAAAATTGTTTGAATATCAGAAAATTACAATTTATATTATTTTCAATATCAATTATAATTTATAAGTTTTCGAGAAATTACAATATTAATAGGTTGAAAATGTTTATTAAATTTACCACGAATGTTTTGTAAAATTACGTCGCAGAAAACATTCTTTTGTAACATAAGTAAATGTAACTTGAAATATGTTGAACCGTTTCGTCTTAAAACTTACAATAATACATAATTACAATAGAAACTCCCAACAGCATGTATAATTTATGGTTTTGTTGAAATTATATCCATACTATATAATTTAATCAATATAAAAAGTGAAATAATTTATTTGAGTCAAGAAATCTTTAACTGGGGTAAGATCTGATATGGAAAATAGTTTCTTCATGGAACTGGAAATAAAAGAAGTATTACAAAAACTTTTATGCATGTTTTTATTCCATTAATACCAAAATGTAAATTTATTGAAATATATAATTTCATATTCAATTAATTTCAGTAATGATTAATTTTATTATTTATTTGGACTATTTGCTTAATGTTTCCTTCTATAACTTGATCAAAGTATCACAAAGCACGAGAATTTAATTTATGGAGATCTGAAAACATTAAAATTCAAATATTTTGTTGAATGAACGGACTGAACTTGGAAATTTACGTTCGTTAAACTTGTTTTAAAATTTTTTATTACTCGAATAAATATTTAATAATTCACTTGGTTTTTGGTCTTACCTTATTGAAATACTCATTGGGTTTGACAGAAATGAACAGTCGACATGTCGACTTATTTGTCATTGTCACAGTATGACAATCAGTTCATAACTCGAAACACGTCGGGTGTTTATATATTCTGTTGAACACAGTATGATGGTAATTTTAACTTTGTTTGTACCCACTCGAACCACTGATCTCTTCCCAAATAGCGGTACTTAGTTTCCGCAACCATGAGGCTCATCTTTTCTACCCAGCATCTTTCCATTATTATGGTTTTGCAATAGTTGCAACAAACAGTATTTACATTGTTTTGATTTGAATATTTGTTCCCCATAACATGCCGAAGATACCTACTCTAGTTTTTTTTCGAAGGTGTACATGAATTAAGGACCTTTTTGCATTCTCCTTAGCACTCCTATGATTGTAACGTGTCCTAAAATTGTAAATTGTCCATGGTATTATTAGTGTTCTCCTATTCATCTACATTTCACAAGCTTCCACTTATTCAGTGCTTTCTGTGAATGCCCAATACTCCGATCCACAAAATAAAACAGAATAAACGTAACATCTCAACATCACTACAAATACCACTAGAAGTGGAGCCTTATAAAACTTCAATCAAGACCGTTCTCACATAGGGATCAGAAACGTGAACAGTTTCATTGCGGGATGCTAATTTCCTGCTCTCAATATAAAACAATATTAAGAACCATTTTCAATGAAGTACAAAAGAAAAGATAAATACATAAATACAAAATACAAAAAAGAACCAACTATGACCTATAAACAAGTATAAACCCTATAATTAACACAAGATATAATATAATATGTCCAATATTCGAAATGAATTTCAAAATTGGCCTAAATAGCTATTGGGGCTTTGTCACAAGTAGAAAACTCCTCCATAGTGTAGAATTTTCTCTCATGCAGAAGTGCTTAAAAACAAATGTTGATTTATTACTGGGTAAGTCCCTTAAATGTACTGGTTTGGAACTGTAGACCTTTTTAATTGAGCATTGACATTTTTCTGCAGATATGCAAAATTATATCTTTCGTGTGATGAATTCATCCTATTTTTAGTGAAATGTTTGTGATTCAATACAGAATGTTCAAAAAGATCTCTAGTATTAAGAACAAAACGCACACATTCTGAAATATATAAACTACTAATAATAATACTGCATCATGAATTCATGGATGCTATAGATACTTTCATAAACTGTGCTGGTTTTTAAGTTGGTACCATACTTTAACGCCAATTTCGAACGGCAGAAGATTACAGTTGGGATCGAACCCACCATCACTAGTAAGTCGAAAACGAATAAGGTCACTATACCGTTCGGCCACTCAGCAAAAAAAAATTTTTTTTAACAAAACCTTTGGAATTTTCATATGGTCCCATTTTAAACACGCTACGCAAACACTTTTTTTGTAACACTAGCACTCTATCGACCTCATATGAGCTTTGCCAAAATATTAATCCGTATTTAACTCTAGATAAGGCGTGATATGTGGATAAAGTAGTCTATCCCTACAGATTCCTACAGATTATGGAGAATTAGGTACAATTAGAAGACACTCGAAGATGACAACAATGTTGTAGATCTCCATACAATAAAGAGTGAGCGCCTTCGATATGTGGGGCATATAATGCACTCACCGTCACAATGTAATTAAGGAATTGATGAAGTCCAAGCCAACTGGAAGGAGAAAACTCAGAAGACAACCGCACAGAAGACAACGTAGCAAGTGATGCTGAAAAGAAACGGAAAAACCGCCAGCCAAGACCGATGTGTCTGGAAACTGAAAATTGTAACTGCCAAGATCCACCCAGGGTTGTGGAGCTAAAGGTGATGATTGTTCTATTGAAAAACTTAGGTCAGGTAAGGTGGGGTTCAGTTGTTTTCAATTTGAAGTTCACCAGATAAATCAATAGCTATATTAAATTCATAAAATAAATTGTCTTGTGTACAAATTAAAAATTGTAAATAATAACAAAAATCACTGTTTACTATAGGCATTACTCAGATTAAAGATCTACTTTATTCTCTTCATTGTAGATAACTTTCAATTTAAATGTTACTATTTCTTCCAGAACATTATATAACTTCAATTTGCCGTCTAACCTTTCCTGATATTTCAGTTTGTGCTCTTCCAATTTATCCTGATCTCGGCTCTCATGTTGTTCTAATTTCTCGTATTCCATACTTTTTTCTTTTGACGCTTTTCCTTCTTTAATTTTTCTGGTTCCCTCGATATTGTTTGGCTAATTTATGTTCTTCCCGTTTTTCGCATTTCCGCAATTGTTTGCAGAACTGTTTCCACTACCCATTTTTACTTTCGTTTTCCCTCTCGACACTTTTCCTTCTCTGATAACTCTTGTTTCTCTCGATTGTTTTCATCTATTTTTTTTCTTCCCTATGTTTTTCCTTTTTCGATTAATTTGTCCAGAATTGTTTCCACTAACTTCTTCTATCCTCGACTTTTTCGTTTTTTTTTTATGTCTTTATTTTTCAAAATTTTCTCATTGACCTCGATTTGTTCTTTTTTTTCCTTTCTTCATTTCCATAAATTTTTTCCAAAATTGTTTCCATTAACTTTACGTATTCTCGGCTTTTTTCGTTTTCCTTTTGTTGCTGTCCTTCTCTCGTTTTTCTTCTTCCTTTTTTTTCTTCTAATTTGTCCTCTTTGCGTTATTTTTCCATTTCCATGAAATTTCCCATATTTTTTTCACTTCTGCTTCAATATCCACGATGTTCTACCATGTGATGCATCAGAATTCATTAATTCAGTTATCTATTATCGACAGGTAAATTATTTGTAGGGAATTGTCATTGTCATTCGATGGAAGAAGACATATCACAGAATAGTACACTATTCTGTGATCACATTAGCACGCCCACCAGTAACTGTCAACATATAAAGGAGCTACCAACTACCAACATACAATCTCTCTCTTCTCTAAGAGCTCTTCTCTGCTTGCTATTTCTATGTTCATCAATATGTCATTCTCACTTCTATTGAGTAACAACAATAACAACCACGTGTTTAATAGCTCGTTCCTTGCAAATAATCATAAATATAAATTCTCAATACAAGTATCGTTTAATTTTTCCAGGTATTGAATAATATAGCAAACCGCTATAAATTCTTATATTAATTAATTAGACATTGTAGGTCAGGTCCTATATCAAGTGCGTGAAATAGTGTATATTTTAGTGCAATACAATCTCATACACATACACACAGTTGTGCAGCGAGACGGGATCGCAAGTGGACGGCACTCCCTCACTTTGTTTTTGGAACTTTAATAATATTTTGTATTGCAATACAAAAATATTTGTAATTATATATTATATTTTGAGAAATCAATTTATTATGTATCATTTCATATAGAAATTTCTTATAAATTTGAATACTGATATAAATTTGATACTTTGAGTTGAAACAGTTGTCCTTATTAAGGTATTAAAAATTATTGATCGATTGGGCCTGATACTTGATGAAAATCTAAATACATAATTTAAATAAAACTAAGTAGTTTTTTGATTTTCACTATAATTCAGTATAAGTCATAACTAAGTTCACTATAAGCCACTGTGTGGGCGAAACAATACTGTTATGTTTAACTGAATCATAGTGGAAATCAAAATACTACTTAGTTTTATTTAAATTTTTGAAAATTAAGTTGAACGTTTCAATCCCTAATAAACTCTTAATTTCCATTTGGTGAAATATTACTTTAGAATAGAATCGAGACGTATCTGAATTTTTTCGTACACGAATAAATCACCACAGGAACAGTTAGAACGACCTACCGGACAAGTATACGGATCTTCCTAAAGTTTGTACGTTAGATGGTCGGAAAGTTTCCCAACAAAACTTGTTTTTGCAAACAACTCGGAAAGAAATTGATGAACGATAACTACGGTCCTTCACACGGACCTGGGGATCCGTTTTATCGATTCTCAAAGATCAGCGGGGCAATAAAAATGAGACCGAACAGGAATCCTGTCCCAGGAACTTCTACGGAATGTTTTTTGTAGACTCGCGAAGCGACTGTGAGTAATGGGCACAAAAATAAGGACCAGTGGATGTTCCGCTCGATAAATAACAAATATTCCATCATCAGAACGGCGTGTTGTATAATCTTGGACATAGCATAAAAGAATAAACAAAAAATTACATATTTGACTCTTCGGCTTAAATTATCCAAATTTAAAAATTTGATGACTTCGCCAGGCAGGCGACTTATATCCCTTATGGATCCGAAATATCGAAACAAGGAATATGAAAAACTTTATTCTTGTTGACGTTTCGTTGTATATCACAACTTTGTCAAAACTAATGAATAATTGAATTTTATGAATTACTATATATATCAAAATGTCAAACTTATATTTTAGGAAAATCAAATTAGTTTTTTTGTATTTTCACATATTGATTTTTTGTATCAGAGGAATATTTCTAGATATAATATAATATATAATTAGAATCAGAAAAAACTCATACGGTTTATAATATACCGTGTAATAATTGCAGTAAATACTATATAGGACAAATATCACAAAATCGCGAAGAGAGAATCAAAACGCATAAATACGCAAAAACTAAAATAACAGCCTTACATAAACATAAAATAACAGAAAAACACGATTTTGATTATAAAAATACAAAGATTTTAGCAACTGAAAAAGACAAAAAATGTAGAGAAATTTTAGAAATGTTACACATTCGTAAAAATTTAGAAAACACAGTAAATGAAAGAACAGACATTAAACATCTTAATTCTATTTACAACGATTTAATAAACCTTACAAATAACACTCATAAAATGAATACACAACAATCACCAAACATCACATCTCAAAACTAATTTTTCCCAGATCTACCTTCAATTTCACACACATAAACCAATAATATACATATTGTGGAAAAGTATAAAACTCAACTATATGTAATTATATATATGTATAAGTAAATCACACTTATTAGAATCACCTGGCTTACCATGAGTTTTTCAGAGGTTTCCTCATAGTGTTTTTCAGAGGTTTCCTCATTTCCCCGTATTCCTTTATATATATTCTTTGATATTTGTCAAATAGACATTGCAGTTTAGTTGATACCTACGGGTATAGAAGATATGTGAAATTTCGATGCTTGGTGTGTCTGTAATCTGAGAGGTGTTTTCTATTGATTCCTATAATGGAATTGTGGAGTATTCATTACTCTACGGTCTTCCCCTTGGAGTCACAAGAAGATGCTTGGGGGTTGAAATCGTTGCCTCACTTCGATGGTCGTGGTGCGACTGACGAGTTCCTTGCAGAACGAAACATATATGTCTCGCACTTCCATCAGATTTCAATATTTCTGTATAATTTATTCCTTGAAGGATAATGGGGACATCACATCGTATACGTTCACATTTACAAGACACAAACGACTTTGTAGTTTGCTGTCGTTCTGTCAAACCTGACTTTTGATAATTTCATTGTTTTGTAACAATCAAACATAACCTGCACGATGGGTTATCAATTGGAGCTAAACCATGCGGTTTGGTACAAATTTCGTTTATTTTATGGAACAACCTTTTAGAAGAAACCTCCATTTCGTAAGTTAACCTTTTTATTGTTTGATTCACCATGTTGATTGTAATATTACGTTGTAGCACTCCTGATCAAGGAACAATATAGTTTTGAAAGCTCGAGTTAAGGAAAAAAGAGTCTTCTTATTTGACACCACCTGACTGCTATCCCACGAATATTTAATTTATATATATTTATATATATATATATATATATATATATATATATATATATATATATATATATATGAGATTGAATTCTCGCTTAACTCTTGGTGAAACATAATTGAATATTAAAATAAATTAAACTCGTGGCTTAATGTTTCACGATTTATTTAACAATATGTATAGTCAACATGTTTCGAGCGTTAGCTCATTTTCAAGTCTTGAAAATGAGCTAACGCTCGAAACATGTTGACTATACATATTGTTAAATAAATCGTGAAACATTAAGCAAGAGTTTAATTTATTTTAATATATATATATATATATATATATATATATATATATATATATATATATATATATATATATATATATATATATATATATATCTATGTGTAAGATATCTTGAATGAGATTTCAAGTTCATGAAATCACTGACCCTTTGAAAGAAGTCAGCATTCTTTGAACGATTGAACGAAAGTTGTTTGGAACCTGAATCCAGTCCAGACAGGCTACATTTTTTATTGTTTGAGGAAAAGGATAGTGGTTTTCGAAGTATAATAAATCCCGTAGCGAACGTGAAGGACCGCTATTATCCCCAATCGGCTCCAGACCCAGACATCTTTTATGCGATTCAGACCTCGATGGTAATAACGCGTTTTATTCAAAGCGGCAACACAAAATTTCTGACGAATTGGCTATTCCTTTTCATGCTTTAAGAATGAATGTTTAAGCCCATAGTTTCTGCTTTATTGCAGAAAAAGAACTCCTACTGTTTATATCTTTCATTAGAAACTCACTAGAAACAGTTATATAAACTAGTATAAAAAGATGTGTTATTGAATGAAAAATGTTTGGTGAACTTAATTAACACTACATTAACAAATATAAATAAAAATTCTAAAAGAATCGAATATATTTTACACTCTCAAATATAATTTAGAAATTCTCTCATCCACTGATCTTTCATTAGAAACTCATTAGAGAAGTGTAACGAACTTCAGTTATACCGACTAGTATAAAAAGATGTGTTATAAAGCGAAAAACGTTTGATGAACTTAATTAACACAACATTAACTAATCTAAATACATATCATAAAAGAATCAGAATATATATTACACACTCTCAAATATAATTTAGAAATTATCTCATCCACTGATCTTTCATTAGAAACTCAGAAGTGTAGATTGATCCCAGAAGATGAATTTGCGGAAATTAGAGAAATGTAACGAACTTAGGTTATACCGACTAGTATGCAAAGATGTGTTATTAAGTGAAAAACGTTTGGTGAACCTAATTAACACAACATTAACTGATCTAAATACATATCATAAAAGAATCAGAATTTATTTTACCCTCTCAAATATAATTCAGAAATTCTCTCATCCACTGTTCTGTCATTAGAAGCTCAGAAGTGTGAGTTTCATCCTGTGAAGATGAACTTGCGGATATTAGAGAAGTGTTACGAAATTCAGTTATACAGACTAGTATAAAAAGAAGTGTTATTAAATGAAAAATGTTTGGTGAACTCAATTAAGACAACATTAACAAATCTGAATACATCTCAATTATCATAAATGAATCAGAATATATTTTACACTCTCCAATATAATTTAGAAATTCTCTCATCCCCTGATCTTCCATAAGAAACTCAGTAGTACGAGTTTATCCTGGGAAGATCAACTTTCGAAAATTAGGAAGTGTTATGAACTTCAGTTATACAGACTAGTATAAAAAGATGTGTTATTGAATGAAAAATGTCTGGTAAAGTTTATTAGCACTCCACTAACAACTATGAATAAAAATCCTAAAAAAATCAAAATATATTTTACACTCTCAAATATAATTTAGAAATTTTCTCATCCCCTGATCTTTCATAAGAAACTCAGTAGTACGAGAGGGAAGATGAACTTTCGAAAATTAGGGAAGTGTTACGAACTTCAGTTATACAGACTAGTATAAAAAGATGTGTTATTGAATGAAAAATGTTTGGTGAACTTGATTAACACAACATAAACAAATCTGAATACAACTCAATTATCATAAATGAATCAGAATATATTTTACACTCTCAAATATAATTTAGAAATTCTCTCATCCCCTGATCTTTCATAAGAAACTCAGTAGTACGAGTTTATCCTGGGAAGATGAACTTTCGAAAATTAGGAAGTGTTATGAACTTCAGTTATACAGACTAGTATAAAAAGATGTGTTATTGAATGAAAAATGTCTGGTTAAGTTTATTAGCACTCCACTAACAACTATAAATAAAAATCAAAATATATTTTACACCCTCAAATATAATTTAGAAATTTTCTCATCATCTGATCTTTCATTAGAAACTCAGAAGTATGAGTTCACCCTGGGAAGATGAACTTGCGAAAATTATGGAAGTGTAACGAACTTCAGTTATACAGACTAGTATAAAAAGATGTGTTGTGGAATGTAAAATGTTTGTTTAAGTTAATTAGCAATACATAAACAAATATAAATAAAAATCCTTAAAGAATCAAAATATATTTTACACTCTCAAATATAATTCAGAAATTTTCTCATCATCTGATTTTTCATAAGAAACTCAGTATTACGAGTTCATCCTGGGAAGATGAACTTGCGAAAATTATGGAAGTGTTACGAACTTCAGTTATACAGACTAGTATAAAAAGATGTGTTGGGAAATGTAAAATGTTTGTTTAAGTTAATTAGCAATACATTAACAAATATAAATAAAAATCCTTAAAGAATCAAAATATATTTTACACTTTCAAATATAATTCAGAAATTCTCTCATTTGCTGATCTTTCATTAGGAACTCAGAAGTATAGATTGATCCCAGAAGATGAATTTGCGGAAATTAGAGAAGTGTAACGAACTTCAGTTATAAAAAAATGTGTTAATAAATGAAAAATGTTTGGTGAACTTAACTAACACAACGTTAACAAATCTGAACACATATCATAAATGAATCAGAATATATTTTACATCCTCAAATATAATTTAGAAATTCTCTCTCCCCTGATATTTCATTAGAAACTCAGAAGTATGAGTTCATCCTGTAAAGATGAACTTGCGGAAATTAAGTGTTACGAACTTCAGTTATACAGGCTAGTATAAAAAGATGTGTTATGAATTCAAAAACTTTTGGTAAACTTTACACTACATTAACAATATAAATACATAGCTATCCTAAAAGTATCAGAATATATGTTACATTCTCAAATATATAATTTAGAAATTCTAACAACCTCTGGTATACTTTTACAGATATTGATAGTTTGAATTAGTGCTGATTGGAAATTTTAGTGAATTAAGTTGTAATTTTCTGCAAGCACTGGCTCTTTTCGACATCTGATGCTTATTTACAAGAATGAATCAAAAATTCTGGTAATTACCGCTTTATCAAACGCAATGGGTATAATTTGCTATATTTTCTTCATAGCGTAACAAGGTATATTCAATAAAAAACACTTAGCTTGGTTACACAAAAATTATATTAAATTAATTAATTGTTTGATAATTGTTTGGAGGTATTACCCTATTTTCAAAAGCTGAATATTCATTACTGTAAACAGCTTTCAATTGTCCAACAATTGATTTTGGATAATTTTTGTGAAACCAATTAGAGTGTTTTTTATTCAATATAGGTTCAAAATATTCGATGTTTCACTAAGAGATCAGTGAACATTCAATCAATCCTAATGAGATGTAATTATTTGGTCGGCATTCATCCATAAATATGTTTGTGTTAAGTCTCTTAAGAAATGTAAATGTAGAGCATCTGATGTTCATATTTAAGTCACGTTAGGTAATATATAGTTTTATGAACCTTTGCGGCTGTTTTCAAGGACCACCATTGATTCGTTGATCACTCTGCTTTCAATTAAAACCACTGCTTTAAATTATCAATTCAAATTCCTTGATTTTGAATATAGGATACCTCAGATACGTCTAACCTTGTACATTATAGCGATCTCACGAAATGATATAAAAAAACCTCGGTTTGGTGAACTTCCATCGAATTTAAATTCAATTTGCATAGTTGACTGCTTACACTGCGCAACAAAAAAAAAGTTGAAAGTTTCCTTTACATCATGAGTAAATTCTTATTAATGTTCCGTTAACGAAAACGATTATGACAAGGAAAAAAATTTATTCACTTAAGTGTTTCAAAGAAATTGTTTCCCTGCCTTTATTTATATTGTTGCTCAAAATATGCATAAAATCATGTACGATTCCTCCACTGGAAACAATCAAAAGCTTGCCCAGCATTTAGGAAAGGTGATAAAGCAGATATTTGTAATTTTAGGTCCATCTCGATAATTTGTAATTTCTGAAAACTACAAATTACAACATGGTTTTATGAAGGGTCGTTTAATAATTGCTAATCTAACATGTAATTCAATATAATTAATAAAATAATGAAATATTTATATTATCATAATCAAAATTGTGTTTTTCTGTTATTTTATGTTTATGTAACGCTGTTATTTGAGATAATGTTACATATTCGTAAAAATTTGGAAAACAGAGTAAATGAAAATACAGACATTAAACATCTTAATTATATTTATAACGATTCGATAAACCTTACTAATAACACTCATAAAATGAATACACAACAATCACCAAACACATCAAAACTCTTTTTTTCCAGATCTACTTTCAATTTCACACACATAAACCAATTAATAAACATATTCTGGATAAGTAATTATAAAACTCAACTATATTTAATTATATATATGTACATATAAATCACATTATAAGAATCACATATATATTTAATGTATATTTAATTCAGTACATTGCTGAGGGTATTGACAATCGCACAATCACATCACAACACAGTGATGTGATTTACATGGACTTCTCTAAAGCGTTCGACAGGCTTGACCACGGTATTCTATTGAATAAACTAGGCATTTTCAGACTTTTCGAATCGTACTTGGTAGGCAGAAAGCAACCCGTTTTTAGACGGGGTATATATCAATTGAATACCGTGGTTCATTTGGAGCGCCCTAAGGATCCATACTTGGTCCTTTGCTTTTTACAATGTTCATAAATATATAATAGATGTCATAGATGTTAAGGGTTTATTTGTTCGCTGATGACTTCAAGATTTTTCATTATGTTTCCAGCATCGGTGACTGTGAACGCATTGCAAGAAACTTGCGTAATATTGTATATTGGTGTGATATCACCAAATTAACCCTCAAAATCTCCAAATATCATGTTATGTCGTTCCCCACAAAATGTAATTTGATAAATTTCAATTATGAAATAATAAATAATATTTTGGGAAGATTTAAAACATTTATTGATTTTGGCGTATCCTTCCATCTCAACTAACTTTCGTGCCACATGTTAATGCTACAGTAACCACTGCCTGTATTATTCGTATTTAGATCTACGAAGAATCAACTGATTCCTTTGATCGCGATCTTTTAGTATTCCAGAAGTAAGCTTTGAAGCATTTCCACATTTGAACCAGCACTAATCTGAAAGCATTGCTTCATTTCAGCGGCTCTGATATCTTCGTTCATCACAGAAACATCTGATGGAACTATTCTCCATGCATATCACTGACATACCGCAATTAGGTGGGGAAAAATCAAAATGGGAATGGAGAAAATGTAATTTTAGGGGCTAATTGCAGTCGAGTTAGTGGTATTTTTGTAGAAGTTTAGTAATTAATTGAGGGTGGTTATCATCTCTTTCCCTAAAAAACCAAGTATAACTTCTTGACAATTTGCCAAGCTTCCTCTTCTTTTCCTTCTGAAACAAAAGCGAATGCAATGTCCTTTACAAGTTGGCGTATTTGAGGCCCACCATATCCCTTCGTTGACCTTTACATCAATTAATTTAGGAAAATTGTCTGTTAAGTACTTAAAACTTCTCGGCTCATGGCTTTGACAAAATTCTTCATCAAGTCCAGCTCGATATGTAAGGGTGGAACAAGAACAATTTTTGGATCTACGAGTGGCTCTGTAATTACCGTTACTGCAATAGTATCACCTTTAGTAATCTTCTGCCAGTCAAATTATAATTTGACAAATAAAATTTATGTGTATTTTGAAAACAATGTTGTCAATTTCGTAAAACAAATTTTCCGCAAATTGAACAAGAAGATTTATTAAAATATAAAGAGTATCTTGAATTTCTAACTAGATCTAATCGGTTCTTTTTGGTCGTTTTTGCATGCAGTAAACGAGAAGACATAGAATAGGACTAATTTTAAGAACGAAACAATTTCATTGTTGCGCAGTGTTATTCATTACCACCGGTGATCAAAGCTGGTACTAGATTGACAAGTATCTCTAGTTGCTTTCCTCAATTCCACTTTTTGCCGCCAATATGTCTAGTAATTCCGAGAAGAAAATCAGGTTTGTGTTCTCAACCAATTCGTTCATGTCATTAGTGTTGTCGTCTTAAAACCTATTCTATTGCGTCAACCGGTTCCTAAATACCAACGGCTTTGAGTAAATAATGAATAAATCATGCCAGCTGATAATTATCCCAACAAGTTATTCACAACTTTATAATAATTAGATTGTGGATTTTTGAAGATTGTAGTTATTGACATTGAAACACGTGAATTTCTGTAATATGTCCTTATCTTGTTTGGTTAGAATTGAAACGAATTAAGGTAACATTAAGTTTTAACATTACCTTAATTGAATTTTAATTGTCATTATTAAGCATATCATTTTCTCAGTTTTAAAATTTCATAGTTTTAAGAATTTTATATATTTTATTTTATATATAGGTATACTAAATTGATGAAAAATATTTACAACAAAAGAATTAAATATTAATGTATATATTGTTATGGTGAAACTTGCATGCAATTGCAATAATAATATAGAAATTGTAAAATAGCTTAAATTTGTAAAATAATTCCTATAATTCTTTATCAAAACTCTTTGAATATACATGCAGTTTCGATAGAAATTAACAATGTTGCAATTTTTTCATGATGATGCTTCGAAGGTGTTAAACTGAAAGTTTCGACAAATTCATATTTCATGCGTAATACTTTATTGTATTAATTTTTAAGCATACATACATTATTATAAATATAATTCATATCATTTATGCTAATATAGTGGAACTCATTCAACATTTAGTAAGTAATCTATATTTGTTATTCACTGTTTTATTATTCAATGTTAATATCACATGTATGAAGTAAAATATGTAATGTTCATTTATTTCTTTCTTATTTCTGGTATACCTCATTGCTTGTTTCATAGTGATATGTAATAGAATAATCATATAATGTATTCGCCAAACACACTTCTAAAATTTAATAATGTAAGTCTATGTAAGCTTCAAATTAATAATAAAAATTATTTAATCTGGAACAGTAAACTAGAAACTCAAATATATAAAACGAACATAACTTAAAGGTATATATTCCACTTTACCAAATTATGTTTTCTATATTAATGTTCATTTGACATGTTCAAATATTGTATTCTCAATTTGATTTATTATTATGAATTTGGTTATAACTGTAATATTTTAACCTCAATTGTCGGGATTCATGAAATATGTTGAAGAGAGAGAAGATGTAAATTGTAAACTGAAAATTAATGAAGGTTCATTCATAGATATCATGTTATTACGTACAAAATTCAAATTATCAGATCATAGATTGTGCTGAAATAAACCGAGGAAAAATAATTAACAACAATCGAAAGAGGGATGTCCAGTGAAAAGTTAAGAATAAAATTTGGATGGCAGAAGATTAAAAAAGTACAGCAAGTCAGATTTCAATTAATTACATTACACTGAATTTTGTAGGAAGTGATTTGAAGAAAAATAATAGAAATTTTTGCACAAATTGGAAAGGGGAAATTACAAACAAAAGCGAATTGCAGCGTATACCGATGATTTCTACTTTTGTTGGTACTTTCCTCCGCATTAAACTGATTTTAATTTATTATTCACCTTTTTGGTCAAAAATTCCGTAAAAGTTACATAGTTGTCATAAATGCGAAGCAATGACCAAATCTCCCAACAGAGGTGACTTCCTTTGCAGGAGTATTTTTCTGTTGCTTTTTTCATCTCCAGATGGATACATCTTGAACTTAGCTACTCCGTTCTGAAAGCAGTCGACAAGCTCCAACTACGTGACAACGGCTGCTTGGAATTACATGCTATACTGATAATTTCGACTTTTTTTTTTTTTAGACCGCATCAACCACAAAGGATTATTAGCGGCTTTTTGGATAGGTAAAATCAAATAAAGTTATACAATGCAATTTCCTTAAGATATTTTATCACTTGTTGGTGGTTGGTCTGAGTACTTCAAAGGGGTCTTGGTTGCTTATTTCTAGATCATCTATCTGTTTGTTGAATACTGGGTATATCATAATGTGGTGAATTGTTTTTGGTGTTGTGCAGTTTGTACAATTGGCGGTTCTTCTCTCTCCAGGATGTGTTTGTGAGTTAGCCTGGTATGGCCTATTCTCACTCTATTCATCACGACCTGGTCTCTTTTCTCCTGAGGTACTATCGGTTTTATGGTTATTTTAGGTAGAATTGGGTAAAGTTTGTTGGCTCTATTTTTGTCCCATTCAGATTGCTATAGGTCGTCGATAAACTGTTTAATGTGAGGTTTATGATCACTGTACGGCTCGTATTTAATTTTTTGTTGATTTTGTGAACTTGGACCTAATTTTGCTAGTTCATCGGCCTTTTCATTTCCACTTATTCCTACGTGGGATGGAATCCAAATGAAGTTCACGTTATACTGTTGAGTCTGTAATTTGTATAATTCTTCTCTCAATTGCTGTACTTCATTCTGCTGTATTTTCAGGATATTCTTTGCTGTATTTTCAGGATATAACTGCTGGAGACTTATTAGGCCGCTAAGTGAGTCTGTTAGGATTAAGATCTTTTTACCTATTGTATGACTTTTCTTCAGGGCTTCACGTAAGGCGGCTACTTCACAAGTAAATATGCTGCACTGCGTGGGAATCCCAAATACATGTTGGATCTGCTCATGGTAAACCGCTGCTGCTGAGCCTTCTGTGTGCTTAGATTCATCTGTATAAACGTGGGCGAAGTCGGGGTATTTATTTATTTGGTCAAGATACATTTTCCTTAACACTTGATGATTGGTGGTTATTTTTGAGTAGTTAGTCAATGTTATGTCAATTACAATTAGGCTCTACTTATTAATTGAAATAAAACTAATAGTCCAAGATCCCAGTGCCGCCAGACCTACGTCATTTTAGCAAAGCTAAAATTTCCATGATTTATAGTCTAGTATGTAGTTAGGAGAGTATGCGTACTTACTAGCTCGAAAGCGGGGCCCTTTCACAGGTAGCGCTAACTAAAGGTGTTTCAAAACTGTACTCACCTTACGTTAAAGTAGTAAGGTTCCTATTTAAATATATTTTTGACAATATTATCAAAAATAGATAATCTTTATTGCTAGATGTTTCTGTGGGCCATTACTTCCGCCAGACGTTATGAAGATTGTTTAAAAATTAGGTAAACTAGGTCATTTTAGCAAGCCTAAATTTGACATATATAACTACGTGGTACTATTTCCAGACTTTTTGTAAGCAGCCAGACCAAATATCAAAAAAAATATTAAACCGAATTACGCATACTCTCCTAAATACATACTAGACTATAAATCATGGAAATTTTAGCTTTGCTAAAATGACGTAGGTCTGGCGGCACTGGGATCTTACTCTGTAAGTAGTTTTTCGATTTTCACTATAATTAATTCAAAAACATGACAATATATGATGTTGATGATAAAGTGAGCATAACTAATCGGAAGAAGCCACTATGTTGGCCAAACGATATTATCATGTTTTTAAATTAATTAGAGTGAAAATCGAAAAACTACTTAGTTTTATTTGAATTATGTATTTAGATTTTCCTCAAGTATCGGCCCAATCGATTAATGAGTCCACTCATTATTCAGTTATTTTGTAAATTTAGTGAATTTCCTCGTAGAAATAAAAATTTATGATTTCTGTAATAAAATCAGCAAGATTTGATGAAATTTGTTATGCAGTTTGGTCAACGCTGAGGATAACAGCATAAATTTACCAACTCAATTCAATGGAATGGTTGTAGAATTACAATTTATAATTCTCGTATGTGTACGCATACCATTCTGAATACATTGCGATAAGGGCTGGATAACGATTACCTGGCAACTCGCTTTTTTGTCCAATTTACAGACAAAAATGTCCCCTATTTTCATCAATCCATTCCTGACCAACCCTCCCTTTCGCTGTCAGCGCAGCAGGCCGACGTCGCGCTTCCACTTTGTGAGTTGGTAGGAAGTTTTATGAGGTCAGAAGGGCGAGGCTGCACTATGCGCATTGCAAGCCCCAGGGAGAGGGATGGCCTCTTCTGTTTCCGCTTCACGAATTCGAGGAAACGCCGGCTATACGTATGTTAATTTTGTTGTAGAAATTACTGAAGGTTATGTAGATTGAAGTGAGACCAGTTGGATGATTGCATGGGAAACGCTTCATGTTTTTAACATTCTGGAAATGTACGAGTTTTATCTATAAGGTGATGTAATTTCAACGCGATGTAAAGAAAACTCATTACTAATTCTATCCGCTTCCTCAGAAAATATTGATATAAGTTGATAGCCGTATTTCCGTCAAAATAATAGAAGTTTGTTAATGCAATGAGTTGAGAATCAATGGACATGTGCTGGGGTGGTTTTGTTTTTTACCACTTCACGACTCGATTTCAATTTTTTCAATGTAGATCATTCATATATATATATATATATATATATATATATATATATATATATATATATATATATATATATATATATATATATATATATATATATATATATATATATATATATATATATATATATATATATATATATATATATATATATATATATATATATATATATATATATATATATATATATATATATATATATATATATATATATATATATATATATATATATATATATATATATATATATATATATATATATATATATATATAGACATGAAGTTTTGTGCTAATCAATTGATAATTCTGTCAAAGAATTATTGATACAAAAAGAACAATGAAGTTAAAAGAAGAATTTGGTTTGCAAATTTCATTGGTTGAAAATTGGTTTCCGATAAAAAGCCGAATGGGGTGCTACTTAGGATATCCTTAAATATCTGAATAAGTATTGTTTTGCTATATTTTAATTATTTTGATTGCTTATATTTACGTTCAGTGAATTTGCGCCAAATTAATGTAGTCCTACTGACTCAAGCGATCAGGCGTTATATTATATTAGGTCATCAAAAATCAAAATCAAATACGTTTATTGAGACTGTTTCGTCAACCTTCGTTGACCTTCGTCAACCCTAGATATTTAACATAATATGTAAAAAAAGAAAAAAAAATAGATATTTGTATTAGATACAATTGTTTTGCGTCTGTGGCCGACTTATCTATTACGTGCCATATGGCACGTAATAGTTCAACAAAAGTTTATATGTGGTAATATTATCGACTTATACACTAGATACTTTGTAAAAACACTAACATAATTACTTATCCTTGCTAAAAAATTAACTTTTCTGGAAATTTTACTCATAACATATCTAAAATGATTTTTAAAATTCAAATTTTCATCTATAATAACACCTAAATACTTTATTTCACTGAATTGTTCCAATGATACATTATTAACTCTGATTTGTATATCATACTCTAATCTAGATAATTTTGCTTTGTTTCCGACAATAATAAATTTAGATTTATCAGTATTCAACGAAAGATTGTTATCACGCAGCCATGTATGCAAACTATAAAGGTCACTATTAATTTTATTAGCTAATTCTTGTGAATTGTTGCCCGCAGTATACAGCATCATGTCGTCAGCAAATATAGAAATTTCACAATTTTTTACATACTTAATTATATCGTTTATATATAAATTAAAGATTAACGGCCCTAAAACTGTTCCTTGTGGAACTCCATAATCACAAATTATTGGTTTGAACAAATAGTTTCCGTATTCAACATGTTGTGCTCTATTATGTAAATATGAATTGAACCATTGCAACACTGTTCCAGAAAAACAAACTTTGCAAGTTTTTTTAATAATAACGACATATCAACAGTTTCAAAAGCTCTACGTAAATCCAAAAATACTGCTATTACTATTTCATTTTTATCTAACACTCTAGACCAAGGAAGGCGAACCAATGGCACGCGTGCCATTGATGGCACGCGACACAAAATTTTAGGCACGTCGCCGATCATAAAACATGTGTAAAAAATCTGTTAAGTAGGTATTAAACATTCCAAAATGTAACTCTATTGTTCACTTTATTTCATAAAGAGTTTAGATAGTATTTATTATTATTATTTTCCAAATAAGCGTAAAGTCAAAATTATTTGATGTCACGGCAATGACCCCATTAAACATTTTTTAGAAAAAATGGCACATTGATGCATAAAGGTTCGCCTACCCTGCTCTAGACCATTTATCACAGATAAATGTGATAACGGTTTCACAAGAGTACTGCACTCGGAAACCCGATTGACACTCCACAATAACCCTGTTTCTATCACAAAACCCGCTTACTTGGTCTTTAACAATTAATTCCAAAATTTTCTCGTACACAGGCACTGTATTTATAGGTCTGAATTCCTCGCATTTCTTAGTTTTCGGTTTTTTTTGGCACTGGTATAACGGTTGTCATTTTCCACTCTTCAGGAAATTCGCCGTAACATAAAGACATGTTCACAATGTCCAAAATCCTATTTGCCGCAACCATGACGATATCCCTGAATATATCTGTTGTAATTCTATTTTCCCCTCCACCAACATTTTTTAATTTCTTTACATACTTCTTCAGGGTAGACATATCGATCTGTTTGAAATTAGTACAATCTTCATACTTGTTGATATTACTCAGCACATATTCATGACCATTCACCATACTGACACGATCTAAAATATCCCTTATACTGTTTACAAAATAAATATTAAAATTTTCAGCAATGCCTTCATCTCCTTGAATTGTGAGAGTACGTTGAGTCTTGGTAGACATTTCATTCGAACACCTCTGAACTTTTTCTGTAGATGTGTAAGGATGGTTTTCTGTTCAGGTCATTGTTTTAGTTTTTTATATTTCCACAATATTCTTAGCGATAACAAACTTTAAAACGGAAAAATTTTATTTATAGTTGACGTATCGCTACAAAACTTATAAAATGAATGGTTCTCAAATCAGATTTTCGATGAAGCTACAATTTGTAGCGAAACTAGAAATTTTTCCATTTTGAACTAATAATATTGATATTCAGTTGAAATATAAACACACCAGAAAACTAAATTTTCCAAGAAATGGATATCATTGATTAAATTTGAAGCTTTGAATTGTTTCGAACAAAAAGTTTAAAACATTGAAGCAAAATATTGAAGTGTCGAATATACATTCCAGAATAATGTCACCATCAATTTGTTTCATCTTCACGTGAAAAAATATTGAAAAATTGATATAAACATGTTTCCATTTAAATATTAACTAATCTTGAATCAATTAACCATTTTGAACGTCTTTCGTGGGCATCATTGAGTGATATTTCAAATTCCGTCTGGTATTATAAATTGGGGGTGCACGGAAGCAGCTGTTAGCAACAATAACCAGAACGTAAGGTTTCTGTTACTCCAGCAGGTGAGGTATAATCAAGTTTTAGGGCAAAAGGCCAACATGTTTAAGAATGAGGGGATCTGCCAACTGGGCAAACTGCAGCCACAGAAAGTCTTCTAATAATACCCATATATATATATATATATATATATATATATATATATATATATATATATTTATATATATATATATATATATATATATATATATTTTGAAAGTTTTAGCATTAACAGGCTTTTTAATATGAAAAAGTTTATTTCTGTTGACGTTTCGTTGTTATATTACAACTTTGTCGAAACTTTTGAAAAAAAGTTTTGACAAAGTTGTAATATAACAACGAAACGTCAACAGAAATAAACTTTTTCATATTAAAAAAGCCTGTTAATGCTAAAAACTTTCAAAATAAATACCTCAAACAGGTAATAAATCAATTTCAAGATATATATATATATATATATATATATATATATATATATATATATATATATATATATATATATATATATATATATATATATATATATATATATATATATATATATATATATATATATATATATATATATATATATATATATAAGATATTTCTCTCCCAAGGTGGAATAAAACTGATTGGTTTCTCTGTAAACAAAGAAACTACAATAAATGTTTCTTCTTCCCCTCTTAATGTACGGAACTTATAAATTATAAATTTTATTTAGTTTGAACAATAAAATATCAGTCAATCTATCTCAACAGCACATTTCGTGTTTTGACAGTGACAGACCACTGACAATTTAGTAAACGCGGCACAATTAGGCGCGTTCAGAAATTAAAGAAATATTTTTCTTTACATCTCCCCCTTCATGGTGAGAATTATACAAGTAATTCTCAAAATGTTTAGGATAAACTATTCATAATACTCTTCACCCAAGCTTTCACTATTTATTCCTTCTTCCATTCGTATAAGTTTTGTTATATGGTATATTCCTGTTTCCTTTCTTGTTCTTCCTGTATTTATTTTGTATATTGTATTGGATATTTTTCCTGTTATTTCAAACGGGCCGATTCTTAAGTTGTCCATCTTGTTTCTATTCATTTTGTTTCCGTTTTCAATATAAACCAGTTCTCCTATATTAAATTCTATGTGTTTTCTTCCTTTATCAAATATTTTTTTATTATAAGTATGGGATCTTATTGTTCTCTCCAGTGCTTCTTCTCTATCTTTAATCCATCTATCTATATTTGTTGGTTGTCGTAGTTCTTGTGGTAAGATACTGGTGTCTTTTCCTTCTAATAAATATTCTGGTGCAAAGCCTGTCACCGAGTGTTCGGTTTCATTATATTTATCTATACATTCTCTTGCAACTGATGTCCAGGATTTCTTCTCCTTCTTTTCATTGATTTTGCATCTCATTTTATTTACTAGTGTCTGGTTCAATCGTTCATTAAGTCCATTTGAAAATGGAGTATCTACTGCAGTAAAAATTAGTTGTACATCATTATCTGTCAGAAATTCTTTAAATTCTTTCGAATTTAATCCTGAATATTGGTCTGCTAGTAAAATATCAATTTTTTCTGTCTCTAGAACCTTATTCACTAACTTAATGAAATCCGCAGCACTCTGTGTTTTAGATGTTAGAATGAACGCAAATCTTGTGAAATGATCAACCAACAAATGTAGGTATTTCTTTGTAGATCGTTGTCCTCCAAAGCCACCAATAGTATCTATCGACATTATTTGAAATGGTTTTGTCGCTGGTCCCAGATGCGACATCAATCCGTATTTATTTTGGCCTCTAGACTTATTCTTGATACAGGTGTCACAAGTCTTACATATATTTTTTATATTTTTTGTTAGACTCTTGGCTGTATAATATGGGCTTATCTTATTTATCATTTGCTGGATTCCTAAATGGCACCATTTGGTATGTACTTCTTTTATTAGTGTTATACTTGATTCTTCAGTTAATATAATTTTCTCCCTATTTCTTATTTTTTTGTAGAGTATTCCATTTCTTTCAATCAATTTGTGTTTTTCTTTTCTATTTTCTGTTGATCTGCCTTAATATCTTCTAATTTTATATGATTTACCATCTTTAATACTTCTTCTTCATTATCATTCTCTTCCAATACTGGATTTCTGCTGAGACTATCTGCTTCTGTGTTATTTTTTCCAGGTATATATTTAACATTAAAGTCGTATTGAGACAAATAAAATGTCAATTCACCGAGTTCTTCATCTGTTCTTGCTTTTATGTTGAGATTTTCTAGTGGTTTGTGATCCGAGAAAACTGTGAATTTTCTTCCAATTAGCCAGTATTGCCAGTATTTAATTGCTTCTTTGATTGCTAAACATTCAAGGTATATTGCCTTCTTCCTTTTTTGTGTGTCATTAAGTTTCTTTGAGAAATATCCAACTGGTTTTTCTTTTCCATCTTTTTGTATCTGTTTCAATATTGCACCTATACCATTCAGTGAAGCATCTGTGTAAATTCTTATAGGTAAATCTTTATCGAATATTTCCAGTACTGGTTGTGAGCATAATATCTTTTTTATATCTGAGAATGATTTCTCACATTCTTCTGACCATGTAAATTGTATATTTTTCTTCAGTAATCTATGCAGTGGATCTAGTATTATTGAATTGTTAGGTATGTATTCACGGTAGAAGTTGATCTTGCCTAAAAATTGTCTAACGTTCTTTTGAGTCTTCGGTGTTGGAAAATTTCTTATTGAAATAATGTTATCTTTGATAGGCTGCATTGTGTTGTTTCCTATTATATGTCCTAAGTATTTTACGGATGTTGCTGCAAATGTGCATTTTTTAAATTTTAGTCTGAATCCTTCATTTATTATTGCTTGTAGTACTTGTTCTATGTGTTCTATATGTTTTTCAAATGATTGTGAAAATATTAAGATGTCATCAATGTAATTTTCTGTAAATTCTTTTAAGTTATACTTTCTCAATATATTCGATAAGATTCTCTGGAAAATTGCAGGTGATGTTTTCAATCCAAATGGCAGGCATGTCCATTGGTAGTGTCCTTCTTGTGTAACAAATCCTGTTTTCTGTCTGTCTTCAATGCGTAGTGGTATAGACCAGAACGCGGAATTTATGTCCAGTGTGGTAAAATATTTACAATTTCTTGCTTTTATTATCAAGTCACTTATCAATGGAAATGGTTGTGCTTGTGGTACGATTATCTTATTTAATTCTCGAAATCAATGCAGAGTCTTGATTTGGTGTTTTCATCTCTCTTAAAGGCCAATGTAACTGGTGCTGAAAATGGACTATATGATTCTTCGATTAAGTTGTTTTTTAGTAAATTTGCTATCTGATTTTCTATTTCTATTTTGTCCTCTATTGTACAACGGTATGGCCTTTTGCTGCAGTATCTATCTACGAGTAAGTCTATCCGGGCTTCATATTCTTTTACTGTCCCTACATCATATTTATCTTTGGCGAATACATTATCATATTTATCTATTAATCTTTGTATTTGTGTCTTCTTGTTATAGTCTAAATGATGTAAGTTTGTAATAAATTCATTTTTATTCACATGCTCATTAAAATTTATTCGAATTTTTTCTTCTTTTTTCTTCTAATCTATTCATAGTTTCTGTCTCTATTCTCTCTTTCTTTTGTATTATTCTTAAATCTTCATCTTGGGTTAGGTTAAATTTTTTTATCATGTCCAGTCCTATAATGAAATCTTCAAAATCAACATTGTCTACAATAAACACATCAACATTTTCTTCTACATCAAAAATCTTTACTTTTATGTTTATTAAACCTTTCGTGTATGTCACACCATTGACAGTTTTTAATTTTATTCTATTTGCATCTTCTGAAACACTCTGTATTTTTACTAATCTTTTGTTGATTAGAGAGACCTGGGAACCTGAATCATATGTTCCATTTACTAGTATTTTGTCTTCTAATAACATTTTTATTTTTATCAATGGTGTGATTACTCGTTTTTTGTTTCTTCGTTTAGATTAACTTCTAATACCGAATTACTTCCAATGATTTTACTTTCCTTTCCTTCTTTTTTAAACCAACATGACTGTTCTGGGTGATATCGGGGTACCTTTATTCAAATTTTCGCAGATTTTACATGGCTTCTTATTTATAATGTGTTTCTTGTTATCTTGTTTATCTTCTCTCTTTTTAATAAAGTTACTGTTGACCAATCCTTCGCACTTCTTTATTTCATGAAGCAATCCTGTTGAATTTTCGCACTTTTCTGGATCAATTCTGTTTCTTATATATTCAGGTAAGCCAGCTGCTATCAGCATCACTAGAGTTTTCCCCCCAATATCTTCATCCATTTCTAATAACAGTTTTTCTTTTCTTATTGCATATTCCATCAGAGATCCTTCTTTATGTCTGTAATATATAGCATACATTCCTGTACTCCATCCTTTATCAGCAAATGTTTCCAAAAATTTTTCTTTCCATTCCGACCATTCTGCTTCTATTTTCAGGGTTTTCAGTGTAGCCGAGTGCCAGTCTGCACATGATTTGTCCAGAAATAATCTTAATATTTCTATCTTTGTTATATCTTCATTAATTTCATGTTTGCATTCTTTTTCAAATGTATCCATCCATTGTTTTGCATTTGTGAATTTACAAACAAATTTTTCAATCATAAATCTTTCTGATATATTTTTTAAATTCAATTTGTTTTCTTTTTTTGGAGTAGTATCTTCTGATTTTGTTTGTTTTATTTCGTTGAGGTACATATCGTTGAACATTAGGTTTTCATCTTCGTCAAAATAGGTATTTATCATTTCTTTTTCACTACAAGTTATCCATATTGTTCTCACTGCACCTCTTTGATTCAAGCTCCTTTTTAATCGTTTAAAGCTGTCCGTTTTGCTGAGAGCGACATGTTTACTTGCAATTTTATCATCTTCTTCCAAGGTATACTTCTTGTTATCTTCTGTTGATATTGAGGTTATAATGATAACATTTGACTTTTTGTCTGTTTTTGATGCTACGTATGTGAAGGTAAATTGTAGTTTTGGTGCCATCATGAACAAGTATTGTAGTTTTATAAGATATTTCTCTCCCAAGGTGGAATAAAACTGATTGGTTTCTCTGTAAACAAAGAAACTACAATAAATGTTTCTTCTTCCCCTCTTAATGTACGGAACTTATAAATTATAAATTTTATTTAGTTTGAACAATAAAATATCAGTCAATCTATCTCAACAGCACATTTCGTGTTTTGACAGTGACAGACCACTGACAATTTAGTAAACGCGGCACAATTAGGCGCGTTCAGAAATTAAAGAAATATTTTTCTTTACATATATATATATATATATATATATATATATATATATATATATATATATATATATATATATATATATATATATATATATATATATAAGAAAATGAACACTAGATCATTCATTTAAAAAATTCATATTAACCAAGATTAATTTTTTTTTCAAGATTCATGCACTTCCATCAGGTGTGGCATCGATTTCAATATTTCTCTAACATTTATCCCTTGAATGATTGATAATGGAGACATCACATCGTAAACGTTCACATATCTAGCTCTACTATAACATTCTCTTGGTTAATTTGAATTTTTCAAATGAATGTTCTAGTGTTCATTTCCTTAAATATTTCATTCAGTGCCATAACACAAAATTTCATTTCCTTATATATATATATATATATATATATATATATATATATATATATATATATATATATATATATATATATATATATATATATATATATATATATATATATATATATATATATATATATATATATATATATTACACCCAGAAAAGTTAAGTCCGATCCCGAATATCTGAAACTTTACAAGGATACAATCATTGCACAAATCAATCAGGAAGAATCGACGAATTGGGAAATACTTACAAAGAATATTCAGAACACCATCACACTAGGGCAATCTCCTCGCACCAGGAAACACCGCTGGTGGAACTTAATCTGCGACCAAGCAGTCGACAAGAGAATAACTGCATGGAAAAAATTTAACGGCCATAAAAATGACGAAAACTGGGAGAATTTCCTTACAACTCAAAAACAGGCCCCCAAAGTAATTAGAAGAGAAAAACGGAGATATGATAATAATAGGTGTCACGAAATACAGAAGGATTTCACTAATAATAATACTAGATATTTTTACAAAACTTTCAGAGAAAACTTGCGAGGATACCAAGCGCCCACTCTTTGCTTCAAAAAATCCGATGGCGCGCTGGAAACTAACACAAAAAATAACTGCAAAATGTTAGCCGAATATTTCAGCACCCTTCTCAACTGCAATCCTCCCCAAGAAAAACTTAAGTTCGACTTTTCGGGGTTTACGCATCCAGACTCGCAAGCCCCTTATATGGAAGAGATTACAGCAATTATCAAGCAACTCAAAAACAACAAAGCAGCAGGAGAAGATGGGATTATTGCGGAACTCTGGAAACTGAACGATACTACTTTGACCCAAAAACTTCATCATTTAATATCAGAAATCTGGAGAACGGAACAGATACCAGAGGATTGGAAATGCGCGCTGATACATCCATTGCACAAAAAGGGGGACAAAATGGATATCAATAATTACAGGAGAATTTCCTTACTCCCGGTTGCGTACAAAATACTTTCTAAAGCACTCCTAAACAGAGTAGAACACCAAGCGGATCCACTAATTGGGGAATACCAAGCTGGATTCAGAAAAGGCCGATCATGTGCTGAACAGATCTGGACTTTGAAGACGATATTACAGATGAGGAAATGTAGAAATACAGTGATCACATTCATTGACTTCAAGAAAGCATATGACTCGGTAGACCGCGAAACCCTTTTCGAAATCATGAAAGAATTTGGAATCGATCGAAAGACCCGAACAATTAGACACTTACAGGTACAACTTCCAAGGTAAAATTTATGGGTGAAATATCAGATCCCTTTGAAATCAAAACCGGTGTGCGGAAGGGGAAAGGACTTTCGACAATTCTTTTCAATATTGTTTTAGAAAAGATCATAAGGGAATGGGAACTTCACGTGAAGGGCATACAAGTGGGCATCAAAAAAGAAAATAGAATAAATGTCAAATGTCTCGCCTTTGCAGACGATATTGCTATCGTCACAGACAACAGAACTGAAGACATTCGCGCCGTGGAAAAACTGCATGAAATTGCGCAGAAAACCGGGTTACAAATTTCTTATGATAAAACCAAATACATAGAAAGAAAACCAAAAAATAAATCTTCTCTTATGACAAAACATGGTGAAATTCTGCAAGTAGGCCACTTTAAATACCTCGGGGAAGTTATACAGTCCTCAGGTTTAAACCGAATCGCTAATGAACAGAGAATAACCAAGCTCCAAAAGGCCTACAAACTAACATGGGCTCACTATAACAAAAAGTGCATTTCGAGAGGCGTCAAATTGAGGCATTATAACACAAAGATTCTTCCAGAAGCAATCTACGCAGCTGAAACAATGGTTATTGGCGGCCATTCAAGAATTAGAGAAATAGAAAAACAAGAACGAAAAATTCTCAGAAAGAGTTACGGGCCAATCAATAGAAACGGTATTTGGATGAAAAGACCTCAAAATGAACTGTATCAAAAGACAAATACGATAACGGAAGAAATCAGAAAACGACGAGCAAAGTTCTGTGCACATGTCTACAGAATGAAACAGTCCAGAATACCGAAGAAACTACTCAATATAATTATGAATAGTTAATGCGGAACAGAGTGGCTAAAAGAGGTCCATGAGGATCTACAACAGATCAATATAAAAAATCTCGAAGATCGCACTGAATGCCGCTATAAAATCGCACATATAAAGTTCAAGCAAAAAGTAAATCGTCAACCTGGAGTAAAGTGGACAGATGAACGGAAGAAAGTGCATTCAGAGAGGATGAAGCGTTTTTGGGAGGCAAAAAAGATGAAGCAAAATTCCTAATGATTGCGAATTCAAGTTCAGTCGCTCTCCGCATGGGGAACAATCGAAATAATAATAATAATATATATATATATATATATATATATATATATATATATATATATATATATATATATATATATATATATATATATATATATATATATATATATATATATATATATATATATATATATATATATATATATATATAACGGGTGATTTTTTCAAGAGTTAATGGTAATTAACAGTGATTGGTAATGGAATCCAAACGTCATCTGTCAAAGTAAAAAGTTTTCTATATACTCTGCCATTTCATCATGGAGAAAGACTTACAAACGAGCAACGATTGCAAATTGTTGAAATTTACTATCAAAATTCGTGGTCTGTGAAAAATGTGTATCGTTTGTTACGACCATATCATGGTCGTCATAATCGCTGGTGAATCAACAATTCTTGGTGTTAGCACCAAATTTCGAACCAAGTTTACTTTGTTCGACATTAAACCATTGTCTCTCATGCGTACAGTGCGTACTGAAGAGAATATTGCAGCCGTAGCGTACAGTGTTAATGAGGATCGTGAAATATCAATTCGTCGCCGTTCTCAGCAATTGGGCATGTGTTACTCAACCACATGGAAAATTTAAGATGTTGATTTGGGTTTGAAAGACTATAAAATTCAACTTCTGCAAGAATTGAAGCCGAATGACCTACCACAACGTCTAATTTTTGGTGAATGGGCCTTAGAACAGCTTAATGAAAATCCGCTGTTTTATCAAAAAATTGTGTTCAGCGATGAAGGCTCATTTCTGGCTTAACGGATATATAAATAAACAAAACTGTGGCATGTGGAGTGATGAACAGCCACATGCCGTACAAGAATTATGCTATAAAAGAACTATGTTAGGCATTTTTCTAAACATAACCAAATTATCTTTATTTCAAGGTTCAATGGAAGAGCAATTTATTTGAATTGCGCCTTGTGATCTCTAGCTTATATCTTTTTAATTTTAATGAATATTTTCTGTTTTTCTTACTGTACCTATACATATTTTTATTTTTCTCTCATTTTCGATGTAATCTGTATCGCCGCTTGAGAACAATGAAGACATATTATTATTATTATTATTAATTACGGATGCATTCCGAAAAAACGACAGTTTGGTGTGGTTTATGGGCTGGTAGCATCATCGGTCCATCTTTCTTCAAAGACGACCGTGGAAGAAACGTTACCGTCAACGGCGAACGATATCGCGCCATGATACGGAACTTTTTTTTGCCTCAGTTGGACGAGTTGAACTTGGTTGACATGTGGTTTCATCAAGATGGTGCCGCATGCCACACAGCTCGTGAAACAATGGACATGTTGAAGGATGAATTTGGTGAGCAACTTATCTCTCGAAAAACGGCCCTGTGAATTGGCCGTCAAGATCATGCGATTTGACGCCTCTGGATTATTTCTTGTGGGATTATGTGAAGTCGTTAGTGTATGTGGAGGAGCCGCACACGATTGAAGCCTTACAGGATAACATAACACGCGTAATTCGTGGGATACAGGCCGAAATGCTCGAAAAAGTGATGCAAAATTGGACCTTCCGAATGGACCATTTGATACGAAGCCGCGGGCAACATTTACATGAAGTTATCTTTAAAATGTAAATGGCAAAGGCCAAGTTATCAACTTCGATAAAAATATTGAATATATGGTGCAAATTGAGTGTTTTATTCGATTAAAAAAAAATACGCTTAAAATATCACCCATTATAAATGTAAGGAAATGAAGTTTTGAACTTCATTTGAATGTTAAGGAAATGAATCAAATCACGGATGCATACTTTCATATTCTCGTTACGTTTGCATAGTACAAGGTCTCCATTATATATAATTTTTTGAAATGATCACCATTTTTTTAAGAACACTAGCATCTTGAAAGCTTTGTTAATAATGTACCTAATATGAGGACCGCAGCTCAGTTTCTTGTCAAAATATACCTCCGAATATACATCTGAATCATGTCAACATCCTTCAATATATGATTGTTCAAATGTATCTGAAATAAATTCGTTGGAGATCCACTCTTATCAATCTCATCACCTGACACTTCACCTGGTTTCATTGTCTGAGCACCTCATCAGGTTAATCGAGATCTAGTTGAAAGAGCTCAGTATCTTCACTTCAAAATTCGGCTTTAGAATGCTAAGATTATTCGCAAATAGTAAAGAAACTAATGATAAAATTCTTATATTTGATGTCATTAATAAACAGCAGAAATAGAAGACGACAAGGGCACCCCTGTAGTACACCTGATTCCATTTTGAATTACCCTGATATTTCTCGACATATTTCAACTCTTCACTTACACGACCAGCCACCTTCAGCCACGATCAGCCACCTTATTTTTGAGTGTTGGAACAACTTCTTACTTTTCTAATTTAGCAATAAGTCACCGGTTAAGCACACATGCTAAAGACTTTTCGAAATCTGTGAATATGTTCAATGGAACGATTAAATTATCCATTGAGAAATTTGTCGCTTTTTATGAATTAATTATGAGAAAAAATGCTTGTTCAATAATGAGTTTTGAACCAGTCTGACAAATATATATTATACCTTGTATTATAGAATTCTGCCTTCTGTTGTCATCTCACCACATAATATATTTGACCTTCACAATGTCACACATTTCTGATTGCCCAATTGTTTTACCTCTGTCAAACCCCAACAGCTCGTCTTCCGATATTAGCACAAGCTGGTGGGTACCATTCTACCTCTGCAATACCAGACTAAACAGGTGTGACTCCCCTCCTCTTTTTCTTCTTTGTGTGTGTGTGTCTCTACGTCCAATCGCACAATTTATTTAAGACAAAAAATGCATTGTCTGGCGGCTATATTTTGAGTTGACTTGCATCTAAAAAGTCAACGAACCCTGAGTCTTTCTTTTCAGGCTTCTTCTGCTTGTCTCCAATAAATTATGGAAGAACGGAAACACAAGGGATAGATGTATGGTTCGATAAATCAGTCTCTAATGAAAGTACGCTCTTGGGGATGGCAATCCGTTGTTGTTTGATGCTGGAAAAAATTAATTGAGTTGGTAACTCTGTCATCTTGTACATATTAATAGATTGTTGAACTAGTATATTATTACAGAAAGCAAAAATTTTTTGTGCAGTAAAGATGACCATCATTCCAAAGTTGCAATAATTTGCATCGATGTATTACATCATGTATTCTGTGTTAGTGTATATTGATCAAAACCTATATGTAACTTTTGGTACTTAATCTAGAATATAAAAATTAATCGCAAAATTGGTTGGTAAGAGCATAACTCAACAACGCCTGGACCAATTTAGCCAATTCTTTTTTTTAAATGTTCATTGAAGATCAAGGATGGTTTTTATGGAAAAACAAATTCGAATAATTTCGGGGAAAACCCTAAGAACAGCCCATTTCTTTTTCCCATACAAACGTTTTCTAACTAAAATGTAGAATCAACGGCTGGGCCAATTTCACTATTTTTGTTTAAATAGACTAACATACACCTTACTAACATAGCACGTGGTAGATTTGATTATAAAGAAGAATACATTTACAGTTTCTTTAATTTACTGTTGAAATTTCGTTTTCACACATGATAGCAATTGCTACACAACACTAACATTAAAAGAAGGCTTAAAAGTACAAAACCGTTTGAGTTAGTGAAGTGAAAGTGACTGCGAAAAACAGTGCTCGTATTACATGTTAAGTTTTAGTGTAACTGTAATATAGGACTAGAATATAAGGAACGCTGATGAGTATACCTTAGTTTAAGCTAGATAGTACTCAATTAGGTTAAAATAAAATTGCTCATTGGTCCACCGTGACCAGATTGTAATATTAAAAATGCTTAGATTAAGTATTTAATAGTTAATAAAAAAAAAACAAATGATAGCAAGTCAAAGATAGTCACATTGAAGAGCAACGCCGAGCTCGAAATGAAGTTGAACGTAATCAATATTGCAAGGAAATGTTTAATTTTTATTGATAAGAAATACTACCAATGATGCAACAAAATATTGCGCGAAGAGTCAATTTAAATGAACGCTATTGTTACTGCCACCAGAGCTTGGTTTCCGAGAATGGACTAAATTCTGGACATTTTTGGCCTTATATCCAGCAAATATCTCACATAATTAATGATGAGATATATGGGACAAGTACTTGATACGAAATTAGGAACTACAGTTCAAGTATAGAACGGACAGGTTAACAACTTTCAATACATCAAACGTATTAATATAGGAATTTTTTGATAATTCGACTGATTTGAAACAACAGGAAGTATTGCATTGCCTTCGTAATTGAGTAAGTCCCTGGCTCTACACAGGATAAATATTAAAAACAAGATAGTTTAACGAAAAAAATATTCGGATAAAAATAAATGGACGTACTAAGTTCGCCCGGTCAGCTAGTTAATAATAATAATAATAATAATAATAATAATAATAATAATAATAATAATAATAATAATAATAATAATAATAATAATAATAATAATAATAATAATAATAATAATAATAATAATAATAATAATAATAATAATAATAATAATAATAATAATAATAATAATAATAATAATAATAATAATAATAATAATAATAATAATAATAATAATAATAATAATAATAATAATAATAATAATAATAATAATAATAATAATAATAATAATAATAATAATAATAATAATAATAATGAATATTCAATAGTTCTGGCGTTTACTTGATGTAAATTCATTATAATTCATTATAATCTAAAATTCAAACATTTGAACTTTTGTATTTGAATTTAGTATTCTGTAAGCATCTAAAGAAGTCGTTTGTAACGACGAAACGCGTCATGCTATGTTGTCAATAAAGTGTAAGTCAAAAGTTCAAGTGTATGTAATTCAAGTGTAATTAACAATTATTTATTTCAAACTATTGAAGCTAATTTACGCATGAATACCTCAAGCTCACTGATTGTCTTTGTTGGTCTAGGTTATTTATTTAATGCATTGAATCTCTCATAAAATAGTATATTTTATATGAAGAATTTTATTTCATATGTCGGGAAAATTTTTCCAATTCTTTTCAGAAAGTTGATTTCTAATTTTTAACTAAAAATTAAAAATTAACAAACTTGATTTGAGTTTCACTGAATATATTGAAAACTCTACATATGTTCCGGGTGGTTAACCCATTATCAAGAATATACAAAATTACTGATACTGAGTAATATTGTATACTCTTGATAATGCGTTAATCAACTGAAACATATGCAGAGTTTTTAATATATTCAGTGAAATTTAAGTCAAATGCGTTAATTTTTGATTTTATAATTTCTAAGATAATGTTTCACCAAGAGATAAGCGAAACCTCCGTGTCGACGGGAACGTTGAAACTCAATTTCTCATCTAACATAATGCCTAAATATTTAACAACTTTTACCTTTCGAGGTTCTGGTTTTCAGTTTTAATAGTTATATCGTCGTTACTTTTTACCTTCGGAATTTTACTTTTCTCAAAACTAGACATTCAGACTATTTTACATTCAGCGATAAACTGTTAACGCATTCATTTATTGTTGCTAAATCTCTATTGATCCATTCTGTCATAGTTTGAATATTTTACCACTAACATAAAGCATTGTCGGTTAATATATTAAAATATTCAAATGTAATTTCATTAATTCACGGTTATAAATTTATATTGATAAATTACGTGAGCCTGTTTCCGGATAATTGTCCATTATGAACAAAATGTTATACGTTGAATACAAAACGAATGGTAGACACATTTTGCAGACATCCTAGCAATGTCGAAATTTCTGATTAGAAGAAAGCTTTTTTTGTGACCCATTTTTTCAATTCGACCAATTTAAAGACCATTCATAAACTTGTGGAAATGCAAATTTTGGTTCTCGTCAATCTGGATATTCTTGCTTTGTTCGTGTTTATTGCGATCAATAGTTTGTTCATTTTTATTTTTGTCGATAAATTATTTATTTAACTCCATTTCATCACACTCAATCATTTCAAAAGGTTGAAACAAAGTTGATTGACTTGAAGTCGACGGTAACAACATGCAACAAAGACACACCTCCACAACTTGAAGAATAGGAAGCTATATTACATTGTGATCACGTGCATATGCTTGCTGTGGCTTGTGTGGATATTGTATAAGTAATTGAGTGACTGAGATTGAATTCTCACCTAACTCTTGATGAAACATAATTAAATATTAAATTAAATTAAGCTCTTGGCTTAATGTTTCACGATTATATTTAACAACATGTTGACAAATTCATGTTGTTAAATATAATAGTGAAACATTAGGCCAAGAGTTTGATTTAATTCAATAATTAATTGAGTGCCTATAAACGCAAACTGGCTATAAAGCTTATCAATAACAGACCCGAAAATAGTGAATGTTTCGGTATCAAGGTCTCAAAAACATGTCCTTTTTCATAAGGGTATCATAAAATTAATGCGAGAATTCAATTTGGTGCCATTCATGCAGCAACCCTAAGTGTTGGCAACCCTAAGAAAAACAAATCGACAGCTGACAGTTTAGGGTTAGTAAAAATGAAGTGTTAGACGATAGAACAACGTGTCTTCATTATTAAATAACACATCAAAAATAATAAAAGCCTGGCAGCCTTCAGTTTGATAATTTCATACGTCGGAATAGTGTTCTAACTTCGTCAACTGCGAAGAGATTAATTGGAAAATTCCGGGAGACAAAATCCGTTTTAGACGCCAAATCGACTGAAGTCTAAAAACAGCGCGTCGGACTGTTAGTGACAATCCAGGAATATCAATTCGGCGTTGTGGACAAAAATGGCAAATTTCATGAAGCTCTTTACAGCTTTATCACTAAAGATCTATGTCTCCATGCTTACAAAATTCAATTAACACAACTGAAGCCTAATTAACATGCACAGCGGAGCGAGTTTGCAGAATGGATTATAAGAATCAACACATGGTTGCTGATTTGTCAAGCAAAATCATCCTAAGCCACGAAGCGCATTTCCACCTTGATGGGTTTGTTATTCGCCAAAACTGCCGCTTTTGGGGTTCTAAGAACCCACATGTGATTGTCGACAAACAAATACACCTTAACGTATCACTGTTTGGTGTGGATTTTGGGCTGGAGACATAATTTTAGCATACTTTTTTGAACATGAAACTGGTCAAGCAGTAACTGTTATTGGTGCTCGATATCTCAACATTAAAGTACAGTTTTTTTGCCGAAATTGGATGATATTGATGTGACCAATATGTGGTTTCAACAAGTCTGTACGAGTGCTATAAATCCCTTGAAACACTTCAATTACTGCTTGAGACATTTCTAGGAGGTGTGCTCTCTTCTTTCGGTGATCAGAATTGACCCACTAGATCGAGAGATTTAACACCATAAGATTTCTGGTCATGGGGTTATTTCAAATCTCAGGTCTTTGCATTGAATTTGGTTTATGTTTTAATAAAAAATTTGCAATCGGAAGACTAAAGAATGTGTTTTCTATTAAATTTGAATTTAGCGTTAATTTTGGGACGCCATTATATCCATTTGGCTGACACAATTCTACTGAGGTAAAAAATCAGAATGTCCTCCAAGGATACTGTCAAATTTTTAGCGCCAGCTATACATAAAAGGTGTTTCAGAAGAGCTCAGACTATATCTATCTATCTATATATATATATATATATATATATATATATATATATATATATATATATATATATATATATATATATATATATATATATATATATACAGTAAGCTCCTTATTCGCGGATTAAAAAAATGCGGCTTCATTTCTATATTCGCGGAAACAGATTTCTTCATTCGCGGATCTAATAGTTATTTTATTACATTTTATTACATCTAGTTCAGGAACTTTTTTGTTTCGGAAGTTGAAACTTATTTAAAAAAGAAGAATTTGAGGCAGATCTAATTTTGAATAATGCACCAGTCAACCTCGCGAACTTGAAATTATGCTTCCAAATATAAAAGTGACATTTTTTCCTCCCAACATGACGGCTTGCTTCAACCTATGGAGCAAGGGATAATTCAGACACTGTTACATCAGATCAACATTCAAAATCATATTGGATAATATGGAATGTGATCCTGATATGAATGTTATGAAATGCTGGAAGAATTTTGACATTTCAAAATACATAGTAAACATAAAACAATCGTTAGAAGAACTGAAGCTATACTCGTACACTCTGAATTCAATGCTGGAAAAAACTGTGGCCTACTCTGACTGCGGAAAATGACGAAGAATCTCTGCACATTCAAAATTTGACTGCAAACATAGCTGAAATTGCGAATGCTATAGGACGGGATGGGTTCGAACAAATAGAATAAAGTAACATTCAGATGTTGCTTGAATCGCAAGATGAAGATTGGACTGAAACCGACTTGGAGGAAATGTTAAATTCATATCCTATTGAGAAAGAGGCTTCAAGGAGCAAAGGAAACATGACATTCAATTTGAAAATTCTTAGTGAAGGTGTAAGAATGGCTAATGAGTATTGTGTTTTTATTTAAGAAAACAGATTTGTCTATAGAACGTAGACTTATTTTAAAGGCAAATTGCTAAAGCCATTGCTTAATATCAGTCTGAATGGAAGGAACCTTCAAAAACTGCCAAGAAAGAAAAAATTACAAAATTCTTTAAACTATTGCCAAAGCCTGAACATAATAATTAATCAATATGATCAAAAACTTCATTTAAATCAATTTTTTATATACTTTTCTTCATTTTGTCATATTCAAGGTTTCTGTATTCGCGGCATATTTTCGGAACATATACGCTGCGAATAAAGAGCTTTTACAGTACGATTTACTTCTAACGATTTCTATAAAAATTATCATAGATTCGAAATAATTTATGGAGAATTTTGCGAAATATTTTGATATAGGTAGGTAGGTACTTGCCATTTCCGGTTATACCGAAAGTGAACGACTTTGTTATTTCAAGTGTATCGCCCTCTATACAATAAACTTTTCAGATTCTACATTGAATTTCAATATCCCTTTCTGTAGCATATCATATAACTACATGAAATTTATATTTATAGAGATATAAATTTTTTTAATGAAAAATTCGCTGATACCGACTTTCACATCGAATATTCCATCTGAACATGTACAGTAGGTACAAAAAAAACTCCTTGTCGTGTTGACTATAATAATAATATAATATAATATAATACAGTTTAATAGGGTAAATATGCAGGTAAAATATTAAAATATAATTATGTACTTATACATGTAAAGAGAAGAAAATTGTACAGCTACTAGCTAATAAAGATGTTATTATTATTATTATTATTACTATCAGGACGATCAAGGTAGTGGTGATGTGTCGAAAACTTGTTTTTGTATACAAGGCTGTTAGAAAAATGATGAAAATTTTAAGTTTAACAATGTCAAATATCTTAATTTTTTATTTAATGAAACAATCATATTTTTATTCTTTTACTGAATTCTAAGGCAGAAAATAAGGTCAGTTTATGTTCACTTCCCTATACCCAATCTTAAGCGCTTTTGAGATAATAACAAGTATTCAAAAATATGGATAATTTCAGCCTTATTATTACGTGAACGTCTGCCGTGTTAATCTATTCTACCATTTCAGCAGGCTGTGCATTTTACTGTCAATTTTTTATTTTAAAATTGATATCTAGATGAGTTTAAATTTTAGATATGGAGTATTCTACACATAGTGTCATTAAAATCTAACGTAGAATACGAAAATTTAATAATGTACAAGGTATATTACAGATAACTGCATAATGCAATACCTATTACTGCATTGTAAAGAACTTATTATTGAAACAAAGAGTTTCTTTTATAGATATGAGGACATAGAAAAAAAAGATAGAAAAAGATGGCCATGGAAAAGGATTTTGTTTTTTTCTTTTTAGTAAGAACTCAACGTTGGTGTAAAAAAATTGAAATAATTTTGGTTTTTCAGAAAGGGCCATTATGGGTTATTCTATTTTCCCATCAGATTCAATGATTCTGTTAATTAGATAGTGTAGTCAATATTTCATTGGAAAAATGGTAAGAAGTATAACAAGATAACTGTAATTAGTTTGATAATGATAACTAGGGACCGTTCAATTATTACGTAAGCACTATTGGGGGACGGGGGGTCTTTGCTTTGCTTATTTTGGATGACATGGGGGGCAGGGGGGTCTAAATGATGATTACGTCATCAGATGTTATTTACTTTTTTACACATATGGCAATCCTCACCTTGCTTTTACTTGAAAACTTAAACGCATTTTCTGGGATTACCTCAAATAATTCTTATGTTTTAAATACTAAGAGTCGCTGGTCGTCGTGCAGGTGAACTGATGTGCATTATTCAAAATTTAGAGCACGATGATGTTGAATGACTCCATGAAAATGACGTAGACATTCCAAAATTGGATGAAAGTGAGCAGACTCACAACGCTGAGCAGTTAACATCCAATGTCATCGAAAAAAGAATCATGGATCGGATATCATGGCCTGAGGACTGTTAATTTCAATAAATATGTGTAATTTTAAGTAAGTTTTTATGTTCGTAAGATTACCTAATATTATAATATTTTTGTACCTTACTCTATGTTGAATACCGCATCAGTAAAATCTGATCTCTATAAAAAACCATTTTATTATCTTTAGAATTATAACTTCTGCTCATGAATCATCAAAAAATCAATATATAAATTAAAAAATGTTTACGCAAGCATGGGAGGGAGGGGGTAAGCAGTTTGCTTACTTTTGCTGACAAGGGGGATGGGGGGTAAATAATTGTAATAAATCTGCTTACGTAATACTTGAATGGCCCCCTATACACCTATGATAAATAATGAAAAAATATTCATCTATAATAACATATTCAAAATAAAATTAAAAATTGAGAAATACAAATATTTAAATCAATAATATTTCTTAGTATTTTTCAAGAAGGTTTAGAAAAAATGTTAAATTTTACAGATTCAGTTTTTTTGGCAATTTTTTATATTCTAAAACTGTTGTGAATTCTATTTAAGTAATTGCATTAGTTTCTGGATACACCAGAAGATATTTTAAATAATACTCAACATTTCTTTTAGCTTACATGGAGTTTTCACAAACATGGAAGTTCAGAAAAAAAAAGTATATGCGAGTCACCATCACCTCCAACAAAGACAGAACGAAATGAAATAAAACGAGACACTGAAAGCCTCAGAAAATGTGTAATTCGTTTTTATTAGATTTATTAATACATTTTTGGAAACTTAATTTTCGTATTTTGGTATGTTTTTTTTGTTCAAATATGTATGTACCTTTGTCAAATAGCTAGTCTTTCTCTTCGCTTGTCTGTTAACGCCCATAATTCTTTATGCTCTGTCATGCACTGCAAGATACAAGTGTATCAAGTTTTCTCTTAATACAGATGCTCAGTTTTTATTCTTCATTATTTCAGGGACTAGAATTTTTTATCGGCAGACTATTTTCAATTTGTTTTCTTAGATATATATTTTCACAGCTCAGAAACATTTTTCTCGAACACCTATCAAAAATCTCACACAAAATGAATAGAAGAAGTCGTTAGTTCATACAGGTAGTAATACTAACAAAGCATCCTTTAGTGGAGGCTGGGAGTTAAAGAAGCGAAAATATCTAAAATGTTATTTCACGATATTACGATACAGCTATTAGGAATTTAGTTTACTTCAATAGAAAAGAACAATGAAGAAAACCGCAACGCAGTGTGCTTTGTTTGAAAATACTATTATCCGAAAGTATGCTTCCAAGTAAATTGGAGTCACATCTAGAGACAGTTCATTCAACTATGCCTGAAAAATCGCAGGATTTTTTTCAGCGAAATTGACAAAGTTTATTGAAAACAAAAGAACGTGTTCGCTCAGCAAGCCTTTGCAGATGATGATGTCGAAAAAGAAACATGGATCCAAGGTCTTTTCCATGTAAAAGTTCAGCCAAGATCTACATCACATAAGAAAGAAGTCTTATTAATATATGTGGTGACAGCAGACTCAAAACTAGATACACCAGTTCCGATTAGGTAGCATCATATGTGTGTGATGCTGAATTTTCAGGTGTAGCAGTAATGAAGATAGATATCGATAAAAGATCAATGTGGAGCAAGAAATGAAAAAAGCACTGTTAAGCCTTATTGTGTATTAGGCCTTCAAGAACTGTTTGGAGATCACAAAGCTCACCCCTCACATTGTTAATTTTACTGATTAACTATTTTATTTTTGTTTATCTCTAGTCTTTGGTGTTGTTTTCTAGCGTTGTGACAAAATACTAAACTTTTAAGCTCTACAGATATATTTTTACTTAGGTGAACATATGCTTTCACGTTTTCTATTATGTTCCAGTAATATCTATGTTGACTTTCTTGGAGTTGTTTATAAGGTTTGCTTTATTTTTAATCATTACCAATATTACATATTTGCTTTTATCAGATATAGCTTTAAGTATGTGTCTTAAGTTTTATAGACTTTTTCTAGCAGCCAATAATATCAGCGAATTTGAAATAGTTAAGGCGGTTACCGTTGATGTTAATACCGTAGTTTTCCCAATTCAATTCTGATCAGTTACTTATTCAACTGCATACATCACAGCATTAAACCTCTTGAGAGAAAGCAGTTATGTTCACAGCAAATGGATCTATTCAGTTTTAAATTTAATACGACTTTTTGATTTTACGGAGTTGGATTAAATAATAATGATAATAATATTTCAATGAAAGGTAATAATAAAAACTTGTCTAAAAATCACTGACTGAACAATTCTTTATTTGACTAGTTTCGCCTTTTACAGCATTATCAAGAATGAATACATATTACAGAGACAACCTTTGAATATTTGCAGATCTGTTCAGACCACAGAATACACCTTAAATTAGGTCATAGAGGTGGGGGTTTTCAAATTATCAGAGATTTAACAGCGGGGACTGGTTAAGGTCTAACTGGTCATTGAGAAGATTGTATTTCTTGGATTTTTGAAGTTTATTTATTTTCATGGCTTCCAGGTAATTCATTTTCATACCTTTTTCACAGTAATGGAGGATATTAGGTTTAAAATAAAACAACGTGAGATCTTATGTCCTGTCGACTCTAGATGTTCCCGAAAAGCAGATTGTCCATTTTTTACGTGTTCTTTTAGCATAGTTTCAAAACATCTTCCGGTCTGGCCAACTTAAGACGACTTACATTCTTCACAGTTTTATAAATTCCATACTTCTTCATTGGCTCAGATTTGGACAATTTGTTATTAAAGATCATTCTATCCAATCTGCTGTGACTTGAAAATGCTATATTCAAATAATTCGTTGAATTTTTTTGACCTTACAATTTCCAAACAACAGGATAAATTTTCGTACAAAATATTCAGGAAACCTACCTTTTCTGACGCCATCATAAATTTTAATTCGTTCAGTCCAATAAGCCATCGAATCGCAGCTCTCAATTCAATGATCCATAGGGCCTTTTCGATTCCCTCATCAAAGCAAGACCTTAGGGAAGAACTTAGAGTGATTCGTACGATAGGTATGAACAATCAGTTTCCACTGAAAATAATGAAAACACTAATTATGAAAAAACAGAAATGCTTCATCAATAGACCTTTATATAGGACACACTACATCAATATTAATAATGATAAAAATGAATTATGATATGTGAGCATCCCTTGTAAGTCGTCATATGTTGGCCAGACTGGAAGATGTTTTGAAACTAGGCCTTTTAATGGGGCTATGTAAAGTTATTGGTCTATGCAGATAAGCCACAAACGCTTGACCATTTGGAAGACAATATTCGCCGTGTTATTGCCGATATACGGCTACAAAAGATGGAAAAAGTCAGCGGAAATTGGACGTCCAGATTGGACTACATCGGAGCCAGCCGTGGCGGTTATATGCCAGAAATCATATTTAAAATGTAATGCCACAAGATTATCTTTCGAATAAAAAAAATTCTTGTCAATCGAATGATCCATCGTTGTTTTATTGCAATTTAAACTTCTATACCTCTAAAAAAACTCCCTATATAAACAAGGTAGGGGGAGTAAATAATTTTTAATGAAGATAGGTTTATAAGACCTGTCGTTTGTTTATCAATCAATATCGAATATTAAACGAACTATTCGCATCTGCGTAAGAAAAACCCTATTTATTTATGTAGAACAGTCCCACAGCATAATATAGTCAGATAACAATATATGAGGCTGTAATACACATTCTTAACTCACTTTCTAGGTACATTGTTCTTGATTCCAGAGATTGCAAAAATGGGTTACTCAATTTCTCATATAAAACATCAATGAGAGTCCACCATTTTCGACATATATCCCCAGAAACTCAGTTGATTCGGATGATGAGATAATGTGGTCTCTATATTTAACCTTTAAGGCACTGATTGGATTACTTTTTTGACCAAAATTAACAGTTACAGCTTCATCAACGTTCATCATCAAACTGTTCAATTGACGCCAATTTATAAACTCTCTCACAATGCATTCATAGGCCTCCAGAAATCCCTCAAGAGTTTTGTCAGGAACTACATACCACCGATAATCATCGGCAAATAGTGTTACCAAAAATCAGGAAAACTTCGCAGGCAGCTTATAAATAATATGAATAATTCTCAATAATTTACGAAAATTGCTGTAATTATTACAAATTGTTCTTGTCTGATAAATAGTCAAATAGTCAGGTAAATTTTATTCAATATTTTCATTTAAGCAATCAATGAAAATTCTTCATAAATTTGTATGGAGAAAAAGGTTTCTACAAAAAAAAATCATGTAGTCAATTTCCAAAAAATTCGCGTAATTAATCGCGATGCCCCAGTACGCAACCAGCGCACATATAAAGAAACCTTGACATTCTTGCCGAACCAGTTTATGCAAACGCAACTTATATGGAAAGTGGCTCTATTCTCGCTTTTCTCGATAAGGCTTCGGAGCGATGCGAACGTTGTTAATTTAGCTCCAGTCCTGAGTCGGCGATCCATAAAAAACGGGCTCACCATCAGCAGACCGAATGGTCGACTACTGCAGCTAGTTAAATATCGTATACCGTACGTTTCGACGAACTAGATTTTAAACCAGTCTCTGTAACGATTCAGGTTTCCCTCTATCGCAGGTTTTGATTTTTGCTCGCAAGCATCTCATTTGAATTAATACGGAACGCGGATCGTATTAATTCAAATAACATGCTTATTATAATAATAATTATAGTAATAATACAAAGAGAGATATGACGCTATAGCAAAGATTGTACATCAAGAACTGACATTGAAATTACATCTTCTTCAGAAGGAGAGGTACCCTACTACAAATGCATGTGATATGTGATATCTTTTGATTACAACATTGAAGGTGTTAATCTGACTCGACTTCTGGAGGTTAAGGATCTCAGCCTAGTATTTGTTCAAAAATTCTCATTCATATCTAATGTGACTAGACGTCCTGTTTTGAACGGAACTGTCCCTTTTTACAATTACGGGTCCCGGTGTCCCCGAAATGAATTGTGGGACTATATATAATTCGTTTAGTTTTCTTGTGCTTTGCTTAATAACATAAGTGTGAAGGTTTCTTGGGAATGAGCACAGTTTAAAATCTCATTCAATCTTATTCATCTCATAAAATTGCCACAAACAAAATATCAAATTGCAAATACCAAATCAACTGTTCAAATTGCCCTAAAGTATACCTACATCGGCCAAACATCACAATACATAAAAGAAAGAATAAACGGTCATAAATACTCCAAAAACAACACGGCTTTAAAAAACCACGAACAAGAAAAAAATCATACATTTGACTTTCAAAATTATAAAATACTGAACAAAGAGAATAACTATAAATCTAGAACTATATTGGAAATGATTCACATTAAAAAAGAAAAAAAATGCCATAAACGATAAAACAGATACAAATAGTTTATCTAAAATATACTATAATCTCATAAAATAAAATTTAAAATCCAAGAAATGCACGCCTATGAAACCAAAGATAAGAATTCATCGGAAGATGCGCATGTCCTAAACAAACGAATCTACAGATGTTACCCATAGACCATAATTCTCGCACTAATCAGTTTTATGAAAGATTTGTAAAATTGAAGTCAATTTCCAACTAATGTGAACCTGTAATATTCTTGAAAAAGGCCTAGAGCCGAAACATATGTAGAATAAACAATTATTCCATCAATTTTAAACTGTGCTCATTCCCAAGAAACAGCTCTGTAGGTTGATAAGTAGATAGAGGTTGAGGTATTGGCTAGTTACAGTGTGAATCAAGACTCCACATTGTAAATAACCAATTAGACCTCAACCCCTCTCCACTTTTTAACTTAGAGAGCTAATTTAAATACGTGTTACCTGTTATGTCCATATTTACTTGACAATGACGTTACAGTCGAAACCGGTCGTATAATTTAAATATATTTTGTGAAATTCACGAAAAGTAGGTTTATTTTATTTCAGTCTGTTCAATATGTTTTTATCAAAAAGTTGCTATAATTATTATTCAATAACCCTTTTATTTTTTCACAATTAAATTGGGTCGGATTCACGATATTATCACTCCTATTGCAATTCGGAACACAACGTGACTACACTTAGAAAAAGTGTAAATATAGTAACCGTATCAATAATAAACATCATAACTAGATATTGGGTAAAAAATGCTATTACTGCTGGTATAAATATGCTACTGCATATAATCTGGTCTCTAGTTACAAATAAGAACAAGTAGTTAAGAAAATAGGTTCAGGAATCATGGCAAGATGTCATCAAAAATAAGCAGCGAAAAAAACCTTTTTCCGCTGTATAGTGCTTACTTCACAATTTTTTCACTTCAAAATGAGATTCCGATCTAGACTACCAACCTCACTAGCCAATATAGTCACAATGTATATGCAAAATACCAATGTTGATACTCTGATTCTTAAACTGAAAAAATGAGGATGTAGTCAGTTGAATATAAGATAAATAAAATATGGAAGAATATTTTACTGGAAGAGGAGGAGTTCCAGTTGACCACGGCCAATCAGCCCGGAAGATCATTTCACCATGTTTCACAATGGACACCGGCCGTGAAAGCCTACACGATTTCATATTGAAGAATACATAGAAAAAACAGGGACACTACGTCACTACGGGCTCTTCGAGACGAATTTCTTCTTCTTACACATGCTGAATTGAGCCACGGAAAGAAAGGTTCAAAAATATCGATACAGACAAAGGAGATACAACACTATCTATTATAAACTTTCAAACCTATGAATTTAATATACTCCAAAATTATATCGTAAACATCAAAATTATTTACAGATTGTTAGAAATTCAAATTATAAGGTTGATAAATTTTGACTTCGTTTAAACCCAAAATCAGCTCCCTGCATTGATGTCTATAATTACTACGTGCCATTTTGAGATGATCGATTCCATTTCACCGCAATCGCAATATGGGTCTTCCTTCAACCGCACTGAACAAACTCATATATTGAGGATAAATGCGTCGCCGCTTCTGATACGTCATACACGTCAAACAAATTATCTGCGATTCCCGATAATATTGTATCATGTAGTGGTTAAAGCAACAGTATTGACACGTTTGTAAAATGCTTCTTTCGAAGCTTTCAAGGATTCCTGTTGCCAAGTTTTCCAGATTGCTGATTTGAACTCTAGATAGATGTTACACATTTTTTCTTCTCACCTTCCATGTTTGAGGCATGTTTAGCTGTTTTGTGTACGAGTTAGTTTTCTGGTGTACCCATATGTGCTTTAACCCAGAGAAATTTGGCAAATAAGTTATGCTGCATCAACTTGAATAATGAAACAATTATTTATAACAATAATGATGAATCTTTTATCATCACGCAGTACCAGTTCACCACATTCCCTTGTTTTTATAATATACATAACATCTTATGAATATGAAAAAGTTCATAGTTGTAGGGTGCGGGGCCCATTGATACAAATCTTCTAATTTGGGAAAGGCTTCTTCTTCTAAGTAATTGGAGTCTTTGATATTCGTCCAATTTATTTCTAAGGGTGTAAGGTCCACTTGACCATATTTGTTGAAAATCTTCCTGGGGTGTATTCTCTTCAATTCATTGGTGACAATGCATTCAGAGGTTATTAAAGATACTTTAGGAATCTTATGAGAGAAGGAGCCCGTCTCACATTCTTCCCGTATTATTTCATTATCCATAGAAATTATTCTTCCATTTTCTATTTGGAATAAATCTTTTTGTAATTCTTCGAAACTTCGATTACAGTTTTCTTTGAGGTGCTTCAGGACCATTCGTATACATTCAGGTGGTTTTCTTAGATAATCTTGTTTGCTTAGATAGAAATCTTCGACTTGCTGAATTATCTCGGTAGTCCAGACGATTTTGTCGTTGCGTGTTAATCCATAGGATAATAGGTTAGGTATTTTGGAATTTTGGTACGGTAAATTATACAATTTATAGAGGTCATATTGAATATTACCGAAGATTGGGATGGTTATACTAAATAGAATATTGAAATCTTTAATAAATGCTTTTGTTGTACAAACAGCATAGTAGTCTGTCAAATGAGTAAATGGTAACAATTTTTCTTTTTGTATTAGTTCATTAAATTTATTTAATGGTAAAATATTTTCATGTAAAAGGTGTAACCGTGCAAAACTAATTGCGTTCTCAATTTCGGATAATATTATTGCAATCTCGTGAGAATGGAGAATTATTAAATTTAATTTAAAACTTAATTGAGTAGATATCTCCAACTGTTTAGTTTTTGCTATAAGCAAATTTATTGTATTCGTGTACTTCGCCTGAGTATTAGATATGATATTTAATATTTTTTTGTTGATTGACTTTAAGGATATCTTCATTTTTTCTTATACTTTCGAAATATTTTTGATATAAAATTTCGTCGTCTGCATCTAAGGTACCAAATAGAAACTTTGAAATGGAACCTCCAATATTCAATAGGCCTTTTCGTTTTCTTATCTTCTGAGTAATTATATTATTAAAAGTTTCTTCATTTCTATGTATTGAAGAATTGGCCATAATCAAGTAATGATACACAGGGATAGTATACGTGGTATTCACACATTCTTTAATAATATTTTTCTGAAGTTGAATTAATTCGGGTATTCCGGAAATGTTATAGTGAAATAATAGATATTTTGCATGATCTGCAATATAGATCTTTCCTAAATGGATAGGCAACAAGTTATTCTCGATTTCTTGAACGGAAAATGAGTAACTTTTAGTTAGTATGATTAGAAAGATGAAGGATATGGAGTTCATCTGAAAACAAAGAAACTAGTTAATGTTTTCTCTGTTTGATCCTATTTCTGTGATATACGTTTTTATTCTGAGGATTTCTTATCGTTATATCACTTATTATGTTTATAGGTATCTTTTTGTATGGTTCTTTCATTCCTCTATGTCCAGATTTTTCTTCATAATGTAATTTGACTTTTTCCAATTGATCATATTCGGTTTCAATATCTTCTAGGAAAACATTCGCTATTTTTAAATCGAACAATTTAGCTTTAAAATTGCTTTGAAGTATATTAATAAAAGGTATTTTCAATTCGTCATGTTTAAAAAATAAACAATATGATTTTCCAGGTTGTAAATATTCCTTAATAAATGTTGTAAAGTCATTTGTATCACTTATTGAAACTGTGAGTCTGTTACGATTTCTAAATATTTTCGCTTTATGTACGAAATAGGTTTTTGAGGTGTTGACAAATATAATTTGATTTTTATAATGATTCAGTGGTCGTTCTGTGAAGGGCAATTCTAATATAGGATTTTCAATACTACTATGTATTGTTTCATTTTGCGCTTCATCATCTTCAAGGATTTTCATGATGTCATCTAATTCATTGTTTGTTAATTCTAGTTCGTCTGCAGTTACGTTAGGAAATAAGGAATCGATATCGTCTTCTAGGATGTTGATATCTTTCGATTCATTTAATGCATTATGCTTATCTGTTTCCTTTTGTACGTCGCAATGATTATCATTTTGCGATTCATTAGTATTTATTTTTAGCCTAGATAAATAATCTGCGTTGTTGTTCTTGCCTGGTTTAAATTTAATATCATAATTGAATTCTTCCAATTTTAATTTCCATCTCATTAATCTGGAATTTGGCTCTTTTAATGAGTTCAACCAAATTAAGGGTTTATGATCTGTAAAAATTGAGAATTTTGTTCCATACAGATAAGGTCTGAAATGTTTTGTTGCCCATACAATGGCTAACAATTCTTTTTCAATCGTAGAATATTTTATTTCCGGCTCGGTTAGTGTTCTGCTTGCATAAGCTATCGGTAAATCAGAACTAGGGACGGTGCCTTGAGATAAAATGGCTCCAATCGCATAATTAGATGCGTCAGTAGTAAGATTGAACGTTTTTGTAAAGTCAGGATATATTAAAATTGGGTGGTTCATCAACAAATTTTTAGAAGTTATGAACGCTTCTTTGTAATTCAAATCCGTGACGTCGATTTTTGCATCCTTTTTTAGATATTTCGTCATAGGTTTCGTAACTTTAGCGAAATTAGGAATAAATTTTCTGTAATAGCTCAGCATTCCTAAATATGATTTAATTTCTCTGAAAGTCTGTGGTAATGGAAATTTTCTAATTATTTCTATTTTTCTCTTATTAGGCTTAATACCTTCTGGCGTGATAATATGTCCCAAAAATTCAATTTCTGTTCTGAAAAAATTTGATTTATCTAATTGAATTTTTAAATTTTCTTTCTGTAGTAATTCTAAGATATTATGAATATCAGCTAAATGTGATTCTATTGATTTTGAATATATAATTATGTCGTCCATATAAACATAGCAACATTTTCCAATGAAGTCTTGTAAAATATTATTCATTAAACGTTGGAAAGTACTCGGTGCATTTTTCAAACCGAAGGGCATTCTTAAAAATTCATAATGTCCATTGTCTACAGTGAAAGCGGATTTTTCGATGCTACTTTCATCTAATTGTATTTGGTGAAAACCAGATGCTAAGTCTAAAGCTGAAAAATATCTGGCTCCTTTCAATTTATCTAATATACAATCAATCTGAGGGATTGGATATTTATCATCGATTGTCTTCTCATTTAGTTGTCTATAGTCTATAGCCATACGCCATTTTTGTTTACCTGATTGGTCTTGTTTTTTCTTGACCATTACGACTGGGAATGACCAGGGTGATATACTTGGTCTGATAATCTTTTTATCTAACATGTCCTTAATTTGTCTTTGGACTTCGTTCCGATATTTTTCCGGATAACGATATATTTTTGCATGTATCGGTATTTCATCTTTGGTTCTTATATTATGTTTGATTTTTGAAGTAAAATTAAGAGTTTGTCCTGGTAATTGCAATGCTTTTTCAGTATTGTTGAAAATTTTAATAAGTTGATTCTGAATTTTCATAGGTAAATGTTTCAAATCTACAGGATATGATAATCTTCTCGGAATAACCTTTTGAAATGAATAGGAATTTTACAATTTTCTCCTATTAATAAATTATTTTGTAAATCAATCGTAAAATTATTCTGTTTAAGGAATTCAAAGCCTACAATTCCTTCATATTGAGTATGAAATTTATATAAAACAAATGGATATTCTTTTTGTAATCCGAAAGAATTTAATGGAAAAGCAACTTTTTCGTGACTAATATCATGTCCATGAGGAGTTATCAAATCTGTGTCCTCTGAATAAATCAAATGTGGAATATTATTATACGCGATTTTTGGATCGATTAAGCATACTGTGCATCCACTATCAAGTAATAGTTTACATTTCGGATAATTAATTTCAATGAAAGGTAAATGATTTTTTCTAATTTTGTCGTTTAAAGAATTTAAGTCAATGTGGTGTCTGAGGCAGTTATCTGAAAATTTTCATCAACAATATTTTCATTTTCTTCAATTATATTTGGATCTTCTTCAAATTCAAAATTTTCATTAAATTGATCATTGTCATTATTCTCTGCGTCTAGATTCGTTAATTCTTCCGATATATAATTGGGTGATATCTGTTTATGATTTTGGAAGTGATTAAAACTTCTCGAATTATTATCAAAGAAAGTTCTTTGTGGTGTTTGATTATGATTTTGTATTTGTCTTCTTTGAATTATTGGATTCGCGGTTGTCGTAGACATAGGTGTTTGTCTATATTTGGGTACAAAGTTTTTATTGGGTTTAAATACGTTACTTTTTTGAGATTCGTAAGTATTACTTCTACCAAAAACTTCTTTATTCGTCGGATAATGTCTAGGTACATTATTAATTTGTTGTTTTACATTTATTGGTTGAGAAGGAAACGTTTTCATTTGGTATGGTTGTCTCCAAGATCTCATTAAGTCTAATTGGGATTTTTGAGAGATATAATTCTCTACGGTTTGTACTGCTAAATCAAATGTGATATTCGGTGTTGTTAAAAGAGCAGTTTGTAAATCGATGGACACATTGCTTATTAATACATTTTTAGCTAGGTCGGAAGTTAATTGTTTATGTAACAATTTTAATGCGGCGTCTAACGTCGGTTCTGCGTCTATTCTATAATTAATTCTAATTTTATAAGCTTTGATTTCTTCAATGAAATCGGTAATATCTTGATTAGGTTTCTTCCTCAAGAATTGTAACTGATTTTTGAGAACATCCAAATTGGCATGATCTCCGAATTTCTGTAATAAGAAATTCTTAAATGCGTTCCACGTATTTGGTACGTTAGAAGAACGATATTCGGCGTTTGCCTTTTCAATTAATTTGCTTTTAACAACTGCTATACAGTATGTTTTTACTATTTGTTCTGTATTCGCGAATTGTGCGATATACTCTTCACAAGCGCTTAAAAATGAGTTTAATTCTGCTTGTATTCCTGAGAATTTCGGTAATAATGCTCCAAATTCACGGGCAATTCTTAAATTATTTTCCGCCATGACTTTTGTTTTTTCTGACTTTTCTTCTTTATTTAAGTTCAGTTTTTCAATTGAGTCTATGAGCGAATTTATCATAAATATTTTTCTTTGTTAATTTTATTGAGAAATGTGCATTCACTATTTCCAATCTTCGCTTAATATATAACAACCTACTATAATGATAAATTATAGGGAGTTTAGGTTTTTGGCTGAAACCGTGGAAAAAACAGGAATATAATTAACACTTGCAACTTACTGTGATTTGTTTTCCCAAAGTGGAGTCGTCGGCGCTACCCTTGCTTTGCACTCTGTTCGAATTCTTCAATGGTCAATCGAGCTCCGGACTGGTACTACCAAATTCGCAATCATCTGTGAGACACGACTGAGCTTGTGTTTGGTTCGGATTGTGCTTGAGAATTAATATTCACTTAAACAATCTTCGTACGGTTTGAGTTAACGCATTGATTACTCTTCTTACTATAATTCGGAAGAATTATCCTGTTTGCTCTCTTGATTCGGAAGCGTTTAATGCAGCAATCCCATCCTCGTCGCCAATTTTGGTTTTCAACACGAAGAATTACTTTTTAAAAAAACAATTTTTATTCACAAGTTAAGATTACAAGTAGCTTTATACATACTATCGTACTCACTAACGTTAATATATTGAAGATTCTAATGCAAGTCTGAGTTTATATAAGCTAAAGTTGGTTAGTCAGCATTCTATATAGTGACGTTATTTACTAAAAGGAAGGCATTGTTCTAAGTTCACATAACTTATGAAGAGTATTTGTTTCACATGTTTCACAAGTGTTAAATAATGAAAGGAAATCCATTATATCCTCTGTTTCTCCAAACCACATGAATAAAACGATCTAATGGAAGGTTTATTGTCAGACAGTTTACCCAACTTGCTGACCTTGACATCGGCTTATTTGTTATCTCTTCACGTTTTTAAAGGCATCTGTTTCCGTTCAGTGAATATAATAGGAGGTTTATTGTGCGATATGTGCTGGTATTTTGCTTAACTGAAAATTTTAAGTCTTTAATAGAGATACGTATGACAACTGATTTTACATTTTATAAGTAGTATAGGTACAAATTTCTCTATAAATTACGTCAAAAGTTTGAGGGGATTTTTTGTGGACTATTCATGAAATATTACTTCGTTTTAGAAAATGTTTGGCAAACGTAGGAACAGCAGTTTCCGTCTTCATCTAGTGATTTAACAAACTGCTCTATGATGCTCATTTTTATATGTACCTTCGATCGACTGATGAATTGTGGACTATATTGCCTTCAGGCTCCATATTTTCTCTGAAGGGCCAGTTTCTCTTACCCAATGCTCTTGTTTAGCTCTACTGTCAAAAACACATAAAACATTGGAAACTTTGAGGGTTTATTGACCAAGCGGAATGTTGCAATATTCTTCCTTTAACTTTGCTTTTTAATACTGCAGCGTATTCATTTCCAGTATGGTAATATAATACGTTTTAGTCTATGCATAAAGCTAAAATCTTATCTCAAGGGTTCATATATATTTTTAGGCAGTGAAGAGTGAGGTGAACGCTGCACTGGAGGTTGTACACAAGTAGTACTAGGGTACTTCCATTTATATCGATTTTTAGTGTTTAAACCGTTTACGATCATGCTACAAAAATAACAGTCTTGGAGATGATAACAGTCGGTGTTGCAAATTTAGAGGCATTCCTTTCACCATAATCTTAAATATTCACGATTAAAACTTAAACACGATTTACAACCGCAACTGACCATTTTCATCCAAGAGCAACCCAAAATACTGGAAAAAGGAATTTTTCACCAACTCTGATATAACTTTTCTACATTCGTTTAAATCGTTTTCTCCGCATGCATAGCAAAAATGATCTCCATTATTTAAACAACGCCACCTTGAACTATTCATGACGCAAAAATTTCAGATACTAATCTCAACACAGTAAAATACACCAGTTACCGATTAAAAAATTAATTGACAAAAATCAAAAACAAATGAACTCGAGCTGGTCAAGCATTTTTAAGGGTAGATTTGATGAAAACAAGTGATAAGTGAACATTATTTACCCCAGAATTCGCAGCAACAAACAAAAAGTTAAGTTTTGTGAACTAGAGTAATTAAAAAACCTGGCGACACACTATCAATTAGGCAAATTTAAAAACCATAGTTAATTAACTGTTATATCTATAATACAATATATTTTGTGAAAATATCAGACAATATTAACTTTAGATGGAATATAAAGGAAAATAGCATCAAAAAATTGAGAAAATGTTCATTTTGATGAATTTAATGAGAAACAAACGACTTTTAAGGAGATGGAGGTTGCTGTTTTCGACAACTTCATTATATTTGGACGTAAAAACGATAACCCTTCCCTCATTTCATGATCTAGACTCAAAAGTCTGGGTTTTTTTCCGTTTTTATGTTGGCCAAAACAAAAAATCCGAAGTCGCAAGAATAAGATGAAGGTAGATCGGATAATCGAATTGTAGATTAATCTATAAAGAATAAATTGAATCTTCTGAATGTTTTGGAATTGAATTTCGGTTCATTACACGTCGAACTTAAGTTCTACTTTCCATATTTGCGAATATAAATTGCATTATCCAAATGTCTCCTCCCCTATTTTATTTGCTGCATCCGTGAAATTTGGCGGCACACTTCAAGAATCTCACGGCATAGTGGTTGTGAATCACTGATCTAGCACAATAAACGTTGAATTTATTATTCGATTCCCCGAATTTTTCAAAATATATCTGGGTATATTATCCGATTTCAGGGATCATCAACAATAATCGCTTAGAAAGTTTGAACAATGACTTTCAGATAGTTCAATTCGCAATAATACAGGAGGTTTAAATCTGGACGTCGAGAAGGCCGTTTTGGAAGTCTACCGTACCCAATCCAATGGTTACTAAAATGTTATAGTGCAACATTGGAAATATACCACATTACATTTAGCTTTCTGTAATAATGCTTCTGTGAATACTTTTTCTGCTCAAGTGTTGTAGTTCAAAGTTTTATATACTTCAGTAATTTTGAGAGCTATCGGACATGAATATATCACTGTATCTTTCAAATAATTCAATTGAAAACTCTCCATGGGGAAAATATTCCAAAAATAGTATTTCGGAGGTAATAACATCTCAATTTTTTTTTGTCTTCGATAAAAGTATATAACTAATAAGTTACTGTCTTAATCCTATATTTAATCGGTCCATCTCCAACATTTCAAACAATTTTTTTATATTTCGATTGTGCTAGTTGATGAAATCTTTTCACATCAACAAAATTCAAATTTATCTTGTCGTTAATATTTTGCAAATCACTTCGAGGTCAACTTAATATAACTAAATGCAAATCAACTCATAGTGGATTAAACACCAATATTATTCGAGTAAAGCAGCTCGTTAAACCCATAAACTTCAAAACAACTTGCTCATTCAAACGGCCATGACGCTTAAAGCGAGTCGGCGAGTCCAGAAGCATTTAGGTCAGTCCTATTCCGAAATGGAAGGGGAAGCAAACACAATCAGATTGCTAAACACTAATACATAATTGGGATGTTATAATTTGAATGGTTGTCTTAGATTTCTATCGAAAGCGAACAGTGTAGTGCAGTTGCACTTTTTATATATGTGCTATCCATCTCTTTATTTATTATCTCGTAGAAGCGAACGATTTTTTAGGTGTTCTTGGTATGCCCTCAGGCTGAATGGTGAAATGAAAGAAAGACTTCTGCGTATCTAGAAGCAGATTGCCACCTGCAAACCTGTAACAAATGGAATTTCAGTAAAATGCAGATTCTGCAACAAACAAATAATAAAAATACTGTTTAATATCGATAGACCGATTAATGTCAACAAAAATTACACCAGTCTCAAATGATATGGTTTAAATTTAGCTGAACTGAAAGAACTTGAACAATATAAGCTCATACATAGAATAGTTCAAGGGAAATGAAAATAGAACATAGAATTTAGTTTCTTGAAAGATATTCATTCATATTATACCAGAAAATTTTATAACATAGACGATCTGGTAATGTGATGGTTCCTTTCCTCAGCTTTTTGTTTTATTTTCAGCTTCACCAATGGATTGCGCTGATACTTGATGAAAATTTGAGAGCATAATTTGAATAAAAGTAACTAGTTTGTGATTTTCACGTTAATTAAGTCAAACATGATAATATTATTTCGTCAACTGATGGAGCCACTGTGTTGGCGAAACAATATTGTCATGTTTGACTAAATTAAATTGAAAATTAGAAACTACTTAGTATTATTTTCAGCTTGTTCGTTTAGAAATTTACGTCCAGTTATTTGGACTACAATTCTTATTTGATTTTATACTTACACATGAATATTATTAACTGTGTGGTTGATTGTTAGCGTTTATGTCATTCAATTTGTTAAACCAATTAGGTTAGCTTCATCTAGACTTTTTTCTCACATTTGTTAATATTTTCAATTTTATATGCTAAATAAACTTTTAAAAGTAAGTAACTTTATTTAGCACAACTAATAAACTTTACAAAAGAGAAATTATATAAACAAACAGCAAACAAAATATTTCAGCCTTAAATATTACTTTTTACAAAAAGATACAATGATTTTTTAAAATCATTATGATTCTCACATAATTTTAGTTGCGGATCTATTAAATAAAATCCTTTCCCACATAAATTATTTAGGCGTTTAGATGTACTGCAATTATCATTATATAAGTCATTCTGTTCCCTAGATCTTGTTTGGTAACCAAGTACATCTTCAACGTATTTTACACGGTCGACAAAGTTTATTATGTGCCTAATATTCAAGCAACTTGTATTGTAGACGAAATTACTTCGATATAATCGCTTTGAGGCATTGCTTAGAAGTAACGTTTTGATTATGTTAAATAATTACATGTTACTAAATAAAGACTTTGAAAGAAATTTCAAAGATGACAAATATTAAGTCGAAGATTAAGCAGTATTTGACGACAAGGTAATAATATGGATACCAAACACCAGATTATTATTTAGCTCATTACACATCTTGTAGACAAGTTTAACATCAATAACATCGATTAATTATCAATTAACATGGATAACATCAAAGTGCACTATGTTCCCATCTTCTCAACTGGTGAAAATTAAATTAGACCTTTTATTGATTCAATTGATAAAGCAGACAGAAATATTACATTTTTCAAAGTACCTTGCATAACATAGTAACCAAGAACTACGAGTTAAAAGACAAAAAAACAGTCAAAGTAGTGCCAGTCATCTTAGGGTTCATTGTAGAAATTCCAAAGAACCTAGTGGGGTACATCCAAGAACGTGGACCATCTACAAGCAACTGCATGTATCAGTACTACAGTCTACATATTAGAATGTCAGAAAAGTTCTATGAGTTAACGGGAATCGCCGTTATAAAGACCGTCACCATAGCCCCGATAACTTTCAAAAATGTCCTATAAAATTAATCCCCTTCGATATCTGTGATCAGTAAAAGTTCCTCTGGAGGAATTGCGACATCTTGAAATCGAGGATCGAGGATAAACATGCTATCAAGTATTTACATACCTTAGTTTCCAATATCAACAGCTGATCCGGCTCAATACACTAATGAACATTCCACCATAATCTGCATCTCTCTTCTTCTTCTTTGGCTTCGCCTTGTCCCGTAAATTGGGGGTCGGCTTTCTCGATCTTGAGGCGCCATTTCTTCCGCTGGTTAGCATCGTCATCCGACAATCTCAACCTCTTTCATGCCCTTCTGGACATTCGTCAACCAAGAAGTTGAGTCTGCCTCCCCCTCTCTTTTATGTAGCAATGGAAAGGCACTTTTTATTATATGGTCTTCGAAACGTCGCTTAACATGACCATACCATCTTAGCCTGGACTCAGTGAGCTTGTCCGAGATCGGTGCAACTTTAAAACTACCCGGGATGAATTGATTTCTTATTTTGTCTCTCATTGTAACTTTTCCTGCCCATCGCAACATACGCATTTCTGTAGTATGTAATTTTTGCTCGTACATCTTCTTTAAGGTCCCTCTTTCACTTCCATAAAGCAAAACTGGCCTGACAGCTGATATTGTCCTGATAGGTATTTTTGGATCACATAAGACTCCGGTAAACTCATGCTATTCACTCCACCCAGCGGTAATCCTGTGGGTTATGTCGCCGAATAGAGACCCATCCTCTGTGATAACGAATCCAAGATATTTAAACTGTTTTACTCTACGTGAAGCGACGCCTTCAAGTTTTATTTGCGTTCAGCAGGCTAGATTCCTCTGGTCCAAAATTTCACACCATGCATTCTGTTTTGGTTCTCTTAATGCGAAGACCGTTCGGCTCGAAACATTTCCTCCATTCATTGAATTTCTTTTTGGTCTTTCGCAATCAAGGCCACATCGTCCGCGTATAAAAGGTTCCAAGGAACCGGTTTTTGGACTTTCTCCGTCAGGTAGTTCATAACGACATTAAAAAGTAAAGGGCTTGAGGTGCTTCCTTGATGAACTCCTACGTTTATATCAAAACTCTCTTATTGGCAAGCCTTCTGACACGTGTTTGAAAGTATGTAATCTTATTATAACTCTATAACAAGTCTAATGTAACATTCGAGGACATTTTTAGATCTAAGAGCTTGCTATATTAGTGTTATCGGTACACGGTCAAAGGTTTTTTCAAGGTCAATAAAGATTAACCATAGATTATCCTTCTTTTCCCTTGCCTTGTCTATCAACAATCGGAATGAATCACATCTCTCAAAAGTTCTTATTTAGAAAGAACATCCTGAATCCTGAATTATCCCGTTGCAGATTATCAATCGAATCTGAAATTTGATCCTTCCAGAAAATGGGACACATTTATCGATAGAACGTATCAAGGACGCAAAGTTGATAAAGGACTCCTGAGTTCCCTTTGGCTTCTCGGAATCCAGACACTCGGCAAACTTTGTTCGATAACCTACCGCCTAAGCGTTACTCAAATGATTCCCTAATCTTATTTTTCATCAGGTCCGTATTTGCGAACTTTCCTAGAAATTTCCTTGTTCTTAAAAGGTTTTGGTTTGCTTTTAACTTTTAATCTCATACTGGTGATAACTTCAACTCTTCAGAAGTTCCGAGAAGGGTTGTTTGGAAGCTGGTATTTCGTTTCTTACATTTTTATCTAGTCTGCTATCTACCATCTGGAAAATATGTTCGTACCTATTTTTTTTTTGATAGCCATTAGACTGGACTGGGACCTTAGAGTGTATTTTCAACGTCTTTTGCACCTATAATATTGTACATTACCCATTAATAATATGTATTATCACTAAACTCAGATATATGTATATATACATATAAAAGTCTTGTACTTGTAACAAAACCACAATTCTATATTTGCCATGACTGTACTGAAGACTCTAAAAATAGAGCATACGAAAATCTACAAGAATTGAATAGTAATGATGATTGCATTTAGGGTTAGTAGGTACAAAATTAATTCGAAAGATTGCATTACTCCAAATGTTGAACTACACTTATTATTGAGAAGAGCATTGGAGTTACTAAGCGTCAAAGTGACAAAAATATTTGTTTATCACGAGCAGGAAAAAGCAGGACACGGCAGCAAGTTTTTGTTTTGCAATTTCCTTAGACTTTGCAGTTTAACACTTTCTGAAGTGCACAAAGACAAGTATTACCCTTAACTATTAGAAGAGTCTAAACACAAACTGGTGACGGCTGTTGTGGTATTAAACCTACTGAATTTAGACCCTAAGCTTAACAATGATAGCCCGTGGTAGGTCCCAGAGTTACAGCTATCCCAAAAATGTTTTCAACCAGACACCTTAACGCCTCTTTCAACTTAAACCTTCTGCATTTAAGTTCAGAGCTGCTGTGTAGAAAATATTATCTGAAGCAGAGTGAAAATTTTGAAGGAGGTGAAACTCCCTTATTCTAATGATATAAGTTCTAATTTTGGGACTATACCATTGTGATAACTCCTATTGTAGCAACAAAAGCATAAAATGTGAAGATATCTAAAATTTGAATGAAAATTTTCCAATTAAGTCATCGGTTGTAATAAAAATAAATCGAAATAATCCCATAATATAGATATATGAATATGTTTGATATGACTCTCCGTCAGCATTCAAGGATAATGTTGAAGAATATTGAAATCATTTCCATACTAGATAGATGTAAATTAAAGAGAGACTGTTTCATTCTGTAAGGAACTCATCAGTCTTAAGTAGAAAGTAGTTTGGACGCCAAGGTATTCGGTGCTGGACTATTCTATGATCCGACAGTTATTTTCAACTTATTTCAATAGATGCAATCTTGATGCATGCATCAAATGATAATTTAATTGGAGGTCATAACAAGGTTATCGGCAATAACTTCACTTGCCGATGAAGTTGATTGACGTATATAACTGATTAGTTTCTTGTGGGACGAGCAATCTTGTACTTTCATCAGTCTTATGCTTCCATCAAGTGTCAATAATTTTAATATTATTGAATATTATAACTTGAAAGATAGTGGAGGAGTCACATCCTACATGTTAATATATGATGCCTAGTTTATTGATGTCAATTTTTCGATGAAATAAAAAAGTATTTTCTTTAATATTTTATATCTCCTGCAATTTTAACCCAAAAATTTCATGTATATGTATAAACACATATAATGTTTTTATATATGTGTGTATATATGCCTATACATATTTCAGTAATCTTTATACTAGTATATATACCTAAATGAATATTCGAATTTTCCAATAACATGTTGGATTTTCAGAAATATTTAATTGAGGTTTGCTTTGTGAACAGGCGAAACTTAGAACTCATTAATATTGAATACGTTTTCTACCAGAGAGCAAATAGAGGAGGTAGAGAGTTTTAATCCCCATTAAAAATAGCAGCATCTTACACATATCTGGGACTGATTGTCACGGGAGACGTGGATACTACACCGGAGATCATGCAAGAAACCGCTTGAGGTACAAATGGCCGAGTGAAACGCATCTTCAAATCAGATATGCCACTATCCTTAAAGAGCAAAGTGTCTGACCAATGCGTAATACCAGCGATGACCTACGCCAGCGAAACTTGGACCCTGAAATCTGCTCACATCCAGAAGCTTCGAACAACCCAGCGACGTATAGAAAGTTACATTATGGGCCTAACCATACGAGATAGAATACGCTGCAGCTGGATAAGAGGTCAAACAAAGGTGAAGGATGTCGTGGAGTGTGTAAAAGGGTCAATGTGGAATCTAGGCCATCTAGCCCAAACAAGAGATGAGCGTTGTGTGTGTGTGTGTGTGTGTGCTTAAATTGAGCACTTTCATTTCCAGTAGGAAAAGCTTAAAAAGAAGTGTTTTATATTAGGAACGAACGATAAAGCATTTGAAACCTTAACATCTTTCAGTCACAATATTTATACCAATATTACAATAATTGAGAACCTTGTTGCTCGGTTTATAATAACAGGATGTTGGATAACTTTTATACATTTTTTGAAATTATTCGCGACGCTTGAATAAAAATTTTTCAGTCGTAATAAAAATGACTTTCTCATCTTCTCCCTCCCGTAAAACTGTAATTACTGAAAAACTGTAATTGAAAATAATTACAATCTTGATAAAGCAAACTTGTTTCTGAAAAAAATAGATTATAATTATAATACATATAATAAGATTATGAATATAATAATAATTACAAATTATATAATCTGAAATTTTTGTCTTAGATAAGTCCATTATAAAAACAGTTTCGTTGGAAATTTCAAGAAACTTATTTTTAACTTATTAATAAATTGAACAGATTTTTAAAAATTTCAAAAATATCTTCAATTTAAAAAATATCTTCAATTTAAAAAATATCCTCAATTTCAAAAATGTGTTTAATTTATTGATGAGTTGACATCGAATTTATTACATTAATTTATTACATCTATAATTAATTTATTACATCTCTCTCTTCAATTAACTATTTAAAACCTATTTTTATCTACGTTGACCTTGAGTTAAATGTGTACTCGTGGAATCAATGGAGACTTTTTACAACTCCTTAAAAATAATGACGCCCCTAATGTTTATGCAAATTTTCAACTTGGATATTCCCCCTTGCATAAATGCAAAGGTGAATATATAAACCGGACTATAAATAATCTTCCCTTCTATATTTTATACGTCATTTTCAGGATATGCCCGAATTTCATCAGCCAGTGAAATTTTCAGAGCTCAAAATCTGAAAGATAGAAAGAGGTATTACATTTTGTTCGAAAGTTTATAGCAATGGCAATGTGTTTTCAAACTGAGTGCCCGTAACATTCAAAGTGTTATTACTAAAATAGTACTGGAAACTAATTACACTACATTACATGATTTTAGTCTTAATATGAATAACAAGAAAAATCATACAATATTCAATGAAAAACAACAAGAATTTAGGGTCTAATAGCTTAGTCTTTTGGTGCTAGAGCAACTGGGTTCGAGGCCCGCTGAAGGCATGGGTGTTTGTGTATGTCTATGATTAAGTAGTTTAAATAATTAAATATGCTGGGTAATGTTTATCGATTTCAAGCCCAATGGCCGTTCGGAACCGGCGTTAAACTGTAGGTCCACTGAATTAAAAAAAAACAAGAATTTAGGTATAATGCTTCTTTTTCTAGAGCACCTGGTGAGTTGTTTACTGCAGCATAACCATGATCTGAGAAAAGGCGTTAACGCCCCACTAACATTATTTTGGGTAAACAACATATCCAGCAAGTTATACAGTGTGAAGAAGGCATTCAAAGAATACAGGAAGTGCACAATTAAAATAGAGAAATTTGTCCAGCTGGCTGAACCGGTGTAGAATAGATAATTCAGATTGTATTGTATGGTCACTTGTTATTGCCCTACCTCGATCAGTGCCTGTCCTCTCTCTCTATGCCGCCTTCTTGTTACAAAACTTTTACAACTCCCGTAGAGATTGTCGACATTAATTCGAAGTTGCAAGTCCCATTTCTCCAGCTCCTTTAATTAGGTAAGTTCCAAACTTAACCAGTTTCGCAATAATGAAGACGTTAATGGAAATTCAAAGGTTGTGCAAATGCTAGTCGAGACCAAAGGAAACTTTTAGCGAAAATATTTGCGGGAAAACTTTGAGAAAATATTAATGGATGAGATGGTTTCGGTAATTAATATGCCGACATTGTTCCAAGAGTATCGCTATAAGTTCCTTGAACACACATCAAAGCGAAGGTATTTTAGTTGAGGAAATGTAACTGCCATGAATGTGGCGCTGCGATGATTGTTTGTTACTACCATCATGGCGACTAGATAAGACCATCGCAAATTGCCACAAATTACCATAATATATAAGGAGATAATTGTTTAATCGCAGTATAAGGCTATTTTATTTCTGCAGTCATTGAATAGGATTTGCAATGTCTGGGCAATAGGATTGCCCATGAAGAGCGTAGCCCGGCGGTGTTGCCATAATTGAGTTAGTGGTCTACTCTCCTAATCGGTTGTTCCCAAAGTTTCAAGCATTATTTCAACTATTTTTCCATATTGCGAACGAATAAGAAATATTATTCGTATTTATAACATATAGAATATTATATTTGCTATTGTGAGCACATATTTCTGTAACAGACAAATGTAAAACATTTATTATTGCAAGAAAATAACGATGTTTTCGATGAATCCTCACCCCGTAAAAAATACTTCTAATATTCAGTTGGACTTATTTATATGAACAGCCTCCTAACCAAATTTATTGAATTATCTGAGAGAAAAGAAACCTTGAAAGAAACGCTGTAGAAATTACCCAAATTGAATCATTTACAAAAGTATAAATGAATATTATACTTCTGATTAGCGCAATTAACAAACTACTTTATGAAAGTATTGAGCTTCATTAAAAAATAAAATAATAAGTAAAACTTGTTATAGAATTTACTTGGATGCATGCACATAACCAACTTTAAAAATATTACAATGGAACATTTTTAAAGTTGGTAAGGTCTTCTTCGACTTAAATTTATATAAGTATTTCGGTTCATATTTTTGACTGTAAAATATAAGGTTAAAAATAAACATATTATATCGAATGAATATTGTAATAAGTAACTGATATACAGGCTTGCCAATTGCAAAAAAGCCACTAAGTGTTTTTTATAAATCGTTCATTTAAAAAAAAATTTTAAGACCAGTAATTTTTTTAAAATGACTTCGGTGTTTTTGGGGTAGAGCAGGGGCACCACTTATGTACATTACCCCATTTATGACCACCACACTCTAATTCGTGAAATAATGAGCATCAGTTGTTTATTTCGATGAATGATAATAATAAGTGTAAACATTTTATTTTTCAATCATTATTTGATTGGCCAAACCTAAGGAAAATGCATGGCTAAAAGTAGAATGAAATGGCCATAAGTGGGGAATTTTGAAGTACGCCACAAAACGTTCTATAATTATTTTAATTGGCATGAAATCTGTATTAACACTAGAATTTCTGAAAGGACAGATCTTGAAACATAAATGATATTCTGCTCAAATATCTTTTGCATTTTCTGCATTTTTTATATGCATTAGAAGAAGATCGAAAAAACCATAAGTGTGCCTCTTCCCTAGGCACTTTCGCTCTTAAGTAGAGATAAGAATCCTGCCAAATAAATAAATTGAAACTGAATATTGAGTAAGGCTTCATTTTAACTCTTCACAAAGAATTAGACCTTACGCTTTCAACTCCAACCTTCACTAGAAGCCATTTGAAAATTTGTAAAAATTTTTAACGAAAGTCGTTAGCAAAGACACCTCCTTTTTTCGTGTTTTGCAGTTTTTTTTCGAATTATCACTGTTTATTCGAATATTCGCAAAATAATTGGCATAAAATTGGCCTTTAAACTGTCAGGTACCCTGACCCTGTCTTTTATAATATTTAGAAAACTTGCTCTTCTTACTCAAAATGGGAAATACATTTTTAAGCCCGTATGTTTTCCGAATTGTGTTTTTTCTATGTTTCTCGTAATTGAGTCTAATATCGAGTTCGAGTCCTAGATATTTCAAAGATTGTGATGGTAAAATTTTGTAACCGTCTACAGAGAGAGCTGTTAATATTTTTTCATTAGATTGCGTGTGAAAATTATTTGTTTGTTTTTTGTTTTGTGGATCCTAATTTTCCATTCATTGTAATACTTCGAGATCTTACCGATGTCATATTTTATCAGACAGTTTGCCGCTTGACCAGTGGGAGAGTATGATACTGCGTCGGCAGCAAGCAGGGTCATTTTTGTGTTTCGAAAATGAGAGATGTCCTGTATATAAATATTGAATAATTTCACCCGCCGTTATTTACTTAGTGTGGATTTGTTATCATTCACCTTCACCAACACCTGCATGTTATTCAAATAAGATCGTATATCGTATAGGGTGATTATACCCTTAAACTACTTAAGCTATAGAATTGTATCTTGAATACCAGGAATCGAACCCGAGCCTTCGTAGTGAGAACCAGGTATCTTAATAACTAGAGTAACGAGAGCATATCGGAGATAATGGTCTCCAACTCAAAATTTTCGTGGTGACCCCATATGATTTTCAGGATATGATTTACAAGAATTTCTGATCATTCTGCCTATTAATTTCAGATTTAAAATACTATTCGAAAACTCAAATACCGCCGAAAAAATAATTCCAAGAATTTTTGGAAGAAATTATACTCCCAATGGAGAAGATTCATGATATTGTTAATATTACATTCAACGTGATGGTATTACAATATAGATCACAACTAATAAGCGACTGAAAAAATTTTTGACATCCATCAATAAATGACTTAGAAATAGGTTATTGACGTTTGATTACTGAATGTCTCTGGTTTCTGATTCCCCTGTGATATAATTTGACCTATTCAATATCAGTGTACCACCATCATTCAAGTATTAGTTTCAGAGTGACGCTGGAACTTGCACTTGTTTCGTGTTTATTTACGTGGAGTAGTTTGTTTCTTTTTTATTTATTTGTCAAAGAATAAGATGATAATTTAATCGTTCAACCCCATTTCATCACACTCAGTCATTTCAATTGATTGAAGCTAAGGAGATTGACGATGGTAGATCGTTTGTTAATAGATTTTTGTGAAATTCAATTCGGCGTCTGTTTTCATAATGTTTCTCGTCCTTTTTTAGGTTTCACCGTCTTTAGAATGTTAAATTTGTGAACACATTTGTAGGATTTAACTTTGGTATTCCCCCAACCCGTCCATTTTTGACTAAATTGTCTGTATCATTTTCAATTTTTACAGTATTTACATAAATATAAAGTGAATAACAAATACCATAACTTCCAAAATATTCAGTTACTTTTACTGAATAAGTTATTCCAAGGCTTCTCATGATTCAATAGATATATCAATCAGAAATAGGCAGCCATTATTAACATAAACTTATATCGAAATGATTTTTACACACATATTTATTAGTGCTTTTAGGACCGAATAATAACGCTTCATTAGTTTGCACCACTTTCTTCTTGTAATTTATGATACACGAAAAAATATTATTGGGATTTTTTACACTTTACGCTTCGACGCATAGTAACAAAACAATATTTGTAGGCCTTTTTTGAATTTTTGTTTTCGGAAAATAAACTAAATACTAATCGAACTGCGTAGGCCAATACACAACAATTCGTAAAAGCTGCGTTGTCTAGATCAAATGACGTCAAATTGTGGAGTGCCGTGTGCAACAAAATTATTTTTCTTGAGAAATGAGAAAGTTATATCACTTCAAAAAAAAACCTGTCGATTCTTTCAAGTGTTTGTTTTATTTTACTTTGATTTTTTTAATTAATTTTTACATTCCTTATGGTCCAAACATACTCAATATTCAAATAAAAATGCCAATAATCTAAAATGTTAACAGAAACGAGTGCATGTTACAGTGGCGTAGCGTGCCTTGTCGGGGCCCCGTATAAATAATTTGTTTGGAGGCCCTTATATGGGGGTAAAATTTTTCACAAAAGAAAAAATATTGTTATATATTTTTGCCGTATAATTGATACGGCAGATACGGCGGTAGCTACGCCCCTGGCATGTTAATAATACGAGTGCATAATAACGTACTTGTTAAGGTTTTGTTTTCAGTTGGTCACACTGTCGATAGTTACTAATATTTGATTAAAATTAATACGAGATGTATAAAGATGCACTTATATATTTTTACACTACCTATATAAAATTGCGGTACCATATCCGAATGAATATTTACGTTGTGAAATTCTTTCATTCCGTTTATCTGTTCATCTATGATTCATGAAAATTAATGGGCTTCATTCATTAGTGAATATTAATTTCATTGTCATGGAGATTTCAGAAGCACGTCTTGGACACGTGACTAACTATATCTCTCTTCCTCAGAATTGTAAGTACATTTAAATATTGATCCCTACGTTTGTAAAAGACTGAAATCAAGATATTCAAATCAAAATTCTTTTTATTTTCGTCAACAATGCGTAATCTTATGCGTCAAGGTGATAAAAACTTGTTCCCATTCAAGAAATGTAAGTTAAATCTCATAAAAAGCTTCGTAACCTGGATTTCTGCAGGAAAGAGATGAAAGGAAGTTTGACACGGCATCTGTATAGTCTGCCTCGAATGCGCAAGGGAAATGCGAAAGGGGAGGGAAATGGAATTCAACACCCAACAGAGCGAGGCATGAGGCATTTTTGATAGTGTCTTGCTTGAAACATCTGACGCATAAACATGGTAGACAAATGATGTTGCGTCCGGTTGCCATGGCGCCCAATACGCCACGTCACGGGATTCACGGAAATAGCAACGAGCGACCTACACTTCGAGGCAGGACCGTAACTATCGCTTTTACATCTGTCCACAACAGCAGAGTCACGCTATTGTTTCATTATGGTTCTACATTGCAAATTGTTAGGGAATGGCAATTTTAAATATCTGAGTGCGAAATAGAAAACTAAAAGATAAGTCCATTTATCTTATTATCTTCAAATCTATGAAAATGTTGATAAAGAAGTTTAAGAATTCAATAATTCATTCTTTTTTTTACTCTCAATACCTAAATTAAATAGAAAACATTTTGAATTTATAACGGATAAAAAGTAACGACTTCATTTATATATTCTCTCAATTCCTAAATTAAATAGAAAACATTTTGAATTTATAACGGCTAAAAAGTAACGACTATTAAAAAATAACGAATACCTGTGACATTTCGGTTGACATTGCAAAATTTTGTTGTATTTACAAACATGCTTCATATGAGTACGTATAAAATATACTTGTATATAAATATCTGTGTATGTGTGTATATTTTTAAATTCTATAAATTCTGAAATTTTGTAACCTTTTAAGAAAGTTACATAAACCGATGAACATGAAATTCGACAAAGTTAATGTTTATATGAAGAAAAAGTGTAAAATAATATAGTGAATCACTAAAATAAATATTACACTAATATATAATTTACCATACTCACTAAATGGTCAAACTGTACAAAATTTTGATTAGATATGCTTTAATGATAATATTTTATTTAGTCTTATTAAATATCTTTGAAAAAATAATTCAAATTGATTTGATTTGTATAGTTATTTATAATTTGTGAAATAGAACTTACTTAAAATCATAAAGAGGATCATAAAGAAGGATGGTATTGAGTTCTTTGACAAAAGAACCCTAATGAAGTTGAAACTTGGAAATTCAATAAATTATAATTCAAATCCAATTTGGCCACTAGTATTATGAACCTGTTTAAGTGCATTCATAATTTGGAGTTAATTAATTGAGTTAATTGTGTAAAAGAGATGGAGAAACGATACCAAGGACGATGGAATGTCAATATGATGGGTGATTACTGTTGGTCTCTGCACAGAGAACAACAAAATGTATCACATCGGAGAAAAAGCTATGCAAAAAATTTGACAGAAAAAAGCAGAAAAAACACAAAGAAAAAAGCACATAATATTCGCATCTAAATTATTCAATATTATTCTGAGTAAAAATTGTAATTTAATGAAAAAAAGCTTCAGTTTTAATTTTTATATATTAAATTTCCCTATTTTTTAAAATATATAATAAATTGTGAGAAATTTGTGGGCGATAAAAAAACTACAACCAAATACGGTTTCTGCAACCAAAAATACATAATATTTAGGTAAATTGGTTTGAAAAGTTTTTTCACATCTTTTTCGTTGGTCTGTGTAATTTTACACTCTCCTAAAACACATATTTGTTACTTTTTATATTTTATAAATTTATGGAGCTAATAATAATTTGACATCCAGTTCTTCACTGACAGATTTATACAACATTGTTCTTATCGAAAATTTATATAACAAATTCAAGATGAAAAACTTCATAATGGTCCTGCATGATCGCATCCCCAACAAAGTTCATCCCCCTCTCTCAGATTTAGCATTTCGATAGAAATTCCGCCCTTATTCACTGGCTTTTTCATGAAAATAAACCGAAATCTGTATCAATAGAAATCGCTTTGAACAATGATTTACTATACCATTATACCTACTGTTCGACATCTGGATTAGTTTTGTAGGATCTCATTGAATGATAGAAACATCTTGAAAATATTTCAAAGTTGACGATGTTCTTAGATTTTTGAATTTTGTACGCTTGAATTTTCATATATTGGTTGATGTATCACAAAAACAATTTAAGGGAATATATTGAATATCCTCAAACTTGTGAACTTAGGAATAATTCAGGAAAGAAATCAATTGAAAAGCATCCTTTTTGAGATATTTCTGATGTAGTTTAAACTTTGTATTAGGTTGAGGATCAGAAAATACTAAAAATAGTATATAATTACACAATAGTATTATTTCACTTGTGAATGATAAAAAAATTGTAGTTTTATATTATTAATAAGATTTTGAATGTAGGTTCACACTTCATTACGACTGAGAATGTTGTTTTAATACTAGGCAAATAACATAAAGAAAAACAGAATTAAATCTAGCATAAGTATTGTGGAAATAAGTATTTATTTATTATTTTCGGTTTTCAGTTAACACTGATTTTTTAAGAAAATGTCACAAAACTCGATCTCTATTGTATAAAGAGAAATATATTATTGTATTCTTATATTGTTATATGTTGAAGAAAATGAAGATGGGTTTATTAAATTGATTAGTAAGTAGTAATCATGAGTATTCAACAAGAAACAGTGATGTACTACTTATTCCGAAGTATAAAACGCTAAATTTGAGCACTCTCTTTATTATAAGAGTATTAAAATCTTCAACTATTTACCATTGAATTTGAAAGTACTGAAAGCTCATTTGTTTGAGAGAAGAGTTAAATTTCTATAAACAAAGCTCTTAACAAAGGCATGCTATAGTGTGGCAGAGTACTTCGGTGATTCGAATGTAGGCAATAATGTATGAATCAATTTTTTGTATTATATGTTTGTATATTTTTTTATCACAAATGTCCTCCACCATGTGAATTTGTCTCAAATGTTCAATATTTCTGAGGTAATTTTTTTCTTTTCTTTTCAAATAAAAATGTATATTATTGTGAATATAAAGTTAACCAATATTTTTATTTGAACCAATATTTTTGTTCGAGGGTTGAATGGAAGATCAGACTCAAAACTGAATTCGTCCTTTTGTGAGCATTATTTGTAATTATTGTATCAACTTAATGAATGTAACTTTATTTGTAAGGAATGTTTCTCAATAAATTTTATTTTATTATTATGATTATTATATTATTCTTATTCACTTGTGATTTGATTTGATTTTTTAATAGATTTTTGCATAAAAAATATAATTAATTTCGAATATAAACTTAAATTTAAACACTTGAACTTATGATTTACACTTTATTGACTACATAGCATGCTATGTAGTCAATAAAGTGTAAATCATAAGTTCAAGTGTTTGAATTTAAGTTTATATTCAATTATGATGGATTTACATCAAGGGAACGCCAACACTATTATATTCAAATAAATAAATAAAAAAAAATTAAATAAATAATTAATTTCGTTGAATGGTGATATTGTAAAATGCACAATGTTATTATTACCATGCAGAGATACGATTTTGAATTTTTCTGAGCAAAAATTTTGTATGGTAGTGAAAAAAACTATGTGATTATATTTGCTTAGTCCTTCAAAATATGCAGATCAGATTTTGTACGAACGCTTCTTCTGAAATTTTGTACCTACTTCAAAAAATATCTTATTCATACTATCTGTATATCAAATTTCGTTGAAATTTCTAGATCAGTATTGAAGAATTGATTGAAAGGTGATTTGTTTCCAGAACGTTCACCGTCTATCTCTAATGTAACACATTTAGTACAAGTTCATATGAAGTCTCCTTCTCAAAATAGATCCAAAAATAACCCCCTTCATATACAAAACAGAAAACAGAATAATAATAGTAGAATGCTGAAAAACAAATTATTGCGAAAATTTTAATGTGATACATTGAAAAAAGTAAGCAATGTTAATCTGAACTACAAATAAGATAATTAAATACTTCTGTTATAGAGGAAAACTATATACACAAAATGGTTCAAACGTTTTCCAATATATCTATCTACGTTCTATTTATTCAAAAACATAGTATTATTTTGTATTATATAATATCATTTTGGACTTATAATGGTACAATGAAGAATTGAATATGGTATATTGTTTTTGTTTATTTTTTGTCTCCCGTTATTATTCTTTTTTCTGATTTTATTTTTTTGTCATTTTTTTTCACTTTGAGTACTAAGTTTAAGGACCAATCTATTAATAGGCATTATGGCTCCTATAGGCAATTCATATATTTGTTACAATTAAATAGAAATTATATTTTTGCAGCAATTAATAGATAAATACATGTATTAGTTCATAATAAATAAAAAATGCATAATATAATAAATGTATGTAGTTCATTTCCAAGGTATTTTCTTGGTATAATGCTGGAAATGCTATGATAAATTTGTTATAAGATTCTTCAATTTCTGCGAAAATTATCTCGCAGTGACCTAAAATATCATTGATTTGAATTCAACTATGATTACCTACTTGTTAAAATATTCGTTGCAAAATACCAGATATGTACAGTGTTTTTGACTGTAGAGAAATTCCTTTCTTACAAATGAAAAGAGTTTGACGAATCATTCTCCGACGCATCCAGAAATACACATAATAAATTGTAGCAAGTAATAAAGCTATATTTAATCCTAGGTGAAACTAAATAGTGAAAACTAATCACAGACAATCCTTTCAAGACTTTTCTCTCGACTTGCCAATGTTCTGAAGTATGAACAGCCTTTCAATTTGGCATTTTTACTGTCTCTCGGGAATATGGAAGTGTACAGAATATTATTCGAGCATATTAAGATCATTAAAGTGAAATTAAAAAGGTTAACTGAATAACTCCGTTTGTCTTTCCACGTTACACCTTACCTTTTCCGTGATTTATGTCTTGTTCGGGTATGAAGAATAATTCGCCTTGAGGAACCCCTAGGCGTATAGTGTCCTTGTGTCTAAACATTGATTATATTTTGTGTTATACTTTGTTGTTTTGATAAAATATAAAAAAAAAGTGCTGGCTAATGAAATATGTCGATATATCGAAGTCAGTAAGGGTATTTTCCATCTATTGGATAACCCTCTTTGATTTGAAAAAAAAGAATGGAAACCTGATGAATATAAAAACGATAAACTTACATAATTAATTTTCAATAAAACTTGCACAAAAATACAAAAAATGTTTTTAATGATAATAATAAGTTCTTTATTCTCAACAGTCTAATGCCTAATTACAGAAAATAAAAACATGAAGCTTAACTAAGTATCTAAATAAATAGAATGAAATGCAATATATCGAAGAACTCAATCTAAACTAAAAAAAGTAATTAATAACTAAATAATAAAATGAAATGAAATATGGCAAAGAACACAATCTGATTCAATTGATTCTAGTAAATTTCACTTGTTCATAAAACTCCTAATAATGTTCTGTTTTCAGATGAAACTCCTAATAATAACTGTTCAAAATGTGTAGCCTTCTAACTTCGGGTTGCGCAAAATAGCCTAGCAGCTAGATATCTACCTATTTTAAATTTTAATGAGGGTATTTTTCGACTGGTCATTGCTGAAGGTCATTTCGGTCAAATCGTCGAATGCACCCCTGTTTTCACATCGACCTACACATTCTACACGCGCTCTCTAAATCCCCGGAGGCCCTAGATGGAATGTTCCACCCCATAGCGACGTTGCCAAGCAACCGACGGGAATCCCGTGCCTGTTCTATCCCCTCTAACCTTCTAGTCGTCACGGTCTTTCATGGCGGGTGTTTATACAAGCCAAACATCAAATGGTAATTACATAATTGGAGCCTTAGGAATGATGTTTTCTAATTAGAAAAAGCTGGGAAGTTTGGCTTCGATTCTGCTTAAAAATTTGTGACGTCTGAATGGGATTTTATGAACTAGTCGAAACCAGCATTTTATTAAAATTAGGTGTAACAATAAAATAACGGATTATTTGATTGGGATTATTAATTTGTTCCTAAAACTGTCGTCACTTCTTCAATTGAAAATTTAATTTGTTATACGATTGGAGCATTAGCTCTGCTACCTGTGATACGGAAAGTGAATTAATTTTTAAATAAGCCTTTAATTTTTCAGTAGGTGGTATTAGTGATTATTGAAGTTTGATACTCTAATTAATCCTCTATCTTTAATTTCGTTTTGTTTCGTTGAGAAGTTAAGAAAGCGAAATTCGAGAGTGTTTGATTTCAAATAATAATTTATCAATGCATTTTCGAGAAATCGAAATGAGTTATCAACCTCTTGAGTTATTATTGATTCATGTATTTTTCTCTGGACTTTGGCATTTCGATGTTTATAGTTTGAATTGATAAAATTGATTTTGTGGGACTATCAAAGCGATATTCTGCGTACGTATAGGTTTGGGAAAAATCAAATATCAGCTCATATCTGAGCAGTAAAACGAATAATTTCTTTTGGACAGACTTTGTAGAACTCTTTTTTTCTGTTGTTCTTGTTTGTCTTGGTATATTTAGTTATTGATATGACAGTTATAAATATTCAATATATTGTCAAAATTTTGCAATATTATGTTTATTTTATTATTTTATTTTCCCTTAATTCATTATCACTTATTTATTATTAGTATTGAATAAAAATTATTCTTTCTTATTAAATTATTTTATTTTTCGTTAATTCATTATCACTTTTTTAGTACTATCATTTGGAGGGAAGATCACGTTTATCCGGCCAGAGGATATAGCCAAACTGATCTGTTAAACAGGTTTGGAACTAAATCACTCGAAGATGGCAGGGACTTGTTGTCTCTGAAGTTTCTGTATAACCTCTCACATGGTTTATATAGACTGGCCTACCCTTATTGGCTCTATTGATTTTCATGTTCCTAGACAATGTTCACGTTCAAATCAATTTTTTTCATTGGGTACTCCGAAAACTAAATCCCTCGTACAATTACCCATTAGATATATGTGCTCGCTATTCGTGGATGTGTCTGACAAATATATCAACAGTGACTCATTTGCTTTCTTTAGTCGGGTTTTCTTGGACTCTTTCCATGTATGATAAATTCTGAAGAAAGCCATAATGTATATTATTTTTTATATTATTACTTTTTTTTTATTGATAATCATTTTTTAAAGTTTTGTATCATATAATAAGGTGTTAATGCTGTATATATATTTTTGAATATTTTCTGTAACTGGGTGTTTTTACCTGAAGAAAATAAAGACTTATTATTATTATTATCATTGAAGTTGATTCGGATGATGAGAAATATTATGTCTAAATATTTATCATTCAAGGTACTGATTTCATTACCTTTCAGAAAAAAATGAACACATACAGTGTTACCAACATTCATCATCAAAAATATCAAGGGATTCGTAGAAGTTCAGGGGTCTGCATTATTATTGTTATTATTATTTATTCAAGTAGGAGCAGTGTACTGGTGTTCAATAATTACTTTCTATTAACATTCAAAAATATTCATTCAAATATTGAAAATACTTATTCAAAAATAACAAAATGCAAAACTAAGTAATAAAGAAAATCCTTTAAAAACCTAGAAGACTAGTTTAACAAGACAAAAAAGCAGAAATGAATCATACTACTACTAATTTAAAAACTAACAAAATTGAAAATTGAATTATAAAGATGATAATGAAACTGAAAGACTATGCTTAGTAAATCTAAAAGTGCTGCCTTTCACAGGAATGAAGTTAGCTTCAGAGGATGGCTACACAGTCGAATATACAAGTTGATTATTTAGGTACTCTAGATCATCGTAGTTAAATCTCAAGACTTCATACGATATTATCAAATCCCCTCGTAGGCTACGATACTGAAATGTTGTAAATTTAGTATCGCCAAATGTTCTTCATAAGGCAAAACATATTTCCGATACCGGGAATCGAACCCGAGCCTCCTGGGTGAAAGCCAGGTATCCTAGCCACTAGACCATATCGGACGTTAAAGATTTTCATTGGTTATATCAAACTTCAGTAATTCAATCATATACTTCCGAATGTTCTAAAAGTAGCCCAAAGTCATTTCTGATACTGGCAATGAAATCTGACTCTCCTGGGTTAATCAGCAACTGGAACACATCAAAGATTGTTTGAATAATTTAAAAAATATTCTCAAAACACCTAGTAAGTACACATAACCATTGGAATGTTTGTCCACCTTTAAAAATACTGTTTTGTTGACTAGTATATAATAATAACTTGAAGTTTTATGAAATTATGAGTACCCATAAGGATTGCCTGTTGAATAATTGCCAAAGAAAAGGTTAATATATAAAGTTTCCATTCAATAATAACAATTTTTTTTTGAAATATATAATAAGTCTTTATTTAGCATACAGGCAACTACAAAAACAATAACAAGCAAACTAACCCAGGCAGAGCCATATATCAACTTATATATATCTACATAATTCAATATTACAATTTGAATGTCATCAAGTACTTTTTTAAGTTTCTCTCGAATTCTTTGATATCAACGCTGTTTTAAAACCTTTTGGCAAACTATTAACTAACCAAACCTCCATGTAATACAGATTTATCTCTTAACGTTGTCCTACATCTTGGTAACCTGAAATGTTCTATATTTCTAACATTATAGCTGTGGCAGTCATTTACATACTTTAAGTCCTCATGCATATATCCCAGAAGTAAATTATTCCTAATTTTGTTTATGAAAACCAAGACATCAAAACATATTTTATCACCCACTGATAATAATTCCAATGTTTCTATCATATTTTTAATCGGCGTATAACGATTGAACTTCAATATTATTCTAATTGCTCTATTTTACATATTTTTTGAATCTAATTTGTTTTATACTTTGGTAGATCAAACAAAATAGTAGAACAAAACTGCAGATGTAGCGACGAAATACTCTCAAAAAGAAGTAACTTTGTGAAAATAGACAAGCTTCTACCATTTCTAGATATAAAATAGATTTTTTTAGATAATTTGTTGATAATATATTTATAATGTGAGTGATAATTCAAATGTCTGCCTATAACTATGCCCAAATATTTCATTTCTGTAACATATTCTATTTCTTCATTTTTGATAATAATATTTATATTTTGTATTACATGATTATTCAAATTTAATTTATACTTGCTTCCAAAAACATAAAATTTACATTTTTTTAATGTTAACACATAAAATGTTGCATTTTATTCTGCATATCCCCTAAGTTGTCACCCTCAATATACACCATGGTATCGTCAGCAAAAAGTTCTATTTTACAGTATTCAACTACCTTAACAATTTCATTTATGTACAGCATAAATGTTATGGGACCCAATGTCGTCCCCTGTGACACACCATATTTTATCTTTGTTGGTTTCGAATGCGCTGTTTGAAATTTAACCACTTGGTATATATTATCCAACAATGACTCAATCCACCGTTACACCCGATCCCTCATACCCATTCTCCATAATTTATTCAATAGTATTATTCTATTTATTGTTTCAACCGCTCTTTTTAAATCCAAAAAGACAGTTAAGATTTCTCTTATCAATGAGTATCCAGAAGAGACAGTTTTATGAATAATACCCTTCCAATACTCAATTATCCTTTGTTTGAGTTTTTTTAGTTGTTTTCTGAAAGGGGGAATTGTCTGATCGCCCTACCAGGATCTACGCCTATGAAGTTTCTACTCCAAGAACCCTGAAGGTTAAATCAATGTCAAAATTATCCTACTTTTGAATTAAAAATGTTCAAGGCCAATTTGCATAAGTCTCACTTGAATTTGTTACACAACATTATTAATATGAAATTTAGGTATGATAATTTTCTATGTTGACGCGCACCATTTCAGTCGTTAAAATGATTCAAGCATTACAAATCAAGGTCGAACGCCAGGAATATTTCACCGTTTATCTCTCTATTGCGAATGTTAATTCGTTTTGTACATTTTAATGCTAGAAAAGTTGAACGAACTCTGTTTTATCGTTTTGTAAACAATTCGTTACGTCGCGCATCATTTCAATGCAACGACCACTGATGAAAGATGATTAGGTACACGAGTTAAATTTCTAATTCAGAATTATTTATATTCTTTTTATTGATAAAGAGTTTAATTTATTTACATTCATTGTATGGTGTTAGCTACATTTTGAGACTATTTCTTCACATTATTTTAATGTTATAGTTAGTACTGAATGATAATTTGGGCAGTGGTGTATCATAGAATGCGGAGAAGTTTTCGTTGCCCCTCCCATGGGGTGAACATAAAAACTGTCTTTACAGCGAAAAAGGATGAAGGAATGCTATCAATATACTAATGACTTCGAAATGAAACTTCAATAAGCTATAAGTTATAAAACCACTGATTTTATTGAAACACAACTAGTTTCGCCGATTATGCCAATATCAAGTATTATTAATTTTATACCACTAAGAACTGCACAAATGAGACTGATATATTACATGAAACCATCTATAATTTCGTCAAGATCCAGAATTTTGACTATTTTAATTAACTGCATTGATAACTACGGTATATTATTATTATTATTTAGTGTGATAAGGGTAAATATCTTCCAACCTACATAGTGTACATTTGTGTAGACCGATCCTTGATGGTTTTATTTGAAATATTTCGATATTTCGATTAAGGGTCTTAGTATTTACTAGTATGAATGATTAGTGTATCTCCAAACAAGCAATCTTTTTGTCCGCCTGTGAGTGATCTGGAGCGATTAGGCATGGCACAATTTTTACATATTACGGATAAATTTCTGTTGTGTTTGAATGAAATATCTACAAAGCCTCTACGTACTCTCACGTGTCATGAGTAGGATCTAGAATGCTGGAGAGAGTTTATATTTTCTTCGATAGAGGGAGCTCACGTGATCAGTTCACGAACTAAAGTTCTCCTCATTCGGATATAGAACCTGGTGGCGGTTTGAAAGTCATCGATTCTCGATTAATTGATTAAATAAGACTGATGATTCATAATAATGATGAAACAATTGTATCTTCTTATCATTAAACAAGTTCCATGATTTTTCTAAGGGCACTTAATATTCACTGTCGAAAGTGATAGGTTCGTTCTCGTTGACAACATTTGTGTAAAGAAGAGCTCCATGAGAGTTTTATTTGAAATATTTCGATTAAGAGTCTCAGTATTGACGACTATATATACATATATATATATATATATATATATATATATATATATATATATATATATATATATATATATATAACTATATATATATATCAGGAGTGTTGCCGTGGTAACGAATATAAGTGTAAAATTGTTGGGTTATCGGCAATTTGGGCTATTAAATTAATCCAAGACTAATCGTCAGTAATTCTATATTTCGAACTAAGGTTCAGTTCTTCTTCAGGAATGCTGGAATCATATTACAAGATGTTAAGTAATCAGTAAAGATAGTGAAAAATACCTACATCTGACATAAGTGGTTAAACTGACAAAAAACAATACAGAAGTCATTCAATAATCGATTACAAATGCAGGAAAATTATTTTAAGAACAAGCATGTAGATATATATATATATATATATATATATATATATATATATATATATATATATATATATATATATATATATATATATATATTAGGGTGTCCCTTATATGCCAAAAAAAATTTTTTCCATAATTTCGAAACAAATTCCCCTCTACTTTTTTTATAAATGCTAAAATGTACTTAAATATGAAATTTCATATTTGTAGCATGATTGCAACCCGTACCGACCGAGCTCTAAAGTTTAATAAAAAATGGTGTTTTGGCCTGACATTTTGGTTTGATCCAAAACTAATTAAAATGCAACAAATGGAGTAAATATGAAAAAGAATAAAATAGGATCAATATGAAATTTTGCTTAAATACAAATTATAATAATAATTAATTAGGGCAACTTCTCTATAGTGTAGTTTTTTTGCAGTCTGGATACAGAATTCTATGTTCCTGAACACAACCCAACAAAAACTGTTTTTGCCCTTCTTCAGCGGTGATAAGTCCATTAAAATCTTGCATTAATTTAAAAGCTTTTTCAGCAGTGTCATTTACGACGTTCAAACGATTTATTCGTCTTCTAGCTTTCAAAAAAGTAGGATTTTCACCCCAAGAAGATACATCCTCTCGAAGAAAACTGTTGTCGATCTGCAGTCGAGATAGAAATTGTTTGCTTTTTTGAGTCACAAAATCATCCAGCGTCATATCTGAAAGAAAGAAAGAACAGTTTGAAAATACCATAAATGATGAACAAACTTGCTTATGGATGCCTTGGAACTTGTCGCATCTACTTTTTCATTTTCTTTTAAAGCTTTCAAAAAGTATAAGTCTTGGTTAGGTGTTTAAATTGCCACTGTGCATTCGAGCTGAGGTTTAGTATACAAGGTGACGATGAAAAAAGACAAACATCTTGTAGAGCATTTTTGTCCTTTGCAGTAATTTTAAGTTGCGATTGAAGCAAACATATTTTTATAGAATGAATCGCTCTCGCCATCCATCGCGCTTGATGCAAAGCTCCAGGGGGCCTAAGTTTTAGTTTATTCCCTGTATCTCCTCCAAAGAACACAACGCATAGTTCCACCAATTCACGGTAATCGTCTCTAATAAAAGGTTTCTCCAGTTCAGTCTTATAAAAAGTTAACAAAGATGTAATTTTTGTCTCAGCAATATGTGCTTTAACGAAATTCAGAGGTGGCTCAATATTATCGGTGTTAATATTTTTCCAATTATCTCTTAACTTGTTGAAAATTGGAATATCTGGACTACTTGTAATTTGCTTTACCTTGGTTTCAAAAACAGCTTTAAAGACCAACTCTTAAATATCATGACGACAAGCAAAAAGCAGTAATTCCATCCTAAAGTCTGCCAAAATAGCACCAGCTCCACTGAAACGGCCAGTATTTGAAGCTGTTGTATCGCACCACATTATCTGTACTTTATCATGGAGGTTCCAGTCAAAGAGTGCAGTTGAAATGGCTTTAGCTTGATGTTTTCCAGAAGAACTCTCTAATTTTGGCACTGTAAGAATCTGTTCTCTATCGTCAAATGAAGCAATAATTGGCAAGCTTTCTTCTTTTAAACTTCGTACATCCAACCCAGGTAATAGTTTTCCATCCCAATGGACTGTGACTACGTCAGGCAAATTATTCTGGAAGTCAGTTTTTATTGCTTCTGCCATGGATTTTCTCGCCTGAGTACGAATTCGTTGAATCGAAGATTTGTTAATAGGAAAATCATCGCTGTTCAGACCAAGCGCTTCTACAACCGCATGGAGAACGTAAACTGAGTCTCTTATGCTTAATTGGCATCGATCTAAAGCTGCTACCAGTTTAGGAGTTATGGAACTTTTCGTGCCTCTTTTAGAACTTTTTTCAGGAAAGCAAGGAATCTGAGTACTAAAGTTCAGAGTTCGAAATCTATTCCTCGTCCGATTTCTTCAGATATTCCAAGCTATCTATCGAAGAAGTAGATGCAACAGCCAATAACTCTCTTTGTTTTACCTTTCTCTTCTCTTCTTTCAATCGTCTTCTTTCTCCGCCAATTTTTTGTCAATTCCACATAAGAATCCCGGTCGACCTGCCTCTATGTGTTTCCTTAAAAAATCTTTATCTTCCTCTATCTTCATTCTGTGGAAGGCATCAGCATGTGCAATATCAAATAAGTTATCAAGGTCTTTTACAAGATTATTTTCATGGTTCTTGAACGTCACCTGAGTTTTCTTACAGTTTTTTTGCAGCTCCCTCCAAACATGATATAAATCAACAAATTTCTTTACGCAGTTAGGAAATGCCTTCGTAGGAATTCTGGCTTTTTCCGAAAATATAATGCACTCTCTTATAACAATATTTCACTAACAGTCAGTTTGAATTCACGTATATTGTAAAATAAAACGGTGGGAACTTGTCGATTAAATGGTAATTTTGCACCATTTATCTGGTGTCTTGGCAGTCCGATAAGGTAAATATTTTGTTATCACTTCGTAATTCCACAGGCATCTTCACACAATAAACAACAACGCAATAAAAATGTTAGAAATCACGTATAAAATGACAATTAAAACTCGCAGTAACATAGGTCGCAGCGCTGCACCCGCGCAACTAGTATGGACAAGTTAAAAACTCAAGTCGGTACGGGTTATCGTTTATAAATCGAACTAATAATTATTTCTGTGCTATATTAGGTCAATACAAAAGTTTTTAGAAGGTATGCGTAAAAATATATTGACATTGAAACTTAAGGAACACCCTTATATATATATATATTTGTCTATATGCAACGAAAGAATATGAACCAAAATTTTTCCACCACAGACCTGCTAATAAAATCTCGAATATTTTAATGCTAGAATGCTCAACTAGAGATGTTAATTCATAATCTAATACAAATAAAAATACGATATGAGCAGGTTTTTGCGAAAAGTTTCCTTTATAGCGAAATAAAATATCTAAATAAAATGACAGTGTACAATAAAAGAAAAAAATAAATACATAAAGACAAAACGATCATCTGATATATATGATCCCTCGTATATATCAAGACGATATTTGTCAAAATCGAAATAAACGTACAGGAAAACTGATATGTAGGAACTGTAAAAATTATATACATAATTGTTATGAAAAATTAATTGTGTTCTTATTTTAAGTTACTTAAAGTTGAATTTTTTCTTTAAAAGAAAATTTCTTGAATTGAGTTGAAAATGACCTATAGCGCTTTTGTATTACTGGTGCTGGTGGGTTCGATTACTACCGTGTTCTTGAACCTTTCGATTTTTCTTCTGTCAGAAGCCGAAAGTGCTTCTGACAGAATAACTAGCATTCAGAAGAATGCTTTGAAAGGGAAAAAAATGTCAGTCATAGGGACTTCCATTTTTCACTACCAACAGAAGTGAAGACTTATTCAGATTGTTTAAATTAAAATTATCAACATCAATCTGGTTTTCACATCTATTGACCCTCGGAGCAACGATTATTTGCATGTTTATATGATTTTTTTCTCACTCAAATATATTATGGACTCTACAAGAACATAACAATATATAAATCCAATTTAATTGAATATAAACTTAAATTCAAACACTTGAACTTATGACTTACACTTTATTGACTACATAGCATGACGCGTTTCGTCGTTACAAACGACTTCTTCAGATGCTTACAGAATAATTCAGATTATTCTGTAAGCATCTGAAGAAGTCGTTTGTAACGACGAAACGCGTCATGCTATGTAGTGAATAAAGTGTAAATCATAAGTTCAAGTGTTTGAATTTAATATTCAATTATAATGGATTTACATCGAGTAAAGGCCAACACTATTAAATACAATTTGATTGAAATAAAAATTGATATTTATATAATTGTTAACATCATTTTCATTGTTCGCATCAATCTCATCGTTAATTGCAACAATGACTTTAGACTGTTGTGCTTTCAATTATTTCATTGTTAAAAAATTTAAAACGGATTTGGTGGCTGCGTACCTAGGTTGAAAGATTGATGAGCACCTTGGTTGGGGTTGGCATATTGATAAAGTCTGCAACAAAATAAGTAGAATTTACTACCCTATATTGCAACTCAAATCTACCCTCAGTGTTGACGATTTGCTCAGAGTTTATTATTCTTTGGTACAGAGTCATCTTATGTACAATGTTTTGATATGGGAAGCAGCAAGTAACTGGAGTTTTTGTTGCTCAAAAAAAGTTCTGAGGCTAATTTTTGCCATCATTTTTACAGATCATTTTGTTCGTTATATAATTTCAACTTTTTCATCTATTCTGATTTGAAAATCTCAAAAAGCTTGGAGATTCGAGGTATGTCACAAGAAATTCGAATATACTGGTCATTCCGAAACACAGGACGACACTATGCAAAATACCTCTATTTATATCCATTTATTTGTACAAACGACTTCCTGCGAGTCTGACTCTTACACTTTCGTTCAACAAATTCAAGCTAGAACTAAAGAAATATTCACTTGCCAGAGCATTATATTTAACTGAAGAATTGTGAGTTCTTGGTTGGTGACCTATGTGATGTATGTTTGTTTTGAGTGGAAATATGATTTATACAACATTTTGTGATATTTATGCACCAAAGCTTATATGTTACTCATTTTTATATTTTGAATATTTCAGTGCAAATATGCACCTGTTATTGTTATTGCGGTTATGCACCTGTTATGGTTATTGATGTTATTGCTTATTTTTGACGTGTACATGCCTTATGGTCCTAAGTACGAATGTTATTCATTCAGTAATGAACATTATTATCATTATTGTATTGCTTTTTAAAAAAGATCCAACAGGATTATGGTTACTAAAGTAAGAAATGAAATAGTTCGATTGAAATTTATACATTGTACATTCACGTATAAGTACAATACGTCAGTTGTATAGCTACAGATATGCTGCTATAAGCATGCCGGTGACGCAAACGCACCAGGTTTCATCAATCCAAAAAGCATCTACTGAGCACAGCACATGGTATATCATCTCGGTGACGAGAACCATTAAAATTTTCTCCCCTCCAGAAGTTTTCATTTAAAAAATATGTCTTGTTCTTTCTTTCATTATCATTTAGAGATAGAAAGTCTCATTTATCTGAATTATCAATAACTTTATTAAATTAATATCGAAAACAATAAAATATAAAATATTTTATTGAAGAAGCTTCTTTGAAATAATCTGAAATTTAATTTATTACAAATGATCTCTTCCATTTTTGTGTCTTCATGTAAACGAATATTTTTTTATGCGATCAATAGTTTCAATTGTAATTTATTAATATCTGGTTACAGATTGACTACGTTGAACGAAAACACATTAAGTTGTTTGTACTGGTGTAATCCTATTACTCCTCTGTTGAAAAATTCTGGAGAATTCTTATTAAATTACACAAGACGTCCTCTCTAAAATCCTATAATTCATTCGGCGCTCTAATCTTGTTTACTCTATCATTGTTGAGAGCTTCGGAAAGGTCCCCGAGTTCCTGTAACGCGAAAACTGAAAGTAGACTATGTGTCAGACGTCTAGAGGCCCAATCGATAAAGCACCCCTAAAAGGGTTGTTGGGGTGGTGTGGTGGATTCCTAATCTCAACGCTCCAGCCACTGCTTCCAATTATATTGGCATTCTTGGAATGTTTTATGCTAACACGAGGTGAGGTATGTGATTTCGAAATTTTGCTAATTATATAGAATTTGTATGTATATATATATATATATATATATATATATATATATATATATATATATATATATATATATATATATATATATATATATATATATATATATATATATATATATAGTAAGCGAGGTTAGGGTGTTTTCGACTCAATTGAGCAATTATTGTTTGTACTCTTTTTTCTCAGTCAAGCTTTCGCAATATTTTATTGCATCTTCAGGACTTCTACAATTAACAAAAAGTGTCAAACAGAACATGTTCAAATGGCAAAATTATAATAACCTTACCAAATTTGAGGTTAAAATATAAACATGACACATCTACAACAGTAGCTATGATAATGATAACATGTACAAGAAGTACTTAAATTATGTAAAAGAAATTTTCAAAATAAACGATTCATTAGAATTTCCTCAACACTGTAACCAGTTTAGTATGAAATGTCAATATAACATATATTCGACACATGTCATTTGTCAATTTAGTTGATTTGTCATGGAATCAGCCTCAGTTATATCTCGAATCATCCAACTGCCATTATCTTAAATTTTATTGAGAAGGTATGAGTATATATTGCTCAGTTTGTTTATATCAGTTTTTTTATTGATTGTGGCTTCGCATTTTTTTATTTGTATCATTTCGTGCATGGTTCTTTTATGATAATTTGGTTCTTTTTTCAATATCTCTACCTCATCGAAATCTATTTTATGGTCTTTTTTATGTGCATGTTCTGCAAGTGCACATCTTTCTTTATATTTAGTAATGTCACTTTTATGTATTGCTAATCTGCTTTTTAGCCATTGTGAAGTATGACCTATGTATTTTTCTTCACAATCTATGCAATTTATTTGGTAAACAACATCACTTTGTAATTTTTTAGGGACCTCATCCTTCAGTCGGGAATATAACGATGCAACTGTCTTTGGATTATACGATGATATTTTTACATTAAATTCTTTGAATATACTTTTCAGCTGTGGTGTTATTTTTTGTATATAAGGTAAGGATCCATAAAAACCTAAAAAGTCCTGAAGATGCAATAAAATATTGCGAAAGCTTGACTGAGAAAAAAGAGTACAAACAATAATTGCTCAATTGAGTCGAAAACACCCTAACCTCGCTTACTATATCATTAAATACGACTCTGAAAACTATACTATATATATATATATATATATATATATATATATATATATATATATATATATATATATATATATATATATATATATATATAACGGTTGATTTTTTAAGAGTTCAATTTTTCAGGTTGGCGGCACTGGTTGGTAATGGTATCCAAACGTGTGTCTTTTAACTGTCTGAAAAGTTTTTAGTATACTCTGCCATTTCATCGTGAAAAGACTTACAAACGAGCAACGATTGCAAATTGTTGAAATTTACTATCAAAATTCGTGCTCTGTGAAAAATGTGTATCGTTTGTGTTGTAACGATATTTTCATGTGTTACTCAACTATATGGAAAATTTTACGTGTTGATTTGGGTTCGGAAGCCTATAAAATTCAACTTCAGCAAAAATTGGAGCCGAATGACTTACCACAACGTCTAATTTTTGTTGAATGGGCCTTAGAACAGCTTAATGAAAATCCGCTGTTTTCTCCAAAAATTGTGTTCAGCGATAAGGCTCATTTCTGGCTTAACGGATGTGTAAATAAACAAAACTGTCGCATATGGAGTGATGAACAGCCACATGCCATGCAAGAATTACCGATGCATCCCGAAAAAACGACAGTTTGGTGTGGTTTATGGGCTGGTGGCATCATCGGTCCATTTTTCTTCAAAGACGACCGTGGAAGAAACGTTACCGTCAACGGCGAACGATATCGAGCCATGATACGCAACTTTTTTTTGCCTCAGTTCGCCGAGTTGAACTTGGTTGACATGTGGTTTCATCAAGACGGTGCCACATGCCACACAGCTCGTGAAACAATGGACATGTTGAAGGATGAATTTGGTGAGCAGCTTATTCCTCGAAATGGCCCTGTGAATTGGCCGCCAAGATCATGCGATTTTACGCCTCTGGATTATTTCTTGTGAGGTTATGTAAAGTCGTTAGTGTATGTGGAAAAGCCGAACACGATTGAAACCTTATAGGATAACATAGCACGCGTAATTCGTGGGATACAGGCCGAAATGCTCGAAAAAGTGACGCAAAATTGGACCTTCCTAATGGACCATTTGATACGGAGCCGCGGACAACATTTACATGAACTTATCTTCAAAATGTAAATGGCAAAGGCCAAGTTATCAATTTCAATAAAAATTTTTAACATATGATGCAAATTGAGTGTTTTATTCGATTTAAAAAAAACTACGCTTAAGAAATCACTCATTATATAGTAATAGTGAGTAATACTCTCAGGGAGATGTTTACACAAATGTTGTCAACGAGAACGAACCCAACACTTTCGAGAGTGAATATTGAGTGCGTTTCGAAAAATTCATTGATCTTGTTGAATGATAATAGGATACAATATTTTCATCATTATTATGAATCATCACTCCATATTTAATCTATCAATCAAGAATCGATGATTTTCGAAAGGCCCATGGTCCCATACCAGAATGAGGGAAATATTTCTCAGTGAAAATTCACGTGAGCTCCTTCTATCGGAGAAAAGACGTATAAACTTTGCCTATTGATTCTTGATTTTTCTGTTTTTTCAGATGCTAACAGAATACTTCTTGAAACCGGCCTGGTTTCAAGAAGTCGTTTCGGCAGTGCATATGATGAAAGACATTTGGTAGCAAGTTTTTTCATACCTTGCCTTAAATTATTGAAGCTTTGGTAGGGATCCGTATTTTTTCTAGTGAAATGTATAGGCCATGTCACTCACAAATGACGTGGCTTTCTATTGGAAGAATTTTCAAATTCGGTTAAGTAGATCAAGAGATTATCCCGTACAACGTAATAAGCTAACAAAACTCACAAACTTTACCTCCTTATAGTATAGATGTACCGATAATATGCATCATAACTAGATCCTAGATAACATATATGCTATTACCGCTGAGAATGGCTTAAATATGTCAATGCATATGCAAATAAATATTACATATTGGTTCAAAGACGCCAAGTATGGAAGAGCTTATATTAAGACAGTGAGTCGACTCAGAAGTGGTCATTTTCTTAGTCCTGTTTATCTACATAGAATTGGTTTGAAACAAGATAATTTGTGCATTTGCGGAGAAATTGGTTACATAGATCACTTACTACTATTATGTAGCAATTACAGATATGAATGCATATCACCATTACAGAATATACAGAAAACGATAAGGTATAATCAGCCTTTCAATGTAGCCTTTTTATTATCGCTCCATAACTTAGAGATCTATAAACTTTTATTCAATCACGTTACTTCTATTGACCTAAAAATTGGATACTTCGTTACAAATCCCATGTATTTAACAACTTGGTGTAGCTATCATCCCCGTGACTCAATCTTTGTGTGTGTATGAAGAATAAAATCGTCTCGACGAGTCCCTTGGCGTAATGTGTCCATGTGCATTCCCCTGTGTATTTTAATTTTAAATTTTCTTCTATTAAAAGACAGTGTATGATAACTAAATGACAGTTTACAAATTTTTAATTTGCGGTCTTAATATCTAAACTTTTCACGTTCGTTTTACTATTTCTTTTAAGTTCAATCTCAATCATAATTGATTTATGTTCATTTCTCGAACGATATCACTTCGTGAGTTGTCTTCGAAGTACTTATTGAATATTTTGATAGATTTCGTTACGTGTGTCATTATCATTTTATATCACATAATATCATCTTTTCTCTATACCTTTCATGTTTGTTTAGCTTCCTTCTTTACTTCTTTTAAGTTCCATCTTTATTATAATTGATTTATGTTGATTTCTCGAACAATATCACTGCGTGAGCGGTCTTCGAAGTACTTATTGAATATTTTGAAAAATTTCGTTACATGTGTCATTATCATTTTATATCACATAATATCATCTTTTCTCTATACCTTTCATGTTTGTTTAGCTTCCTTCTTTACTTCTTTTAAGTTCCATCTTTATTATAATTGATTTATGTTGATTTCTCGAACAATATCACTGCGTGAGCGGTCTTCGAAGTACTTATTGAATATTTTGAAAAATTTCGTTACATTTTATCGTTACATGTGTCATTATCATTTTTGATATCACATAATATCATCTTTTCTCTATACCTTTCATGTTTGTTTAGCTTCCTTCTTTACTACTTTTAAGTTCCATCTTTATTATAATTGATTTGTTTAACAATATCACTGCGTGCTTCCTTTCGTTACATGTGTCATTTTCATTTTATATCACATAATCTTTTTCTCTATACCTTTCATGTTTGTTTCGCTTCCTTCTTTACTTCTTTCAAGTTCCATCTTTATTATAATTGATTTATGTTGATTTCTCGAACAATATCACTTCGTGAGCGGTCTTCGGAGTACTTATTGAATATTTTGAAAATTTTTGTGACGTGTTTTATTATGATCTTATATCACATAATATCATCTTTTCCGATTCGATAGAAGTATAAGTAACTTCCTGCAAGATCTTTGAAGTGCTTATTTAATACCAAATTTCCACCTTTTGTTTTAGTTGTATTATCATCTTTCTCCTTCCTCTATACACAATTGTTTTATGATTTGATAGAAGTTAGAAAATCAAATTCCATTCGCCCATTAATTCTAAATTGTCAAAGATTTGAAGGATAATCACCTCTATCAACTTATCTTCTGTTTTCATAAAATATATTCCGGTCCCTATTAATGCCTATCAAGTTTTAAAAAAACAATATGCCTGACACATTATCCGTTACAAACTAATGAAATTATAACTGTCCGTAATTTTCTTGTCTTTTTATCTTCTTTTTTATATTCCAATACTCATTGTACACCAAGATGCAATGAAATTTGAGTTGCCATTGTTATCTTTTCAATTCATTATTATACTTAATAATTCGTTACTTTGTAATTATTGTTTTGAATTGTTCATTTTTGAAGCCTGCGCTATGTTTTCATAGTTGGCTTGGTGGACATGCACTTTGTTTACCATAATAAGAAACAAAAATACACAATGAATTATTAATCGTTAGTAATTCAGCTTATGTTCTCGTGAATTAGAATGTTTATCTCTCTTATTCGTCATAAACAAACCCAAATATACCTAATCTACTAGCCGGGAGTATCCTGCATCGTAAAACCTGTTTCTTATCTTTCATCGGAAATCTTGCAACTCCACGTAATAACAAAAACAGTTTTAACGGCTCATAAACTAGCAACATCGAGAAAGGAAGGCGGGGTCTCAATATCAATTGTTTTGATGACTCATCCACGAGAAGGTGGGATTGGCGGTGTGGGACAGGACGAAAGAAAGGTATATTCATGAGAGCGAGTAAGCGAGAATACAATACAATAAGCGACGTCGTCTGCATGAAATCGAACTCGTTGAAAAGAAATGTGATTGTGGTGGAAGAATTGAATGGGCGATCGTGCAGAGGTGTTTCAACTGCTTAAAAATCGGTTCTTCCTATTACGAGAAGTATAGGTACTTGAAGTCGTCGAAGGAGGTCTTAAATTTTATGGAACATCGTCATAAATGACTGTAACTACATGAATACAGTAGTAATCGCATAAAAATGATTGTTAAGTGACTTTAGGGTAAACGGTTCAATGTCATTGAACTTCTTCACACTTCTAATGCATTTGTGACAAAGGACAAGTCTGTAATTTTGAAGGTGTTAGATGATTTGTCGTTTTCCAACCTTTTAAGGTTAGTTTGTGTTACGGTATTTTCTGTAATTCACGACTTCGTTGCAGATAATTTTGTTTTCAGAATTCTGAAAACGATAAATTAAAGGTTCAGTGACATTGATCTTCTTGACACTTCTAATGCATTTGTGACAGGGGAACGATGAGAAAGTTTCCACTTGATAGCGATACTAACTGAAACGTCGTATGAATTCGATTTGTGATTCAACATCTGTAAGAATTTATTAATTTTATTTCATTATTAATTTATTTCATTTTCATGGTCATTTTGTATTTCTGTTTCAGCCCTCAGGACATTTATCATCAATCTTCCTCATTTTTTCATTTTAATCCGATTAATTTAACCATTTAATTTTTTTCATTTAGTCATAGTTTGTTTTAGAATTTGAAGTTAAGTTTATAGGCAATGGAAATCGACAAAATAGTAAAGAATCTCATTGCCCAATACGTTTAAACACTCATATTACCTAGTAATAACGCAGTACTGAAACTATATTATAAAAATAAACCAGAGCAATCGAATATATTTCATATGCAGTTGCAGATGAGGTTAGCTATATAAGAAATTTCAGTTTTTGTTTTCGACTTCAACGTTTCGATACTGAAGACATATTTTATTCACAAAATGTTTCGTGGTCATGTTCAATGGGCACTATTGCCACTATTATTTGTTTGATCATAGCTTCAATAGTAAATATAGTTATGTCTCACTTTTGAAGCATTTTATTTCGTAGTTATCATTCAGAAAACTTAAATGAATAACCTATCAAATAATTATAACAAATCAATTAATTGTATAAATTGAAACATTAAATAAATAAAGGTAAGGGGTTTGCCAAAGCGTTCTTTCACTCTTCCATGAATTGTAATAAATAACATGAAATCAATACAAACAGATACATATACAACAGAAAAAAGAAAAGGAACTCTAGGACAAAATGCTTCGTTATTCCCCCTTAATATTCTCCTTGAAGATACTTTCGCCCAGTCAGAAATTTTGCAACTTCCTGTTGACAAGATATGCCGCACGATAAGAAAAACTATCTTTTCATTCGGAGGTACGATTTATAAATGAAACTTTTTTAGTGTAAAATTATGGGGCAGATCTGAGTTGAATGCACTCACTATACACAATGTCGATATAATTGTGGAGAAATACAGGAGAGGACAATACGGATGCTATGTCATCTAATGTCACAGAGTTTTGAGGATCTTTATTCATCTAGTTGAAATAGCTTATTTTCGAAGTATTTTCATCATTCACAATTTGACTAGAAGATCAGATATGAAACAAGAAGAAATTAATTTGCTAACGGTTTCCTACCATATACTGACAAAACACATCAACCTACAACTGCAGGTAAAGTTTATAATCACATTCCAGAAAATATTAAAGAACTAGCACCACCTACTCTAAATAATACTACAGTGTAGGCCGTGGAACTTGAAATAACCCAATTTACAATAACCTTAAACGAGTATTTGGCAGAGAAAGCTTTTTATAGTAAAGAGGAGTTTATGGAGGCTCCATGAAAGTGTTTCTCTATATTTTCTCAGGTGTTGCTTAAGCTGGTCATCCACTAGGTCGGAACGTGAAGCGGCGTGGCGCGGCGCCATGCAGACGTTGCATGAGGAGCCTCGTCCATTAGTGCACCGCGCGGCGCGGCTACTTTCTCCCTCCTGGTCTCCTTTCTGGTAGTTCCTTCCTCCATTTTAGCGAACGTACTCAGTTTTGGTTTGACAGTGCTCAAAGATGGATACGGATAGAAATGTTTATCCTTGCAGCGTTAATTGAAGAAGAGGAAGAGGAAAAAAAAATTGAAACGCCGTAAGATGTGGATTCATGAAATTAATTCAAAAAGGCTAACCTTTGTAGAATTTCATCATATTTTCCCAGATCTCCTGAAAGATGAGAAAAAATTTTTCAAATACTTTCGAATGTCACCTAATAAGTTCTACGAACTCCTTGCTCTAATCAGGCCAGATATAGAGAAACGAAACACGACTTTTTCGTCCAGGAATATCATATACCAGCAAGGGTTGGAGGAGGTACGAATGTTGCCGAGTATAATCGAACATATCCTAACTGAACGAGTCGAGACCTCGTTATCGTCCATTAGGTCGGCAGAACGGCACGGCGCGGCGCTGCAACGTGCGCGGCCGATCTCCGATTCTTTGCAACTTATTCAAAAACGTTGCAGCGCCGCGCCGCGCCTCTCTACCGACCTAATGGACGAGGCCTTTCTTTCATCATTTCAATAAATTTTCTTTTTTCCTATAAGACTGATACCCTTGGAAATTATAAATTTAAAAATTAAATGAAACGTTTATTCACAAATGTACGCTCTGAATAATAAATCAAAGTAGATTGTTCTAGATCGTATCGTTTTCGAGGAATTTGATTCTAAAAGAAAATTATTATTCCGTTTTGAATCAAATTTGTTCGAGTACCGTTGTTTGCTGCGCCGCGCCACGCCACTTTGCGACCTAGTACACGACCAGCTTTACTATACTTGAGTAGTTGTTGATGCTTTGCGCAATCACAGCCAGAAAAGATTCGTTTTCTATGTTTTCTACAGCGTTTCTCAACCTTTTCAGTACCAAGCCTCAGACAATTTTCAAGAACCTCTTGCTAAAAAAACAGGACTAAATTTCCGACAATTTATTTCAGTTCGTTACAACAAAGAATAACTTTATCATCAACAATAAAAACGTATTAATGTAAAGGTTGGTGTTGATTTTTTCCGCAGTGCTAAATAAGCGTAGCGATTAAGAAACATTGCATTTCTTTATTAATTTGAATGTCCATAGATAAGACGAAAGACATCCATAAGAATATCCGAGTAACCCAGGGGTCCGTAGACCACATGTTAAAATAATGGTTTTGTCAATTTCTTTTTCAATTTCAATATCAAGTTTTGGGCTCCTAATCTTTGTACATTTTCTTCGTACATTTTTTTTGTACTCTGTTCATAATTTCAATTCGACAGCCACTGAACTCATTTTACATGCATGAACGTCCATATCTTACCCGGGATTCGATCTCAGATCTTCCTAGTCAAGTCAAGTGAACAAAATTCTATTTACAAAGTATTTGCATATTTGAGTGTATTGACATATGTGGTATGTTAAACTAGCTTAATCTAATTCATATTTAATTTTACATTATTTCATTTACTTATTCTAGTTCCTACCTGTTGGTTTTGCTGAAAAATATGATTCGTTTTAACTTACTATATGCTAGAAATATATGAAGTTTAAGTTTTGGGGTAATTATATATTTACATTTCAGTAGTGATTATTTTATATATCATTTATATCATTATACATACCCCCGTATGCTATTTGAGAAAAAACTGCTTCAAGTAATTAACATCCCTATGAAGAAAGGTAATTTTTCTTTCGACCCCTCCACCGTCCTTGTGACATTTGTGACACCCCTTCCTAGTTTGACGTCAAATATTTTGCAATTTTACATCTAGAAATCATTGAATCAAAACTGTAGTTTTTGAATTATTTTTCAATAAATTCAACAAGTCGAATATTTCAAGAAATTAATAAAACAAAAAAAAATTACTTATATCAATTAAAGAAAACTTAATCATTTTGAGTTCATGACATTGAACCCACTCCTTTAAATTATTTATAACTGTTACTGGCATAGCAGCCACTTTGTTCTCGTTTTGGGTTGTTAATGTCAGGAACACTCGTTGTGTCAACATCTATTTTAGCCAGTCATAGAGCATCATCGTCATCATCCAAACAAAGAATTTCTCTGGCACGTCTAGCAGCAATTATTTGAGTACGAAGTGTTGAAAACTTTGTTGACTCTTATGTGATTATTTGTGTGGATAAGTGACCTTGTATGATGCAAAATATGCCACTATATACTCAAATGGGATGACTCTCGCAGATCCAAAGCTAGTTGAAGTACTCGTAACAATGGAGCAAATTTACTGGAGTTGAAATCTGGAGTCAGATTGAAATGTAAATGTTTCCTAGTTTTTCGTGAATAGCAAAAGACTGAAAAGGGCAAGTGATAGTTTCCATTCGATAATAACAATAGGTATAACAATAAATATATCAATGAATACTACCAGAGTTGCAGTGAATAACTTTTTTAACGTGCTATTCTTTTTTGACAGAGGTTATTTTTTAAAGTTACCGTTAATAGTTAACATTTGTTAACTATTTTGTTAATTATTTTCTTTTTATTTCTCTTGCACATACCATGTGGTCTATTCCATTCTACATCTTTATGATTAAAATAATACATAACTAGACATATATATTCAAACGTGACTTGTTATTGTTAGTTTTATGTAATTAGTTATCATATACTGACTTTTGCTTGATTATTTCTCTCGAATCTCGAAATCCCACGCTCTATTTCTAGAATTTGTCGAGATTAAAGGATTTGCATACTGATTGTTATTCAGAACGCCTTGTACACGTTATTTGTTCATAATCACCTCAGCCTTGAATGTTGCAAAAATAAAATAAAAAAACAAATACGTCTCTGAAACAAATAGTAATGTACAGTGTTATCGTTATCTCAAGAAATTTGTCAATTTATTCAACGATGTTTATACGATGGCGTGTTGACACATTTATGAAATGAGTAAAACTTGCTACCAAATTTTTTGGTATATACTGATTTGATGCTTGACGTGCCAGAGAAATTCTTTCTTTGGATGATGACGATGATGCTCTATGGTTGGCTGAAATAGATGTTGACACAGTGGTGAATATAGGAGGGGGGTTGAAATTAGACAGTGTAATACAAAATTAACTTATGCGAAAATGGTTAATCCAGGATAATATTTGATGAATGAACAAATGTGGATGAGTAGAACGAACGCCCTATTTTTTCATTTATGTTAGGTATGAAGTTCATTGTTTGCAATATCTTATAGATCTACTTTCACAGTTTTGTACTAACACTGATTTTCGTTCTTTGGAACTTCTACGAAGAATACTTGTCATATAGAGAGATTGTGCAGAGTGAGTTTATGATGTAACGGGTGTTTTTTTTAGAGGTATAGAACTTTAAGTTGACATTACTGTTGAAGATGGCGACCGATTCAACAGATGAGTAGTGATTTATTTTCAGTTTGGTTTGGCAGTTCATCATGAATAGACTCACGCCTGAACAACGCTTGCGAATAGTGCAATTTTATTTAAATAATAATGGTTCTGTACGTAATAAGTATCGCGCACTAAGTCCATTTTATCGTCGACAAAATCGTCCATTAGAGCAGTTAATTCGATTAACCATGGAACGTTTTCGCACCACGTTTACTCTTATTGATAACTCGCATCCCCAGGGACGCCGTACGGTGCGTACAGAAGAAGCTATTGCTACTGTAGAGCGTAGCATTGAGGAAGACCCGAATGAGTTCATCCGCCATCGAGCACAGGAATTGGATCTTGTCCATCCACTTTATGGAAGATTTTGCGGAAGCATCTTGGTTTGCGTGCTTACAAAATCCAACTCGTGCAAGAATTGAAGCCAAACGATCATCAAGCAAGGCGTAGATTCGTCGAATGGGCCTAAAACGAGATTGCCGTTGTTCCCGATTTTCAAAAGCGAATTTTGTTTAGCGATGAAGCGCACTTCTGGTTGAATGGCAACGTCAACAAACAAAACTGCCGCATTTGGAATGAAGGTAATCCTCAAGTGTATGTCAAAACACCGTTACATCCAGAAAAACTGACTGGTTGGTGCGCTTTATGAACTGATGGAATCATTGGTCCGTACTCCTTCAAAAACGATGATGGCCAGAACGTTACAGTCAATGGTGATCTCTATAGAGCCATGATTACTAATTTTTTCATTTCTGAATTGAACAACCATGATGTCCAGGAGCTGTGGTTTCAACAAGAAGGCGCAACATGTCTCACAGCTCGTGCCACAATCGATTTATTGGAAGACACGTTTGGTGACCCCCTAATTTCACGTTTTGGAACTGAGAATTGGCCTCCAAGATCTTATGATTTAACACCGCTAGACTACTTTCTGTGGGGCTATGTAAAGTCATTGGTCTATGCGGATAAGCCACAAACGCTTGCCCATTTGGAAAGCAATATTCGCCGTGTTATTGCCGATATACGGCCACAAATGTTGGAAAAAGTCCTCGAAAATTGGACGTCCAGATTGGACTACATTCGAGCCAGCCGTGGCAGTAATATGCCAGAAATCATATTTAAAATGTAATGCCACAAGATTATCTTTCGACAAAAAAAAATTCTAGTCAATGGAATGTTCCATAGTTGTTTCATTGCAATTTAAAGTTCTATACCTCAAAAAAAACCACCCTTTACAAAGAAAGTGGAGCCAGGAAAATCCTCAAAATCTTCGAAAAACTTCTATTGGATCTCTCGCAAGCTGTGATAGGACTCTCTTCCCTAACATTCATACTTCTTGAAAGTTCTAACAGTTCTTTCTGTTTCTGTTGCCAGCGTTGAGAGATCTTTTTCCAGCCTGAGTAGACTCTAGACCTACTTAAAAAACAGAACATCCGAAAATAGGCTTAACGGACTGGCTTCACTTTCCATCCACAGGATATTATTCTAGGTGACCAGGAAGTTATTGATAAATTTTCAGTTACACCAACAAACTTGGAGTTTGTTCTGTAATCTCTGTAAATATTGTTAACCTCAATTAGAATTTATAACATACAATTTTTTTCAAATGTTTTTTCCTTTTATTTGTTTTTTTCATTGAAAATTTTAGGTCTCATCAACCTCTAGGGTTATTAGAGACCATTTTTAGGTATTACAGTTTTGTCAATACATTAATATCATTCAAGAAAATTTTCACCGATTTGATATCACATGATTGGCGTAGGGTTGATACTTCCCAAGTTGTGCCGATCTCGAAACTGTTGAATGAGGGGCATTCCGATAAAAGGTGTTTGACTGTTAGAAACTGATCACAGGGCATTTCGGCTTTTCGTTCTTCTGTATAAGGTAACCGTGTGTTAGTCGTTTATTTGTATTCACTTGGTTCAACCATTTCAAAACAATATTTAAATAGTCTAGTTGTAAATTAACTTATGAAATAGACCTAAAAACTAACGTGAAACATTAAGTATACATTAAGTATGCCACTGTAGTTGACACAACGAGAAAACGAGAAAAAAGTTGCTGCTATGCCACTTCTAAATAATCAAAAGGATTCAAAGTTCCTTCAAAGTTGGGTTCAAAATCTATGGATTCAAAATTATAAAGTTTTCTTCAATTAATATAAGTAATCATTTTTGTTATTTTAATTTCTTAAAATGTTTGCTTTGTTAGTTTTATTGAAACAATAATTCATTTGGAAGTAAACCTAATTCCGTAACTACTGTTTTAAATAATATCTAGACGTAAAATTGAAAAATTTGTGACATCTCACTAGGGAGGGGGACTGTCAGAAATGTGACCAGCTGTGACAAAGACAGTGGAGGGGTTAAAAAATCATGAAATACGTGTAAAGTAATTTATGGGAGGGTCCTTTCGAAGTGATTAAAATTTACGTTGAATTAACTGAAAATATATGAAAAGATACTAATCTGCTCATATGAGATAACATAAAATATCAAACATTTTATTTCCTAAGTGGTCATGAGTGCCCCTCACATTCTTTGTTGCTTATTCACATTCATCCAGCAGTATATGTGCCAAGAATGAATAATTCAAAGTCTTGTAGGTAGCCAAGAACAGGTTCGCTCATAGAATAGAGCACGTCTAGTGAACTCTACAGGATGTTTTTTGAATATAAGACGAATATTGAAGGAATGAATGAATTGACTAGGTACATGAAAATATTTAGTTTTCCACTTTGCTTTGAGACACAGGAAAATTCTTTTGTTTTCAAGATATATTATTTGCAGAAACCTTATATGAAAACTATTCATTCTAAAGTTTTAACGAAGCTATAGTTTGTAGCTAAACATGAAATGAATGATCCATCTTCACAGTTTGTTATTTTCCATCAATATGGCAAAGTTGAATTTACAATTATTTACTCTCCAAAGATTCATTGATACCCAGAGTAAACATTCAGGTTTTGTGTATTCACTTTTCAACTTCTCTTTAACGATACTATGCAAAGTGACGTTTGCCTGTATTCAAGCAGATTCTTGAATTGTTACTCACATTTTTATAATTGTTGGGTTACCTTCTCAATGTCCATTTAAGATCTCTGTATACACTGCTTTTTATAGTTTCGTTAAATATATGCGATTGAACTTGAATTCGCAATTCTTAGGGCTTTTGTTTCACTTTTTCTCCTCCCAAAAACGCTTCATCCTCTCTGCATGCTCTGTCTTCCGTTCATTTGTCCATTTCATTCCAGATTGGCGATTTGATTTTTGCTCAAACTTCACATGTGCGATTTTATAGCGACACTCAGTGCGATCTTCTGTTTTTGTTGTCAAGACTGTTTCATTCTGTAGACGTGTGCATAGAACTTTACTCGTCGTTTTCAGGTTATGAAATAAAATAAACTTTTAATATTAACTTTGTACAAACGTTTCGGCGTATCGATCTTAGAATGTTTTGAGTAGTTAAAAAAACTGATTTTACGTTTTATACTGTGTGTTATTGACAATATTTGATATCATAGCGACTTACAAATGATGGAATAAGTCCATGCCATTCTATGTTGGTGACTGATTGTTGTCTATGGTTTGCGACGTAGTTGACGTACCGCATTTGTCACTTTTCATTTTGTTCGGTTCGTTGTTGATAAATTTATTTCCCTTCTTTTTAATATCAGTATAAGTTAATTATCTTACTCAACACATTCTGGTGTTTATTATATCCAGCCTAATTTAGCTATAAGTGTTGTTTTTTGATCGATTTTTCTTATTTAACATTGTGATTTTTTAGAGTTCTTATGAAAGATAGAATCAATATCCGAAATATAGATATAGCAAACAAATTGGTTGTATCTCTTCAAATGTAGCCCCTTATTGGCAAGTCATAAAAATTCTAAAATGGAAATTATACGGCAATACTCCTCTATCAATTACATACACGAGACATGAATCGAAACATGGAAATATTTGAAATAAAACTCTCAGGGAGCTGTCTACACACCATTTTTGCAAGCCTGGGCATGATCTGGAGCGATCAAGCAATGGACCATTCTTACACATTGCAGACAGCTTTCTGTGGTGTTCGAATGAAATGTCTACAAAGCCTCTACGTACTCTTACTAATGTTGTCATGAGTAGGAATCTAGGGAGAGTTTATACGTCTTTTCTTCGATAGAGGGAGCTCACGTGAATAGTTCACGAACTAATGTTCTCCTCATTCGGATATAGGACCTGGAGGCGTTTTGAAAGTCATCGATTCTAGGTTGATGATTGAATAAGACGGATGATTCATTATAATGATGAAACAATTGTATCTTATTATCATTCAACAAGTTCGATAATTTTTAGAAGTGGACTTAATATTCACTCTCGAAAGTGATAGGTTCTTTCTTGTTGACAACATTTGTGTAGACCGCTCCCTGAGAGTTTTATTTGAAATATTTTGATATTTCGATTAAGAGTCTCAGTATTTACTAGTATGAATGATTTATTTGCGAATCTTGAAACTATATATATATATATATATATATATATATATATATATATATATATATATATATATATATATATATATATATCTGTATATATATCTGTGTGTGTGTGTGACATGGAGTCGATGGGCGATCGGAAGTTTGTATGTAACGAAACAATGTAAAAAAGATTAGTTACTGCAGAAAATACGATTAAAACCGTCAAGGAATGTCGGCTTCTGGTATTACAACGTTGAATTCCTATGAGGCAACAGTCTACCAAAATGAGCGAGCACTCTGGCGTTGAAAATTTTCCCACCTCAAGCCGTAGGAAACCACGGATCTCGTCAATGGCGAGGTCATTTGCATACAAAGAGAACAATTTACCGTTCATTCGGCTCGGCGTATTGAAATAATGGCCTGCTTGGCCTTCTCAATAAACGTTTATTCACGACTAGACTAGCAATGAAGATGCTTTTGCGAAGTATCATAATCAATTGTTATTATCCGATACCAACGACACCTTGATGACCTAACGATGTTTGAATATTTCATATCATCTTTGGGTAGAAGTGGGTCTAGTTTCATGTAATTGGTTTGTTGATTAAGTTGAAGTAAATTTCATTTCAAATTAGGAGATAAACAATTGTTGATAAATGCTTTTTATTATAAAAATTTTAAATCAAACACTTCGCTTAATGTTTCACAAATATATAGGTACATTATATTTGTGAAACAATAAGTCAAGAGTTTGATTTAAAATTTTATTTAATTTTGTTTCACCAGAATTCAATTATATATTGCTTTTCATTATATTGCACTTTTATTTAGCGGAAAGAACACAATCAGTTTTCTGGAAAGGAGAAATCTCCTCAGAAACGGCTATAAATGAAGGTGTACCGCAGGGTTCCATACCGGGCCCTTTATTATTTGTTATGTATATTAATGATCTTCCAGGAAATGTGACCTATGAGGCAAGTATTCTCTATGCTGGTGACACAACTTTCTTCAATATAGGAGTATCAAAGGCAGAACTCATAACTGGATCTCAGCTATCAATGAAGCAATCGGAATCGTGGTTCAAAGCAAAACTGAATCGATTAAAATCTTGGAAGTTGCTTTGCAGGCTACACTTACCTGGTCAGTCCATATTTCTGAAATAATTAAAAAGCTTTCCTATGCCATTTACACAAATCCGCAGAATGGGGTCTGTCACAAATGAGAGCAGCGCTAAATTGGCCTATTTTCCAAATTTTCGCTCTATCGCAGCGTACAATATCTGAATTTGGAGATATAGTCTAGAGATTTGTGGTTAATCTAAATTATCTAGGTGCAGAAAAATCTTCAAAGACTTCAAGATACTCATCGTGTTGTCCGTCTTTATACTATCATGTCTAAAACACTTACGTGCTAAAAAAAAGCTTTACTATAACCGGCGTTAAACTGTGGGTCCACTGAATTAATAAAAAAAAATTATCAAAAGAAATGTTAACAAAAACCACACCATGGCTAAAAGACTACTTTAATCATATATTCATATCAATTCTCATCCAAATAAATTATTTAATATTTAAGACTGATTCAATATCTGAAGATTACTTTTTGAAAATTGGCCATTGTAGTCAAAAGATATAACAAGTTTTAAAATGTCAATAAAAACAGTATGGGTATGGATGGAAGGATGTTTGAGTGTTTAAAACAAGACTGTTCCCTTTTACTGTATATAATTTCGACAAATGTTTGAAGAGATAATGCGACATAAGTAGGACCCTCGACCGTGCATAATCTATTGAGAGATACGTTTCTTAGACGATTTTTCTATTGCTTCATCACCAAGGAAATTTAATCTTTTAAAATTTTAGATGGAATTATTCTTTACAGTACTTATGTCTTTTGGTTGTATTTTTCAGGAAATAATTTTGAAAATTTGAATGCGGAGACAATTTTATTAATGTCCTGTCTGAAACTTTACTAAATTTCAGAATAATGATCTTTATAAAATTAAATAGACCTATATACTATCTGACTATATATTAGATAATATAGACCTATATACCAGTATACCTATTTACAAGACGAAGCTCTTATAGAAAGAGGTAAAGGAAAAATAATATGTATTTGCTGAAGAAGCCGCCCGGAGAAACAGATGAAAGACTGTTTTGAGTGAAGGTGGAGTTCGAGTGATAACTCATCATGGACAGTCGTGACAAAGCGAGAGCGATAATCTTGTCTTCTTCGAATGATATCGAAATATTGAAAATAAACGCATGTTATCTATACCAATTTTTTGCTTACGAGGTTATATTCATTTAATTATGATAATTAAAATCATCAATTCAGTTTTGCTAAAATTTATCATCCCATTAAATGACTGTGAATTGTTGGGCGTTACAAAGTTCTCCGAGTAGCTAGTATTTTATATTAAGTCTGTAACTCGCACACAATTTCCTGATTTCGTCCTTCAGTAGTAACCTGTATAAGTTGGGGTTATACTATTGCTATATGACAGATACAACATTCAGGCAAAAAAAAGAATGCTCACTATTGTTAATAATACAATATCGTGTAACAGTTTTCTTGAGAAAACATTCCATTTTCATATTAATATTCATATCATGCCAGTAAATAAGCTTTCAATGTTCTTTTTACTTGGCCTCTGGCAAATTGCCGGAAACTCAAACTCTAGGGAAACTGTGAACTGGCAACTGCATTTATGACAATCAATAGAACTGCATCGTTCATTTTCAGGTCAAATACAGGGACGGATTCACTCATGAGTACTTTTGTAAATTGAAAATTGTTGACAAAACCTTAGAAACACTGCTCTGGAACAAATTCCTAGCTGAGGTATTCACAGTTCTTTATTTTTATCATAATTGGATGAAAATTAAAAAAGAAAGATGCAAATGAAAGTTATCAAATCGGCTGAAACCAAACTAAGGTTGTAATGCCACAGAAAAAGAAAGAGACATGATGATGACAAGTGCGCGCCTGCATTTAGGTTTTGGGGGAAACTTTTGCCATATCCGCCCCTGGAATGTTTTCTCGTAACATTCCTGTCTAATTTTGAAGAATATTCGGAAGTTAAACGGTATTCATGCTACTGCAAAGGGAACAATGAACTAGGAGTGAAATGAACTGAATATAATTAAGTTAAATTTCGTCCAGTAGTTGATAGGTTGAAGAGATTGTGACAATTGAAAACAATTTCGCCTACTGGGTTATATTTTCAGGTCAATGTCGAAGTCCTGAATCATTTCGCTGATTCGATGTAATTTAACTGAAAGTAGATTGATCTATATTGGAAAATTGTGTGGTTATGATGTTAGAATAATAATTCGTTGAACTCCGGAATCTATGCGCTCATACATTACCACATCCTTAAGCGTATAAGAAGCGATAAGTGTTGATTCAAATATGTGGTTTTTTTGGGAAAAGATTCATTAACCTAATAATTAAATTGGTTTTCACAAATTTCTTGACACATACACTTTTGTGTCCTATATTATATCCGAATTTGGGAATGATTAGCAAATCCTTTTCATTCTTATTCGAAGATGTTTTTTCATCTGTTGTTCAACTTACTCGATGTAGTAATATAATAATATACATATGTATAATAATAATATTTATTTAGCAATAGCTACTACAAAATCATATAAACATAATAGATTCAAAACATATTATTTACAATTATAAGTTTAAAACGAACTTAGCTAATTTATGCTCGAATACCTTAGGTTTTGATGGAGTTTAATTAAGTAATTAATTGTTTTTATGGAGCTAGGCAATTTATTAAATGCATTGAATTTGAATCCTTCATTGAATATACTATTCCTACGTTTAGAAAGCTTACAAACTTGCATGTAGAAATTGTTAGTATTATAACTGTGCACATCACTGACACATGTTACACTTTTTATTACTCCATATGGGAACAATTTGTTTTTAACTTTGAATATAAATTAATATGTAGCAAAAAGTATTCTCTGTTCAACTGACATCAGTTCTAAACAATTAAGCATGCTTTGGATTGGAGTATATCTATTACATTCCAAAATTGTTCGCATAGGTCTATTCTGTAACTTTTGTAACTTTTGAGTTTTTTCTTTACTCCATACCAATAACAGAGTGGAACAATATTCAAATTGTAGCATTATTATTGACTTAAAGAGCAATAACTCATATATGTCGTCAGATTTTTTCCAATTCTTTTGAGAAAGATGATTTTCTTGCAGATTTATGACGATATGAAGTCGACATGATCATTGAATCTCAATTTCTCATCTAACATAACGCCTAAGTTTTTAACAAGTTTACTCTTTCAATGTTCTGGTTTTCAATTTTAATACTTATATTTTCGTTACTATTTACCTTAAGAATTTTACTTGTACCAAAAACGATAAATTTAGACTTTGTTACATTCAGCGATAAATTGTTATCGCTTCGCCATTCATTTATTGCTGCCAAGTCTCTATTGATCCATTCTGTCATAGTCTGGATATTTTTACCACTAACATAAATCTTTGTATCATCTGCGAACAATCGTATAGAGCATTTTTTTAAATGCAAAACAATATCATCAATGTATAAGGAGAATAGTCTAAGATATTAGAAATACTATTACTAAAATATTACTAGCATAATAGACTAAGACCCTACCCTGAGGTACGCCAAAATCAACTCCAATGCTGTACGAAAGAACACCATTGAACTTAACTTTCTGAGATCGCGAATGTAAATAAGAATTGAACCATTTGTGTACTAAACATTCAATACCAATTTTATTCAGTTTTTTCAACAGCAATGATCTACATGAAGTTTCGAATGGTCTTTTGAAGTCCAATAATACTACAATCACTACCTCTCCTTTATCTATAGCTCTATACCATTCCTCACATATGCTTAACAGTGCTGTCTCGCAGGAGGATTCTGAAGGATTTACACGTTGGAGCTTTGAATCGTTTCATTTTGGGTTTTTGGTTCGTTGCATTGTTGTCTCTGTTGTTTTCGATATTCTTCTGCACTTTTTTCATACTTGACTAAAGTACGACTTTACAAACTTATTTGTACTGTGAGGCCCTTGGGACTTTGCCATTTTTTTTTTCGATGCCCCGTAATACCCAGCATCCAAAAATAGTAGCCTAGTAACAGGTTATCAGAAAAACACTAATCAATAACTAGAGACGAGAGTGAGAAAGCGATGGAAAACTCATAAAATAACAAAGCGGTTAGCCCAGACGAAATTTCTTTGAAATTACTCAAGCTCCTCGATGATAGAGGCATCATTGCTCTACATGAAGGTTTAAACATTTTGATACTGAACACTTTGAAGCAGCTCACTTTGAGACAGGTTACTATCCTAAGCAGTGGTCATCCCCTTAACTCATTTATCCTTGTTTCTTTTACTTCAATGCCTAGAAAGGCCAATTCAAGAAAATGTGAGGACCACAAATTCATTAGCTCGATGAACCATACCTCAAAAATATTCCTCAAATTCATACACCAGAAAAATTATCCATTATTATTCAATTGAAATCAATTGCTCATATTATATTACACTTAACACTTTAAGGTTGAGTTCTGAAGGTTGAGTTCATGAACCAACCTTCACGAGAACCTACTTCCGAAACAAAAGAAACTGACGATGACAAAGTTTTCTTCGATTCCCTGATACCTGCTATTAAAACTCTCTCTGTTGATAACAAACTTGCCTTCCGATGTGAAGTAATGCAGTTCTCGATTTCGAAAAGCTCAAAAAGCTGAAGCTTCATCACAATCACTTCTTCATCCCTTATCAGTACAAACCACAGCCACTTCACAAAGTTACCAAAAATTACACGCTGGGAATCTTGGATCAGCCTACCCGTCCGTAGCGGCTTCACCTTCATATGGAAATTGCAGTCTTAGAAACAGTGAAAATTGCTTCTCTGGCGAGTACAAGGTTTTCGACTGAACCTCCATCTCCCTGACTATGTTCACTGTTATGAAATGAAAACAGAGCAAATAACTTCGTTATGTTATTTAATATTGTTTTACCTTATTAAAACAAAAATGCTTATATTTCAATGAAGAATTTTTATTTTCCAATAACTGTGAGTAAAATATGTGAGAGTTTTGGGGTTTGAACCGATAGTTCTCTGAGAACATTCAGTTGGCCTACAGAAAAAGATTTTTCTAATGTTATATGAAACAAAACTAAAATCATTACACAATTTCAATATTCAACAAACTTAGTTACAACATTTTGAAAAAAAATTAACATGCTTGCAATATAGTAAACAGTGTCTAACAAAAGTAATACTCATGGTGTCCTGAACTTTTGCTTCTAATTTTTCGAAAGTACATATGCTGATACGGAAGTAATTGAAAAATTTCCTGTCGTCCTCTTGGAGATCTTGAAACAAGGTTAAAAACGCACCTTTGAATAGGGGCGCACTCAACAAGGGGTGTACCCAAAAACGCCGTTCGTGGTTGTCACCATATGAGACTTATAGACGGCGACTGCAAAAGCGACACGTTTACGTCTATTCATCTTGAACTGTTGACCAAGACTGGCTTATAAATCACGCTAAAAGCGCACGGCGACAAAGCACGCAGTTATGCACTGAAAATAAAAAGTCGCGAACTTGTCTCGTGCACGCCGCTAACACGCAGCAATCGGCGGAACTGCACGCATGTGTGCATCGAGCCTTATGGTGTGATTTTCTGGGGTAGTAGTTCCCAATGTAATAGGCTTTTTGTTATTCAGAGATTAGCATTGAGAACGATCTCCAGAATGAAGATGAGGGACTCTTGCAGAGGTGTATTTAGAACAAATAAACTGTTAACACTAAATGGACTATTTATATATAAATGCTTATTATTCGTGCACAAACATCAAAAATACTATGAGAACTATAAAATTTGTAATAAACGAGGAAAATGGAAACGTTCTTATATCCTAGACATAATCTAAGTCTAATAGAAAATAGTGCAATGTATACATCAATGAAGTTATTCATTGTTCTTCCAAAAATAATCCAGAAGATACCGGAATTTCGAAGTTTCAAGAAATCGATTTTCGACCTAATTGTAAGATGCGATTAAGCGATATTGTGAAACATATGAAATAAAGTTATTTCATTGATAGTTAACGCAAGGCCCTTAGAGAGAGTAGATAAATTTGAATACATGGGCATCTAGCTTCTTAAAGACAAGACATCAGACAAGGAAATGAGATGTCGTATCAAACAAACCCGACGGACATTCCAGAGGTTTCGAAGAGTGTTTACCTGCTCTGACTTTGACCTTAAATTAAGATTCGCGAAGTGCTACGTTTGGCCGGTGATTTTTTTATGGTATGGTAGATTGGACATTGGAAAGGATTGCAATAAACAAATTAAAGGCTTTAGGTGTGGCTACTCCTATATCGTAGAATCCTTAAAGTAACTTCAAATATCTTCAACCAGGCTAGGTTATGACAAATGAGGAAATACTTAGAAGTATCAACAAACAAAGGAAAATGTTTCAAGTAATTAAAAAGGCCATAATTTGAAACACGAAATATCTATTCTTGCATTTTTAAATTGGAGATAAGATCCGGAGACGAATCGGGCCGAGGAGAGCGTCTTGCCTGCGAAATATCAGGGAGTGGACAATACTAAACGATGTACAGTCGTTGATACACACGGCAAAAAATACACAACCAATAGAAAATGTTATCGCAAACATCCATTAGTGGATATGCATTACAAAAAGAAGAAGATGTAAAAACACAAATTGTTAATCAATGCTTTGTACTTTCAGTATACCTAATGCTATATTCAGTGCTAACTTATTCATATTCAAATATTCATATTGGTGTTTTATTCATATCTAAAAGAGATTACCATACAAATATTGTTTTTGACTCAATCATACACCGCTGGATCACAATGGAAGAATAAAAGAGAGATCGGTCGCTAGCTGAAAAAGATTGGAAACCACTGGCATAAAGGTAAAATCTGAATACAAGAAGTGTGATCATGTCCAGAACGGATTTATTTACAGCAACTGTCATCCTTTCCTATCTAATCTATTAGATAGGAAAGTATTATTCACTTAATATTGTGTTAGTGTTATTGCTGAACCATCTGTCGATTAAAAAAATTTTGTGGCATGGGCAAAGTAAATTGAGTTATAGTTTCACATATTTCAACAATACTCCATCAAGACTTTGGAGAGAAGTCGATTCTTCTGGGTACTTTAAATTTCATTAATCCAATAGATGCTGCTTCTTCATGCATTTTAGTGACAATTTTTTGTCCATAACTGGCTGATCTCAAAGGTTTTTTGCGCAGTTTGAACTATACAATTTTAACTTTTGCACCCAATATTTTAATAATACTTTCCCAACATACTTTCAATCATCTCTTCAATAATACTCTTTCAACTCAGATTTCAGCTTATCTCCAATAGTTATCAGTTGAAATGAGACATTCATCATCAATTCATTGTATATTCATTTTCCTTGTTTACTGATTTTATCAGTGTATTGAAAAACTAATACTAGGCAAATTAAGGTATTCGAAGCTGATTGATGAGCTTTTGAGGTTACTTCTCTGTAGTATTCTGTAAAACTAACATCTATACCTGAGTTCGTGCACTTCTCAACCTAACCTTATTAAAAGGATTTGCATTTTTAAATGATCGCAAAGTATCTGAAATAACAAACATACTGTGGAATGCATCTTCAGTATTAATCTTAAGTTGATGTTTAACCTCTTGTTATTTCTTTGCTCCAGAATCCATAAAATGAATGTAATAATAACCATTCTTATAAGTAATGAGTGATAGTTCAACCAGAACTTCCAGGAAATCAGCATTATTAAAATCTGAATAAAAACGTGTACATTCGTAAAATAATAATGATATAATTATAATGAATGTGAAGTGAAATGAAAACACTAACCGCTTTCTTATCCTGTAACAATTCACATAGTGAATTATTATACCATGCATGCATTTAATAGGCAGGTAGGAGGCGGTGATACGTTCGGTTATGAAGGTCGAATGAAAGTCAAAGTTGTGAGCGTTTGCTTCCAACGTTGCATTGAAAGCTATTTTTTGTAATGAAGCAATTATTTCATTCGGCAGCATCTTTCGATGGAAATTTTGCTCTATTTTTTTGATAAACATATTAAAATATGTTAATTATACAATTAAATGAAAATACGTTTGTTCATTCGTAAAATTTTAAAGTTATACTTATTACAAACTAGTACAACATGTAGCTGCAACATCTAAAGTACCTAAATAAATAAAGAATTTCTCCAAATTTTCATATATTGGTTAGTTAATTAGTTAAGCTTTGATTAAGAGATAAAGAAATTTGGAACCAAATTGAACGAAAACTGAAGAACATAAAAAACGTAGCAAGGACAAAGAAGATATGAGATTATTAGGTTTCATTTTAATGATTCAATCAATGTATCAAATAATACTACTCAAAATAACATACCACAATCAAACAATATAATTGATTCAACATAGAACTATAAAAAAAAACTTTAAAGTATATTATATACCTAAATTGTTTTTTATAAGTAAATAAAATACATTCATATATCAAAAAATTTTCATAAATTTCATTATCTGGCTTACCATGATGTTTTCTCATGGCGAAAAAGATAATATACGTACTTCCTAAGCGAATACTAACTCAGGAAGTCAAAATGATGTATGTTGATAATGTAGATACTCTTAAAAGGGAGTACTGCAGGCCTTCAACAATGTTTCGAATTGTGGTTGTCCAAAGTTGTTGCCTACATGCCAGTTGCACTTGAACATATGTCATAGAATGCATCTTTGGAGCACTAGACAGTAGGGTTGACATTACAATTTGTTGTAATACCTCAACATTTAATGGAGTATTGGTGCTTCTGAACATATGTCATAGAATACATCTTTGGAGCACTAGGCAGTAGAGTTGACAATACAATTTGTTGTAATACCTCAACATTTAATGAAGTATTGGTGCTTCTGAACATATGTCATATAATACATCTTTGGAGCACTAGACAGTAGGGTTGACATTACAATTTGTTGTAATACCTCAACATTTAATGAAGTATTGGTGCTTCTGAACATATGTCATAGAATACATCTTTGGAGCACTAGGCAGTAGAGTTGACAATACAATTTGTTGTAATACCTCAACATTTAATGAAGTATTGGTGCTTCTGAACATATGTCATAGAATACATCTTTGGAGCACTAGGCAGTAGAGTTGACAATACAATTTGTTGTAATACCTCAACATTTAATGAAGTATTGGTGCTTCTGAACATATGTCATAGAATACATCTTTGGAGCACTAGGCAGTAGAGTTGACAATACAATTTGTTGTAATACCTCAACATTTAATGAAGTATTGGTGCTTCTGAACATATGTCATAGAATACATCTTTGGAGCACTAGGCAGTAGAGTTGACAATACAATTTGTTGTAATACCTCAACATTTAATGAAGTATTGGTGCTTCTGAACATATGTCATAGAATACATCTTTGGAGCACTAGACAGTAGGGTTGACATTACAATTTGTTGTAATACCTCAACATTTAATGAAGTATTGGTGCTTCTGAACATATGTCATAGAATACATCTTTGGAGCACTAGGCAGTAGAGTTGACAATACAATTTGTTGTAATACCTCAACATTTAATGAAGTATTGGTGCTTCTGAACATATGTCATATAATACATCTTTGCAGCACTAGGCAGTAGAGTTGACAATACAATTTGTTGTAATACCTCAACATTTAATGAAGTATTGGTGCTTCTGAACATATGTCATAGAATACATCTTTGGAGCACTAGGCAGTAGAGTTGACAATACAATTTGTTGTAATACCTCAACATTTAATGAAGTATTGGTGCTTCTGAACATATGTCATAGAATACATCTTTGGAGCACTAGGCAGTAGAGTTGACAATACAATTTGTTGTAATACCTCAACATTTAATGAAGTATTGGTGCTTCTGAACATATGTCATAGAATACATCTTTGGAGCACTAGGCAGTAGAGTTGACAATACAATTTGTTGTAATACCTCAACATTTAATGAAGTATTGGTGCTTCTGAACATATGTCATAGAATACATCTTTGGAGCACTAGGCAGTAGAGTTGACAATACAATTTGTTGTAATACCTCAACATTTAATGAACAATTTCTCGGATGTTTTGGGGTAAAGTGATGCTGGACACTTTTCAATTACAAAACCACTCATACAATTATTTTATGCGCTTGTAAAGAGCAAATTGAGAGATTGCGGATGTATGATTTGGCGTCCCATTTACAAGTCGCATAAAAATCATTTAGAGTGGATACAAGGAAAATTTCTCAAATAACTTATTTGGAGGGAAGATCCCTTTCATCCGGCCAGAAGATATAGCCAAACTGATCTGTTAAACAGGTTTGGAGATAAATCTGGAAGTTTCCAGGGATTTGCTGTCTCTAAAGTTTCTGTATAAGCTCTTACATGGTTAACTTTAGACTGTTCTACCTTCATCGGCTCTATTGATTTTTATGTTCCTAGACAATGTTCACGTTCAATTAAATTTTTTTCAGTGACTTATTTGCTTTCATTAGTTTGGTTTACTTGGATTCTCTTGTATTCTTTTCATGTTTAGTGAATTTTTAAGTATATCGATATTCTCATTGTCTATTATTTATTATAATTACTTCTTTTATTGATAATTATTTTTCAATGGTATTTTTTTTAGGTGTTAATACTGTATATATATATATATATATTTTTTTCTTGACTGATTTTCTTGGGTTATTAAGTCTTTAGAGAATTGGTGGCATACTTATATTTTTACTAATAAACAAATTTCTTAACGTTTAAGAAGGCAATCAATGTTGCCTTCTTCAGAAGGATGTTTATCTTAAGCTAAAATCACAAGTAAAATAAATACATTTCAAAACGGTACGGTAAATCGAGAAACAATAGTAATCTACTTTTTCTTGAATCAGGAGCGGAAAATTCTCATGAAATTAATTTTACTCTCGATAATATAACGTTAATAAGACGGTGTCATTCACGTTGAAATCTAAACTTAATTTTTAAATTAGATATATTAGATGCATTTATCATTTTCAACACATGGTTTTTTTTTTTGTTAAGTACATCGAGTTGTCGGTATCTAGCAGGTGAAAACGTTTATGCGGAAATATCTCACTTATTATGGCAAAACATTTGCATAGAATTTCCTAATCAAATTTGTGTCAGCCCTTTTTTGTATCAACCCCAAAAGAAGAGTTTTTTCACTCTTCTTTGGAATTTCGATAAATTCTAAGATTTCCCGTTTTTTGGTATTACGTTCGTTTTTAAGTATCTTTGTCAAAATCACAAGTTAAATGTATTTTACTTGTAATTTTAGCTTAAGATAAACATTCTTCTGAAGAAGGCAACATTGATTGCCGAAAAGTTAAGAAATTTGTATATTAGTAAAAATATAAGTATACCACCAATTAATAATTGATGAGGCCGATACTTGATGTAAATCGATAAACATAATAAAACAATTGTTAAACTGATTTACACATATATTAAAAATAATACTGCATGACGTACGTTTCGATGAGATTCACCTTTTTCAGTCTGCACGCAGCATTTGAAAAAGGTGAATCTCATCGAAACGTACGTCATGCAGTATTATTTTTAATATATGTGTAAATCAGTTTAACAATTGTTTTATTATACCACCAATTTTCTAAAGACCTAATAACCCAAGAAAATCAGTCAAGAAAATATATATATATGTTTATACAAGTCAAAGAAATCAATGAAAACTTCCTAAATAGATTATATATATATATATATATATATATATATATATATATATATATATATATATATATATATATATAGAAAATGAACACTAGAACATTCATTTGAAAAATTGAAATTAATCAAGAGAATGTTATAGCATTCAATATATATAATTAACCTTATATATATATATATATATATATATATATATATATATATATATATATATATATATATATATGACAAAAAAAAACACAATTATCGGTATAGCCCGCAACTCAATTGGAAGCAGCCGTTGACACGTGTTTCGAGCTTATTGGCTCTCCTCAGAACGGCGTAGCCAAGTTCAAAGTGTACGAACCTGGAGATGGAATCCACAACAAAAGAACACACATGCAAAGGAAGTCTCCACTGCTAGGCTTCCATGTGAAGAGATTTTGAGACTTCCTTTGCAGGTGTGTTCTTTTGTTGTGGATTCCATCTCCAGGTTCGTACACCTTGAACTTGGCTACGCCGTTCTGAGGAGAGCCAATAAGCTCGAAACACGTGTCAACGGCTGCTTCCAATTGAGTTGCGGGCTATACCGATAATTGTGTTTTTTTTGTCATTTATACTTTTCACCGCAAGAAACTTCTCCATTCCTTATATATATATATATATATATATATATATATATATATATATATATATATATATATATATATATATATATATATTCTAGTTTTCAGAGTCGTATTTAATGATATAGTAAGCGAGGTTAGGGTGTTTTCGACTCAATTCAGCAAATATTGTTTGTACTCTTTTTTCTTAGCCAAGCTTTCGCAATATTTTATTGCATCTTCAGGTTTTTTACCGCCCCCGGAACTGATTACCGAACCTGACAATTCAACTCAAGAACAGAGATGTTTTTATGGATCCTTACCTTATATACAAAAAATTACACCACAGCTGAAATGTATATTCAAAGAATTCAATGTAAAAATATCATCGTATAATCCAAAGACAGTTGCATCGTTATATGCTCGACTGAAGGATGAGGTCCCTATAAAATTACGATGTGATGTTGTTTACTAAATAAAGTGCATAGATTGTGGAGAAAAATACATAGGTCATACTTCACAATGGCTAAAAAGCAGATTAGCCATATATAACAGTGATATTACTAAATATAAAGAAAGATGTGCACTTGCAGAACAGGCACATAAAAAAGACCATAGAATAGATTTCGATGAGGTAGAGATATTGAAAAAGGAACCAAATTATCACAAAGGAACCATGCACGAAATGATATCAATAAAAAAATGCGAAGCCACAATCAATAAAAAAACTGATATAAACAAACTAAGCAATATATACTCATACCTTCTTAATAAAATTTAGGATGATGGCAGTTGGATGATTCGAAATATAACTGAGGCTGATTCCATGACAAATCAACTAAATTGACAAATGACATGTGTCTCATATATGTTATATTGATAATTCATACTCAACTGGTTACAGTGTTGAGAAAATTCTAATGAATTGACTATTTTAAAAATTTCTTTTGCATAATTTACGTACTTCTTGTACATGTTATCATTATCACAGTTTCTGTTGTAGATGTGTCATGTTTATATTTTAACCTCAAATTCGGTAAGGTTATTATAATTTTACCATTTTAACATGTTCTGTTTGACACATTTTGTTAATTGTAGAAGTCCTGAAGACGCAATAAAATATTGCGAAAGCTTGGCTAAGAAAAAAGAGTACAAACAATATTTGCTCAATTGAGTCGAAAACACCCTAACCTCGCTTAATATATATATATATATATATATATATATATATATATATATATATATATATATATATATATATATATATTTAATATTTCCTGTAACTGGGTGTTTTTACCTGTAAGAAAATAAAGACTTATTATCATTATAAAAGAAGATGGTCATAGCGAACAACGCATTTCAGAAGTGCTTCGAGCATTGAAGAAGCGCTGACATAAGTGCATTTATATCTGAGGGGGATTACCTTGAAGGGGACAAAATGGATATCAATGAATAAATAAATACTTTTCGAAAAAATTTAAAATTCACCTTTTCTTTTGAATAAACCTCGTATATTATATCATTTCCATTAATAAAACATAAGTTGAAAGTCAGCCTAAAATGTATGCGCGTACTTGTGCACTACCAATAATGAATTATTTCAACATGAACTCAATTTAAATCCAAAGTATTAATTATAACGAGATCATTTCCCCGCATTTTTAAATTGAAATAAATTACATGAGTACATTTCCAGAACTGTTCAAGATTGAAAACAATATTCACGTTCAAGTATCAGTAGTTTACTTTCTCACTTCCCAGAATATCACAACAAGGTTATCTACTTCTGATATAACAATATTTTTAATGTATAAATAAATATTTATCTGTTTAATTAACACATATAGATAAGAGTGGAAAGAATGTGAATATTTATTACATTTCTTTTTCCTACTCGCTTATCATATGACAAACTGGAGTGTTATTCACTATTGATAACATTGATAATTATTTTATAGGAGTAAATATGTAGTCATTTTGAGAATGAACTAACTATTTGCATTTTGTGGTAGGCAATAATAAACTTTCCAATAATAATGTAATATTAGGGATTCAGTTTGATTGGCGTATTTCGCAACACTAAAATTGCATATCATTGCGAATATGATATATATTGAAATGATTTTCGATCACTATAGAATTTTATATTGCGTAAATTTTTTTTTATTTCTCTAGCGGCATTTAGAAGTGGATGATTCGACTAATTCTGATTTATTCCAAGCAGTTATCCATATTTAAATCGTTTATCTTTTCTTTTTGTGTTCATTATTATCAGGATAAAGTTCGTATGAAATGTTTTTTTTAATTCAACATTTCAACATAAACGAAAACATTTGAATCACTAAATTTGTGAAGTGAGTCAGCGAAATGTCAATATATTGACGAAACATTCAGAGGTTATTGTCAGTTATTCAGAAAGCAATTGATAACTTCAAGAATATTGACAGTATGGATTAAGGTTGGGTAACTCCAGACACAACTATATCCCCGGATATATATTTTTTAGTGGATATATATCCTTCATACAGTTTGAAATTAATATATCCAACTCCGAATGTATTTTTTACGGGTATATATCTTTCGTAGATAAACATAACTCGGAGTTACTTACGATTCCTTCACTCTCTTCATTCCGAATCCCGAATTGGAATTTTTGGAAGTGAGAAAGGTGATTGAAGACTGAACAAACAAGAAAACTATCGAAAAATACAAAAAAATATATAAATATTCAATTATATGAAAACAAAAATTTGAATATTTCTTCTTTACATTCCGCTACAAATTGTAGATTTATCAAGTCTTTGAAATAGTTTTCATTAAATTACAGGTTCATGATTAATTTATTATTATTTTTAATATTTCTGTCATTTAATGAAAATTTTTTATTCCAATATTTTTATAAAGCTACAATTTGTAGGAAATGTCAACTGGACATACATTTTTCCGCTTTAATTACTAAAACTGTCAATTTTCATTCAAAATATGAACAAACAAAACAACTATCAAGAAAATGGTAATGAGATCCTAAGAATAAATATATCCGCAGTTATATATTTGTATCAACAATTATATCTTTTGTGGAAATATATATCCCTTGTGGATATATTTATATTTTGTGGATATACTTTATTCGGAGTTACTCAAGATGGAAATATATCCTTCATTGTCGTGAATGATTCGGAAACGTCTCACCGTGTCGATAACAGACGAATATAGACGAAGTGCTCGATTATATCAAGCGCATAGGGATGTTATTAAGGAGATATATGTCTTTACTTGGAATGATATGTCATATATCCAATCCTCTACTGGATATGGTAAGTCCATGCTTAGTATGGATATATTGACATTATTTCATATTAAATTATCTTTTTTAGCGAAAACGTCATTTCTGCGAAAGGGTATTTCCTATGTATTAATACCATTTCTCTCATCGCTGGAATGAATTAAATTGGTTTAGTTTTTCAACAGATGAAAATTGCATATTGCTTGTATAAATACATAAGGTTTTGAAACGAAAAAACCACGCATATATATTCCATGACCTTAGGACCTTTTTTCACAGGTCACATAATCAAATTACCACAAACACAAATATTCTCGTGATAACCAAATATGGGAAAAAATTATTTGAGAGATGTGCTTCTTGTATACCTCAGCACAAGTTTACAATTCTGTTTCGTCTGATATAAGAAGCAAATCTATGCAGAGTTTCAAGAAAGTTTTGAAAGAATGCTTGCTATGTTAGGTAGTGTTTTTTTTTGTCATTCAAACCATTTTCAAATAATACTATTAGATTTAATTATACTAATTTTCTACTATAATTTTAATTTTCTGCTATAATCAGCTTTTTGTATTAATAATATTCATCTACTAGGTATAATGTTTTAATATTCAATTTATAGTTGCAATTCGATTTTATTGGGGTGTAGTCCTAGCTATTTGTATATATTGTAATGTTGAGTTTCTGTTATTGTATTTAGATCCCAGTTAAGTAAATCAGCAATGCTGGACTTCACCGAAAGTTTTAAGATCAAAGACCTATACTCGATTTCGTTCCTGATAATTTAAATGATCAGGCACGTGACGGCGGTCCCCATGGAGGCCACCTTCGTGACGTTGACTCCCTTTTGTTCCAGAAACTTCCTGACTGGTGGTACTTGCTCTGGCAAGTAGCACCGATTTCTGTAATTCCCTATATAGATGTTCGCCTGGTCCTGTTCTCGGACGTTTTTCAGTACATTTTTCAGGATTATGATATCAGTGAATCTCAAGATGAATGGAACAGTCATAACCACGTTCCTGTGCAGCATTATGTTATTTTCTATTTATTATTTTTTTATATTTTTATGTTTTACTTCGAACTGAAAATCAAGAAGAAAGTTTATTGTGTAATAAAATAAACATATGATAATTAATATATTGCACCAAAACGAGTTTTCTCAACTCAACTGGTTTTCAAGTCATAACAAAAATTAGGAGGGACATGACAGATTATCCTTCCCTACCTAAATATACTCAAGGTCAAGATGTTCCCTAAAATGAACAAAGGATGTTAGAGTACGTGGAAATTATGCAGACAAATTTCAAAAATGTATATTTAACCGACAAACAAAAGGATCTTGGAATATCTTCTATCATTAGGATAGTTGGTAGTGTAAATAAAGACATTGTTATCTTTATAACAGTTAAGAGACCTAAATATATTTCTAGTGAATAAACGTTTTTCATTGAAATCGAGCCAACTGTTCAAATTATTCGAATATTCTTGCTATAGGTTAATTAACTATTTCTGGTGTTTCTATTACGTCAATTCCCTCGCTAAATATTCAAATGAGTTGCGAATAATGAAAGAAATTGTCACATTTTTGTAGGCGATTTGCATAACCCATTAAATACGGTAAGGTCGATTGCGGCAAATCGAAAATATTTCATTATACGAAACCGGCTCCGTCGAGGGTCATTGCCAGAAATTTCGGCTTCGAATTTCCATTCGGCGAATTCTTGGAAGTCTGGTTATAATTATCGTTGTTTACTGCGTTATCCCACATCGAAATCCCAATGAATTGGCCAATCTATTAATACGAGGGCCAGGTGAAAACGTCTGGACTTATCAGCTTGTTTTTCTTTCGACTGTCCTCATTCAATAATTTCACCATAGACCTTTTGGAACATCTTTAACTCCCAATTGAAAATTACTCAAATATGTCACTCAATTTCGTGTTTATTCAACGAATTTATACAGGATCTACATTGGTTTGTTGTTTTCGAGTTACATTTTGGAATGACTGAGTAAAGTATGCCTCATTTAGTCTAATGTTCTATGGTCTATCAAAAATTTTGATTTTTCTTTGTTTACAGCAAATATCTTCCTTGTATAATCTCATATTATTTACCATAATATTAGATTTTCAGAATGATATACCTGGTGTAGTTATTGTTTACTAGGATGGAAAATTCTTACCAAGCTTGGATGGCAGAAGTTTCAAAAGAGAACACGCATAACAATTATCATATTATTTGAAGAAAGGTAGAAACTTTCTGCAGTGCCTAAACTGAAGAGTTCTTCAAGTAAAGGCCAAGCAGAGCAGTTTTAAACGTGTTTTATGGCGTTTGCTTCTAATAAGGTCGTTTATATGGAGCTTGAAGTTTTCAAAGACCAAAATCTCCAACAAGCTCTATTAATCTCAGCTTGCCGACATATTTATGAATCAGTGCCTAAAAGTGTATTCGAATCAACGATAGACCAAGTAGACACAAGCATTCTAGATGCTTGGTTAAAGTAATCCTCAAAGCAGCTGTCTCCAAATACAGTCAACATTTCTGGTACTTATCAGAAGCAGTATTAATGCTTTCAGTTTTCGACAATAAGGTTAAAAATTGTAAGAGAGAGTTTTATTAGAGATATATTCTATCTAACCAAGAGATATCCGATTGTTTGTATGAAGGGTATCAGTTTTGTTTCAGTTTTTCAAACTTTTTTACACACTTCTAAGATTAAACTTGTTCTAGGTAAGTGATGGAAACATTTTGTGTCATGTAAGGCAAAACACATTTCTCTTCAATACAAATTTACCAGTTTTCTCCGAGAACATGTATCTGTGTGGCAAGAAATTCAGCCTTTGTGGAAGCTAGGAACAGAATCTTCAACTTGAAGGCCGTAAATCATACAGCCGAAAGAACTGCTAACTAAATGCAAGCTCTACATGTTTTGATTGCTGCAGAAGAACAAAAACAGTTCTTGTTAAGTTGTATACAGGACAATATGAAAATGAATTACTGTAAAAAGAGAACCTTGAAACATATTCTATCTAATTAGGTTTTTCTTTATTGTTAATAACACATTTGCTTACTTCAAATTGTTAAATTATTTAGCCAATGTTTGGACCTACATAGCATATTTCGTCGATTAAGTCACATGATAAGAACTATTCCAAACTGTTCCGTGCTATAAACTTTCAGAGCATGTCAGCATGGGTAAGAACTTATATAAAGAGTTGAAATTTGGCATAATCGTAAGGTAATATATCCAACATATCAGAGTGTATGCATTCTGATATATTCATTTATTTTTTATTTATTTACATTAATTTTTCAATCTGATCTGGACTGATAAAAGAGAAATTTAGTTCCAACTTGATTTAATATTTATAAGAGACGTTACTGAAGTCTCACTTACTAGAAACAATTAGGTTCTAGATAATTAGTTGATAACACTAGTGCTTATACACTACTAGCACTTCACTCTGTTTCTGCACTGTGAACTAACTCGAAAGGTTTGCCTCGTGCGTCTTCCGACTAACATCTTATTTTCGAGAAGTCGGATGGCCTCACCATTTAAACGTGATCCAGTAGTCGCTCATGACTCCTGGCAAATATTTCGATGGTTCTCACAAAAATTTCGATTTCCAAGTCTCTATGGAGGTCACTGTTTCTGAAGTACCAAGAGGCGTTGACAAAATTCTCCAAGATTTTATGAAAGCGCTGAATGATATTTATATTGATCTTTTTAATACAGCCCCATATTTGTATGCCATATGGGTCCAAAAATCTGTTTATAGAGCAATAATTTGTTGTACGCTGACTAGGTGAATGTATATCTAATAGGCAATACATTTTCTTATACTTCGAGCCTAGTTTTTCTTTTTTGATTTTGACATAGGCCTTCTAGCACACCTTAGCTCCAAATGGATAGACAAGTATTTTGCTGTGAGCATATGGCATTTGTGCACTATTTGTACTGACATATTGCCAGGATATATTGATCACGTTTATTTGTGAAGCTAATATGAATGGATTTACTTTTTTTCAGTTTGATGCGCCAGTATTTTGTCTATTCTTCCACTTCATCAACCGATACTTACAAACTTTTTGCCTTCTCGTGACTTCTACCAATAGCCAATATCGCCGTGTTATCCGAAAAAGTAGTCATTGTGTCGAGACCTAGTTGAGAAATGTCTCTGGTGTATAGTAGGTAAATAACAGGTCCCAATACACCGCCTTATAATCGGTATAATAATATATATAATAATATAATATTATGTATATATATATATATATATATATATATATATATATATATATATATATATATATATATATATATATATATATATATATATATAGCAAATATCTCGCAGACGATATTGCCATCATCACAGACAACAGAACTGAATCCATTCTCGCTGTAGAAAAACTACATGAAATTGCGCAGAAAACCGGGTTACAAATTCCTTATGATAAATCCAAATACATGGATAGAAAACCAAAAAATAAATCCTCTCTTATCACAAAACATGAAGAAATTCTGCAAGTCGGTCATTTTAAATATCTCGAGGAAGTTATACAGTCCTCAGGCTTGAACCGAATTGCTAATGAACAGAGAATTACCAAGCTCCAAAGGGCCTACAAACTAACATGGGCTCACTATAACAAAAAGAGCATTTCGAGTGGCGCCAAATTGGGGCATTATACCACAACTATTTTTCCAGAAGCAATCTACGCATCTGAAACAATGGTTATTGACGGTCATTCAAGAATTAGAGGAATAGAAAACCAAGAACGAAAAATTCTCAGAAAGATTTACGGGTCAACCAATAGAAACGGAATTTGGATGAAACGACCTCAGAGTGAACTGTATCAAAAGACAAATACCACAACGGAAGAAATCAGAAAACGACGAGCAAAGTTCTACGCACACGTCTACAGAACGAAACAGTCCAGAATACCGAAGAAACTACTCGATATAATTATGAATAGTAAATGCGGAACAGAGTGGCTAAAAGGGGTCCAAAAGAATCTACAACAGATCAATATGAAAAATCTCGAAGATCGCACTGAATGTCGCTATAAAATAGCACATGTGAAGTTTGAGCAAAAATCAAATCATCAACCTGGAGTAAAGTGGACAGACGAACGGAAGAAAGAGCATTCAGAGAGGATGAAGCGTTTTTGGGAGGCAAAAAAGTTGACGCAAAAGTCCTAATAATTGCGAATTCAAGTTCAGTCGCTCTCCTCATGGGGAACAATCGTAATAATAATAAATAATATATCTATTTATATAATGTCGGTGGGAAAGTATGACCAAAAAAGAATGAAAAATTAAAACAATTGAGAGCGAAAATTCTCGATTCACGATCCAGGTTGAATAAATGAAATCCGATTTGCCAGTGCGAATTGGAGAGCAGAATAAACAAATAAACGGAAAGAAAACACTATCAAAACACACGGACGGGATTCTGAAAATAGTCTTATGCATCTCGTAAATCCCCAGAAAGATTGAGGTTGGATGTGCTCCAAGAATGTTGTCCGTAGAATGAAACTAAAAATAAATCACTGAATATTTCAGATGAAATTTCTCGGATACAATGACTCCATTTTATCTTGCCGCTAACAGCAAAATGATTTTGAATTGTAATTCAGATCGATATGAACTCCTTTATCTGTGTATTTATCGAAATTGTAATTGTACTATTGAAAACTCAATAATTATTCATTCGAATTATGCTATGAAAGTGGAATACCAATTTTTAATATTCTGAATTAAATATGAAATGATTATTAAACATTAATTGATTAATATTAGAGGAAATATTAATATTAGAGGAATGTTTTTATTCTTTTAGGTTTACGATTTTAGGCTACGAAGATTTACTCAAATTGTGAAGAAAACTCTGTGTTCCAGATTTACACACTTTTATTTGAAATTAAACATCTGTTACATACGTTAAAAAACATACGTCAATGTTATTACTTTTAAATCAAGGTGTGTATATCTAGAAAACATCGTGTTTTTCTCATTTTATTGTCGAAGTAGAGGTACACCAAGTAACGGCCTTCAATATTCAAGACGCTAATTCTCTATTAAATTATCGGCTATTAAGCACAAACGTCATTTTCAATTAACTGCTTTTGTGCAGTATAACGTTTGACGTTTAAAGTCGTTTATTAGGGGACATAAAATCTCTGTGATATAACTATTTCCTTGGAGCAGTTTCACTAATTATATAGTACCATTTATAGTTCGCCAAATAAAAACGTCTTTCTGGTCTATTTATAATCACAATAGTAATAATAAATATTAATTTTTGTGGGAAAAACCTACAATAAACTTACAAACCATAATCGTGATTAAATTGAAAAATTTAACAAATTCAGTTAAAAGCTGACCTTCCATAAAATTCTCGATCCATAAGACTCTTTCACCATAACATGAAACAAAACTGATAACAAATTCATCAATTTGATATCGCAACAGGAGGAAAAAAGAATCGAAATTACAAAAAAATATAAAAAAAATCTTGATTGAAACCTGAAAGGAAATATAATATACATATAAAAATATGTAATTTTTTTTTATTTATTTAATAGTGTTACTTGATGTAAATCCATTATAATTGAATATAAACTTAAATTCAAACACTTGAACTTACAGAATAATCTGTATTATTCTGTAAGCATCTGAAGAAGTCGTTTGTAACGACGATACGCGTCATGCTCATGTAGTCAATAAAGTGTAAATCATAAATTCAAGTGTTTGAATTTAAGTTTATATTCAATTATAAAAATATGTTTAATTTAATTTCCTTCAGATTTTTAGTATTAATTTTTTTTCTTAGCGTTGTTATTTTTTATGATTATTATTTCATTTTTCCTCAAGAAAATTAACTTTTCTTGTACATTTACATTTTATAAATGGAAGAAAACTGCAAGAAAAACGATAATGGACATTTGCAATAACTAACACAAGATAATTTATCGAATAGCATCAAAAAGATATACCAAGCAGAAAGTCACAGGTATACAAAAGAGCCGAAGTTCATCTGTGGACAGGAAAAAATAAGGAACTGTTCAACCTACAAGTTATTCTAGTACTAAAATAATATGATCTCTTGCAGGGTTACCAACTCGTGGAATTTTTTCCCCCCGTGGTCAAGTTGAAAAACCCCTAAAATACCCTAGAATTGTTTTTAAAATTAAAATTCAATGAAAAAATATATATCAAGGTTTTATTTTGCAATTATAAGGTACTTAAGTGTTTTTATTATTAAAATTAAAATATTATCAAATATTTATTTGTACAGTATTGTAAAACCCGACGCCTACCGACCCTTCTTGTTAGGTACTGTTACAAATAAAGTAAGTCGAATCCGAGTAAAGCTGCAGATAAGATATCATTTCAGACCATACCACTACCACTTTTACCAATTCTATCTTTTTTGAGAAAAGAATCATAATATAATCAATATTGGTCCTTGGAATCGCAGTGCCACACGAGCGCACATATTATTATTATCTAATATTATTAAAATATTATTTTATTATTATTAAATTTTTCATAATAGTTTATAAGGTATTGTTTTACACAAAAATTAAATTATTCATTTACTAATTATAAAATTTTTCATTAACCAACCTACATTAAGAAATAGTATTGAATATTGTCATCACAAAATGGATTTTTTATTCAAGATAGGAATCAAAATTAATTTCAGTTATTCAAATTATGATATGAAATATTTTGGATTACTTTAAAAATACCCCTGAAAATTTTAAGCCCTCAATAATACCCCACCAAAATTTTTGTCCCCCTAAATTTAGAAGTAATACCCCCAAGTTGGTATCTCTGATCTTTTGTAACTGCAAACTTGAACAAAACGTCAGTTGTCGCAAGCTATGCGAAAAGGAACGAAGAATCAATAGCTTACCAGAACCAGAACTCATAGACCGCAAAATATTCAATAATGCAGACTATTATTCATTTCCAATAAACCACTGAAACTAACAAATACACGCATTGTTCACTTGATTCTAAATCGTTCATAGTAGAACTAAGATTTCGTTCTATATTTTAAGGGTATATACATTTTTGTGATAAGGAGATGAAATATATTGATTAACATAATAAAACAATTGTTAAACTGATTTACACATATATTAAAAAGAATATTTTCATATATTTTTCTTTTTCAAATGCTACGTGCAGACTAATCTTGATTTAATCGCATTTGAAAAAGGTGAATCTCATCGAAACGTACGTCATGCAGTATTATTTTTAATATATGTGTAAATCAGTTTAACAATTGTTTTATTATGTTTATCGATTTACATCAAGTATCGGCCTCATCAATTATTAATTATATTGATTAATACAATTACATGATATTTTAAATTCAAATCTGAAGTACAGTCCATATCTGTACAAATACATACAACCATATTTTGGCGAATACAAATCTAAATACTTACTCGTTGAGCACATGTTTTTTTACGACAGGTGGCCTCTTGAGGTTCAATATAGGAGAGTCAATTATTAGACCGAAAGAAGGCACGGATTGCTGAAGTAGCTCAGATGAACCAAGAAAACTATAAAACCCTACCGGTGAGTTTTGTGTAGGAATTGATACAGATCATGTACTCAAATGATAAATGAAGTACTGGAAATTACGAAAGTTACGAAGGTATTTATGTGCAGGCCGAGGAAAAAAAATTGCCATTTCTGTTTTAGATTTAGATTTTACTGTTTCTCAGTATAATCTAATCCATTTCATTGGAATTTTATAATTGAATATAACTTAAATTCAAACACTTGAACTTATGATTTACACTTTATTGACTACATAGCATGACGCGTTTCGTCGTTACAAACGACTTCTTCAGATGTTACAGAATAATCTGTAATTGTAATTGTAATCTGTAATTATTCTGTAATCATCTGAAGAAGTCGTTTGTAACGACGAAACGCGTCATGCTATGTAGTCAATAAAGTGTAAATCATAAGTTCAAGTGTTTGAATTTAAGTTATATTCAATTATAATGGATTTACATCAAGTAAACTCCAACACTATTAAATAGGAATTTTATAAATTGTTATTAGAGCAAGAAATTACTCACGAAGAGCAAGAATAAAACCTTTTCGAGAACCAACTATAGAATAATTCGTTAAAATATACAATACCCGAGTGGCAATTGTCATGTCTACAGCGCTCTCAGAAAACTAAAATGCAATTCATCATGTCAAGATCTCTATGAATGTTTTCATGAAATCATTCGACTCAAAACTAAATTGAATTCGATGATACATAAAAAAATTAAAACTATGTGACTAAAGTATCTTAATGTTTTCGAAAAGCTTGCAATAACCCGATTGTTAAATTTTTGCAAAAATTTATTGCTTAATTACAATATGGTTTTATAAAAAACAAAAACATTGCAGCTATTATATCTGAATTAACTGAGTATAGATCATTCCTCATGAAAATGGGTGAACATCAATTGCTATATTTTTTGATCTCTTAGTAGCTTTTGATTGTATGGACAACGAATATTATTTCTTTCATTATTATGAGAGAGTAAGTCTGAAAATTGAGAAAGTTACGTTTACCTCTAATAAAATATTTTAAAGTGGGAGTGCCGCAGGGGCCTGTGTCTGGCACTTGTCAGTGCCATGAGTATTCTGACGCCTCTTACTTTTTGTTCACATTAATTCGTTGTGTATATTGTGCCCTTCTTCGTTTATGTTGACCTATGTAAAAATCAACACTAACTTCTTGATAAACTCTGTTGACCTTCCGTCTGTTCATGTCGGATGCGGTCGAAAAGTGGATTTGTGACGAGATAATAATGGTCAGTTTGGAAAAGTTTGATGTTGAAACTGTGTTTATTTTGATAATGGACACAGAACTCTGTCTTAAACAACTTATTTAAGCTGGTAGACCAGGAAGGCCTGAATATATTTCAAATTTTATGTTGAATCAATTTTCAGCCAATATGATGTTACGGTGCCACTTTTTTTTGTTTATCTCGCCATGTGAGCACTGTTTTTCTCAAAATTGGACTCTTCCTCTACATATTAGTATCGGCTGCGTTACGTAGCTTATAATCGTGTCTAGGTTACTTCACGAGAAATATTCTTTCAGATTTTATTTAGGTATACAATATACATTGTTTTTCATAGAGACAGATATCATTTTCAGGAATGTAAAAATCTCTGTACCACCTGTCGAACTGCTTTCATTTTTCTCGCGACATACTAGAGTAGACTGGATACGGTTGAAACATTTTCGCGTTTTTCGTGCATAGCACCGAGGTTTCTGAAGTTAGCGATGACAAAAATATATTGAATGAAAGACCTTATATCTGTCTATTATTGGACAATATTATTTGGGATCACTGAATGGTATGTTGTGTTTATAATCATATTTGAAAAAAAACAGTCATTTGTTTCAACCGTTCCCATGCCGGGGTCGGTTGAAACAGTGCCTAGGGTCAATTGAAACACAAGCAAATGAAAGAAAAAATAATCAATTATCTTGTTTTATTTTATACATTTCATAATATTTTAGGAATCGTAACCGCACAGTTGAATTTCACAAATATATTTTTAAAATATTCAAGTCTTATGTAGTTATTCGTAGTCACAATTGTGGCAAGTATACCTAAGGCTTTTATGCACTCTTCATCCATCCACATTTTGCATATTGTACATTGTATCTATTTTTCCTCCGGTCTGATTTCTGAATATTCTGACGTACAAACACAGTAGCACTCCTCTTCTTCTGATGACGATTCTTGTAGAGGGTTTTCTTCTGAAAATTTTTTCTTGTTTATATTTCTTTTAGTGTTTTCTCGATTTAATATTTTCTTAACTTGGTTAGCTTTGGTTCGTTCCAATCTGTTTTCATATTACCTTCTTATATGTTCTTTTTCAGGTGTGTCTGTGTGAATTGTAGATTTCCTAGTTTTTCGGCTCCTGATTGTTAATTTCCTTAAATTAATTTTCATAACCTTGTTTGTACGTTGATGAGTCGGCACAACCTTTCATAGTCTTTCTTTTGCGTACCCTTGGCAACTAAAAAACAAGAAAATAAATAAATAAACTGTTTCAACCGTACCCACAAATAATGTTTCAACTGTCCACAACCCACCTTTTGATATAAAAATGGGATCACAGTAAGAACGAAAATAAATTTAAATAAAAACTAATCATACTGAGATATTTTGCAAACTTCTATGAAAACGGAAAAAAGTTTCAATACTATAACTTAAAACAAAATCTTAATAATTGCAAAAATGTAAGTAGAGAAATACTTACTTTTCTGTCAGAAAGTCAATTTCTCTCTTGCAGACAAGCACACTGAACAAAGATCGACGCTATACTCAAATTCGTATTTTGACTGGTTGTCCGTTTTCTAATTCCCTTACACCCCTCAGTATATCTCGCACTGTTCACGAGATATTTGGTTTGTTTCACCCGTCCACCGTTTCAACCGTACCCAGTCTACCCTACAATACAGAGGGAAAAGTGTCCGTTATTTGAAACGATTAAATAGTCGATTAAAATGTTTATTTCGCTTTCCCGAACGAAAAAGGTGTTTGACTATAAAATAAATTATAGGTCAAATTGTTTGTTATCGAATTGCCTACAATATTTGTTTGAAGTAATTTTCCGATAAAATTGAAAAAAAAAAGTTATAACACAAAAAAGGAAATTTTTGGAAAAAATTTCACATATTTTTGTTAATAACTTTTTTATTTTCAATTTTATGGGAAAAAGTTAGATAGACAAAATTGTAGACAAAGCGATTTGCTACAAATTATGTATCTACAAATTTTTGGTGAGATGTATAGTTTAAGAGATATGGATAAAAAGGCGTTTACACCCTTTTTTCCAATATGGCGGCCGCGGGACAAGGGTTGCAACCCCACAAACTCAGAGTTCAGCTTCTAGCAATCCCCCCCCACATGTCCCAACAATAAAATTGCGTCCTCTGATAAATGCAAGGTTCAATGTAACATTTCAATGGACTATAAGTATAATTTGTTCAGTGAATAATTTTTGTAACTAGCCTGTCTCAAATTCATTAATCGATTGGGCCGATACTTGATACTTTTTATCTGATAGAAATTTAACGATAGCTTTCAGAACCCAGAATACTGTGGGTAGACATATCAGAAATGCGAAAGATAAAAATTTCGCCTGATGATAAATCGGGTATTTATGAGTTGAATTGCGGTACTTGTCCCAAAGTATATGTTGGCCAAACTGGCAGGAATTTTAACCTTAGAATATCTGATCACCAAAGATGCTTTGCAAAAAATAAAACCGATTCTACGTATGCAACACATCTTTTAGAAGAGAACCATGTCTCCGACAACAACTTTAAAATATTGCATACTGAGTGAAAAGGTTATGAACTAACCCTGTTAGAAGCCATTGAAATCAATAATTTATTAAATGATCAAGTTTTAATCAATAATTCTCCGTTATTAAATTTATTCCAGTAAAAATGCAATCGAAGAAAAGTATTCTATGGTCATCCCCCACAAATTCAGAAGAAATATATTCTATAGTCATCCCCCCTGTAAAAGGACAGTGTTCTATGGTCATTCCCACCCCACGCACTTCAAGATAAACATACGCAGTCCACTATGTAATAGCTCAGTTTATCATTAACATCTGATGAAGCCACTGTGTTGGCGAAACGATATTGTCATGTTTTGAATTCATTATAGTGAAAATCGAAAAACTACTCAGTTTATTTAAAAAACTGTCTCAAATTCATCTTTGTTCGATTGTTTTTTTATTTATAATTATTAATAACTAATTATATAAAAATTAATTGATTAATTAACTTCCCAATAAAAATTATCATATTTATTAAATATTGTGAAAAAATATTTTTAAAATGTTTCCATCGTAACTCATAGTGCAAATTAATTTTTGTTTTATTAAGCCTACTAAAGTCCCGAACGAAACTCACAGCTGTACAATGGTAATAAAAATACAGTACAAAACGAATTTCGAAGAGATATTTCATTATGTCGTCTTATATATTCAATTTACAGTCTTCAAGATATTTGAAAATTTGTTTTATTTGATTAATCTTCAGTTTTAATACAAAAGAATTGAAGTTGAAGGACGAAAAGAATTTATTTTTTGTCAAGTTCTTATACATGATATTTCCCTGGTTGTTATAAGAAAGACCTTGCCAAAGTACATGATTTAGGTCCTGATTTTCATAACTGCACTCTCATGATGAGTTCTCGACCATGCCAATTCTTGCTAATGACGCAGCTAAATTTTAGTGGTTGCTTCAACAGCGATTGATACTGACTACTAGTTTTGTAGGCAGATTTTTCTACCAGACTCCCTATGCATTTATTTTTCTGATTAGTGTTAGTATATGATTTCAGTTTGAATTCCTGTTTGAGATCACTTTGGGGTAGCAGATTAATTGTGTTACAGTTATCTTATAAGCGCCGGCCAAGCATTCAAAATGACAGTTTTCCAAATATAACAAATTATCACAGGGAGCATTTGGCTCGATATATCCTCATCACATTATTTTGTAAACCTGTCCGCCTATTCTTGGATATCCCCAGCATCGCGTACACTTGGATCAGCTCCAACAAAAATAAATAACGTTGTGCTCATATTAATAACCTGTATTTTCCGGTCATTTATAAGTGAAATTTTATGTTGAAAACTGCATCGTATCAGCTATTTTTAATTCCATTTATTGATGCAAAAAAATGTATTTTCTTACGTTTTATTCACATTTTAGATTCTCACATTTGTAAATAAATTTCCTTGTAAGATAAATGCCATGCAATAATCTTTTTGCATAAAATAATAAACAATAAAACAAAATGTCAGGAATTATTGCAAAAGCTTAACTTCATTGTTCCAAGAGTTTCTTCCAGCAGCACATTCACGTTGTACCTTCCAGCAGCTAGAATGAATGTTCTAAAATCTTCTCCATTGCACACGATGTGTGAACAATGTAATATTTTGGAGCGAAGGTGGATATTTTCAAATGTTCTGTTACTGATATTAAGGCAAGTTTTTTTGCTATACATAATTTCTGCTAGAACAATCATTTATGTGTATTCACGAACAGAATTCATACTCACTCATATAATTATGGGTGTGTAAGTGTTAATATGTGAATGTATATGTATTGTGTGTTTAAATTTATATATATATATATATATATGTATAAGTTTGGTCAGCATTTAAGTTTTTTTTATTCCTATAATTATTATATTTCAATTTATCAGTTGTGATTAATCAATTTTGATTTTTGTATCTGTTGTGTTTCCTGTTTTGTAATTAGGACCTGTCCTGTAAAACAGTGTATGTTAAATAAATAAATAAATAAAGCGCATGAAAAATTATATAATTGCGAGTTTGGTAACCTGAAATCTGTGTTGATTTCTTGTTCGAATTTTTTTTGAATGATGTCTAGTAAAAGCGAAACTCAATTAATTGAATATTATATGTACCAGGGCTGTTCGAATCTTTGACTCTTCACGTAAATGTCAAGTTTACGTATAAAGTTAAGTATACATACTCACCATTTCTTCTCAGCAAAATAAATATTCGGGTACCAAGACCTGCTCTTAGGCGGAATAATACCTTTTATGTCACTTACAGCAGATCAAATGTTATGTCACGTTCTCCTATAAACTGTATATGTAATCTTTATGATGGGTGTTGCGGTCGATGTGATCTCTATTTTGATCGGTTATCAGTTTTCTTCTCATGCCACTCAGAACAGCGCAATGGGATGTCGTGATATTTTCATGAACTTCTGTTGTCTACATATGGCTTAGTTACAAATATTATTTTAATTTTAGTTATTTCATTTGTTTACTATACAATACTATTGCAATCGATTTTAATTTTATTTTTATTCATCGAATATATTTCGTTACTATATGGTCAACTTCTGCTGACCATACGTAACTTTGTAATAGACAATATTTTATTTTATTTTTAATTATCTGGTTATTGTTCAACACTATTTCAATTTATTTTAATTTAATTTTTTCGTTGTATATATTCGCTTATACTCTCTTTTTTGCTTCTTTTCTTGTTCATTTTTTTTATTCATTATTATTTGTGTACAATTTTTTATTTTTTCTCTGTAATTGTAGGTATATCTGTTGGGAATAAATGTATTATTATTATTAAGTTATACTCTAAATTTTAGAATACATGTGAAACATTTCACATGTGTTCTAAAAACACATTCAAATAATTATTGAATAATAGTGATTTAATGAATGCAGTTAATTGCTTAACCAATAAACTCTTGTTAATTTTCTTAGCAATTCTATCGATTTCTTTGAACCTTCGTATTATGAATCAAATTGTGTAATATTTCGAATTATTGATCTAATGAAATAGGATTAAAATTCAACTTTTAATAATTATCTAGTTCAGGTTTTAATCGGTTAGACATACCTGTTTCAATATTCATGAAATATTCAAATTTTAATGTTGTCTGCGATGAAATTGATTGAATTGAAGGTTAAAAATAAATTATAACGAATGTCAATAAAAACACCTGCTTGGCGGATTTTCGTTATTTTGTTCCAAAAAATTGACTTCGTTAATAAATACTTACTTCAAAGATTTAACTGATGCAATCGTGTACTGTAGAGGTCCTCAAACTTTTTAGACTTCTGGTCGAGTATTTAAATTTCACCCCTATTCTAATATAAGTTTTGTTGAAATTCGAATGTATTTACGAAATGAATCATCCCTTTTTGTAAATTTAACAAAACATCTATCTTACAAATATAGTCTACTGTTCTTTCTAATAAAACAGATTTTTTCATGGTTTATTATTATAGTTTTATTACGTCATTTTAGTCTACTCGAATAAAGACTTTCTTGCTGTAATACTTCATGGTCTAGTTCAGGGTTGATCAACCAATCGCCTTTGCTCATGCTGCTCCGCACCACGTCCATAAAAACGATATCAATCCCAAAGCATCTTTTTATGACTCCAAGTGGAAAACTTCACAATTCCATCTATAGGAATCAATAGAAAACATCTCTCAAATCATAGATACACCAAGCATCGAACGTTCATATCTCTTGTATACCCATTTATATATATGAATTTATATTTATATTAATTTAAATTTTTATCGGCATTTGAAAAAATCATAGTGTTACAGATTTGCCCTCAAGCCGCCTCGATGGTTTATGGATGTTTGGAGAAATGATGAGACAGTTGAGAACCATCGTAGGCACGACCACAGAGCTCATCTAGTAGTTTCATTGTCGATGTTCAGGAGATCGAACTGCCTCTGTGACTCCCGTTGCAAATTCGCTCGAGAACAAGTAACAACCACGTGTCGAATAGTTGGTTCTTTACAAATAAGGATAAATATAAGTCAAAAATACTAGTTTCGTTGAATATTTCCACTCATGGAATAATATATCAAAACAGTCATTTACAGTACAGTGAAATAGACAGAAGTGTGGCATAAGCGATATTGACTGTATTTATTTTCAGTTTGTAAATAAAGAATTTTTATTGATTGTTAAAAGTGAGTTATTGGAATTTATCCGTCGAAACCCATAATTCGTAACAATAGGATGACATTCGTCAAATAGACCTTGCAATTTAGTAGATACGGGTATAGAAGAAATGTGAACGTTCTATGCCTGGTGTGTTTATGACCTGTGAGATGCTTTCTATTGATTGCGAAAGATGGAGTTGCGAAGTATTCATAAATTGACGGTATTCCACTTGTAGTCATAAAAAGATGCTTGGGGTTTGAAATCGTTGACTCACTTCGATGGACGTGGTGCGACTGACGAGTTCCTTGCAGAACGAAACATATATGTCCCGCACTTCCATCAGGTTCCATCAATTTCAATATTTCTCTATTTCTCTAACATTTATCCCTAGAAGGATAGTGAAGGCATCACATCGTACACTTTCACATAGCAAGCTCTACTATAACAATCTTTTGATCAATTTGAATTTTTCGAATGAACATTCTGGTATTCATTTTCTAATGTATATATTCTCTTATTTGCTCTGTCGCAAAATGGAGAGATTTTTTAATAGTTACGCAGAAACAATATTATTATGAATAAAATAATAACATGAATTAAAAAAATAATAATTCTATAGAATAATTTTCGGGATTTTGCCACATGTTCAATAAGCACCCTATATTTATATTTTCGTTGAATTATTCTCTTTATAAAACGATTGAATGTTATAAAATTATTGAAGCATCTCTATTGAAGTATGTTTCTGTTAATTGTGGATGAGTATTTATTTCCAATTTCAGATGAACTCATCAATGTCTAAATACTTTACGATAAACTGATAACAGAGTAATTCAGACTATCTGATAATTCACGGTCGAATTTTAATGGAAATATCAATTTGTTGCAACATTCCCTGATATGAACTAATCATTTTCATATTTGAACTATTTACTCAAACCATTGTAAACAAATGTGAAATCGTAAATTTGATTCAGTATCACATTTGATAACATATTTTGTTAATATTTCATTATTAATTTCATGAAATACTTGAACCTCGATATATCATAAAATATATATATTTATTTGAGTATAGCTGTCTCTATAGGTACATATATATATATATATATATATATATATATATATATATATATATATATATATATATATATATATATATATATAAAATTGATTTATTGCCTGTTCAAGATATTTTATTTTGAATATTTTTAGCAATAACAGGCTTCTTTTAATATGAAAAACTTTATTTTTGTTGGCGTTTCGTTGTATATCACAACTTTGTCAAAACAATACAATAATTGAATTTATGAATTACTATAGATATCAAAATTTTGATTGTTTTATTTCGTTCTGCAAGGAACTCGTTAGTCGCACCACGTCCATCGAAGTGAGGCAACGATTTCAATCTACAAGAATCTTCTTGTGACTCCACGTGAACTATCGTAGAGTAATAAATACTCCACAATTCCATCTATAGGAATCAGTAGAAAACACCTCTGAGATTACAGACACACCAAGCATCGAAATTTCACATATCTTCTATACCCGTAGGTATATGTATATCTCATTTAATGACTGATATTGAATTCTCGCTTAACTCTTGGTGAAGCATAATTAAATATTGAATTAAATTAAACTCTTGGCTTACTGTTTCACGATTATATTTAACAATATGAATTTGTCAACATGTTTCGAGCGTGAACTCATTTTCGAGACTGAAAGACACTTGAAAGTGTCTGGACACTTTCAAGGGACTGAAATAGTGAAATAGAAAACAAGTTATGCAGTCAAATGTTAAGACTTACTTATAGACTTTTAAAATAATAAAGTTATTTACATAGGTATGTATAATTTCATAAAAGTTTCATAAAATACGAGAAGATCGATGCATTCGAAAAACTAAAAACAATCAAATTAGGCGATGGAATTTCAGCCCTGTCTTGGATGTAGTGAATAGTTTCTGGTGTTTTAAGGTAATAAATTGAAGTAAAAATATTTATAACGTTTATGAAATACCTGCATATTTAGGTAAATAACTTTATTATTTTAAATTCTATAAGTAAGTCGTAATATGTGACTGCCTAACTTGTTTTCTATTTCATTCACTTGAAAAAGACCTAATTTAGGCCAAAACGTTGGAAAAGGGATAATGAAGTATATAAAATGAAATCATCAACTTAAATAAGCCTTATTCTCAAGAAAATCAATCATACATATATTTCTATCAGGATTAAGAAAGAGCATTTCTAATATATATATTTTATTTCGAAAGTTTTTAGCAATTATATATATATATATATATATATATATATATATATATATATATATATATATATATATATATATATATATATATATATATATATATATATATATATATATATATATATATATATATATGGAAATGATATTTTTTTGTGTTTATGGCACTGAATGAAATATTTAAGAAAATGAACACTAGAACATTCATTTGAAAAATTCAAACTAATCAAGAGAATGTTATAGTAGAGCTAGATATGTGAACGTGTACAATGTGATTATCATGATATATCTCCATTATCCCTTGAAGGATAATGGAGACATCACATCGTACACGTTCACATATCTATCTCTACTATAACATTCTCTTGATTAATTTCAATTTTTCAAATGAATGTTCTAGTGTTCATTTTCTATATATATATATATATATATATATATATATATATATATATATATATATATATATATATATATATACTTCTGAAGATGAAAATCAGCAGCTTTACGTAGGTCTCATTATACGTCTTGGAAAGAGAAAAATATGCAATGCGGGTTTACCACGAGGTCACCCACGCTAAGAAGCTCTGTCATGCCCGCCTACAGAAGAGGAATTATATAGGTACGTTAAGCCGTCCCGTGTAGCATTTCGTTTATAATTTCTTCTCCTATTACGATCGATAACTCGTGTGGTCGGATTATTTCACAATGACCTTGGTCGAACCCTCGAGGTTACAGCTGCAGAGTGATATTCAAATGGCAATAATATTACTCAAGATACTATTTTTAAAGATAGTAAAATTGGATCATAATAATGGTCCACATTGTCAGTTGTATTCGTAGCTAATTAATTCTAACACGTACCCATTGATAAAAAGAATAAATATGCTTTATCTTTATTACAGAAATATTTATTGTTTTAAAAGTTTAATGGAAGATAGACATCTCCTACATAATTATAGTTTGTCAGGTTGGAAAATACGGTAAACTGGTTTAAATAAATATTTGTGGAGATGTAACACGTAAAACATGTGTAGCTCTAAATGCACTTATGCGCATAACGTCAAAAGCTTCTTCTTGAGAGGAGATAAATCGATGAAAATGAATTTGTTCATGGCCTAACCTATTTTTGAATTAGATCTTCAACGAATATAATTAATCAATCCAAAGTTTTAATCTAAAAGAGTTATTTTTATTATTGTTCAAAGAACGGAGATCAGAGACCTGTATAGCTCTGATAGAACCACAATTTGACGTCGATTACAAACCCATCAGCATGAGTACCTAAGCCGAAAGTGTTGCAAGTGTAATTTTTCATTTCAATAAAAATTTTGTAGATCTCCAATGCAGTAGTAAGCTAAAATCCACCGGAGTTATGAATCAAATCCACTGAAATTACTGAAATGAAATGAAATTCACTGAATTATAATAAATATAATAATAATAATAATAATAATAATAATGATAATAATAATAATAATAATAATAATAATAATAATAATAATAATAATAATAATAATAATAATAATAATAATAATAATAATAATAATAATAATAATAATGATAATAATAATAATAACAATAATAATAATAATGATAATGATAAATAATAATAATAATAAAGACTTTATTCACTTTTATACACAAATTGTGTTACAACAGTTTTAGGCGAAGGATAGCATAGCTATTCTTACTCAACCTCTCAAAACAAAAAAAACAGAAACAAAAAATAATAATAATCATAATAAAAATAGCAGTAATAATAGTACATTATTTAACAATAACTTAACATAATATATATGAATATAACAATCTTTGTCAAATTAATAACTTTATATAAGGAAAAAATGAGGAAAAAACAAAACAAAAAAACTCTTGCAAAGTGTGTTAAATGAAGTATTTTAATGTATTTATCCAGTTTTACTCGGCAGATAAGAGCTGGTATTCGACTTTTTTCTGAATCTGGACAGAGCAGGATTTTTTATGTCACTATCTAATGTATTATAAGTTGAGGTCGTATTATATGTGAAAGATATTTTGAAAATATTTAAGCGAAACCGAGGTAAAGTTCGTCTAAAATTTAGTCTACGATGGAGGTAAATGGGCATTCCGGATAAAAGAATGCGACGTACGAATTGACTCATATGAAAGCGGAATAGTCAATTTTAAACCATTCTAGATGAATGATTAATAGAGAAATCCAACGGGGTTATAATTAAAATGCACCGGAGTTATAAATAAAGTCCACCAAAGTTGAATCGACGGAATTATAAATAAAATAACTATATAACTCTACCAGAGTTATAGATAGAATTCACCGGTGCTTAAATTAAATCGACATGAGTGATATGTAAAATACACCGAAGTTATAAATCAAAGCCACTGTAGTTCTGAATAAAACCCACTGAAGCTGCAAATGATATACACTGAAGTTATAAATGAAATCCACTAGAGTATAAATAAAATCTACCGGGTTTATGAATGAAAATCACCGAATTTATAGATTAAATCCAACGGAGTTATAATTAAAATCCACCGGAGTTATAGATAAAGTCCACAAAAGTTGAATCGACGGAATTATAAATAAAATAACTATATAACTCCACCGGAGTTATAGATAGAATTCACCGGTGTTTAAATAAAATCGACATGAGTTATATGTAAAATACACCGAAGTTATAAATCAAAGCCACTGTAGTTCTGAATAAAACCCACTGAAGCTGCAAATGATATATACTGAAGTTATAAATGAAATCCACTAGAGTAAAAATAAAATCTACCGGTTTTATGAATAAAAATCAACGAATTTATAGATTAAATCCACCGAAGTTATAATTAAAACCCACAGGAGTTATAAATAAAGTCCACCAAAGTTGAATTGACGGAATTATAAATAAAATAAGTATATAAATAACTCCACCGGAGTTCTAGATAAAAATCACCGGTGTTGTAAATAAAATCGACAGGAGTTATATGTAAAATACACCGAAGTTATAAATCAAACCCACTGAAGTTATGAATGAAACTCACCGAAGCTGCAAATGATATACACTGAAGTTATTAATGAAATCCACTAGAGTATAAATGAAATCTACCGGGTTTATGAATGAAAATCACCGAATATATAAATCCGACGGACTTATAATTAAAATCTACCGGAGTTATAAATAAAGTCCAGCAGAGTTAAGGTTAAATCGACGGAGTTATAAATAAAATCGACTGGAGTTATAAGTAAAATTCAGTGCAGTTATAAGTAAAATCCACCGGCGATTTGAATGAAATTCACCGGAGTTATTATTTAAATTTCACGGAGTTACAAGTGATATACACTGAAATTGAAAGTAAGGAATATTTCGGAACTGAAAAATCCATAGACTATTCTCGAAGTTCTTCACCTTTTCATTTATTATTATTAATTCACCTGAATTTATTTGTATAACTAATTTCAATGCAAATACACATATTTGTAACTTTGTATCTTCTCTCTTATATTATTCTATCTTTATATTATAATATTCTCTCTTTCAATTATTTTCATTATCCATTACAATTTCACATTTATATTAGGTGTTTAGTTCAGTTGAAACATTTATTTTTCAATTAGTACCTATATAAATTTGTGATAATTGTTCAAGAATTTTATTGATTGAAATTAAACAACATAATTGTGTTACACTGTCTGTGTGTTATGAATAAATTATGTTAAATTCTTTTTCAGACAAGATGAGGTAAATAATTATGAGATAATCGTTATAGAAAAATACTAAAATATGAATTTACTCCTTGAACATGAATGTTTTTACTAGAAACAAAACTCATTTGTTTCCGATATTCATCCATAGTCAGCAAAAATGATTGACAAAACGATTAGAATATTGACAAGTACAGAAAAAAGCGATCTCCTTTTCGAAAATAGAGTAAAATCAAATATCATTGCTTCAGTTCTGTGACATTTCTTGTAGAGCTTCAATAATAATAATAACAATAATAATAATAAATTCTGAATAAAATTTTTATCAAATTTATCATATTTGATAAAGAAGTAGTACTTTGAAACGCGTCATGCGTATTTTTGTAAATATATGAGAAAATTCTAAATATTGTTTCATTATGTATATTAATTTTCTCCAAGTATCGACCTCATCAATTATCAACAAACAAATTAGTTCACGACTATAGAACGAGATCCTTACGAATGTTAACTGTTATACTAATAATTCTTGTTCTGAAGTCTCAAAATGATAATTATTTGAAAATATGTCAAAATTACGAAAAGAAAACAGTTGACTACTTTCCTGAATAAAAAAATTGTTTTTTTCGTTGAACTTTGTTTTAGATACTAGCAATAAATCATTGGAATTACATTTCTGATAATATTTTTTCAGATAAGATAAACCATTTACTTTATATTTTCAATTACAAAGTACTGAAATTAGGTACAAAGTACTTTATATGAAAAGATCAAATCTTTCAGTACCTCAACGATACATTTATCGATTTTCGCAAACGCGACAAAAATTTAGGTTAAGGTGTGGAAATGAACTGTCATTTGATTTCATATCGTGACTACAGCAAAATTTGTATTCCAATGTAGTGCGAGCTACAAGTACTGAATGTTTCATTGTATTTTCATTATGCAATCATTTCAGCTCACCAATAAGACGAATTTTGAATTAACAAAACGTACTCGAAGTATATGTACTTGCCTTCAGTGAATCTATGAATACAATTCTTAAATTGACGACATTGATGAATTATACTCGAGTGCTTGTGCAAAAGGCTAGTTTTAATTACACATTTCAAAAATGTGAAAATGATCAATCGCAGTAATCACTGCCTTTGAGACACCGCCAACCCTTCTGTTAAAAACCAATATAACTTAACAACAAATATTTCATATTGACATTTCAGTCAACTGGTGTTGGTTTAGTTTAAAAATAGAATTTCAACAAAAAAGTTGAGAATAATTTTTCCGAAATGAGCCCAAAAATATAATAATAATAATAAAATGTTATTATATAATATATATTTAATAGTGTTGGCGTTTACTTGATGTAAATCCATTATAATTGAATATAAATTTAAATTCAAACACTTGAATGTTCTAATGTTCTGTTAAACATTATTCTGTTTGCATCTGAAAAAGTCGTTTGTAACGACGAATGTAACGCGTCATGCTATGTAGTCAATAAAATGTAAATCATAAGTTCAAGTCTTTGAATTTAAGTTTATATTCAATTATATAATATATAATATAATATATATTATATTATAAAAAATATAATATCATTATATTATATTATTACTATCCAGGATCAGGTGATTCATACCAACAACTCCAAGAAATACATCAGAAAATACCCAAATGTAATGGACGACATATGCAGAAAATGCCAGGAAAAGACTGAAAACATTCAACCCATCACTGTAGGCTGCACATCTCTTGCTCAAAACTACTACTATACACTCATAGGCACAACCAAGTAGCTTGCATAGTCCATCAAGCCCTAGATGTGAAGACCAGACTGTTGGCAAAAGATATAATACCTTACGTAAATACAAACCACAGCTGGTGCTAGAAAACAGCAATTACACAATATATTATGATCGAACTATCATTATAGAACGCACGATACATAATAATAGTTCTTTTGGACAAAATCAACAAGAAAGCCCACCTGATAGGCATAGCGGTACCTAACACTCACAACTTGATGCACACCATTCAAGAAAAAATCAGAAAATATCCTTTCTGTGGATAAACTTTATCCTCCCTCCAAACTAAGAATTTCAAGAACCTTCTCTGAATGGTCTCAAGATGACGTTGATGGCAAGTGTAAATAGGATGCCAGATCATGCTGCCATACTCCAACTTGCTACGGATTAGAGCATAAATGTTGAAGACTTATCGAAATATTTGCCAATGCGTCCAACGAATCCAAATATTTTCGAGACAGATGGAATAAGTTGGTTGATATGCGGAATGAAGGAAAGTTTCTGATCGAACACTATACCAAGATCTCTGACCCTACCAGAACGACAATGAACCTGACCACCAAATATGTAATTAAAGAACTGAAAATCTCTCAAAATTAACACAGAAGGTAGAAAAAAATTGACACTCAAAAGTTTAAGGTTAAATATTGATCTAGAACGCTTGTATTTTACAGCATTTTCTATATAATTATACTCATTAGAAACATCAAATTGAAAGTTTCAAGATACGCAGAAAAAAATATTGTTACAAATTTTTTATGCAATGAACGGCCACATTGGTCTTGATGTCACATAAAGGGGCGGAGTCATTACTGGCTCTAATCAAAAAAGTTTATAACGGTAAAGCCAAATAAGAAATATTTCATTCAGTGTTTCTTCATTCTTACCAGACAAACACTTCACCCTTATATATTTTGTTTTGGAACCTGTGTTTCAGAAGAAAAGTTTTAAGCTGAATTATTTAATTGAAATAACTCACTTGGGTAAAAACAGATATGATTTTCTAAAAAGGGAGGCTCTTAAAAAAATACACAAATTAAAGTAAACAACCAAATAGGAGAAAACGCTAAATTGAGATATTTTTATGAGATTCAATACTAATAACTTATTTGTTCGGAGGCAGTATGATAATTTCACTTGCAGACAATAACCGAAAATATTCGATTATTGCTGTGGATAGTTCAGCAACCTGAATTATTTGGGTTAATGATCACAAAATCGAATAATATTTTTCAAGCGTTCGACAGGCTTGACCACGGTATTATATTGAATAAACTACGCACTTTCGGGTTTTCGACATACCTCATCAAAATTTTCGAATCGTCATCAAAATATTGGATAGGCAGGAAGCAACGGGTCTTTAACCAGGGATACATCAAATACATCAATTGAATACCGCGCTTCATCTGGAGTGCCCCAAGGCTCTATACTTGTTCCTTTGCTTTTTACAATTTTGATAAATGATATAATTGATGTCATAGATGTTGAGGGTTTATTGTTCGCTGATGACTTCAAGATTTTTCATTATATTTCCAGCATTGGTGACTGTAAACGCATTGCCAGCAATTTTCGTATTATTGTAAATTGATCTCAACAAATTAACTCTCAACTTCTCCAAATGTCATGTTCTGTCGTACTCCACAAAATATAATTTGATAAATTTCAACTATGAAATTGGTAATAATATTTTGGGAAGATCTAAAACATTTATTGACCTTGGCGTAACCTTCGATTCTCAACTGACTTATGTGCCACATATCAATGCTCCAGCAACCGTTGCCTGTAGAGCATATGGTTTCATAATTCGCATTGGTAAGGAATTTAGCAATATCAACTCTGAAAATGTTGTATTGTGCTTTCGTAAGATCTAAACATGAATACGGATCAATAGTCTAAAATCCTTGTTATCAGTTACATATTGATCAATGGAGTCTATTCAACGAAAGTTCTTGAAGCTTTTGAGCTTCAGAATGGATGGAATATATCCACCTATAGGCAGACAACATGAAACACTTACAAGTCGGCATAACGTGGACACACTCAGTGCGCGAAGGAAATGACATGCAATAATCTTCTTGTATAAAATGAACAATAAAGTGAAATGACAGGAATTATAGCAAAAGCTTAACTTTATTGTTCCAAGAGTTTCTTCCAGAAGCGAATTCACGTTCTACCTTCCAGCAGCAAGAACGAATGTTCTATAATTTTCTCCATTGCATACGATGTAACAATGTAATATTTTTGGAGCGAAGATGGATATCTTCAACTTCTCTTACTGATATAAAGGCAAGGTTTTCTTGATATGCGTAATCTCTGCTAGAACAATCATTTGTGTGTATTCACGTATTTATACTTGTATATGTGTATATATGTTAATAGGTGAATGTACATGTATGTATGTGTGTGTTTATCTTTATATGTATGTATAAGTTTGGCCAGGATTTAAGTTTTTTTTATTTCTTTAATTATATTTCACTTTATCAGTGGTGATTTCATATCACAAACTCTTTCTTTTAAAATTGAACTTTAAAATATGAAAGTACAAAATTGGAACTTTTGTACTAATAATCTTGTTTTGAATTAGGACCTAGCCTGTAAAACAGTGCATGTTAAATAAACAAATAAAAATAAATAAATAAAATATCAGCGCTTTCAGACGCTCCAATCGTTATCGTTATTTCCTTACCGTCTAAACAAGAATGAATCCTTGAATAATTTATTTATGACTTTTAGCACTCTTAACTCTTATGAATTATTCTTTGAGCTAAAATATTCAACACGACAAAACAATAAAAAAATAAAACCAATAGAAATTCCTTATTATAATAAAGGAAACAGCAGGTAGATATTTGGTTAAAACTTTCAACATTTGTTCAACATAACATATTAGTTTATCATATATTTGACGACAAACGAATACAACTTTACCTGAAATCTTTTGAAGGAGTGTTGACTCAAACTGAAATAGTTCCGTTCGTTTGAGATGACGCAGATGTTCTTTGAAAGATTAAATCTTTTTACCTGGAGATCTGAAAAGGTCACAATAACTCTCAATAGAAACCAAGGTTTATTATTAAGTGTTCTTGGAGAAAAAGAAGGTTGTAAGTTATTTCATATTTCAGATCGACAGAAAGCATTGACTATAAGAAACAGCTTTTTGCTTTAATTGAATATATATACATTTCATTTTTCTGATTTCATTTGTAAATTTGAAAAAAATTTCTAATGGAATCATGACCCTAATAGAATAGGAGGAAGAGGTGATCATGTCTGCAGATAATTGTCCTATTGTAGATAATAGGACTTTGTAGATGATTAGATGGACTTCTAGGAGAATTTAATATTATTGTGATATATAATGAATTTTATATTAAATATTTATTATTGAATGTATTTAGGTTATTATTAACGTATATGTTAGCTAATGATATAATGATATGGTCAAGGCCATTTTTTTTTATGAAAAAAAAAACATATTCAATCACTGAACAACGGTTTTTTTAAACAATTCTTAATAATTTTCTGCAACTTTTTGGTCATTTACTTTCGGTTTGTTTTTCACCAATATGTCGTACCTTCATTTAAAGATATCAGACAAATCTATCAGTTTTTTTGAAACTATCTGTTTTAACCATAAGCTTCTTTTTAATCACATTGTCGCTTTCGTTTTGAAAAATATTGCAACTTGATTGTTTGGATGCAGACCACTGATCACTCATAAAAAGCAACTTGCAAGCTTTTGGATGTTTTGGCAAGTTTTTGGCTGAAAACGAGACTTTGTATTGTTGAAAACAATATTACTAAACTAACACTTTTATTGTTCTTTATTGTGAAAGGTTCATTATAATGAATTAAAAATATTCTTCAGCCAGTAATTTTGTAGTTACAGACGAACAAATTTGTTGTAATACATCCAGATGAGCATTTTAGAAAATATGAAAATTTTTGGACTTTTTTAGGGACTTTCATCAATGAAATAAGTAACTGAGTTTTTACAGACGTCCATAATTTATTTATTATTCCACCTAGTGAGATTCCGAGGAAACTTTTGGTTCTTTCCATTTGGTTGTTTTTTGCATCGTTATATAGTTGCAGATTAATGAAGATTCCTCATCATTTAAATAAAACTAAGTAGTTTTTCACTATAATTAAATCAAAACATGACAATATCGTTTCGCCAACACAGTGGCTTCATCAGATGTTGATGATAAACTGAGCTATTACATTGTTGACTGCGTATATTTTTATCCTGAAGTGCGTGGGGGTGGGAATGACCATATAATACTGTTCTTCGATTGCATTTTTACTGTAATAAATTTAATAACGGAGAATTATTGATTAAAACTTGATCATTTGATAAACTGTTCGATTTCTTCCTCTTATTGATTTCCATGGCTTCTAACAGGGTTAGTTTATAACCTTTTCGCTCTGTATGCAATATTTTAAATTTTTGTCGAAGACATGGTTCTCTTCTAAAAGATGTGTTGCATACGTAGAATCCGTAGAATATTGCATACAGAGCGAAAAGGTTATAAACTAACCCTGTTAGAGGCCATGGAAATCAATAAAAGGAAGAAATCGAACAGTTTATTAAATGATCAAGTTTTAATCAATAATTTTCCGTTACTAAATTTATTCCAGTAAAAATGCAATCGAAGAAAAGTATTCTATGATCATCCCCCACAATTCAGAAGAAATATGTTCTATAGTCATCCCCCCTGTAGAGGAAGAACCGTATTCTATGGTCATTCCCACCCCACGCACCTCAGGATAAATATACTCAGTCCACAATATAATAGCTCAGTTTATCATCAACATCTGATGAAGCCACTGTGCTGGCGAAACGATATTGTCATGTTTTGATTTAATGATAGTGAAAATCGAAAAACTACTCATGTATTCAGATTTCCATCAAGTATCGGCTCAATCGATTACTGAAGATTCCTCACTTAATTCGCAGTGTTCATTACAATCGATATCTCTATTGCATTTTATTTGCGGCACATTTTATGAAATTCGGTAGCTGTCCTTTCCACAAATTCTTTATCAAATCCATCGACTTTCAATGTCACCAATCTGTACGAACTGTAAAAAGAAGAAACTGATTGATCAGTTTCTGAGTCAAATTGTCTCTTATTTTCTATTGCAGATTCAATTCTCGATAAAGGTTCACTCTGAATAACAGAAAAATTTTCAAATACAGCTTGATGAAAACTTGACGACATTTTTTGCATTCCAGGGTTATCTTTGGGGACAACTGGACACACGACAAACAGGACGGTCCCGTTCAACACTGGACGTCTGGTCACGTCTAGACTTTGTCTAAAGGGTAAATGGACTCAGTACATTGAATGTTAAATATTGAAACAACACTATCTCATCCGAATCTACTAAGTTTCAATATTTGTGGACAGAAAATTAGATGAAGCACTCACATTGATGTTTTATGTAAAAAATTAAGTGACTCAATTTTTGAAATCTCTAGAATTAAGAACATTTCACCTAGAAACTGTGTTATGAATGTGTATTACAGTCTTGTAATACACACTTTGGCAACCCACTGTATAAATGTAGTTTTTAATTCAGGGGACCTACAGTTTAACGCCGGTTCTGAATGAATGTCTATTATAGTCTTGTATATAGTTTTTTTTTAATTAAGTGGACCTACAGTTTAACGCCGGTTTCGAACGGCCATTGGGCTTGTAATCAATGTACATTACCCATCATAAAGGATGTTTTTTTTTAGAGGTATAGAACTTTAAGTTGGCATTACTGTTGAAGATGACGACCGATTTAACAGCTGAGAAGTGATTTATTCTCAGTTTGGTTCGGCAATTCATCATGAATAGACTCATGCCTGAACAACGCTTGATAACGCAAATAGTGCAATTTTATTTCGAAAATAATGGTTCTGTGCGGAATACGTATCGCTCACTACGACCAATTTATCCATATGCGCACTTCTGGTTGAATGGCTACGTCAACAAACAAAACTGTCGCATTTGGAGTGAAGATAATCCTCAAGTGTATGTCGAAACACCGTTACATCCAGAAAAACTGACTGTTTGGTGCGCTTTATGGGCTGGTGGAATCATTGGTCCGTACTTCTTCAAAAACGATGATGGCCAGAACGTAACAGTCAATGGCGATCGGTATAGAGCCATGATTATACTAACTTTTTCATTCCTGAATTGAACAACTATGATGTCCAGGAGCTGTGGTTTCAACAAGACGGCGCAACATGTCACACAGCTAGTGCCACAATCGATTTATTGAAAGACACGTTTGGTGACCGCATAATTTCACGTTTTGGACCTGAGAATTGGCCTCCAAGATCTTGTGATTTAACACCGCTAGACTACTTTCTGTGGGCCTATGTAAAGTCATTGGTCTATGCATGCAGATAAGCCACAAACGCTTGACCATTTGGAAGACAATATTCGCCGTGTTATTGCCGATATACGGCCACAAATGTTGAAAAAGGTAATCGAAAATTGGACGTCCAGATTGGACTACATCCGAGCCAGCCGTGGCGGTATATGCCAGAAATCATATTTAAAATGTAATGCCACAAGATTATCTTTCGAATAAAAAATTTTTGACAGTCGAATGATCCATCGTTGTTTTATTGCAATTTAAAGTACTATACCTCTAAAAAACACCCTATATATAATTCATTAAAATACTTAAATCATAGACAAACATAAACACCCTTGCCTTCAATGGGGCTCGAACCCGAGTTCTACCGCATCATAGTCGGGTGTTCTGCCGACTAAGCCACGGAGACCGGTTTGTATACTGTTAACTACAACTATAATATTGTACTTCTACGCTGCTCTACAGAAATAAATGCGGTTTTTATTACACAGGAAAGAACAGTTGATTTAATAACCGATTTTCATCGACTAAAATCTTGTAAACCTATCTTCATTGAAAATTAACTATTCAGCCTATTAACTATTATTTGTTAAATAAAATAGTAATCATGAGTATTGCCCAAGGAACAGTGATATGCTACTTACTCACAAGCATAAAACAGCTAAATTTGAGTACTCATTCTATCATAGGAGTATTAAAATCTTCAATCATTTACCGTCGAATTTGAATGTACAGAATCCTCTTTTGTTGAAGAAGAGAGTTGAGTCTTTGATGTTAACAAAGGCACACTGTAGTGTGGCAGAGAAATTTTATGATTCGAATGTAGACAGTAATGTATGAATTAATTTTTTGTATCATATATTTGTTTACTTTTTTACTCCGACAATATTTTTCTCAAGGTGAAATTGTCTTATAGAATTGATATTAAAGGTCAGTTTTTTCTCAAATATCGTTGATTACCATTTTGTATTCAATTTAAAATTTAAGCAATATTTTTGTTCGAGGTCTGAAGTGAATGAATGTCTGAACGAGGTCTGAAACTGAATTCAGTCTTTTGGTAAGCAATCTTCTTAGTTGTCAACCCTCACAAAGGTATAATACCTGCGGTGAAAAAAAGTTGTAATTACTATATTTATTGAATAAATGTAATATGTACCGGGTGTCCCAATAAGAATGGGTCTCCGTCATATCTATAAAAATCTTTCAGACCTAAGGAAAAAAATTATAACAAAAGTCATCTCGAGAAAAGCCTGGAAAATATATGAAGAGTTGTAGGTCCAACATTAGAGGGCGTAAATTAAAAAATTAATTTTTACAAATTTTGACTAATTAAGATGCTTTTAAACTATGATTATCGTATTCCTCAAGAAATTCTGCGTATATTTGATTTCATAAGTTTCTTTACCTTTTCAAATAAAAGGAGGGAGAAAGTTGGAACCTTAACATAAAAAAACGCCTGCAACTCAGTTCCTGCTCAACCGATTTATGTGAGTCTTTTTGAAAAGAGCTCTTTTCCACCAATGTAAGAGTTTTAATTTAGAAATAACATTATAAGTGACTATAAACTAGAGAACTCTATATATTAATTTTTTTAAAACTATTAATCCTTGAAAATATTAAATGTAAACATGCATCTTTATTTATGGAATATAAAAGTAGGCCAAATTAGTAATATAATATAGAAAACCACATGTCAATATATTTTTCCTATTCCGAGATATCTCAAGAAATGTGTAAATTTTAAGCATTTTCCTTAAATATAAATTAATTAGGTTTTACTGAACGGATTTGAACATTTTTTGACTCCTAATAGTATTTCCTTCTTCTATTAATAATGGTTCCAATTATTATTACAAAATTACTGTTGCTCTCACGAGGAAGCTGCGGTATGGAGTGGAAATGTATAAAAAACAGTAATGAATCGATCGAAATCTTTTGTAGAAGGCGCTAGATTTGTTTCGATATCAATATCATATAAATATATTCTATTTGACAAGAATTATCCCACAAAAGGTTGTCATCGATCTCTGGGACGTGGGAAATATTGAACTAAATGTTGATAAGCAAAAATTATGTTATTCAAAATTAGTTATGTCTACGTTATTGAATGTCTAGACGCACGAGTTATTTACCGATCACATCAATTCGAAGTGATTTCTTAACTGTACTTATAAATGGCGCTTGCTATATATTACTTTATTATCATTATTTATCATTCAATGTATAAGGTAGCAGGTGAATGTTATCAAGCAAACACAATTGGATAAGAAAAAAGGAAGATTTCATGCTTCCTTATAGCAAAATTTACAATAATTATGAGCTAATAAACAAGATTGAATAATTTTATGTTTTTAATTTTTTGGCCTACAAACTCTGTACCTTTTCCATAATTCAATTGATTAGTCGTTAAACTCAGAACTAATTCAAACCCAGAGCGTCTGGAGAAAGACCAAGTCAACAAACTATTACACAGGCCTACAAAAAAACATTTTTTTTTGGTGCAGCTTTGTTTGTGCCTATGATCGATAAAGTAGGTAATGTACAATATATTGACATATGTCATTTCAACTCATCAGCTCTAGTCTTTGTACTACCGTCATTTTAAATGTTTGCCGGACTTATTCGTAAATAGTCATTATTACGATAACATGGATAAAGTTTATGTTACTATTTCATAATGGCTAACTCGTTCAGATGTTGTGTTAACCATCCTGATATGTTTTGTTATGTTTATGGCGAATATATACTAAAAAATCAATGTAAATCGATTTCAAACACTGTGAATCGTTTGTATTTTGCTTACTGCGGTATTTAAAATCGACACCAAGAAAAAGTATGGGCGCTTCATAGTGTATGTAAAATATTCATTGAAAATTTGCGACAATGGGGGAAAGGGACACGTAAGACTTAGAAGTTTGGAGTGCCTATGATATGGAGAGAACAAAAAAATCATTATGACGACTGTAACTTTTTTATGACTAATATAGTGGGCATCAACAAAAACAATCGCCATAAATGGAAATACCCTAATATTTCGTCAACAGAAAGACCTATTCCTCATTCAGAAAATGTTCCAATACCGGCTTTTCACCGACTATTGTCGAAAATCAGGAGGATCAAGCTGAAATACCTATTTATTGTCAAGTAGATGATGACTTTGAATACTGCGAAAAAACATCAAATCTTAGTACATTTGCGCAGAATGAGCTTAATGACCTCATTTAATTAGCTATAGCTATACGCTAGAGTTACTAGCGTCAAGATTAAAATAAAACAATTGTCTTTCCTCAGACGTTCGAGTGTATACATATAGTCCGAGAGAACGATGCTTATTTCAGTTTTTTGTTCAAAAAAAATAACATCATTGGTTTCAAAAAAATTGGCCTATGAGAAATGTTATTCTTGTTGGGAAAAGAAATGTTATCAATAAACCATTAGTTTCAAGAGAAAAAATCATTCTTTTGCCATTGTATATAAAATTAGGGCAATTCGTTTTCAGTTCAATGTTTTCAGTTTATTTCACAGAAATTTACTGGTTTAAGTACTGAAAACTGAACGCAGGTACAGTGGCGTAACTATACCGTTCGAGGCCCGTGGCAAATTCATCGAATGGGCCCTCCCACTTCCCCAATATATAAAGAAGCTGAACCAACAACAATAGTATTTTTTATTTTATAATATTTATTTATACACTTTTATTTGTAAGAGTTAACTAATAAATCACTACGTGAAGTAGGTACATACAAACTTTATAATTATAATTTCTTGATTTTCTAATTATTCACTTTTAATTAAAGGTACCTAATTTAAAGTACATATTGAACTGAAATCACAATTTTATTTTAAGTACACAATTTTAATTATTAAAATTCCTTTCTTCGGACTTTCTGTTCAGCAAAAGTGTTAATGACATCATCAAAGTTCAAATTTCGGGCCATAGAATTTTCGATGGATAGAATAGCCAAATTTCTTAACCTTTCTTGTCCCATAGAATTTCTTAAATAAGTTTTTATCAATTTCAATTTTGAAAATGATCGCTCGGCACTAGCCATAGTTACAGGAATGGTGAGAAATAACAGAAATGCAGTGCACACTTCAGGAAAGCTTGAAGATATAAAATGATTCTTTATTATTAATTAGTCAGCAAGTTATCTTATAGAAGATGACCTTTCTATTTCGTGTTTAAAGGAGGATCGAAAACTGAGAATTTCTTTGGAAAACGACATAGATATATCTTTTTTATATAAGTAGACAAATGCTAAACCCTTTCCAATAAATCAGTATCATTCAAGTTTTGCAAAGTGGCAGGCTGCAAGACACTAAAATTGGAAACAATTTCATTCATTCCAAGGAAACGCGATCTAAGTTGATTAATGATGATAAATCATTATTAACAACGGTTAAAAAAATTCACATAAAAACACATCTTCTCTTATTGCCATCAAAAATTCACAGCTAAAATTTAAATTATTACATTTATCAAAATCAACTGAATTAAATAACTGAATATCTTTCTGGTCATCATTACGTTCGGGTGCGGTTGGTGTGCCTTCACCAGATGCCGTTTCTTTTTTTACAGTTTTAGTCATTTTCTTCAAACCATGTTCAGGCAACATAAAAGTGTGGCAATTTTTCTTAAGAACTTTCAACTGATGACGTATCATTATAATTGAACTCTGTTAGTAAAATCAGAGACAGTCATAACATAACACTTTAATGTAAAAAAGAGACAAAATAATAAACGCATCAATAACATTGTGGTCGGGGAATACTAAATCCTTTGATGAATTCCCAGTCCGTTATTTTCCTAACGTTTTACGGCTCTGGCAATTAACTTATTGGCTTAAATTTACAATCGTCAATAATTTCTACAATTTTCTACTAGATTCCGAAAAATATTTTTTAGCGCATTGTATTGAGAAAAAAAGCGCTGAAGAGTTTAGAATTGCGCTATCTAGCGCGAAATGCGCTAAAACGGCAACACTGATTTTAATGCCGGCAGTATACCTAGTCTCAGCGAGACACCCTGAGACATGCCCAGTGAATATAAATGTAAACCAATATACACATTTTTGAGGTATGTTTGTCCACATATGTTTCCGAAATGATTACGAGTAATTGGATTTTGACCATTCTTTCTAAAACTAGGTTAAATTTTTTTTTTACTAATGCATTGAAAGTTTAATACCTAGGTATATTTTTTTAGTTGTGTATGCAACTAAGAAGGTAACAAATAAATTAAAGACAAAACCTTTTTTTACTTAAGTAATGTGTCTGTGTAATAAAAAATGTTGGGAATTGAGATTTCCTCTGACCGGGGGCCCCTTCGGGCTGGGGGCCCGTGGCATTTTGCCGACTTGCCACCCTATAGTTACGCCACTGCGCAGGTATCTTTCACGGACCTCAAATACGTCAATTAATGAAAAACACCACCATTTTGAGAATTCAATGAATGATCTGGAAAGACTTGTGTGGAAATCATTTGTAGCAGTTGCACAAAATTTTCTTTGAAATAATAAGGCTGACAACTGTATACAATTAGTAGAGGAAATGCTAGTTCGTTTCAAATATTCAGACTGTAATATGAGTATAAAATAGTCATCTAGATAAATTCCAACACATTTTACGAGATTTAAGCCAAGAGCAAGAAGAACGTTTCCACCAAGATATAAAGACGATGAAGAATAAATAGATACTAAGGAAGGTGGAACACTCATATGATGGCCGAGTATTGCTGGGGAATCAAGCGAGACTGTCCATGTCAGTTTCACTGAATAAAATCACTCAAAAATCAATTTCTTGAAGTTTAATGCCAATAAAATAATTTTTTTTGGGAAAAGTGTATTTTTCTCTATCTCGGAAACTAGAGCTGATAGAAACAAACCGGTAACATTTTTGATATCGCCACATAGGACATACCTAAAATTAGGTCTAAAATCCCCGACAACAAAATCGTTGTAGTCTTGTGTTATTTACGAAGTATTATAATTTATTTATTTACAAAATATTTCCATGGGGGTGCATACTGACATCTACATGGGGGTGTATATGTAGTATTTTAAACTAGCTTAATCTAATGCGTATTTCATTTGACACTATATTATTCACTTATTCTAGTTCCTGCCTAATGGTTTTATTGAAAAATATAATTGGTTTCAACTTAGTTACTATATCCTAGTTGAAATAGGAGTATAAATTTTAAGTTTACTGGTAATTAAATATTTATATTTCACTAGTGATTATTCTATATATTATTTTCATCATTATTTTATATACAGGAAACTATTTCATGAGAAGCTGCTTTTGGTAATTGATTTTTATTCCAAACACTCTTTATCGGAACTGCTATGATTATATTCTACATCTTTTTCGAAAAATTGGCAGATGTAAGTGAATGGTGTTGTCTTATTTTGGTAATTTCTCTCGTCAATTAGATCCCTTGCTGTGTTACATAGAACTTATAAGCAATTTCATCAATGTGTTCATGGAGGTGGTTTTTTAACTTCTTGCTGTAGGACATCATATTGGTAATAAGTCTCAGTATTTTATTTTGAAAAACTTCGAAGGGTTTGTTACAGAGAACTTATAAGCAATTTCATTAATGTGCTCATGGAGGGGTGGTTTTTTAACTTCTTGCTGTAGGACATCTATTCTGGTGTATCTGTCCACATTGGTAATAAGTCTCAGTATTTTATTTTGAAACACTTCAAGAGGTTTGTTACATAGAATTTATAAGCAATTCCATTAATGTGTTCATGGAGGGGTGGTTTTTTAACTTCTTGCTGTAGGACATCCATTCTGGTGTATCTGTCCACATTGGTAATAAGTCTCAGTATTTTATTTTGAAACACTTCAAGAGGTTTGTTACATAGAATTTATGAGCAATTCCATTAATGTGTTCATGGAGGGGTGGTTTTTTAACTTCTTGCTGTAGGACATCTATTCTGGTGTATCTGTCCACATTGGTAATAAGTCTCAGTATTTTATTTTGAAACACTTCAAGAGGTTTGTTACATAGAATTTATAAGCAATTCCATTAATGTGTTCATGGAGGGGTGGTTTTTTAACTTCTTGCTGTAGGACATCTATTCTGGTGTATCTGTCCACATTGGTAATAAGTCTCAGTATTTTATTTTGAAACACTTCAAGAGGTTTGTTACATAGAATTTATAAGCAATTCCATTAATGTGTTCATGGAGGGGTGGTTTTTTAACTTCTTGCTGTAGGACATCTATTCTGGTGTATCTGTCCACATTGGTAATAAGTCTCAGTATTTTATTTTGAAACACTTCAAGAGGTTTGTTACATAGAATTTATAAGCAATTCCATTAATGTGTTCATGGAGGGGTGGTTTTTTAACTTCTTGCTGTAGGACATCTATTCTGGTGTATCTGTCCACATTGGTAATAAGTCTCAGTATTTTATTTTGAAACACTTCAAGAGGTTTGTTACATAGAATTTATAAGCAATTCCATTAATGTGTTCATGGAGGGGTGGTTTTTTAACTTCTTGCTGTAGGACATCTCTTCTGGTGTATCTGTCCACATTGGTAATAAGTCTCAGTATTTTATTTTGAAACACTTCAAGAGGTTTGTTACATAGAATTTATAAGCAATTCCATTAATGTGCTCATGGAGGGGTGGTTTTTTAACTTCTTACTGTAGGACATCTATTCTGGTGTATCTGTCCACATTGGTAATAAGTCTCAGTATTTTATTTTGAAAAACTTCGAGGGGTTTGTTACATAGAATTTATAAGCAATTTCATTGATGTGTTCAGTGAGAGGTGGTTTTTTAACTTCTTGCTGTAGGACATCTATTCTGGTGTTCTGTCCATATTGGTAATGAGTCTCAGTATTTTATTTTGAAACACTTCAAGGGGTTTGATAGTTGTCTTACTTACGCTGCACCACACGTGAGAAGTGTAGGTCAGGGTTGGTCATAACTATCACGTATAGAAATATTTTGTGAGAAAATTAGGTTTTCGTGCTAATGACAATGAATGAAATATTTAAGAAAATTAATTCTAGAACCTTCGTTCCAAAAATTTAAATCAATAAAAAGAATGCCATAGTAGAGCTAGCCATGTGAACGTGTACGATGTGATAGCTCCATTATCCTTCAAGGGATACATGTTTGAGAAATATTGAAGTATTGACGCCTGATGGACGTGCGAGACAGCTGTTTCGTTCTGCAAGGAGCTCATCAGTCGCACCACGTCCATCGAAGTGAGAAATAAGTTTTCATAAGTCCGTATGCTTTTCGAATCGTCTTTTTATATGTTTCTGGTAATTGAGTCCATCCAGTTCAACTCCTAGATATTTCACCGTCTACGGATAGAAGTGTTAACATTTTGTTATTAGTGAATTTGCGTGTGAAAATTATTTGTTCGGTTCTTGTTTTGTTCATCCTAACTTTGATCATCTGGTTAACAATACCACAATAGTTTAACTCTAAATAAACAAATTAACAACAAAATTAAAATGCTCAATACCAATTATCGACGACAAATATTATACATTTGACGTTTCAATCCAGTTTGCTCAGTTTTATTTGTTTTTGTATTTTGAATTAAAGGTCGCACACCATTTTACAAGACTGACCGTCCTAATAGAAGAAATCCAAGCACATTGATATCAATTATACTTCAATTTTACTCTATATAGGAATTGTGGCACATATATTGTACTAGATCAACACACCCTTCAAATCAATGAAGCCTAAATCGTTCATATAGTTCCCTAGGGGAGATTATTGAGTGAGGGATGTTAGAAATTTCGTTTGTAAACTAACCATTTCTAAACAGTGCCCTTTGATGCATTTACCAGCTGTTTTGTTCCATAATATATTTTTGTTAAATATCAGAACCCTATACGATATAATTCCTGTTGAACCATTTGCCCTGTAAGAAATATTTAATATACTTGTTTTTCAATGTAAATTTCAGTTAGTCAAACTTATAAAATCTAAATTTCAGTATTTAAATTTGTTGTGGTTTACGTCTCATTGAAGAGCAATAAGTCTAAATGCTAATTGGGCTAAAAGAGGTTTGTAAATAATCTTTTATTAGCCTAAACATTTCAAATCTACCTCTTTTCTGTTGGACGTCTCATACAGGTCATTAAATTGAATATAAACTTAAATTCAAACACTTGAACTTATGATTTACACTTTATTCACTACATAGCATGACGCGTTTTGTCGTTACAAACGACTTCTTCAGATGCTTACAGAATAATAACAACATTTTGCAAACCACAGGTATAAATATCAGGGAATTTGGGATTCTATGACTTTGGGTTTTACCTAAGATATTCCATTTTGACATATAATGTTTATTACCTGAAAAGGTTTAACAAGGGTGAATTATTTAATTCTATCTCTTCATTGAGCAAATTTCCAGAATTTTTAAGCTGATTTATTTTCACTATTTCTCAATAATCTAATTGACTACTTTTCTGTATATTGTCTAAAATTTTGATATTGGTATCAAAAGTATGGTTTTCTGTTAATAAATGGTTAGCATAATTCGAATTACTTTTATAATGCACGAAGCTATACTTATGTTCCTGTATTCTAGTACCAAAATTTCTACTAGTTTTACCTATATATATAAATACCGTGACATGTTCCACAATTCAATTGGTAAACACCTGATTTGTCTTATCTTTTAATTTTGATTTTATTGTTCTTAATGTGTCTCGATAAATTATTGTTCGTTTTGAATGAAATATTAAAATTATGTTTTCTTAAAAAGGTTTCCACTTTTTGTCTGACGGTTCCAAAGTATGTTAAACTATTATATTTACGATTTCTATCCGACTGATGAGGAATTACTAATCGTAGAGCTTTCCGATAGAGTTTTTTGTGAAGAATTTTTGACACTAGTTCGCTTTCATAATTATTATTAAGCGCAATTTGTTTAATGATGTTCAGTTTTTTATTGAAGTTTTCTTCTGATAAAGGTATATTAGTTAATCTGTGTATCATATAAAGATATATACTTATACACCTTTATCAGAAAAAAACTTCAATAAAAAACTAAACATCATTAAACAGATTGCGGTTAATAATAATTATGAAAGCGAACTAGTGTCAAAAATTCTTCACAAAAAACTCTATCGGAAAGCTCTACGATTAGTATTTCCTTATCAGTCGGATAAAAATCGTAAATGTAATAGTTTCACATACTTTGGAACCGTCAGTCAAAAAGTCAAAACCTTTTTAAGTAAACATAATTTTAATATTTCATTCAAAACGAACAATAATTTATCGAGACACATTAAGAACAATAAAAACAAAATTAAAATAGAAGACAAATCAGGTGTTTACCAATCGAATCGTGGAACATGTCCCGGTATATATATATATATATATATATATATATATATATATATATATATATATTTATATATATATATATATATATATATATAGGTAAAACTAGTAGAAATTTCGGTACTAGAATACAGGAACATAAATATAGCTTCGCCCATAATAAAAGTAATTCCAATTATGCTAACCATTTATTAACAGAAAACCATACTTTTGATACGAATTTCAAAATTTTACACAATATTGAGAGAAGTAGTCAATTAGATTATTGGGAATATTTTTTGGAAATATCGGCTTAAAAATTCTGGTAATTTGCTCAATGAACAGATAGAATTAAGCAATTCGCCCTTGTTAAACCTCTGCAGGTAATAAAAATTATATGTCAGAAGGTAAAACCCAAAGTCATAGAATCCCAAATTCCCTGATATTTATACCTGTGTTTTTCAAAATGTTGTTATTATTCTGTAAGCTATTATTCACTATTAAATATAAAAAAATAAACAGGTCATAAAAGTTGGTATTTTAGACTTATACACAATGAATAAATGATACTATGGAAGATTAGATTCAAAAACTTAATATAGTCCTTTTGTGAACATTAATAGGCCCTTCAAGTTTTACGGTTTTCACACTCACTTAAGGGTAGCCTTTCACTTATTCTAAATATCAAAGGGCTCAGTGAAGGACTATTCAAGTCATTGGGCCCTTGGCGATGGTCTCCATGTTGGCGAATCGCATCAGGTTCCAGTAATTTTCCCATGTTTCGAGCTGCATAGAGCAGTACTGTTTTTTGTAGTTCCTAGAGGTGCATTTGAGTAGCATTATATATGGTCATTTTGTCTCAGTTCTCCGATATTTTTCTGAAAGTTCTTAGGGATTTTTGGTCATTGGGGGATGTTGAGGTCATTGGCACTGTGTGGATGTGCTACTGAATTAGGTCGGTGACATTTTGAATATCAAAAATTTTGTGCCATTTCGTAAGACAAATGCGTCAAGAAAAATGTACGTGCAATTTAACACAGTTTATGTGGAGAAGACGCCTATAAAGAAAAAAAGAAATAAAACTTTAGAATTGTTTTCATTTGTATAGTTATTTACAATTTGTAATATAAGGCTTGATGGGCAACATAAAGAAACTTATAAACGAAGGAATCTGAAATATGAATATACGCTTACAAAACGTAAGAAAATTTCTTCTAAGAACTTTCAAATTGGAAAATTAAATGAATCATTGACGATCATTTCCACCACTAGACGAACCAATAATAATAATACGTAATAAAATATAATTCTATTATCGAATATAACTTAAATTCAAACCTTGAACTTATGATTTACACTTTATTGACTACATAGCATGACGCGTTTATACAGAATAATATTATTCTGTAAGCATCTGAAGAAGTCGTTTGTAACGACGAAACGCGTCATGCTATGTAGTCAATAAAGTGTAAATCATAAGTTCGAGGTTTGAATTTAAGTTATATTCAATTATAATGGATTTACATCAAGTAAACGCCAACACTATTAAATTCTATTATCATTATTTTGTAAATGTGCGTACGCTGGAAAGAATAGTTCAAAGCTGAAATTGTAGGTAAAGTAGATTATATTTAATCCAGACCTCATTTCCAATAAGTCAGTAAGTCAAAAGTAGAATTCAAAAATATCTGAATTGTCGCATCTTCATAATACCTATTTTAATTTTGATTTCAACGTGATGATTGTAAAGTATTCTATGTTAAATTAATTTTAGACAATCTCGAAAAAAACGAACGGTTAACTTATTATTATAGAGTTAACGGATATACCTAGATGGCAACAAAGTTTGTGAACCTCTGTTGTAGATAGACATAATAATCACTCCTATCTAACACGCTTCGAAAAGTAATTCGTGAATAATTCAATTCCTGCTTGGGAACCAAATTGAAAATAGAAAGTAATCATCGAACATTAGATCAGGTAATTCCAAAATACATTTACAGATTAAGTTGATAAAGAGCCAACAATAATCTCCAATTAAGCGCCATATGGTAACATCGAACATCGTTGCCGATCTCGCTCCGATCCGGCGGTAGAGCAAGCAAAACATCCAATCGTGTATCCGAGAATTAGAAAACAAAGATGTGAACTTGCGTTAATAAAAAACGGGTCCGTAACGACCACGTCCACGACTCACGAGATAATTATGCGGCTGCCATTTCGATCCTTTCACGTAATTGTAACTCCAAGGCGAAGAGAGAATCAGAACAGAACTGGTTTTGAAGCAGCCGGCCGACGCCATCGTCCAGCAATCGGTCCTGGTTCTCATCGAGAGCCCCACAGATATCACTTGTTGCTGGTTGTAGTGTTCGCCGAGCGCAAAGCGTTCGGTAAATGTCGGCTTCGAATTCTTGCTCGAGCGCACTTCGGGATTTAGTCTTTTGTGATAGTTTGTGAGTGGAGGATCGTATTTGTTTTAACGTTTTTCAAGGACATATTTTAATCAAATTGATTATCAAAGTTCTATTGAATATACTTAATTAGTGATTATATGCAATTTGTGGATATATTAGAATGGTAAGTGTTGAAATTTAGGAGAGGATGAGGATTAGCACAGTTCCTTTGTGTGGTGAGTGCTCACTATTCCCCACTGTGTACATTGAATTTTGTATACGTGTCGTTTCACCACAAGCATGGAATCAATCATTTCGCATTTTATCAAAAAAAAGTTCATAATTTCACAATTAATGGTTAAATATATTTCAAAAAAATTCGATATAGCCTCCTGCATACGTTTTGGTGTGTGAAAGTGTTTGTATTATAGGTATAAATTAATTTCAGTGAATTGCGATTTCTCTTTTGAGTTATCTGATATCACGTGCTTTGGTAATTTGCGCTAAGTGTCCTTATATATGTGTGTTTTTGAAGACAATATTTCTGCAAGGTACGAGGTGTGTTAGTTATTCGCCATTTCAATATCAAATTTCACTTCCTGTGGTAGGTAATTGATTTCCATTATGTGAATATTACTCCATTAATACGACTTTTGTTGTATATTTGCTTAAAATTGCAAGGATCCCTAGGAATTGATAATAGGGTGTGGTGCGGTTTATTCCATATCGTATTTCAATGGTAGGATTAAGCCTGGAATTTGCGAAGTATGGAAACCGTTAGTTCCAGTAATTCACTAAATATGTATTAAATACAAATTGAATGTTTTAAAACTGACCGTATTCTAATTTGAATTATAAGGACAAATAAAAACTATTGATGAATCAAAATATTATTACGCATAGGGACGTAGTTTCATAGAGTGACAAAATAATTATATAATCAGAATTTGAACTTAGTTTATGAAGTACTCAGTAAATTATTATTTAAGTGAGTTCTGATTAAAATCAAGAAACCTTGCTAATTTTGTTTATTTCGTATTTCTTTCATTTTATATTGATGTAACCTAATAACTATGTTTTTCCCTGAATACTTTCACAGATATTTCTTGTTTATTAATTAATACAAAGCTCCGGAAAGCAATGAGCTTAAATTGCGTATCATGAAATGTTTTTGTCGTTAAATACCGAAAATGTAGTTGATTTAATGTTCCTTTGATGATATATTACGATTGTAATTGTAATGATTATACGAAATCGCAATTCCTTAGTGTTATTCTGACTTGTTTGTTGATAGCTAATGGCGGACTTCAGTATTAATTATGTAAAGTTTTATGTCTATTTGTGGATGATGTCATCATTCAGTAGGCATATCTATTTGTTTTCGGAATTCGTTATTATCAATTTGAGTAAACAGTGCGCATTGTACGAAAAAAATTCTGCAAGCTTGTGAATTTCCAATTACACTTGGAGGACAGTCCATTGACTTTACAAAATTGTTATTCTCAAGTATATCAACCATAAATGGATGAAATCTGTATGTTGCGACAGTTAATCAAACATAATATTTTTAGATAACGTTTATGCAGCAAGATTAATTTTATCAACGAAATATTGTTTGTTTATCAAATGAATTGAGTTCGTCTGTTTAATAATTACTTATCAATTCGAATGATTCGCACATTATTTAAGCTGTATACACGAAACAAATTTATATTTATGAGTGATTTGTTTCCAAATTTTGATTGAGTAAATTTATTTTCTTATTCCAGTAGTAGACTTGGTGCTGAAATTCATTTTTTTGTAATCAACAAAATAAAGATTGCAAACCTTATTGGTTGCAATTGTTCATTATTTCATGTCTTTCATTCGTGTTTAATCATATTGTCAAAAACATTTTACCTGGACAATAACTATTAGAACTGGGTTTATTCGTTTTGTAACTTAGTATTCAACAAAGAATATGATCTTAAAAAGTAGGATGAGCTGTCTTGATATCTCATTGAGTACATAAGTAACTACTTGCGGAATACAACACAGTTAATTTTTAAAAATTTAATTGGTATTATCTGACCTACTTTTTTTTTTCATTTCAATGAATTGATAGGTGGTGGTCACGATGTTATTCTAATTATGTATATAGTGGTTTTTAGGTTTGTATCATCAATTAGAATGGAAAGTATTTTGGTTTCATTCAGTTGATGATTTTAAAAAAATATTTTCTTTTTGTAAAAATTAATATTCAAGGCTTAGATATGTTGTTTGCTGTTTGTATATATAATTTTTTCTTTTTAAAGTTTATTAGCTGTGCTAATTAAAGTTACTTCGTCCTAAATGTGTTCACGTGGACGCCTTGCAATATATTTGAGACTACAATTGCTGCATAGTTGGAAAATGGAATGTAAACAAAAAAAAAACAAGTACCATTCAAACAGAAACTATCTAATATACATAAATAAGTAGAAACGGAGAAATAAATATGCATATTGGGAAAAGTATTCAGAGAAAATGATCGATTATAGCTAGTCAACGGAAAATATTTTATATTGAAAACAATTGACGCCCATGGAGTAGGATAACGGAACAATTGAGGTAAATGATAAGATTGTTTTTATTTGTTACGACTGCTCAGGTGATCCTAAATATTCCTTTAGTAATTTAAGGTACCTTACGGACAATTTTCGAGATTTTTGTCATTCTCAGGGCCACGCAAAGTACTTTCAAAATTCTGATTCTTCTAGATGGTTTTTAGTTTATCTTCAGACGATGGTCTTAAAGATGCTGAACGGAAGTTAGATGCTGAAATTATGTAGTAAACATTTTAATTTCATAATACATGAAAAATATAACGACTAAAGTGTATTGCTTCATTACAACATGGAAATGATCAAACAAAAGACGAAAAAAGGTTTTGCTATGGAATAAAATATTTTTACAATATTAATTCACAGAAGACTCTTGAATTTTGTAAGAATAATTGGAATCGTTTCTTGTTTTTTAGATTTCATGCGCACAAGTTTTCGATGCATAAAAATATAATATGGGAATTGAAACTCTATATCTATTCGTGTACCTATCAACAGTTATCTTTCTTGACTTATCTTTTTCATTAAAGTTAATGAATTGTAACTTAGACGTAAATCATTTTACTCTACCGTCTCTATGATAGTCCATTTAAGAGTAATTTTGACAGAGTTTTGAATTATATTTTCGTTTTCGATATTATCCCCAGTTTTTTCCCCTGTCAAAATAACAACTTTCTGTCGAATTGTAATTATAATAATGTAGCGACCTGATTTCATACTCGCGCTGCCAATTTTGCTACCTGGAAAGTGGGCTACTCCTCTAAATCTATAAAAAGCAGTTATTAAATTTTTTAAAATCTATTACAAGGAGATAACCCGATAAATACGAGTTATGTAAAGTGGTCAAGCATATATGATATAACAATTGGGAAAATATGTGAGGAAAAAAAACGGAGGAGGCTTTTGGAAAATCCACGTAAATATTTCATATCGAAAATTTTTATACATAACTTATTTTAATTTGTTTTTTTATAATATTTCATTCATAATAATTTTTCCGCATTTTTGGGAATTGCCTAAGTTGTCTGCAAAAAGTTTCGAAGTATTTTAATCTAAAGATTAGGTTAGGTATATATTATTAAAAAAAATTAATTTGGGTCTAAAATATTTCTTTCGATTTGAATAGATTGTTCAAAATTATGTTTAGTTAATAAACATTCACGTATTTATTTTCTTATATTACATGTTACAGCTTTGGAGAAAAAGTTCAAACACCATTGAAAGTTTTTGAAATATCGTTGCTGAATTTCAACCAATCAATTGATGTAATAACTTTATTATTCTAATTTTGGAATGAACCGTGAATACTTAATATATTATATTCTAGGGTTTAACAAAGCACCAAATGGTTCTTCAGGTATGTGTCAAAAAAGGTTGCAGATGTAAATTCTAACAGAAATATCAGTTGGCCGAAGGGTTTATAAAATCGTAAAATAGTTATTGTTGCTAAAATCCTATTTCAAATGTATTCAAAAATAATTGTAAGGATGGGTCTCTGTGAACTGTCGTATTAAATCTTTAGGAATAATAGATTCAGCAACACTCATCTTAAGATTCGTTATACGAATGATTATATAGACAGAATTTTAGTTTCAACAATTCCTAAAATTGTGCAGTTAATCATACACTCTTAATTGTCCCATTAACGATTTTGATTGCCCTTCATGCAATTTGTACTAATGTAATCGTAAATCACGTAAGCGTTCGACAAGTGCGCAAAAAAATCCAATTCAATTGTCGTTAATGCAATAGCAAAGAACCGTCGACCTTCAAACGCCCTTTAAGTTTTATGGTATCCGTAAAACGTCAATCGATCCGAGAGTGATCCATTTGACGTCGATTATTCGCGCTATCGTCTGATATAATGCTTACGCTTAAATATGAGTAATATTCGTTTCGCAGTTGAATAAATAAAGAAGGCGAAGGGGGGACACCGATCGATAGAAAATCGGACGACAATGAGCCTGTCCCCGCGTGTTTTCTCGGCACAAAGCAGCGCGCGATCTGCGACATTCAAATGCCCTCTAAATCGTTTTCATTCAAGTCCGAGCAATCGATAGCACTAGGCAAATGCCACGGCGATCCTTTGGCTAAATCGAAATAATAACAAACGTTTATAATAATTTTTCGCTGGTTTCACATCCTTAGATTGAAATGTTTTGAATTTGATAATTATAGATCATCACGCAATAAGCACCGATCCGGTGGAGGTCACTGACTGCGACTTTGCGGCTGAAGCCGGCTGTTAGTTTCTATCTCGCTCTCGGTTCCCCTCTTACTGCGTCGATGTTGCCACTTGTTCATATTTTCTTATTTCGGATACGTATTTTTGAGTTTAAAATATCATCACTTATCGCATACTCTTTCGAATATTTCATTGACTATTTTTGAATCTATTTAGGTAGTTGAACGTTTTCAAAAGTTACTACTGTTGTCATCATAAAATTTATCGAATTTAGTCGTTCTGTATGCTAATAAAATAAAGGGTGTTATTCGAATGCTGTGAAATAATCTTTTCATTAAATGGAAAACTTCCTTGACAATTGTTTCTAGATGTTCACCATTCTCAAAAACTAAGCTATAGCGAAGAAAATTCCACTAAGTAGTAACATTTAAGTTTGTCAGTGTAGGTACAATAAATCTTCAAAAAGGCTGTTCGATGCAAGGGGACATTGACTGCAGGATTATAGGTTCTATTCTGATCGAGTCACGATCAGCAGTGAACTGAAGTCACGGATCATTCACATTGTCTGAAAGAGTAGTATAAACAAGTCACTAGGTAGTCATATAGAAATAATCCAGTGGATATAAGTCCAGTTATACCGTAGGTCATTCATCAGGTTGCTCTGCGGCATGTCGAGCTATTCCAATTTGATTATTGATCAAACGCGCCAAAATGTGATCATACGACATGCTGTATTTAGTAGTTAATATTTCTATTTGCCAAATTTATTCTTCTAGATGCCCAGGCGTTATTCACATTTTCAACCCAAGCTTAATACTTTTAAATAATACGAAAGATATCTCCCTTTCGTATTCGTATTCAGTTTTCGAGAAAAATGTCTCCCTTTCTATAAATAATCTGGATTTCAAAAATCATCAAAGGAGAAAGCATTCTTGCACAAAACTTGTCTTTGTTTAGTAATGACTAGAATTTATGTCGCATGTGCTTGTTGAAAGAATTTATTTTTATGAATTTCGGACTATATGAATGTAAATCGGTCTTCCGTCTGTATTTGATGGCTCATACTCTGTTCATTTCCAAGAGGCCTTAGAAATAAACAAATATACCACTCTTCTCCTGATTCGTAAGTCGTAGGGAATATAATTAGGCTTGTGCCCTATATTTTAAGGGACATATTAATATGAAAACAGGCACGAAATTCACCATTCCACTAAAAGAATATAAGAAAATTGAATCTAATATCAGTGATCCAGTTACCTCAGCACGGTTGAAACAACGGTAAAACGCAAACACGTAATATAAATTAAGTACTTAAAATACACTCAGTATATATTAAAATACAACTTGGATCACAGAGAATCTATATTTTGTAGTGATACGTGTAAGTTTATTGTGACACGTGTCTTCTTGGATACAGAATGGTGCACCTAAAATTAATTTCATTGTGACGTTTCAAATTGAAATCTTCCTACTTCCAAGTTATTGAGATAATGAAGTTTCATTTGATTTACTAGCTGCTTTGTGACTTTTCCATCTTCCTTTTTTTTAACCACCCATGTACATAGCAATGATCGTTTTGTTGAACACAACAAAACTATTAATTTTCTATAGAAACTAATATGTAATTTATGAAAAATTATAGGAAAACATCTCGGTTCATTATAATAATCAAGTTGCTAGAATAAAATTGCAGATGAACTTTCCACCTCCTCTAACAAACAGTTCATTCTTTTCTTATCTTCAACAAATGCGAATCTTCAGTCTCTAAACTATTCATATCTTCAAGTGGTCATTTTCATATATGCATTAAATATTCTCATTAATAACCTTCTCATTTTATAAACACTTATTAATAATAATAAATTATGGATTGCGAGTTTGAAATGAATAACCAGTAAATAAATTTTTTCAGTATAATCAGGTCAAGTGTTAAAATAATTCGATTTCATTTTGACTATTACTAATAACTATTACAAATAACTTTCTACAATTTGTACACATTTATGTATATTTTATCTCATTAATTCTCATGTATCATTAATATTAAATTCTTCTCTTTGGTTCAGTTTTGTGCATATTAGTCATTATATTTGTGTTTCATCTCTGTTAGCATTTTGGAATATTTGGAATAGTACACCTGTTTTGCATATTCACGAGTATCCGACTTGGCAACAACGCCCGGTACCCCTCCCTCGCCGGCTTTATAACCGATCCGTAAAGTTGATTCAGACTGCTGCAATTGTGGGTCTCCGGTTCGTGTTTCTTCTCCCTTCTCCCCCGGCGCTAGGCTATCAATTATTGTCTATCCGAACAATGGACGGTCACGATAGAAACAACAATATAGGGACGTAATGCGATTAGGTCCGTTCTCCGGTATTTCTATCGAATTTCGTAATGAATGGTCGAACGACTTTCGGAAAAAGTTGTTCTACCTGTATTTCGTTAGTTATTTTAATATTGTACAAATAGAGGTACAGTGACGGATTTTCACATTTATTGCAGTAGGTTATTCGAATTTTATGACTCGGTTATTACATTCATGAATTCGTTGTAGATAAATTTGTTGCTAAGAAGGCGATTGTGCACTTGAATTATTATTCTTAAGAGCCCGTGGGGGCTCGACCTTCAGCCATCTGATAACCAGATGGAGCCTTTTTATTCTTTGTTATTGTATTTCCTATCGAAAAGTATTCATTGATGTTTTTAATTTAATTATTGTCAATCGATTTTTCCCTCACCTTCACTAAGTCTATTACCAAAATAACAATATATTGCTAGGAATAAATATTCCTAGAATATTCTTGCCATGCTTTTAAAGTTTTTTAAGGTTGTACGTAGCTGCTATATTGCATCCTGTTCTATCACACGGACTTTGCATAATCTACTTTCTTCCTCGCACATATTTAATCGCTCCGATTTCGAACTTTTTTGTCACTGGATCTACATTTTAACTCCAGTTCCGAACGTTAATTGAGCTTGTCATCAATGTACATAACCCAGCATTTTAAACTACTTTAAAAATCAAAGACAAACATATACACCCATTCCTTTCACCCGGGCTCGAACTCAAGTTCTACCACATGTGTGTTCTAGTCGAGTGTTCTCCCGTCTAAGCCACGAAGACAGACTTATTTTGAACTTTAAATCATAGCAAGAACACTCTTCGAAGATTTTTTTTGCTGGCAAGTCTATACTTACTGTTATTTTGGTAATAAAATTATCTTTTTTCTGATAGCAATTTTTATTGGTTATGGTATCGGAAAATATATCTGAATTGACTTAATGAAGGCGACGAAGAGAAATTGATTGGAAATAATTGAATTAAATATATCCATGAATACTTTTCGTTTATGAATTAATTATATATCATATTAGAAGTATCAGATGGTCGAGCCTCCTCGGTCTCGCCTATTGAATGTATTTTTCCAATAAACGGTCTTAAAATAAGCAAATTAAACGGTCTATGTTTGTGAGAATGGGTTATAATCTCATATATGGCTAATTCTCAAAAAAATTAGAAAAAAGATATTATTAATGTCGCGAAATATTTTTATTATTATTATAGAATTTCTTATGATATTATAAAAGAGTATAACGTAATTGTCTTAAGGATTATACTGGTCCCCAACATTTATGACTTTTCAGGGGTATAGGGGGGTTGTTACTTAAATTGAAAAAAGAGGGAATGATAGCACAGTGAGGAAATGATTTTTCTTAGAAATTAAATGAAAATAAAATATTCTTTGATATCTCAATCAATTTTTTTTATTGCTAAACTTAATATTAGGAGACTTACAGACTTTATAATAACCAAGGTTAAAATGTTGACAATTTTTAAGTCAAAACACGATAGTGTTCTAAACTCCAGCATATTATTCGTGAAATTAAAAAAAATTACTTTTCGGTCGTATTCCTTTTTCTTCAATTTATCTTCTGCTTCAGTAACTTTATTTTTTCGTACCATCTCTTTCTTATATCGCTCTAAAAAAACATAAAACAGTGAATTTCCCGAATTCATTATGATTCCCTCACACAACAGTCATTCCCTCATCAATAAATAGTATGAGGGAATGACGAAAAAAACGTTAAAAGTACAAAAGCTGCGAACATTACCTCACTTTTCTATGGCAATGCATACTAATCAAATACGTTCAAAAACACATACGATAAGTAGTTGATAATGAATGAACAAACTCTTACCTTTTCTCAACACAGTGAGAAAGTTCGAGTTCGCCAAATTTTTTTGATAGTAGTGCTACCAAATTACTAAAAATATAACGCTGCGTTCAGTTTGATTTAAAATTTCGCTCTTATTTCACTGTCATAAAAACTATGAGGGAATGATTCGCCTTTTAAGGACACATCAAAAAATGTAATAAATTGTGCTTCTGTCTTAGTGTTTTTCACTAACAAATATTCATTTTTAAAAAGATAATATTATTATAAATGAATGAAAAGTAAACTATTTAATTTTGTTTCAGAAAAGCTACCTAAAATATTTGAAAATGTTTTGAAATTCGGTAGTTGGGACACAATGAGGGAATGATTTTTGAGGTGTATTTGAGAATATGTTTTTTATTTATAACAATGGAAACAAAATTAATTCATAATTTAGTGCACTTTGTGATGAAGTTTCATGAGAGAATATTCTTAATTTTAACTTTCGATCCCATTTTATAGAAATCAGCAAGGACAACAATTTCGATTTTATTTGAGAATCAGCCATATATAAGTAAGTTTACTTATAAAAGCGCACAGAATTATTTTTTGGTATATTTCTGAGCTAAATAATTGTTGATCATAACATAACAACTAATGAGGCAAAAAAAACAGTTTCACGATGAGAGAAATTAATTAATAAAAAACAAGCACAAATTTCGCATTGACATGACTTTTATTTTCTCTCAATATGCTGTCATTAACACAAATATGTTTACTAGTGTATCATTTTGTTAAAATTTCTCAATAAATATATCTCTTTAGAAATTCATTCTTCATCGTTTTTTGTACTGAAGTAGTCTTGTTGACCTTCTGCGACCCCCCAAAAGAACCCTCGAGACCCCAGGGATTCGCGGCCCCTGAAAACAATATTCTAAAGAACATCCTCACTGTCCTTGAAATTCTAAAACCTTTAGCTCATTGTAGGTCGTTTATTATAGGTTTATCTGTGATTTAATGTGATGGAATTTTCATTCTAATATATTTCAAAGAATGGTTGAATAATTTTCAGAAAAATAGATATTCAACTGAGTGTTCTTTGTTTATGTTTTGTAATGCAATAATTTCATTCTTACTCGCACTTCTTTGAAAACAATATTCTTTTTTAAGGATATCCTCAAATCCTTATATTTTTATGGTCGTTGGTGAATTAGAAAAATACTAATGATATAATCTGATTTATCCTGCTTCTGCACTTATTTCTTTTCAATCATTAGATCATTTTCCGAGAAAGGTAACGTAAGGTATATTAAAAGGTATATAATCTATAGATAAATTTCATTGTCTCCTTTATCTGATGAAACCAAGTCCCGTTATTTTTATTTTTGATCACATGCTTTCGATGATGTATATTTCGGAAAATTTTGCTTTATCAAAAACTTCTATTCTCGTCAAATCATCTATTTTAATATTTCGTCAAGCGATGGATCTGCCAGGTGTTTATATTAATATTATCATAATAAAGTTTATCGTGTCGAAATATAATACAGGTAATTAATTATATTATACCCTTTTACTTCAATAAAATATGTCATTTTTATTGTTTTCATCACTTCCTGTTATTAAAATATCAAATGGATTATGTTAATTTGGTTAGACCATGTTATGAAATATTCCCATTTAAGCTTAAATAATACGTTGTACTGAAGCACTTAGCACATAGGGATACATAGGGAAGTTAACAGGTAGGTACTTAATTGGAAGAGAGGTTGTTGCAAGATAGAACCTGATATACCAAGAGTAAGACAAATTGTATTGAGGGTACGACCAAAACTAAATCTCCCTTTAGTGTTGAATCGCTTACTAAAGCAATTTTTTTATTTTACTCAATATAATTTTTTTGCATCTTGCGTCTACCCTCCATAACCACAAATAATATTAACTAAATTCATTATTTTATATGTACCTAATTAATTCAATATTTTATTATATTTCCTCGCTCGTTTAATTAATTAGGTCACAGCTATTCCTCTTTTAATGCCCATTATCAATTTCAATTTGATGACAGGATACTTCAAGGTTCTATTCTTTGTCCGACATATAACGCCAATAATTTTAAACTGTTCGTTGTTATTGTGCCGAATGTAATGGATTTGTTAGAGAATAGAATTAATGAGGTTTGGAATAATAGGAAACGAATTTCACGAACCGTAACGATACCTTTCGGTCTAATCCTATTTTAATCGAGCCGCTGTCTAGAATGTTAAAAACGTGATTCTTTGTTCGCCGACGTTCTTGGCCCGCGGCCAAATCCGACGGTCACGCTGCCAATGTGGACGACGCACTCCAATTTTCTCGCCCGATAGACGTTTTAAAATTAAACTCGAGACATTACCTTCCTAACCTAATGGTCGGAGGTATTTTTTGTTTTTGTTTTTGCTTTCGGATTCGATCGCATTAAATGATATATCATTCCGAACCTGCGGCAGGTGCGTTTCGCTCGACTTATCAAACTGGTTGTCGCTTCGTTAGCCGTGTAATCAGATGAGCTTGCTGATTCGTTGAGTGAAAAATGAGCGTACGAAATAACCCGGAAAGTCAAAATTGCCTGCTTTTTCGGTAGTTTTTTTATATAGCTATTGTAATGTTTTTGCAGTCATAAAACTATTGAATTTTTAGTATCATCGGTAGAGATGTATATTTCTTCAATGTACTCTGTTTTTTATTCATTCATGTTATAATTCTATAATAAGAAAATAAGCAGAGCAAAGAGCTTCTCCGCCTTTTATTTTAATCAAAGTGAAATTGAAGAAAAAACTGGCGCAGTCGGAACGCAGGACACACAATTCTTCTTATCAGTTACATCGAGCTAATATCGTCACGATAAGTTCAATATAGACAATATTGATGATAACTCTTGATTAAAGGCTAACCACCCGAAACGTATGTAGATCTGTTAATATACTCAGTGAAACTTAGCCAAGTGTTTTAATTTAATATTATTTAACATAATATTTCACTGAGTGATAAGCGAAACCTACGTGTCATTTATCAAACTTAAATATTAATGTACTTTCTCTAATATTTCAAATTTTAATGAGTATTAGAAACTAATATTACTAATATTGCTATTTCAAATAGTCAACTAGAGTATGGCGCCGTCACAAAATGTTAAGCTAATTAGTACGACGTGAGCTGAAAAATATTGGATACCCCTGGTATATGCTATTATTCGTTTATGGGAAATCATTTAATTTCATGGGCATTTCCGTTTATCCAAACGTACTTTCACGAACAAATCAACCTTCGTAGTTGTTTACAACTGGTAATGCAGAAAATTCGACACAGCCTATTTGAATTTCGTACTGTAGAATCGTGGATTTAATGGCAGTACCGTATCTCCGCTTCTATTAAAGAGTTATTTTTACGGATGCGCTGTGGAAGGTATTTTCATGTTATTTTCACGTTGCAAGACAGATATGTATGTAAAAAATAGACATGTGCAAGCATTCTTTTCACTTGAAATATCGCTTTACAAACGGTAAGAATTGTTGGCAAGATGTTAGAAAATGTTAAAAAAAGAAAAGTGTAAAATATTTATAGGAAGTTTAATTTCAAATGAAGTACGAGGTTGAGGAGAAAAATTGTAAGCTCAGCTGCAAACTGCCGAATATGATGAAATTGGACATTGGTGTATATGGATACGTTTGTACCAATATCTCAGAACAATACAAGAGAAAATAATAATAAAAAAATCAACTTTATTCCTGACTCCAAATGCAGTTTCTAGAACTGGTAACAGATCCCTTAAACTAAAAGTTACATAATGAGTTTTAAAATTCAGAACCCGGCAAATGCAAATTTAAAAGTCAAATTATAATAATCAACTCATTTTCTTAAATAAACTTGGAGGGTGCGGCATATCTTCTTAATATTATTTCTTTTTGTGATATCTTGTGGTATGGTGTTATATATATTGATTCTGTTTTGTACTGGATGATTATGCGATTTTGTTATATTATGTTGTTTGCTCTCAGATGTTTTGATCTGATGGAATGTTTGTGGCAGTCGCCTACTTGATTCAGTTTTAAGCTTGACTTTTTAATAATTATGCTTATTAATACTAGGTAATTATTTTTGATATATATTTAAATTTTACCTGTTCCAATATTTTTATTTTGTTTGTCTAATATATATGTTTCGCCATATACTTCTTTTGTCGATTTGTAATAATCAAAACCGAAAATGGAGTTTATGATTTTATTTAGTTTTCTTTGTATATTTTATGCCTTTGAAGCATTTCCCCAGCAAACAATTAGGTACCGAAAATGAGGTTCTGCAAATGATCGGTATAATAATTTTTAAATGTATTATTAACCCAGCAACAGTTTATTCAGTTACTTGTAATTAATTATGATATTTCCGTTATTTTATGTTATATATAGCACAATACTATATATAGGTCATTATAACTTTCTGCAATGTATTCATAGTGTAATATATGTATAAGTTTTACTACATACACGAACTACTACATCATTATTGATATAGTTGCATGGTATAATTTGGAAAGTTTGAAAGGTTTTTCTCTTAAAGAGTTCCTAAATTTAAAGAGTATTATAAAGTTTCAAAAAACTGTTTAATAACTAATGCGACCATCTGTTCGTTGACTCAAAACGGGACTTTGTATTTTTAAAAACACTGTCGCTACACTCCCATTTTTATTTTTAATATTAAGGCAGATAGATTATTACGAATCGAAAATATAAAATGCAAAATATATTTTCAACCTGTTATTGTTGTTAGGCAACAAATTTGCTTTAATACATCAGGTGAGGACTTTAGAAAATAATAGAATTACAATGCTTTTTTATGTTCTCTGAAACTATCAACACTGCTTTTAAGACTGAAATCTGTATTTTTTTCAGACTTCCATAATTTGTTCTTTATTTAACTCAGCGAGCTTTCGTAGAAACTATTCGATCATTTCATTCGTTTGTTTTTTTCAACGTTATATAGTTAGAAGCTAGTGAAGATTCATCAATTATTTTCGAGTATCGGTTCAACGGGGCTTTGTATTGTTAAAAACACTATCGCTATAGTACCACTTACATTTTTAATAATAAGAGAGATGGATTATTACGAATCGAAAATATAAAATGCAAAACATATTTTCAACCTGTTATTTTTGTTAGACAACAATCAGACAACAAATTTGCTTTAATATATCAGGTGAGGGGACTTTAGAAAATAATGGAATTACAATGCTTTTTTATATTCTCTGAAACTATCAACACTGCTTTTAAGACTGAAATCTGTATTTTTTTCAGACTTCCATAATTTGTTCTTTATTTAACTCAGCGAACTTTCGTAGAAACTATTCGATCATTTCATTCGTTTGTTTTTTTCAACGTTATATAGTTAGAAGCTAGTGAAGATTCATCAATTATTTTCGAGTATCGGTTCAACGGGACTTTGTATTGTTAAAAACACTATCGCTATACTACCACTTACATTTTTAATAATAAGAGAAATGGATTATTACAAATCGAAAATATAAAATGCAAAACATATTTTCAACCTGTTATTTTTGTTAGACAACAATCAGACAACAAATTTGCTTTAATATATCAGGTGAGGGGACTTTAGAAAATAATGGAATTACAATGCTTTTTTATATTCTCTGAAACTATCAACAGTGCTTTTAAGACTGAAATCTGTATTTTTTTCAGACTTCCATAATTTGTTCTTTATTTAACTCAGCGAGCTTTCGTAGAAACTATTCGATCATTTCATTCGTTTGTTTTTTTCAACGTTATATAGTTAGAAGCTAGTGAAGATTCATCAATTATTTTCGAGTATCGGTTCAACGGGACTTTGTATTGTTAAAAACACTATCGCTATACTACCACTTACATTTTTAATAATAAGAGAAATGGATTATTACGAATCGAAAATATAAAATGCAAAACATATTTTCAACCTGTTATTTTTGTTAGACAACAATCAGACAACAAATTTGCTTTAATATATCAGGTGAGGGGACTTTAGAAAATAATGGAATTACAATGCTTTTTTATATTCTCTGAAACTATCAACACTGCTTTTAAGACTGAAATATGTATTTTTTCAGAAGTCCATAATTTGTTCTTCATTCGACTCAGTGAGCTCTCGTAGAAACTATTCGATCATTTCATTCGTTTATTTTTTTCAACGTTATATAGTTAGAAGCTAGTGAAAATTCGTCAATTATTTCCGAGTCTTCTACTCGTATTCAATCAATACGAGTACCTCCCATTTACAATTGATGTGTCTAATGCTTTATAAACGCTCGTCCATATTCGCGGTTTCTTTTATAAAATTCAATAGCGGTAGTTTTTACCAATTCTTCATAAATGTCATCTGACTTTCAAATGCCTTTGACTTTCCATTTCGCCAATTAACTGCGAACTGTAAAAGGAAGAAACCGATTCATCTATTTCCGAGCCAAAGTGTTTTTTAGCGATTTCTATTTCATCTCCAATTGTCGATAAAGGTTTTACCCAATAACAGACGACGAACTTCCAATACCGACAGCTTGTTGAAAATTTGCCGTCGACAAAATAAAAAATCCGTAATTCTGCTACGCAATTTAGAACAAAGTTTTTTGAGAATTGGGGATATTTGTCAATGCTTGAAAAGTCGACAAAACTCGCACAACTTTTCGAAGAACGGTTGATTTTTGAGTCCCTTGGTTATCTTTGGGGACACAACCGAAAAACGGAACGGTCCTGTTCGAAATATGACATCTGGTCACTATATTAATAACCTCAAATATTGATGAGCGTAAATGCTGACTTATTTTTTTATTACACTCAATTCCAACTTTTTATATTATCTAACACCTTGATGAAGATATATATTGATATTGAAACTCTGTCGAAATAAACATATTAACCAATCGGAGCGTCTTTTATTTAGCTGTCGTATCCCATTTATTTCAATTAGTAATATTGAAAACAATCACCTCGTCAATTTTAGCACATCTGACGTTACATCTTAAAATAAATTCTAATATTTATTGATTTCATGGCAGTTTGAAAGGCCATTGTCCTGCCGTAAAATAAACAATTTGTGTACACCAGCATGTTAATGAAGGTAATGAATTGTTTCGTATATAAGGTCAACTGAATCGACAATAAAAAACACGGACTCGCAAGGAACGAACGGTTGGGAAATAACTTGCGGTCTCATCAGAAAGCGTACACACAGTCGCCGTGTAGAAAGTTGGATCGATACATAATTTATGAGTTTTAATTCCGAATTCGCAATAATTATCTCTCGCATTCATTGCACGCTTCTAACGGCAAATGGATACGATGGAATTCATAAGTGCACATTTATTTCTTGGAGAGTATAGTTGGCTATGCGCAATATGAATTAATTGCTCACGCTTGAAATGTTATCAGTTTCTATGGTCAACGTTAATAAGCCATTCCCGTTGAAGCGATGTGCAAGGTCATAAGAATGTTTTCATGTAAATATTTCACAAAGTAACTGATATTGTTCACCAAATCTCAAAAGTATGCTACGTATTGCATTTATATCTCTCTTTTCGAAACAATATTTGCAGTTTTAACCAGTTTCATGTGCATTTTTACCAAATCTCGAAAGTATGCTACGTATTGAATTTATATCTCGCTTTTCGAAACAATATTTGCAGTTCTAACCAGTTTCACGTGCATTTTTCGTCGTGTTTGCCAAGATTGTCTGCCCAAACAAACATGAATGTAGTTGAAGGAATTTTCCTTTATTTTCATTCCTGCCAAATTATTTCAGTTTCCCAGTTGTTAAACGATTTTATCAATGCCAATATGAAATTTGTAAGTTGTTTTATCAATTATTTTCTTCGTCCTCAATTTCTTAATTGTAATCCCCTTTGTCTAAATTCTTTCTTGAAAATTAATATACAAAAATTGTACTAATTGTACTTGTCCTAAATACTGACCTGTTCCCTTCTTTCATCGACAGTAACCGTCTTCATCTTTATGTTCTCTCCTACCAAGGTCGGAAGTAATATAAAGAAATAACTATAGAAATGACGCATGACGTAAATTATATAATTTTTAAAGATGTTAGTCAAGAGAACAAGTTTTTAACTTATGAAAATGGGGTAACAATTGTCAAGAAACTATATAATTTTTTGAAACTGAGCCAAGTTTTATAAATTCTAGATTTTCTAAAATAAGAAATAGAACATATTTTGTTAAAATAATATCCATTCTAAAATTTAATCTATTTTACTTCAGTGTTATTGTGTCTTGTTGGGTTTAACATAACATATTCGGTCGTATTTGTTTACTTAGATTGTAAGTGTCGTGTTGTGTAATAAAACAATTTTAAATCAGAGCTGAATTCAAAGTCAAGATCATTAATTCAACAAAATATTTGAATATAGACTAATAAATTTTATTCACGATATTTATTATTTGTGTATACCAGTGTTTTTCAACCTTTTTCATAACACGATCCCCCTGGCATGAAAAAATATTTCGCGACCCTTCGCTTTTTGATCGTGAATGGTAGAGGAAAAGGTGGTATTGTGGCCCCTACGTTGTTTTTGAGGCCTTATGTAAAAAATAAAACACTTCTAAATGAAGTTAGTACGTTACAGTGTTCCTTACATATTGCCCTATACATACCTTTGTGAAGAATAAATGAACAACCAACCTTCAGCAGTCGTTTTCGCACAGTTGAGGTGCTCACCCCCACAACAGAAACCATGAAATCCCTTCGAAGATCAGTGCTTGTCTTTCTCGGATTAATTTTGCTATTTCTTATCAACAATTTGTATGTTCTTGAAGTAGTTTTGCGTTTGCGGCCAAAGTTTCCTTTTGTTATTGGAAACGATGAGCCACTTTCTACAAATGTTTTCAAAATTAACACTCGATACGCTGGACTTTCCCACACCAACAGCTTCAACTATATCTCTTACAGTCATTGATGTGTGTTCATTAAGCGCGATAATTTTTGAACGCTTCCTCTGAGTGATATCCATCTTTAGACTAGACAATACAGCACGTATCGAAATTGAAACCACCAACTGTCGCACTAGGTAGGTTGACAACTGAATTGCTGGCGAGGTAAAACCGGTCAGAATGTAAATGATGGTCAAGGTCGAATCCTCACGTCACCTCAGGTAGAAAACAAACAGGTTTGAGGGTGTTTGGGCCACCCTGGTACTCACATACCTACTACAGTAACTCAAACGAAGAAAAAAATGTTTGTCCCAATTAATTCGAACAGCATAGTAACGCAGGAGCCATATTACCACCTTCTACTCTATTATTGTGTCACAAATATCCTTTTGTATGACGTTTTTATGCGTCTCCATAATTAGAATTTGGATATAAGTACATAATTTAGTACATAAGTCACATTATCTTACATACATCGAATAGGTCGCAAATTGATAACTAATGCAATTTACGTGCGAAGTAAATTGCTTTTAAGTACTTTTTAATAGCTCAAATAAAAAGTAAGCAGAGAAATTGTTCAAATTTGGAATACGATTTAATTGTCAATGAGCAAAAACAATTCCACAATGGGGGAAATTAATTAATCAAATACAAGCACTAAGTACCTTTGCAAGCATTTTTGTTAATATGTTTGTATTAACATACAAATGTTTTAGAGTATATCCTTTTATTAAAATTTCTAATGAATCTTTGGTCTTAAACTTTATCGTTATTTTTACTGAATTGTTCTTCTCGAGCTCTAGAGAACCCCCTCACAATGAAGAACACCGATTTCAACTATTTTGAAATCATGGACTTAGTTTATTGTTTATCATAAATGAAATCGTTAGTATTGTTATATATTACTTTTATATTCTTTAAAAGTGTTTTGTTTAAAAGAGTACATAAATTTAATTTATTAGGTTACATACTGTTCAACAATTTTGCTGCTGGTAAGTATACGTTTTTAACAAATATCGCATTTCCTTGAACGAAGAAAGTCAATCTGAGAATGTATTATTTACATACATGGGTACATATACGTAGCGAGCTATAAAGGAATTTTCAATATAATTAGTGGAAAAAAGAGTTTCATCAATATGGAATGGTCAATATAAAAACTGGATAAATAGTTTAACAATATTGAAATTCTTTTTATACCATTTTGTAGTTCTCATTCAGGTTTTCATTTCAATTTTTTGTGTGTTAATCATAGTTCCCAATTTAAATGACAATTGATTTTAAATTCTTGGTGCTATTGAGGAGTAAGTGCAGAGGCATTTGGATTACAATTTTGGAATTTATAAGGAGTTTGTGCTATATCTTTTATCCATACTCTGTTCAATGAAGTGGCAATTGTCGATGTTTTTTCCTGTATATTTTACTGAAGTAACAGCTGGTGTATGTACATCCAAGGTGTCAGCTTGTTCACATTGCAAGGGAAGCGGATATCTTTTTCATGTAGAATTTTGAGCAACCATTTTATTGAAATTCCAACCTGTTTTTATTACTGTGTAATAGGCATTACCCCACGCAACAAGAACATATCGCGTCCGAGACTCCTGAACTTTGATATCAGGTTTATGTATCCCTTTGTTACATGTTCTATTTATGTATGTATTCTTAAATTAAGATTGTCTGATGCATGTCATTCTTCAAACAATTCCATAATTCATAATCCAAATGATTCCGTAACAAAACTGAAGAAAGGCTAATCTATCTCCGATCACAATCCCACTCAATATGATTGCAATTAGTTCTGATAACGATTTTGTCGGGCTTCCATTCCATATAAAATCAAGTTCAAATCCTGCAACAAAACTATCGAAAAAATTTAATGATCAAGTTAGATTAAATGATAAAAGACTCAAACTTAAAAAGATCAATAATTATTGTCCTTAGGACTGAAACAAAAATATAAAATTATATTAAAAATAAATAAAATTAAATTAAAAATAAACTAAAAAATAAAATAAGAAATGGTTCTCGCCCTTCTCAGCTTTCACTTGATAACGGTTAAAGATGCATTACTTACTTAAAGTCGTCTAAATTTCTGATTCATGCTTCCGTTTGTTCATCAACGTCAAGTATTTATTTTATTTTCAATTTTAAATGCATTTTATTTCTTCAGAAGTACTAATTATCTTTTTCAGTTTCAGTTCAATTCAATTAATGGTGTCATTCAATTTTTTTTTCAACTTGAATTTATAGGGAATGTAAGTCCTACAAAATAGTTAAGAATCCACATTGCCAAACACCTTTAAACAAACACTACTTCTAATGAAATATTCAGTTAGTCAATATATTGCTATTTTATCATTTTTATCATCAACGTGAAATTATAATAATTGGCTAATTATTATAAACATGTTTCTGACATGATTATTCTGGACAGCTACTTGTCCAGACACGCAAGTTTGCCTCAATACTAACAGACGCCTCAACTTAAATTGCTTTTGGTCGACAAGCAGCAAATTATTCCTTCCGATCACAGAAAATAATCATTCCAGTGAACAGTTTACTGGCGGCAAATACTTTTCTCCAGTAAACTTGCCATGTGTAAATGAGCTTTGAATGGTCAATATTTTAGGTGTCATGATATCGACCTGCCTTCTAGGTCTATTATCGTAATTATGCCATTCCATCTACTCTAACATATGGAGGAGCTCATCGTCATCTATCATTATAGACTTCTGTTGCGTAGACTGTGCTCAGATAACGTTCACCGTTAGTCTATATTGGCTTCTTCTATATGGCTTCATATAATATACTGTTATGCAATTACGGGCACGACCATTGATATGAATTTAAATATTTTTCAAAAGCAGCCTCATATTGGATTAGTTTGTATATTGATTTTACGGATAGTTTTGTATCTGTAAATTTTACGTTTATTATTTTTTCCGAAAAATGAGTAATATTTCGAAATTTCTGTCAGGTATGTTATTTATTATCTAAATCCTTCGATTTTCTATGTAAAAACAGCTTTGACCAAAATACTCTGGATTATTAAATGTTTCTCAAAGTCTTTGACACATGTTTTTGAGATAAAACTCAGGCAATATTTGCAACTTATTTGCAACGCCAATTCCATCAACTTTACTTTATGCAAATCCTTTGGATATTTAATTTTATTTTATTGGTTAATGACCTTACACAGACTCCTAAACTATACTAGGAACATTTTTGCCTCAAATGATTTTCTGGATACATTGTTTCGAGATATAGAAGCAGTTTATTATTAACAAATATTAAACAAAGGAAAGTTTTCTCACCTGAAAATTGTGTCAGTTTCAGTCATAAACCAATTTCACAAGCGTTTACAAGACAATTGATGTAGACAAATAAATTATTACAGTTCCAAAGAAATAATCCGGGGTTCAGATCCTTTTGGTTGCTAAAGGGTGCCCATTAATTGCGTGTGATGTTTTAGGGGGCTGATCGCTATCGGAATCTCTCACAATCCCGGAGGGAAAAGAATCTTAATCTTGGCTAAAATCGTAAGATTTCTTCCCGAATTAAATACATTAGATTGACAGAAAATTTGTTTGAATTAAGTAAATCATATTTTTCAATAATATGGATGCATCTATCCATATAATGGTTATTCTAAGGCCGTAAAGCTGTGAGGGTTGCAAAGTTCGAGTTTCGACCCGCTTTAGTTAATAAATCGTACAAGGAAAAGTACGATTCGCACCGGCGCGGCGCACAGTGGAAAATATGACCGACTTAGGTGGACAAAATTCTGAAACTTGTCCATATTGAACCTTTGGGGTCCCAGAATACGGAAAAAATGAAAAAAATCTAATCAAATTTTTGACACGATTGGCGAACGGACAGTGGTCAAAAGTCAAATTTAATGACAAAGTCTGAAACTTTCCTACATTTAACCTATGAATTCCCAGAGTACGGGAAACATAATACAACAAATCTATTTATTGGATCAGAGGGGCATAAACCTGCTAATAAATGTATTTTAAATCATTTAGGAATCTCTTCAAAGTACAGATTGTAAAACTTTTATTTTTTTTTTAATTTTATTTTTTAATAATCACTGTACATTAAGTAGAATCAAAATCAATAACAGAATTAAAAAATAATTGATAACGTAACTAACACAGGTAGATAAATATAAAATAAACTATGAATATTGAACAACTAATTATCTTCTTCACTTGTATCATAACATGATGATCCAGAATGATCTGATATCTCTGGCTCTGATGGGTCATCATTTGGTTTCTCAAGATTTAAGTTTGATAAGGATGATTGTTCGTTCGGAATAGTGCACTTAAGTAAATATAGCACATCTGAATCTAACGGTTTATTATTTTTTTTGACAGGTTTTCGTAGCGAAGCAACAATAGGGTCCGATGAAACTAACAATATTGTCAACAAATCACTATTTGTCGCTATTCGTGAAATTTTTCTCATGTTCAGTTCCCTGAAACGTCGAAAATCTTTGTTTCTGGCTTCCTGTGCCTCTTCAGTCAATTGTCCAATTGGAACACATTGATTTTCGATAATCTGAACGCTATGGTCGAAGATTTTATGAATCGTGGGAGTCACCCCATACCAAGAATACAAATCTAAGTAGAGTCGTTTAGTTTCAGACGTGTATTCGTTGAACTTTTCAACATCGATTTCGTATCCTGATGAAAGACATTGAAGGATAACCCTGAATCGTTTTATGAGGGCCTCGTCTAAACCAGTGATAGAAGCAGTTATACCCGAATTTTTGAAAAATCGTCTAGCCATGTTACCATCATTGGTGTTGCCGAATCCTTGTTTTGGTTGGTCTACATTAAGACCTAATTGGACTTTGAATTCTTTTTGAATCCTTGCCTTATTCAAAGTAAATGCTTGTCGATCTTCCTCGGTTTTCAAAGTTTTTTTTCGTTCTTTCAAAGTTAATCTGTAAGCAATGTTTAGGAGGAACTCGAAAGTCCGAATCCATCCATGTAATGTAGCCAAACCAAAACTATAATTTTCTTCTGAGTGTAGTGGGAGTGAGCAATTCGGATCTTGGAATACTTTTGGGGTTGCTTTGCATATGTAGCATGTCTGAGTTGATTTGGTGCCTGTCAAAGCGTTACATGCTTTACCATCCAGCATAGTTAACGCCAAATTATGTATGATGGATATTTCCTTATCTTCGACATAAACTTTGGTTGGTGTTAAGAATTGAATTTCTTGTTTGATTAGTTCTGTTTCAGAATATATTATAGAGGCCGTTTCTTTTTGGAACATAAATTTTATGGGGCGACAATATCTAGTTGACCCGGGTACTCTGTTTTGCCATACATAAGAATTGCCATTCAAAGATTGCAAATTTATAGGTACCAGCGAGAACATGAAAATATTTTCATCATTATTGGACTCAGAAGAAAATTTTTGATTGTATTTACTCTGTCCCCCACTTCCATCGCAACCCCATTTGCTGTATAAAGTAAATTCATAAATTCCTTTGTCAACTAGTTGCTTCAATACTGGGTGTTGCTGTTCACATAGCCTTCGAGTTGTTATATTTAATAACTCCTGCAACGGCAATTCAGCCCTACATTCGGTAATTGTGATATTTTCTTCCGGAATGCAAGCTTTTTTGGCCTGTTGTAATCTGTAGTAGGGAGGGTATAAATCGTGACCTACTTCTTTCGCTTTTTGTCTTAGCAAGCAATATGAAGCCTTTGTTAAATTGCAGTCGAAGAAGAGAGCCAAAGCTTCTTCAGGGGAAAAACGTCGAATGTTGGAGGAGGTCGACTTTGTTATAGAACAAGATGGCTGTTGAGAGGTAGATACCTCTTTCACTACTTTGGAAGCACCACGCTTACCAGAAGCATAAAGCACGTGCTGTGCAGCGAAAGTCAATTTTTCACTGTCTACCTTCAATAACTCGCTGACTTTTCTTTTCTTTGTTTTCTCACTAGAACTTTCGAAACATTTTTCAGGGCGTCCTGAGCGTTGACAAGAAGGTTGAGTAACTGAAATATTAAAATCCAAGTCATCTAAATCCAGCCAACTAGAGTATTTATTGAAAAACTCTTCCAGTTTTCTGTGACATTTGTCCCACCTTTCCGAAATTTTGTCGGAAAAACGGGAAATTCTAATATTCAAAGGCCCAATCTCCACATCTTCTTTATTATTTATTTGAGCGGAAGTAAGAATGAATTTCAGCAAGTGTTCTTGGCGACTTTTTTCAGGAAACTTAACCCATTCTTCAAAAAATGTCCTCCTCGAGATTCGGAATTTTGTGACTGAAAAAAATTATGTATCAGCCAAAACGCAAAAAATCGCAAAAATTCTTTGCAACATTTTAAGACTAGAAGGATTGATGAAACAAATCCTACAAACAAATCTTTGGGGTAATTTGGGGGTCATATAGTTTTTCGCTATTGAAAAGGGACATAAATTTACAAAATGCTGAATCAACTTTACAGGTATATTTCAATGTATATTTAATAACAAGTGTGGAAAAATAATATCTTACCTGTTTTAGTAATGTCCATTGTTGAATAAAAGCAGAAAAACTTTGCGCTACACACACCATGAACGTAATAAATGACTGTCGAATAAAGATAATCCGACTGCTGGTTATTAGGCACGTGTGTGAACATGATGATTCAATCATTTACTATTTGTTTATAAACACGGTATGGCGAGAAATATTAGTATTAGGCGTTTTACCAACTAATAATGAAAAGGTCTAGCATTCAGAAATTCAAAACTTTTGACTTGACTTTTGTCCACCTAAATCGGTCATATTTTCCACTGTGCGGCGTTTGCTAATAAATGTTTGAACATGTGAATTTCATTAGTCTTTCCTACCATGAAGAATGAATAAAATCTTAAATAGTCGAAGAAATAAACAAAAAACAGAAAGCTTCAAAACAACCCAACGTATTTTGAATTGTGTTTCAGTGAGATTATACAAGTCAAAATTCTACCAAGATGAAAAAATAAAATCTTAAATCATAAAACGAATAAGACTTTCAAAATAAATCCAACGTGTTTCAAATTGTATTTTCGTTAGATAGGGATGGTGCTTTTAATTAAATCAGTACACATATCGAAGGGGTGTTTCGAAAATCTCCAAGATTACCATACATAATGTTAAATGCCACTTCAAATTATACCCTTAGCAATGTCAATTGGCGATTCTACCAAAAAGTTGCCATAGTTATTTGGCAACTATAGTTGTTTATTATTAAAATAAAGTGATTTTCAAGAATCATCGGGGACAAAACATACTTAAAATACTTTTTCTAGAGTCTAGAACATTAATCATCCTCTGAATTGTGAATGAGTCTTTAGTTCAACAAATGCGTCAGTCATTTGTGTAACTACGAATAACCTTGAAGTGACGAAATGAGTATACAAATTAAATTAAAGAACGCTCACAATCTACCCCCCAGCGTGAAGTATTCTTAGATTAGAAAAAAAGTAAACACGTTCAGCTGCACAACGTCGAACGAACCGGGCCGTTCCGGGGGTCACCTTGAAACCGAAGTTGTGTGAAAACAAACGAATAGGCGAGAACAAAGAGAACGAGATAAATAAGTAGGCTATTAACTCGGAACGGTTAAAGATTATAACGTGAAAGCTCCCTGCTCCCACACGTTCAAAACAAACTGGTCTAGAAGATAATCTATTAGTGACTTGGCAACTCTTCCATCATTAAAATGATGTAATTATATTCTGCTATCGAGTTCACCAAGGATTTCTCTCTATACGCTGCACCCAATTCGAATAATACAGACGCGATATATCATATTTACGAGCTCGTTAGTCGTTCGCATGACTCATGCCGAAGCGAAACGGCGTGCATGTCGAGCAGCCGCTTTGTTAAATTATCTGTTGTGGATTATAATGTTGCACAATTGGATGCATATACGCGGGCAGTTCTTAATCTGGTATTAAGGTCGCGGCCGACTTGATTTTCTGAATTATCCCGTCTTTGTCGCTTTTAAAACTTTGTAATAGTTTGTAGATTTCGCAAAAATTGTCCTTCGAGAATAAGGTAAGTGTGGGTAATAAGACTTAGGCTAAGGGAGCTTCGAAAAAATATAAAATTATTTATTCAAATCAGAAATTTTAATGCCCATAGATCAATAAATTTAAAAAACATATTAAAATATAAAAAATAAATTCAAAAACATAAAACGGCCACTACCGCCCTAAATAAAAACAATATCTTCTCCTCCTTCTTTGGCCTCGCCTTGTCCCTTTATATGTCCATTCATTCCACTGGTTAGCATCGTCATCCGATAGCCCCAACTTCTTCATGTCGCTCTGGACATTCGCCAACCAAGACATTGATGGTGTACCTCTACCTCTTTCGTGTTGCAATGGAAATGCACTTTTTTTATTAAATGGTTTTCGGGACGTCGCTTAACATGACCATACCATCTTAGCCTGGACTCAGTGAGTTTGTCCGAGATCGGTGCTACTTTAAAATTACCCCGGATGAATTCATTTCTTATTTTGTCTCTCATTGTAACTCCTGCCCATCGCAAAATACGCATTTTTGTAGTATGTAATTTTTGTTCGCCCATCTTCTTTAAGGTCCCTGTTTCGCTACTATAGAGCAAAACTGGTCTGACAGCTGATTTATAGACCTTCCCTTTTGTCCTTATAGGCATTTTTGGATCACATAAGACTCCGATAAACTCACGCCATTTACTCCACCCAGTGGTAATCCTGTGGGTTATGTCGCCAGATCCTCTATGATAACCGATCCAAGATATTTAAACTGTTGTCCGCTTTGAAATTTCGTGTTCCTAGGCAAAATTCTCGTAATACAGAATTATTCCACCTAGAGACTCCGAGGACCAACTACCTAATACAATCCCCCATTTGGTTTATGGAATCTACATTCAATAGAGTTGCCAATAATTGTGATATTCACTTTGACTCCATAGAAGTTATTATCAGGAGTTATGTGAACAAAGAAAATTGACTAAAATGAATTGAAGATTGAGTTCTTTGTAATATTTCATTGAATGCTATAATGCAGTTATTATTTACTATTTTTTTAGATTGGATTGAGCTCTTTATATCTTTTTCATTTTAATTATTTAGTTAGTATTCAACATTGTTATTATTTTCTGTAATTGGGTGTTATACCCGTTGAGAATAAAGAAGTTATTATTATTATTTTTAACTGTTTTACTCTAGGTAAAGCGACGCCTTCAAGTTTTATTTCTGCGTTTAGCAGGCTAGGTTATTCTGGCCCAAAACTGCACACCATGTATTATTCAGTACAACAAAAAACAACACAATATCAAACATTTCAAAAAACTACTATACAAAGCTACTAAATGTTCGTAGAAGGATATCAAGGTTTAAGATTTCAACAGAAATAAATGATCAAAATAAACTTCTTATATTTGGTGATTAAAAGTAGTTATATTATCTACACATTCAAGATAATTTGAGTCTTACAGATCACAGCAAATTTGTCAATTATTAGCCACAAGGCTACTTCAAATCGTCGGTGTCATCCGCTTACAAACTGACGCACACCTCGTGATACCAATGTCGTATCAGCCTATTTATTTTCTTACAACTGTTGCAGTACCTACCACTTTCCCCGCTTCTTTTCTGTACATCTACATCTGCCTTTTATACCGTTTGTGGTCTTTTTTATTTTTCTTGTTTTCCTTTGTCTTCTCGAATAGGTCCTTGGGGTGACTGTACTGCCTCTGTTATCAATAATTTTTCGTGTAATTCTTGGTGTTTATTCAGTATCTTTTAGTGGTAGAGGCATAAGGTACTGACGTCTTCTTCGTATTTCTGTTAGCTACACATAATCTTCTTCATCGTTCTAACTAAAACTACCGTAAACATCATGGTCAAAGCTTCTAGAAGGTGTATTTGGTGCTATTGATGTCGAATGGTGTGGAGCAATTGGTCTGAATGAGGAGTGAGGTTGCATATTTTCTTTATAAACCTCGTCAGATGCGGTAAGATGTGGAACTTCTTTCAATTGAGATGGACCAGAAGCTGTTTCAGCAATAACCTGTGGGGTGTAAAAAGTCCTCTGTTAAATTCGGTAGGTTTTATTAACCACCGGCAATATTCCAATTAGGATAATAATATTTTTTAAACATGATAGGACGTCTGAATGTGAAATAATATAAAATTATAGAATAAAACTGTATAGACAAGTGTATTATTCAAGAAAATATTAACGTTTCGAAAGAACTATGTAGTATTCTTGCTGATACGCTATCACCTCACAGTGAATGACGCAGCAATGGCTGACAGAACTAACCTGTCGCAACACGTTTGTTGAGCCATCAATGACTGTTAGCTAACTACGAGTAGGTAACTTGGACCTGCTTTGATGAAATGCTATTTTTGTTACTTAGGCCTTATTAACCGTTAGGCCTCATTACCCGCACCTATCTTACGTTCGGTGTGCCAACTATCTGTATATATTTAACGAGGTTTTCCTTCTGTATTACACTTTATTTGCAAACTTATCAACCAAATTCTGACATATACGGAAATGTTCGAAAAGCCCGAAAGGTACACGCTATTTTCGCGTTTTAAATTTTTGATTGCTCAAAATTTTCCCAGACAATTTTCGCTTTTCTAGTTTTTAATGTAACTTTTTCAATGTAACAATATTTTGATGATCTTTGTTTTTCAAAACCGTCACTGCTCTTGCAATGCTTAGAATAAGAAGCAAATAAATCCTTGCGATTATCTGCATTTTGTAGTTTCTTGAGAAACGTGTACCATTTATTTTCTTCCATAATTTTTAGTTTTTATGATAATTTTAGGTACTTCTTTTTTGTCGCATACCAATGAAATTTCAATACTTACCATGTTGAGTCCCAATTTATTGACAAAAATTGATTTATAAGATTGTTCCAGAGGATTGAATAAACGATTGATTCAAAATAAAAAGAAACAATTCATTTACAAAATCAATGCTATTTACAGTAAGTATTTACACTCACCTAAAAAGAAGAATCAATTTTATTAATATCCTTGTTGCCTGAACAATCTCAATGATTTATTACTTATTATTTCTTATTCCGAGTATATTTTATATTTTAAAAATCTACAGATCTCATTTATCTTTAAAAACTGATTTCTCTTTCTGCGATTGAAATTCCACTGACTTACTCTTACCCAATAGTCCGAGAGCCAGTGACAGAAATATATGACCAAGTTCCTCTCAAGTGATAATTAGTAAAATGCATCAAAAAATCGAACCATAAAGTCTCGTGAACGTCAGCTGAGGCTCGGTTGGGGGGATGAGCAGGTGTAACCTCCCACGCTCGAAGAAAAAAAAATACATTTACTCATTTCCTCTCGGCTAAAAATTCACCTGATGATATCTTATATGTAACTATTGATAAATATATACGTCAGCTGGCTATATCTCGGTGGAAAAATTGTCAGCTGATACTTTGAAGGTCGTTACGTAGAAGTTAGCCAGAAGCCTTTACTGACTATTTAAATGTATCAGCTGAAAAGGTTTCCCTCGACGTACTGCTAGCTGATTTTTTTTATTTATCACAGAAATGTATTTAAAATCAGCTCACAAATTTTCATGTGGGAGGAAATGACATCTCTTCAATTATTCGGCATAGTAACCAATATGAGTGTTAAGGTGGAACAAATATTTCGTATCAATATTTTTTAAACTTATACGTGTATATTCAAATAATTTTAGTTCTATTTCAATATTTAAATAATCTATTTGCTCAGTATAAATTGACTAGTTACTTGATAAAAAATATTTATTATAAAAAAAATATGAAAAATTACAATAAGAATGACAATGTTATTCAATCATTTTCGCTTTGGCTTGAGTCACAACAATCTGTCTCTGAAGTATCATGTTGAGATTTGAATAATCGGAAAGGATTCCTAATGTAGCTTCCAAGCTGCTGCTTGTAACCTTCGATTGTAAGAGTCATTTCACGCTTACCTTTCGTTAAGACTAAAACATGGTGCATTTAAAGATAAAAATGTATCGTGATTTGTGATCTGAGATATTGATAGAAAGTGATTATTTTTCCGTTTAAGAGTGTTCCAAATGATTTTTAGGGCTAATATAAAAAAAACAAATGAAAGTTGACTTCAACTTTCATTTGAGTTATTTAGGTACGTACTTTCAAAAACTGAGCCGACAAACTCAAAATTGAATTTCTTAGGAAATAGACTGTGCAAATGAAAAAATTTTTTTCTTGTCTACATCTCGCTACAGATTTTAGCTTTGTAGCTCAGAAAAACGATTTCAAGACATATCAAAAAGCATCAAGTATTGAATTATATCCTTAATGATACTATCTTTTTCTTGTTTCTCTATATTCAAACTCACAATTGAATTTCTTAGAAAATAGACTGTACAAATGAAAAAATTTATGTCTTGTCTACATCTCGTACAAATTGTAGCTTTGTAAATCAGAAAAACGATTTCAAGACCTACAAATATCAAAAAGCACCAATGATTGAATTATATCGAATATTACACTATCTTTTTCTTGTTTCTCTATATTCAAACTGACAATTGAATTTCTTATAAAATAGACTGCACAAATCTAAATATTTATTTCTTATCTACATCTTGCTACAAATTGTAGCTTTGCCAAAACTTTGAAATAAATGAATGTACCTATTTCATTATCATTCGTGAACCAGTATTTGTTTCTGATATTTATTGTAAATTATTTATTTCAAAGTTTCGTCAAACCTACAATAAAGAAGAAAGTTTTTGATAGTTTCTGTTAAAAAAGTAAAAGCTGTCTGTAATAACTTCTATGTTTTCGGTGCACAAAAAATGACCTCACTGCATACAATATTCATAAATCGAACATCGCGTGAGACGTATACCCTAAATAGCTTATGTTGCCTCGGGCAGTTATCAAGGTCAATCTAGCGTAAATATTGCTTGATTATTCGTTTTTATTGCGGAGCGACACAAAGGCTCAATCTGCTCTTTTTCATGAATACATAATTTTTAAATGTAAATTTATATTTCATATAAAAGGACCTTGAAACGTTGTAACTATTATAACTCCGTAGAACTCTTTAATTATTCATTCATTGTATTTTGTTCGGATTTAATATAATCACGATTTAACTAGAAATCTTTGACAGATCATTAGAATCAATATTTACTATTAGAATTCAACTAGTAGGATTTCTAATTCTTAAGTTTATCAATTAATTCATAGAATTTATATAAAGATAAAATAACTGATTATCGTCTTGGTAGGTACTTGGTGAATCATCAAGTACCAACAGTACTAGTAATTGAAACAAATTCCTCAACCTGATGTGGAAATTATATTGAAGCTTAACTCTCGTTTATCTTCAGACTCCGGTATAAAGTTAAACACAATGTAGTGTTTCTCATTGAGACCTTTAACATGACCACAAAAGTACAACACAATAGTTTTTTGAAAGTAAAATCTTTCTTATCAATTGTTAATTGTTTTACTTTCAATTTTGTTGAGTAGTAAATTATCTTTCCTATTTCGTTTAAGACTTAATAAAGGTTATTAGGACTTGCAATGAGACAAAATTTATATGTAAAGAATTATATGAAAAAGAATATGAAAATTAATGAGAATAAATAAAAAGAAGTCATTGATTACAATCAATTCTTACGTTATGTAATATAGTATTACAAGTTTTTTTCTGGTTGGTGCTTCTGAACTCTTATTCAATAACAAAATTTTGACCGGTATTTTTCAATGAATTTCCAGATATTTCATTATTATTAAGGACATTGGAATAGTTGCAAATTATTCCACAAATATGATATATGTTTGAATATGAATAATTTCAAGATAAAATTCAACATATAATGAAAATCATTTGGCAAAGCGAACCTCATATAAAGTGGGTTTCGAAAAAAAAACAGATAAATGTCGAATGTCCCGCTTTCGCAGGCGATATTGCAATTATCACAGGCAGCAGCACTGCAGTGATTCTCATCGCAGAAAAACGGGTTACAAATCCCTTTCGGATAAAACTGAATACATGGAAAGAAAACCAAAAAATAAACCTATAATCACAAAACATGGTGAAAATACAAGTCAGGTATTTTAAATACTTCAAAGAAATTATACGTTCCTCAGGTTTATACCGAATTGCAAATGAACAAAGAATGCACCAAAGGGCCTACAAACTACCAGGGGCTTACTAGATATTGTAAAAAGTGCATTTCGACAGGCCAAAAATTATGGCATTATAACACAACGATTCTTCCAGAAGCAATATAAGCATTCGAAAATATAGTCATTGTTGATCATTCAAGAATTAGAGAAATAGAAAAACAAGAACGAAAAATTCTCAGAAAGATTTACGGGCCAATCAATAGAAACGGTATTTGGATGAAAAGACCTCAGAACAAACTGTATCAAAAAACAAATAATAACGGCAGAAGTCAGGAAACGACGAGCAAAGTTTTATTGATATGTCTACAGGATGAAACAGTCCAGAATACTGAAGAAACTACTCGATATAATTATCAAAAGTAAATGCGGAACAGGGTGGCCAAAAGAGATCCAAAGAGAACTCCAAAAGATCAACAAAAAAATCTCGAAGATCGTACAGAGTGTGCTATAAAATTCCATATTTGAGCATTAGTCATCGCAACCTGGAATAAAATTGACAGATAACCGGAAGAAATAGCATTCCGAGCGGATGTATCGTTTTTCAAGATGCAAAAAAGCAGAAGTAAAAACAATAGGAATTACGAATTCAAGTGCAATCTCTCCCAATGGGAAATAGTCGTTATAATAATAATATAATAAATAAAAACATTATTGCCTTCGAAATCTAACAATTTCCTACCTTATGGAAATAATATCAACTTCGCATAATGAAATTCCCAAGACTCATTCCTTTTCTCGGAATAAAACGAACAGAAACTCGATAAAACTTCGGGGAATTGCCATCGATGAGTTTCTGTTTCGACGACTAATTTTTTGACCGACATTTCCAGTATCGCTTCTCAAAATCGACCGGTCTTAATCGTCGTCATCATCATCGCCTTACCCGCACTCCCATTACGAAGAAATGCGGCCGTACGAACCGGGCCGTAAATAAATCCTCGGTAGTCATCCAACTGGTTTTTTTTTATAGCTCTCGACACGACAAAAACGAATATATAGACTTTGATCCGTTGAGGTAGACCTGGCCGTAAAAATGTTAATACCGTATGGCAAGGCGTCCGAGTGGTGGGGACACACACGCGGCATGACGGATGTAATTAAGAACCGACAGCATTCCGGTGAATACCGGTCCCGACGGTTGAAGAACCGGTCGCACAGACCAGTCATAGAACGCCCTCATGTTTTATTCACGCCAACTTGATACTGCTCGAATGGCCAGAGTTCCCCTTTCTCCGTTTTATCTGTTACTGGTATGAAGATTTATCTCGGAGGTCGATTTCGTGTGTTGAAATTTATGAATGTTGTCTCGTTCGAATGGCATTTGTTTTTTCGTTTTGACCGATTGCCACTTGCTTTTGTTTCGTGTCGACACGGAGAACTTGATGGTATACGCCTGCCATTGGAAATTTTTTGTTTGCTCAACGACCAATTGTATTACAAATTCATCTTCTATTGTTTATTCGTATTACGTATTACGTATTTTATTTTTATTTATTACGTATTTCGCAATGGTTTCCTCAGAAGGCGAATGGTTTAATGAGAATATTATTAATATTCTTATTACCTATACGCCTTTTGTTTATTGGATTTTATTTATATTCGATTATTTATTATATTGCATAAAGAAGTTAACTGTAGTAGTTTTAAGCGTCCATAATTCGTTACCTTGTTAGTAAAACTGTTGTTACTAGTATAATATAATTAAATATGTATTAAATTGTTTAATTTCTAAATGTGTATGAATAACATATTTGATATTATGGGATGCATTAAGTAACAACTCAAAATGTTCTGAATTTCGCAATAATCTGCCTTTGTAACCTTAGTGAGATAATCAACATATTTGAGATAAGATAACGTTTTAAAACTGAATAGGATACATCGTAATATATTTACATCGTAATATATTAAATTAAAGGCACTTAAATGTTCATACTAATGACATGAAAAAACGTATGCTGGAATATACTAACACCTCAACTGATAATATTAATGGAGAGGCACGAAATTAACAAGAACAACTTCGAAACGGAAAAGGTAAACATAACTGTAGAATAACTTCCTATACGCAGAATTCTTTCTTGGCAACACAAATAGACACATTATCTTGGAGGTTTCTTCAAAATAGTCCTCTTCGAACTACTAGGTTACATTTCAGCAAATGTAAAGTTTATATAATTATAATTATTTTTTTTTTTAATTCAGTGGACCTACAGTTTAACGCCGGTTCCGAACGGCCATTGGGCTTGTAATCGATGTACATTACCCAGCAAATATCATTATTTAAACTTCTCAAAACATAGACAAACACAAACACCCATGCCTTCAGCGGGGCTCGAACCCGAGTACTACCGCACCATAGTCAAGTCAAGTTAACAATATTTATTTACAAATTATTTACAAAGGCAATACAAACACATATAAAATATATAAAGGATAATTATACTATTACACATGTTTCTATAAGTTAGTCATTATATTTACAATTCCTGCTTTAAACAAAAGCTTATAATGTAACTTATCTTATGGTGTAGCTCATCATAGTCGGGAGTTCTACCGACTAAGCTACGGAGACAGGCTATATAATTATTAGGATCGATATTCACAATATTTACTTTTCAAAGAAAATAAACGTGCCATCGTTTTGACGATTTCAACGTTAATTTATACGTAGAGAACCACACTATAATCTATGTTTTCACAAGCAAGACTGGGCAGTATTCGACCCCGACATTAAATTTATTCTGCACCCTACTGTGGTGCGGTACTTACGAGTTCTAGCCCCGGTGAAAGCAAGAATTTATGTGTTTGTCTAAGATTTAAAAGTATTTTATTGATTCTTTTACTTTTATTGATACTTTATTGACAAGTCTATTGGGCGTTCGGAACCGGCGGCGTTACACTGTAGGTCTACTGAATTAAAAAAAAACTTATTCTGAGCAAAAGATTACACAAATACAAAACATAACCCATAATGAGAATGTGGCTGAATGATGGTATCATAGACGGTTAAAAGTGAAGCGGATATCAGATTTCACGCATCACTTGAGAAAAAACAAAGTGTTTTAGGAATGCTTACGAAAATATGAACGAATTGTGAGTTAAATGATAACCCTCCAAAAATTATACATTAACGCCATCTTTTTGTTACATTCTAAGCATTTTTTCTGGATCCTTGTATATGCAATTCGGTTTGTTTATTTGATGATCGTTTGGGGTCAAATAGATAGAGTTTGTATGAACGATAACAAAAGAATTATTAAATTATGATTGATTCGTGCTTCAATTATCGTCGCAATGACTCATAAATAATCAAGCGAATTCCATATTGGGAACTAAATAAATTATATCAATGTTTGTAAATGTTTTCGTTATTGCAAATATTCCTGATGATAAGCCAGATTCGTAAATAAAAGTTCACCTTATCGTTTTAACCTCATTCCAGTTGAATGTAATCTAGTTATGTGGAAAATTTATTATGAATATATTTATATTTGTTAAATATCTACTCTTGCATATGGTTCGTTATAATTTATTTATTACGTATTTCGATATATCTATGAAGGAGATAATTTATTTGGATAAAGTATATTTTGTGTTTTCGACCTGAATTGTTCTTCATTATTTTTCATGTAGAAAATGAACTGAACTATCGATTTCTTTCAAAACTTTCAAAGTCCGCAATTGATTAACAATTGTTGAAAATAATAATACAATTCTTGATTAACTATTATAACAAGTTCTCAATTCAAAAAAGACGACTTAATTCCATAAAATTTTTACCTTATAAGATCTTTTTCAATTTCTCAACATTTGATATCAACTCATGATGGGTTAGCAACCCTAAACATATGTTGTGATTTCAAATAATTCTGTGGAAGCCAAATGTTTTGAGCTAAGTGAATTATTACACTTTTTTATAAATGTAATTTTGTTTCAGATTTATTGATATTATCTTGTGTTATGTTTTCTGTCGTTTTTTTTTCTCAAAAACAAAAATTTATCATTGATTAAGAGGCAAAAGTTCCATTCAGTTTCAATGCGTCTATATCTCTTATATAAAAATTACTATATCAATAAAATTCTTGAGTATCTTGAACACGAGGAGTTCACTTTCGTACGAAATTCTTTTCAAGAAATGAATTCCAAAATACTGTATTTTAAAAATTAATAAACTTTTTTGCCAAATAGCCATCCTATAGTTCAATATATCCAATCATCAAATATATACAGTCGATTCTTGTTAATTTCGAAACTCTAGATACTTCGAAAATATTACGAATTATCGAGAGAGTTTTCAAAAGAACAAAAGAGAAACTTCGAATTATTGAGTGTTAGAAATGATTGAAAATTTTCGAGAGGAAAAAATTAAAAAACACGATTTATTGAGTAATAATCAATTATGCCTCATGTATTAATGTTTATTTTCATCAAAAATCAAAAACTTAAAAGTACATAAAAATATACATATAATATACCTAAAGGGGTCTTTTCTTAGAGGTATAGAACTTTAAATTGCAATAAAACAACGATGGATCATTCGATTGACAAGAATTTTTTTTTATTCGAAAGATAATCTTGTGGCATTACATTTTAAATATGATTCCTGGCATATTACCGCCACGGCTGGCTCGGATGTATACCAATCTGGACGTCCAATTTTCGATGACTTTTTCCAACATTTGTGGCCATATATCGGCAATAATACGGCGAATATTGTCTTTCAAAAGGTCAAGCGTTTGTGGCTTATCCGCATAGACCAACCACTTTACATAGCCGCACAGAAAGTAGTCTAGCGGTGTTGAATCACAAGATCTTGTAGGCCAATTCACAGGTCCAAAACGTGAAATTAGTAGGCGGTCACCAAACGTGTCTTTCAATAAATCGATTGTGGCACGAGCTATGTGACATGTTGCGCCGTCTTGTTGAAACCACAGCTCATGGACATCATGGTTGTTCGATTCAGGAATGAACAGGTTAGTAACGATGGCTCTATACCGATCACCATTGACTGTAACGTTCTGGCCATCATCGTTTTTGATGAAGTACTGACCAATGATTCCACCTGCCCATGAAGCGCACCAAACAGTCAGTTTTTCTGGATGTAACGGTGTTTTGACATACACTTGAGGATTATCTTCACTCTAAATGCGGCAGTTTTGTTTGTTGACGTAGCCATTCAACCAGAAGTGCGCTTCATCGCTAACCAAATTTCGCTTATGAAAATCGGGAACAACGGCAATCTCGTTTTGGGCCCATTCGACGAATCTACGCATTGCTTGATGATCTGATGATGAGTTGCCAAACCAAACTGAGAATAAAAATCACTTCTCAGCTGTTAAATCGGTCGACTTCTTAAACAGTAATGCCAACTTGAAAAACACCCGTTATAATGAGAATTGACTATTGCGTATTGTCTTTCGAAAAAGGTGTAATGTTAGTTAGTTTCAAAGCTCATTTTTGAGACTGGTCGATAACAATTTTCATCAAAACTAGTGCCTGAAACTCTGCTTATACAATGTTGTTTCGTAGAGAAAAGCTTTGTGGTGTGCCAATTAGGGAACTTGGTTCCTTTATTGTCACCAGTGCCAAGCACTGATTTCTCATTCGCTTCTTTATCGTTGCATTTTTCATTTTTATCTGTAGTAGGTAAAATATCACAATCGGTTAAGGAACCCCAAACAACATCTTCATCCACCTGAACCATGTCATAAAAACTCAAACCGCTGATATAAACTGGTGGTGGTATTGATGGTTCCTTATCTTCCATAATTATTGTCTGAGATTCTTGATCTTGTTTTACGAAACCAGGTTTTTCGAAGAAGTTGAGTATTTTCTCTAGAGTTTCGAGTTATATGAATTCCATTTCGAGATTATATATTCAAAAACATAATAAATTTACAAAAAATGGAATGTTTTGTGTGTAGCCGAATGTTTCAGTTTTAACTATTATATCTTACATCGTTCTACATACAAGTGATGAGGAGCAAGTCTATTATTGTCATTAAACTGTTATTCAGCAATATTCTTTTCAAATATTTATGCAACGTGGTTTGTTTTTGCTAAAGAAAATGGACCTGTTGTTTTCGACCTATTGGTGGTATTTATTCATTGACATTAACTTAATCAAATTTATCTCAGTTTGGAATCATTCGAAACTGTCAACATTTATTAATAGCTTTTTTTGCTAATAATAGTAATTTGCTAATTAATAGCTAATTACTTTCACACCAATTAGAACTTTCATTCTAGAAGTTAACCTCAAAAAGCAACGCGGTATTGTTATCCGATTAAGTATTTAACGAGTTCAAAGTAGATAAAATTTCGACATATCCGGTTTGAGTAACGCCAATGATATCATAATTGGATGATTTTTGAGTATAATTAGTATGGTTTCTTGTTTGACTAAAATTCAAGTATTAATCGATATTGTTCCTGCGAAAAGTAATAACTAATATGATAAAATCAGAGATGTTAACTCGATGAACACTTCGTAAATAACCCGAATAGATGCCTTCAAAATATGCTACAAATAGCATAAATACATTAGAAAAACACATTCGTAAAACCTTTTATTTTAATTTGGACTCTTCGTTAGTTCCCTATATAAACAAACTTTATTCGAAATATCGGGTGCATTTAAATTGAAATGTTCCGAAATGGCATTCAATGTACATAGATAAAACTGAAAGGAATATAAGATCAATAAAAGATCATAGAAACTACCCTACAAAACAAAGCATTAGAGGGAAATCTGTTTATTAAAAAAGAAAAGAACGGCCAAGTAAAAGCGTCGGAAATTTTCGAAATTGTATACCTTGCAAACGAACAAAAATAATTTTACTTGAGCACGAAGTATATGTCGAATAAATAAACTTTTTGATGGGATCAAGTCGAACGTTCATGTCATTTAAGTAAGTAATTAATAAATATAATATATACGCCTTCAAAATATGCTACAAAGAGCATAAATGTATTAGAAAGAAAAACAGTCATAAAATCATTTATTTTAATTTCGACTTTTCGTTAGTTCCCTATATAAACAAACTTCATTCGAAAAATCGGGTGTATTTAAATTGAAATGTTCCGAAATGTCATTCAATGTACATAGTAGATAAAGCTGGAGGAATATAAGATCAATAAAAGATCATAGAAACCACCCTTCCAAACAGAGCATTAGAGAGAAATTTGTTTATTAAAAAAAAAGAACTACCAAGTAAGTGAGTCGGAAATTTTCGAAATTACACCTTTCAAACAAACAAAAAGAATTTGAAGCACGAAGTATAGGGTAAAACACCCAGTAGTCAGCCTTTAAGTGAGTAATTGAATTTTGTTCATTTATATTTCAAATATTATACACTATAGATAAAAACAACCACTTTTATGTGAAAGGTTATTTACTATGTTAACTAAAAAAATTAACAAAATATTAAACTTTTGTTAGACTTATGGAAAAAATTAACGGTAATCATATAATGGCACTTTTTCCCAGTGCTCAGCCTCATTGTTTCCTGTTCTTCATCTCTTCTTTTTGTCTCTCAAATTGTTTCCACTCTTTCGAAGAAATATCTCCTGTTTTATTGATCGATTTATCTTCTTTTTTGATGTACTTAGCTAGACAAGGCAATATCCATTTAAAATGACTGATTTTACATTAACAGTGGACATTATGTTTATATTGCTTTTAATATTTTTGGCACTGTCGTGTAGTACAGATTGTATATTTGTTGTCTCGTCTTGTTCAATATTATTTTTAATTGGATCAAGTTAACAATCTGTCTTTATGCCTTTTACATTATCCATAATTATTATTTTCTGGGAGCGATTCGTCTCTATTTTCCATATCATAGTAAGTATGTATTTCTTGTCCAACATCTTCATTTTCTTTATCATTTCTTTGTTAGTATTTATTTCTAGATCATTATCTTCATTTGTCATATATTCTTCAAAAATTTATTTTGGTGTATGATTAGTGTTTCTGGAATTTTACCATTTTCTTGAATCACTTCAAAGTCGGTTATGATTTCGAATTTATTCAAGAATATCTCTTCTTCTGTAATGGTACTTAAATTATTTTTCAATGTGTGATCACCTATTATCAGCAAGCTTATCACAAAAATTTCATTCGATTCTGATACTTATTTTGGTTGGTTTGCATCAGTATCACAAGCAGAACTACAATTTGCACTCAAAACATTAACTTACGTTGTGAAATTTCTCAAGATTATTCTAAATACATTTTGAGTAGTCAAAGCGGTCGTATTGCATGGGTTCAATTCACATTTGCTAAAACTGTTGCTGATTGTTATAGACAAATTTTCTCTCGCAACCTTGAAAACTCGACTAGCTTCTCTAATTATCCTAATCGCCACAATAGCTTCTGTCAATTGTTCTTCTTTTTATTGGTGAATAGGTCTCTTTGACTTGATGAAAGTTTGAAAAAAGTGATTTTCAGTCTAAAATAACTGTGCATAAACTCAACTCTGATTAAAAAGGCTTCAAGGTGCAATTTGGTGCAATAGGACTGACGGCTGGTTACTAGATTCGTAGATCCATTGGTCGGTCACTAACATCCAATTACATTCGTACATGGCTGACTACTGGTAAAATACACTTCCGTGTTAATAACTAGTAGTCAGCCGCTTATGGCTGAGCACTGGATTTACAATTCAAATTCGAAACCCAGTAGTCAGCCACCCTAATTACAATATATTCAACAAATAAAATGCGTGTAAAAGTTGATTTTATTGCAGAATAAACATTATACTGTAACACAGTAAAATTATCCACCGCATATAACAATATAGAGACACAAAAATTTACCGAAAACTTTAAGCGGTTCCTGAAGATAAAAAACAGTAACAGTAGCGAGTATAGTAGTGTCTGTGTCGGCGATGCAAATGAACGAGAGTAGCTTGTCTGATTGAAATGATATTGGTTCGTATGTGTGCATATTAGACAATAGAGAGACAAAGGATTCTTTCAAACATTATTTTAGTGATGTACACAATTTCAACACTATTTATAGGGAAATAATGTCTGTAAAGGCTGAGTACTGGTGCAGGGCTGACTAATGGGTGTGTTACCCTATATCGAATAAATACACTTTTTCATGGAATCAAGTCGAACGTTCATGTCATTTAAGTAAGTAATCAATAAATATAATATATTTTATCGAATAAAGGGCTAATTGTTTTAAGTGCCGAAATGAGCATTTAGCGAACCTCTGGACGGGTCGGTTGGATCAGTAAATTATTAACCACTGGTATTTTCTTCGGCCGTGAGAAGCCTTGATATTTCAAACCGGTTTTTTCGTCGAGTCTGCAGAATTGGAGCTGCCAGAAACGACCGACGTTAACACATGCGTCAGGCGTCCAGGAATTTAGCAAAGAAAGTAATAATGTTCTGCTTAGTTCGCCATCTTTATAGTGTTACGTGATTCGACAATTTGAGATGTTACGCTAGGTATCATCAGTCAGCGTTTTTTATAAATGCAATCCTTGTGACTTCGGGCCAAGGCCTCGGCATTGTTCGACGAAATAACAAACATAAATAGTAGTATGTATCAATTTCAACAATTTGAATGGAGCAGCATTTTTGTTGACTTCGATGTGATATGATTCTGGTTATTTTTAGGTAGCAGAGCCTAAAAATAACATCAGTTTCAGTAACTGTTCAATCTAGAGATGCCAATATTCGATACTCTGCAAAATAACGAATAGCAATTAAGAAAAAAAAACAACTCAAAATATGACTCGAATAGGTATTTATTTTACTAACAAATTAACATTTAAAATCTACCAGTGGTGAATTTTGATCAATGAAAACGGTTTTTGTCGATAGTAGAAGATTGCGTTTTTCCTCATAAATTATACCTGCTTCCGGAAACAGTCGCTCACGTGCCAGATTGTCCAGAAATCAAGGATTCCTATTAGTTTTGTAACAAAATAAACTAAAAACGACACGGCATGTTTTGTCCTCTCAATTATCTCAAGAATATTCAGACAACTCAATAGTCTTTTTAATTATTTTAAAGAGTCTTTAATTTAATTAAAGACTGAAACGTCCATGGATTTAATCAAGCCGGTATCAATTTTGACGTATTAAAAAATTTAATTAGTTTTGCAAGGATCTGACGAAGAAACACTAATAAAAATGGTAAAATCCAGTGATAACTATTCAAAAAAATAACCTGGTCGCAGTTGCAGTTTTATTTTTATAAGACAGAGAACTTTTATTCTTATTAAAATAGAACTTTTATAAATTTGCTATCAAAGCATAACAAATCATTATGACGAGGTGCTGAATTTTGTTTTAGTCTAGTTTATGCACTACAATTAACAAGAAAAAATGACTGAGATTGAATTCTCGCTTAACTCTTGATGAAACATAATTTTAATATTAAATTAAATTAAATTCTTGGCTTGATGTTTCAAGATTATATTTAACAACATGAATTTGTCAACATGTTTCGAGCGTGAGCTCATTTTCAAGATTGAAAATTTTTCAGTCAGTGAAAGATTTTCAGTCTTGAAAATGGGCTAACGTTCGAAACGTTTTGACAAATTCATGTTGTTAAATATGATCGTGAAACATTAAGCCAAGAATTTAATTTAATAAACAAGAAAAAATATTGTTAATTATTTGTTTTATTGTATTTTATTTTTTATTTAAGTACTCATTGTCGACCAAAGTTTGAATTTATTGATTAGCTAAGTGTTCACTTTTATTCATTTTTAACATGCTGATTTACTACAGATGTGTTAAGTCTAAGCTTCCTACTACCTAATATTTGATATACCATATACTATGGTAATATTTGAAATAATATACGTATCCAGTATTTGAAAATAAATGCCATTTTCCTTTCCAAGTGCAAATACTTTGAAAATGAAAAAACAAATATTTTTACTGTGGCCACGACCCGACACGGTTGTCCTTAAAGTTCCTCTCTGGCAACCCTATATTCTCAGCAAATTTCTTAAAAAATTCCAGAAACTATCATGCAACTCAATGGTTTTGTCATTTCATTAACATTTCTTTCCTTTTGAAGAGGAGATGAATCATCATAGGTGCTAATAGATTCATCACAAGTCCCAAGAAATACTCAGGGATCAAGCGGGAAGTGGACATTTATTATCATCACTGAAGTTGAGAGTGGTGATGGTTCAGCTTGTAGAGATTATTTCAAGCTCAATGAAGTTGTTCTATCCGCATTCTCGCCCTTTTTCAAGTATTTGAACAAAACTCCCGCGGCAACATTTTTCTCGGCTTACGTTTAGCCCTTTCGAGAGTATACAATTTGTGCGTATCATTCAAAAATAGTCAGGTATCATGTGTTTATCATATCAGCCTTGATATATTGCTCCACAATGTCCAGTACACTCTTCCGGGTATTCATCAAAATTGATTTGTGAAAAATGCGATTTGAATATTAAATCCGAAGATTTTGAAGCGTTCCAACAGTTCTTGTATAAATTTGATTTCATATTGTGATCTTTGTGTGGTTTTAATTTGAAAACATTCATTTTTTAATGCATTATTTTAATCGTCTGTCATAGTTTTCAGTGAAATGTTTTCCTTAATCAGCTATCGAATCTTTGGATGATCGAGCATACAGATCTTCATCTTTTCTAGTGATATAATAGGAAATAATGGAATGAGATATTTGAAACAGGCTCGCGCCATTTAACTGAGATTTCCGCATAATACCTCGTTTTATTATGCATTGAGGTTTAATATTAATTTTGTTCGGTTGTCGAGGTTTCAGGACGTGTCTTATTATACTGTTTAATAATACTTCTCTCGAGCGGTATTGTCACACATGCATAAAAATGATTTTGCTATATTTGTATCAAAATGGCCATATTCACAAAAAGTTAAGAGAGAAAAATTACATATTAAAAAAACTAATAGGGTTGAGTTTAAGAATCGGGAACCCTATTTTGCTGCTTTGTATGCTGCTCTGATTCACAGAAAGAGAAGCCAATGTTTTATATACTCATTCATATCTCATTCAGTGATTCACCATTGCTGATTATGGATATAGTTGGAAACCGGTTCAGTAAAAGGTTTTCATTTCTTAAAAATAAAGCATCATATGGAGTTATCTACGTAGCGTACAGGCAGAAGTAAAAGATTTCTAATTATGTATGTTCGAATTCTGGGTAAGACTTGGACGTTTTATATAAATATATGATTTTATATTTTTTATCATAGACACACCAAGAATCGAAGGTGCTGAGTGTGTCAATGATCTGAGAGATGTTTTCTTTTGATTCCTATAGATGGAATTGTGAAGTATTCTTTACTTGATGTAGTTACAAATCAAAATTTGAAATTTTCTCATAATTTAATGAAAATACGCATGAATCGTTTCGAATTAGTACTACTTCTTTATCAAATGCTGAATTAACAAATTAACAAATTCTTCAGTGAGTGAAAGATTTTCAGTCTTGAAAATGAGCTCACGCTCGAAACATGTTGACAAATTCATGTTGTTAAATATGATCGTGAAAAATTAAGTCAAGAGTTTAATTTAATTTAATAAACAAGAAAAAATATTGTTAATTATTTTACGATTTAACACACCAAGCATCGAAGGTGCTAATTGTGTTAATGACTGAGAGATGTTTTCTTTTGATTTCTATAAATGGAATTGTGAAGTATTCTTTACTTGACGTATTTACAATCAAAATTCAGAATTTTCTCATAATTTAATAAAAATACGCATGAATCGTTTAATATACTACTTCTTTATTAAATGCTGAATTAACAAATTTTTCAGTAGTTGAAAGATTTTCAGTTTTGAAAATGAGCTCACGCTCGAAACATGTTGGCAAATTCATGTTGTTAAATATGATCGTGAAACATTAAGCCAAGAGTTTAATTTAATAAACAATAAAAAATATTGTTAATTATTTTAAGATTTACCACACCAAGCATCGAAGGTGCTAATTGTGTCAATGACTGAGAGATGTTTTCTTTTGATTTCTATAAATGGGATTGTGAAGTATTCTTTACTTGATGTATTTACAATCAAAATTTAGAATTTTCTCATAATTTAATAAAAATACGCATCAATCGTTTGATATACTACTTCTTTATTAAATGCTGAATTAACAATAGATGTAATTTTATAAATTCAATACTTATAGCTACTCTCACAGAACATACCAGGTATGTTCTATGACTAACATGGATGAGGACCATAGAATACAGGTGAGTCATAGAACATACCTGGTTTCTATAAGAGAAGCTATAAATATTTAGTTTGAAAAATTACATTCTCAATTCAGCATTTGATAAAGAAGTAGTTCTTCGAAACGTATCATGCATATTTTTATTAAATTATGAGAACATTCTAAATATTGTTTCATTATGTTCATTACTTGAAGGTACTTCACTTGGACTCATAAGAAGATGATTTGGGATTGAAATTGTTGTCTCACTTCGATGGACATGGTGCGACTGACGAATTCCTTGCAGAACGAAACAGCTGTATCGCACATCGATTAGGCGTGCCATCGATTTCAATATTTCTGTATTTCTGTAACATTTATACCTAGGAGTATAATGGAGGCATCACAGCGTAGACGTTCGCATAGCTACTAGGTCTACTATAACTAGATCTACTATATTGATCATTTCATCAATAATGTCATAGCATTTTTACTGGAAGTCAACAGTTGAATACAGCTGAGAAAAGTATTGAGAATATTAATTTGAAAAATGTTATTAAAGAATTATAGCTTCCTATTCCGAAAGATTTCTTTCATTTTGAAAGCTAATACATTAATGAAAGCGGACGACAAGATATAGAGTGTAAGATGCCTGCTAACGTTCTGCAAAACCGCAAACCTACATGACATTTCCCCGGATTTCAATATTGTGCTATACTTTTTTTTCAAACCAAAGGTGTGCAAAAATAAAAAAGTAATTACTTAGTTTAAAATAAGTTCTTGCGGTCGTTTTGTGTATTGTTTTCGTCGTTTTATATATCACTTCACTCATTGAGTCGAGGGCAAAATTATTTAAGAGTAATTATATTTTATTATATTCACAACGTACCCAACGGTACAACCGTACTGATTGTTGGATTTTCTCTGAATAACTGAAACCGGCTATCAAATTCAAAATTCAAAAAAAATTCAAATTTTATTCAAAAATTCAAAAATATACAAAAGTTATCAAATTACATAAGAAAAGCCAATACAGAACACTCCTGTCACAAGTAACAAGAGTATGTAATCAAAATTTATATCTTAACCTAGCCTAGATCTGGGAATATGATTTTCTTAAAAATTTTTACAACCATTTACGTTTACATTGTTTGTCACCTAAACTAGAAGTTTGTGTGTGAACAAACCTCCCAGATTTAAGAAACTTATGTAATAAGGTGTCAGCGTCAACCAAAGACCAAAAATAACATTAAACAAAATACCCAATCCGGGTCTACACAACAATCATCAGCATTGAGCTGAAGCAAAACCCCGAAGCAGAAGGGAAAAGGGAAAAGAGACCAGGGGACCGCACAAACAAACACGAATGCTCAGCAATACACCAGTCCGCTAAAAAAATTTCAAAAACTCGTCCCATGTGCTGATGTATTTTTTCACTCTAATTTTGAACTGTTTTTGAGATGTAGACTGAATGAATTCCTTAGGTAACAAATTATACAGTTTTGGAGCATAGTAAAATATACTTTTTTGTGTAAAATTATTCGTGTATGAAGGGATTTCGAAGTAGTCCGCTTGCCTAGTCTCATAGCCAGAGCATCTGCTGTTGTATCGTTTCCTTATCCATAGTATAGATTGATATATGTACAATTTCCTGACAGCTAAAACATTTGCCTCTTCGTATAAATCACGCGTAGGGTCCAGACGGTTTTTTTTCAGAGCAACCCTAAGAATACTATTTTGTGCCTTTACTAGAGAATCTAAAGCGTTTTTATAGCATCCACCCCAGACAATAATACAATATCGCAAAGTAGACTCGACAAGAGCGTTGTAAACCCTGAGCAAATATTCCTTAGTCAAAATGTCCCTCAATCTATAAAATTTGCGAACTATTACTCTGAGTCGCTTTGCAAGACTGTTTACATGCTTATCCCACTTCAAGTGTTGATCCAGTTCCACTCCCAGATATCGTACAACACTACTTTTTTGAATATAACCACACGAACAACTAACGAAGTTTATCGAGACGCTAAAACTGGTTACCTACACTTCTCTACTGGCTAATTGGCATTTGGCCTTTTTTTCAATATAACAACCGACAAAAAAACGTTATTGCTATATAAAGGGAACTAATCGTATTCCATTTCTATATTTAAATGGAGGTGGCAAAACCGTATGGAACTTGTTGCTATTTATTTCTTAAATTATTAATGATTTTTGTTAATTTTGAAGTGATGATTATTATATTATCTTTTCTTTCAGATGATCCAACATGAGAAAAACTACATAGAAATGAGACTACCATTCTGAATGTATCATGCATGAATGGATTAAGGTGAAGAAGTGTGTACTATAATGTAATGAATCGCAGGATATACGAAATAAGTGCAATTTTACCCAGTGGCAGATAATAAGTTCAGTGCAGTTTGTGAGGTCGCAAGAGTGCTTTGCTCAATTCGCGCAAGAGTCGATTTCAGTTTTAACTAAGGTGTCGTTAAAGTGTGATAGTGGCTCGACAAATTGATCGGTTTCACCCACATTACGCCAAGCCAACAGACGAACGCGTACATCCAAGTCGCGACAACGATGACGGATTCTTGTGCTCATCCCCTTCGCCGTTCTCCAAAATGGATGTCCAAGATTACACATCTGTGCGTTTCCCAGACGACCGATCCGACTCGGGAGTAAGTTCGCTGCGTTCTGGCAGCGGCGATGAACGGTCGGGATCGCGTTCTAGCGTCTTGAGCTCAACAGACGAACAACCGGCGCAATTAGCGCTCAGTCGGTCGAACCGTTCGCCATTCAACAGGTCGCCCCTGTTCATACCAAACAGTTTCAGTCAGACGGACGTGCAACGCGGTAACGATTCCGTGCGTGTTTGGAGAGATCGGGGTCTGTTCGAGGGCGAGCCGCAGATTCGGCACGTGCACAGTGTCCAACACCAGTCTTTGCTGATGTCCCACCAATCCACCCCGGCAGCCTCTGGGCCACCGGCGACGTCGAGCTTACCGGCGGCGTCGCTGTACGCCCCCGTGCCGCCGGCGCCGTCGCTGATCAGTCCGCATCCGAGGCCGCTGCACCACTCGCATCTGGCTCCCAACCTCTACGGGCATTCCCACCACATCCCCGATATGTTGTGGAAGTCCCCTTACAATTTGCCAGGCAGCATTCCAACGAGTCACCTGTTGGCCACGCAAAGCGGGCACCATCCAGAAGAGTTGATGGAGCGAGAGAGGGCGATGATGCAGGAGAGGCACAACGAAAGGATAGCTACGTCGATTAGGTACGTGGTTGTAGAATATATGAACCACTCGTCGAAAGTCTACTGGTTTCAGCTTGCCCAACGGTTTTGTTGTTATTGTGCTAGATGCCATTGGTGGCTGCAAGCACTGTTGCCATTTTATCACAATCTAGTGAATTTCGCTGTTCTTTGTTTTGCCTGAGCATTGACAGAGATTATTGTCGAATTTCGAAGACCTTTAAATCCGTATTCGCAATATATTTTAATGTGACAATTTTTAATATAAACATATGAACATATTTAATAGTATTGGAGTTTACTTGATGTAAATCCATTATAATTGAACATAAACTTTAATTCAAACACTTGAACTTATGACTTATTTACACTTTATTGACTACATAGTATGACGCGGTTCTTCAGAATCTTGCTGATTCATTATTCTGTTAGCACCTGGAGAAGTCGTTTGTAACGACGAAATGCGTCATGCTATGTAGTCAATAAAGTGTAAATCATAAGTTCAAGTGTTTGAATTTAAGTTTATATTCAATTATAAAAATATGTTTAATTTAATTTCCTTCATATTTTCAGTATTAATTTTTTTCTTCGCATTTTTATTTTTTGTGAATATTATTTTATTTTTCTTTATCAAAATTTTTGTAAAAATTTAAATTCAAAAATCAAGTGTTTGAATTTTAGTTTACATTCAATTATAATGGATTTAAATCAAGTAAACGCCAACACTATCAAAAATTAAACTATTTTCCATTGCATATAACGAATCCATATATTTTGGAGGTAAATGAAATAAGTTTGAATTTAAGTTTAAATTCAATCATATGAACATACATAGCTTTCATTGACTATAATTGTCAATTTCATTTAATGTATATGAATTTTTTTGGTTCTGATCACCTATTTTCAATTTTTTTATATTTAATTGTACATTTAAAACGAAGACTGAAGTAATCTCATATACCTTTAAACGTCGACAAATAGATTCTGAATTTTCATCGCAAGTTATAGCAATTTCTTCCATTTTCTTTCCAACATTTCACCAAAACCCTTATATATTTTATATATTAAGATGAAAGTATCTATTTCTTTTGAATAAGTACTTAAGTGACTTAGTAGCCGAACGGTATAGTGACCTTCAACCATTTCGGCCTGGAGGGTTCAATAGAACAACTAACTATCGTTGATTTGAAGTTGTAAATTACCGATTAAACTTAACCCCGTATATAATTTTTCTTTTATCTTATACTCCAAGAAGTCTTTATTGTGAACTGAGAGTGGCTTTTAATGTCTCAAGTATCGTTTATTGGCACGTTTATTTTTTTTTTTACATTCTTCGTTTCATCTTAAAATATCGATGCAATAAATTACTTTGCAATAAATTTCATTTCCTTGAATGTTGTTTTATACGAGTGTCAGCTATAAAATTTCAGTAATCAACGATTGTTGTGAAGACAGTCATCATTATATAATTATATCATTAAGTATAATTATTTCAAGTCGCTAATTTTAGGAAAAAAAAAACGTATATATCGTTGAATACTTATTGGCTTTATGTAATTATGTTATTTTCGAGATTAAATTATTTTCAGATGCGTACATCTAAAACTTTAAACGTTTATTCTTAATTTGCCATATTTTCATCTAAGTTAATTTACTTAGATAAAGGACTGTGATTTGAACTTTTATGGGTATATTTCATTAAGCTAGTGTAAAGATCGTGTAAAATTCACGAATTATTTCAACATTTACTATTTACAAAATTAAAACCTCTTATTGAAACTATTAACGTTATTTTGAACTTTATCGCAAAAATAGCCATTGTTACTAATTAAAGATATGTTCCATTGGTAATAATAATTAATCTGTTTATTCCACAACAATACTATTATTAACCTTGAAATCTTTCAGAGAGTACCAAGTTCAAGAAAGTTATATTGTGGAATGAAGTGAATTGAAATAATAATGTAGTTATTTGGTTGTTAGTATTGATTGTAGTTATATGATTTGGTTACATCGAACTTAGTAATACATCGTAATTTATGGTATGCATTTATACATATGATCTTATACATATGTATGTATAAACGTATGAACTTATACGTTTATTATAGTTTTTGGACTGTTAGCAATGAATTGAATATTAAAGAAAATACTAAAAAAAATTAATAAATACCGAACTAAAGTCTGAATACCGGTATTTGATATTTGAAATATCGGGATACCGGTATTAAAACCGGTACTTAATATCAATAAAATAAAAAATTTAGCAGTTATATTTTTACTTACCTCAGTTCTTATATTGACTTGTTAACAAATAATATATGAAATCCAATAAATATTGTTCTGAAATGAGTAGATATTATTTATTTTATTAAATAGAGAGTAGTAGATAGATACAAAAAAACGTGCAAGTAATAAAAAGTGCATATTAAATTCTATGTTACATTTTAAATACAATAGGCTCTTATGGCATTATATAATTAAAGAAGCAAAAAATATAATTAAATTGAAAGTCGTTATGAAATAATATTTATAATAACATAAGAGCATAATTAAAGTATGCTCTTTAAAAACGTAAACAATCGCCTTATATTGCCGAAACCGCCGCTTCTCGATGGTGCCGTACTCGTCTAGGTATGATCATAAATGTGCCTGATATACCTAGATTTTTTAATACAATGAAATTGTTTATCTTCAAAAAAAATTTCTTGTAATTAATTAATGATATTTTAAATTAGACTCATATTGTGCATAAATTCAATTTTTATCAACTAATGTAATACTAAAATACCGGTATTTTTTAATAAATACCGGTTTTTATAAACGGACAAAAATCGTCGGGGATTCCGGTATTCGGGATCCCGCAATCCCGATATTGTAAGCCCTATATACAGTATTTTTTGATATGTATAGGTAATACAAAATAGTGTGCGGGAATTCGTGATCGTTAATAACAGTAATAACGTACTGTTTATGCTGAAAATGTAAATTAACGATTTTAGTAACTTCAAATGAATGTATGTGCGTGTTCTTTGTCTATGTATGTCCCCCCACATTTTCTGGAGGCGTGTTGTATATAAGACATACTAGGTGCATGTTTTACAGTTATTACTTCTATTCGGCATGAGGTAATTGGAAATCAGCTTTGTGGTCATCATGCTTAGTCGATAACTGAAGATTAACTCCTGGAAAAGAAAACCGAGCACGTGCCTATACCAGAATCAAATGTGGAGGGGCCAAACTTCAGTTCATTTTTTAAATTATTTTACATAACAATAACATCATTTTTGTTGTTGTTTATTACCATATTTATTATTATTTTTATTGAATTGCTTCTCTCTTCCTTATCAATTATCAGACTAATATTTTTTTTGTTATTAGACTCTCCCACGTTTGGTTTCTTAATATTAATTTTGCCTTGATATTAGGAATGTGAGACTTCACTTTTGAGAGGAGCAAGCCCAGTTAGTTTAGAATTAAATTTTTCTTCGAAATTCTTGATAATTGTTTTTTAAAGAAGAGTACCATAAGTCTTATAGATGGGAAACTTTCTCTTCAAGATATTCTTTTTCCTTTTCCATCGGAATTATTTTATTGTTGTTATTTTTCGGATCACTGCATAGCTTGCAACTATCATAAATCCATATTAAATTTGGATTATCGTTAATAATGGATTTCCTAAGACTTGACGTTACAGAAAGGGGCGGAGCCATTAATTGTCTACAAACAAAGAAGTTTATAACGGTAAAGTCTCAAAAAATATTTTATTTAATGTTTTCTCATTTTTGGCGTTAAAACAAGACTTTACATATTTTGTTTTGGAACCTGTATTTCGAAAGAAAAGTTTTCAAGCCGAATCATTTGATTCAAATTAACTATTTTGGGCAAAAACGGAAATGATTTGTTATGATATGCAAGCTTCATAAACAAAATGAACAAATTGAAGTTCATATTGTATCGCCAAAAACGAGAGAATACTAAATTAATATTTTTTATGGATTTTACATTAATAAACTTATTTGTTTGTAGTCAGTATGAAGTCAGACTTAGGCAGTCCTTTTTAATCTTTCAATGATACACATTAAGTCCACATACATTATTCCTGTATACATTACACTGGATTATCAATAAATGAGCAGACTTTTGATTTTATCAGAGTTAATTTTTTATTTGGATAATGTAAATTAAAAAAGCAAGTATTTTATTGATTCTTCATTGGCCATGTACATGGATTCCACTCTTTAGTGAAGCACCTTGTGATAGACGACATTTTTCGTTTTATTATAAGGTGCAAGAACAAATAACGCAGATGGTCTTCCGAGCCGTGAACATGCCACATATAATTGACCCTGGGGAAAAACATGGATTTGCAAGATTCAGACCACAAACTTTCAAGGATTGGCCTTGAGATTTTTTGGTATCTGTCATCAATGTTTTCCGGTGTTCTTTTTCCTACTGTTCTTTTTTGACTAATGCTAGCAAATAGTTGTTGCTCCTTGTTTTCTTCTATATTTGGTTTGTTTTTATCGAATACCTCATCATTTATTACTAATTTGTTATACAGTGAAACCTGGTTAATTGGGATCTCAAGGGACCAAGACATATGTACCAATTATTGAGGGTTTCCAATAATCCAGTTTTCCAATTAAGCAGGTTTAAATTTATAGTTGTCTCATTTACAGAGGCCCCCGCTTACAGAGGTTGAAATGTGCCGTTATTCCATTTTTAGAAGTGGAAATGTTAATAAAAATGCGTATTTTTGATGTTATGAATTTATTGTAGGTATGAATGTACATACATAATGTATTGCGTCGAAAAAAAAATACGATGAAGTTTATGACTTAAAGTAATCGGTTATGTTTGTTTGTATTTGATAGCCAGTTGCTGAAACCTGTTTCTCGATAGAATAAATTTGATCAAAAATATTAGAATTATCAATATTCGACATTTCGAAATACTTGTGTAAAGTTTCTAAAGCTTCTATTGCCTCACGCTTTGAAATTTTTACTGGAGTGTCTTCACAGTCTTCTTCTTCTTCTGTGTCCAAAGAAGAATACATAGCAACTATGTCATCATCATTGAGCTCCTCTGAAATGAGTACATTATCATCCATAGAAACGAAATCCTGAAAAGTCACCTGCTGCTCATTTAAGTCATTCCTACATGTGGTAAATATTCTATCCCATTCTGGAGACGTTGCACAAATCTCTAGCTCCTCTTGTAGGCTCTGAGGTTCAGATACATTGGTCACTTTAAATCCAGCTTTTTTGAAGCAATTATTGATTGTGGTTTTGCTAACATAAAACCAAGCTTTTCTTGCAAATCTCATAGCCTGGAGGATGTTGATTTCTGGACTTTTATTCTCTTCTATAGATTTCAGAACATACTGAACCACTTCCTTCCTGTAGTAAACCTTAAAGTTGTTGATAATACCCTGATCCATAGGCTGCAATTTACTTGTGCTATTGGCAGGTAAGTACAATAATGTAACATAGTCTAATTTGGGCATATTGTTGTGAGCTGTGCAGTTGTCGACAAACATAATGATTTTTCGTTTTTGAGCCCTCATATCGGCGTTCACTTTCTTTAACCAATCTGCAAATAATTCAGAAGTCATCCACGCCTTTTTATTGTTTTGATAATAAACAGTCAACGTTTTAATACCTTTGAAGCATCTAGGGCTCTTAGATTTTCCAATTAAAAGAAGTGGCAGTTTTTCAGTTCCAGACATATTCGCACTTACAAGTACAGTGACTCGATCTTTACTCAATTTACCACCATGGCAAGACTGACCTTTGAACGTAAATGTTTTATCCGGTAGACACTTGTAGAATAAGCCTGCTTCATCGGGGGAATAGTCGTGTAATAATGCTGGAAGGTTTTTAATCCACTCATTACAGTCGTTATTGTCCACAGAATTGCTCTCACCACAAACATTTTTGAATGCGATATCGTTTCTTAAATCCCTCCAACCACCCATTACTGCCAGAAAAATTGTCAATATGTAGCTTACTTGCAAATTCTTGAGCTCTCTGTTTGATCATTGGTCCGCTTATTGGAATGTTATTATTCCGTACCTGCTTTGCCGTGCCATGTACAGAGACACTTTTCAACTTCAGGATACTCTGCAGCTCGTATTCGTTTGAGTTTTTCTTTTCCATCAATACACTGAGACCGAATTTTCTCGTTGTTGTTAATAATTCTACACAGAGTTGACTTGGGTATGTTATTTTCCTTACACAGTTCATCACGCGACTTTCCACAATCATAATGTGATAGAAGTTTTAATTTTTCAGATACTGATAACGTTTGATATTTACGTTTGGACATTTTGTACACTTTTATTCCCTTGTTTTTAGGTCTGTATTTCATTATCGCTTTGTTCCTTGCCTTTTTTATCGCTTTGTTCCTTGCCTTTTTTAGATGCGGTATTAATGCTCCTCTTTCTTGGACGTTTTTCGGGAGTTCTTCGTCAATCCACATTTCCGTACCTTTAAAATGTTTGGCGTTTTTCACAATTTCAATTTTCGTGTTTTCTTTTAATAGGTTTACCTATATAGGTCTCGTTCTGTTCACTATATATCTTCCTAATCTTCGAATTTCATCTATATCTGTTCCATTGTCGACATTTCGTCCGATTTTCTGCAGCACCACTTCCATTTTTCCTTTTATTTCGGTTTCATCTTCCTTCTCTTCGTCAATAATTCTTTTTATTATAATATTTTTTGATCTGATCGTGCATTCTACTTCTCTATTCTGGTTTCCTGAGTTTTTATTTTTTCCTTTAGTTTATTGTTTTACTGTTTTATTTCTTGCAATTCCAACGCGATGGTATCTAGTTTCTGTACCATTTCTTTCATGTTTGCATCTATTTGTAGGAACATTTGTTCTATTCTCGCCATATCTCCCATTTGTATAGATGATCGCGAAAAAGCAGACCTCGGTCAATCCGTCGGAAGTCTAACTTTTATCGATATATAGGTTTTAATAATTTAAAATTATTTCAAATAGTATTTCTTTGACCTACTGATTGTTCAAAGGATCTGGCAACACCGCTTTTTTGGTTCTGTTGTAGATAATGATTTGTTTTTAGGTTAACCACTAGATAAATATCGTCTTACACTTTTATTCTATAATAATTATATCATCACTAAGATTTTTGGGTAAAATCCGTGTTTTTATTTTCAGAATTTTTTTTTCAATGTTGAGTCTAACAATTTTATCATCACTATATAACTTTTCTTTATAATTGATTTCCTCTATACCATTCGAATTTTCGAATTTAATGTAGGAGCAAAATCAATCAATGTTTGCGCATTCAAGGCTACGTTGCCACCCCTTTACGATGAAATATATATATATATATATATATATATATATATATATATATATATATATATATATATATATATATATATATATATATATATTGGTAGAGCAACAGGGCGTAGACCTGAGAGACCTGGGTTCGTATCCCAGTCGAGGTTGAGAACTTTTGTGGTGTAATTTCGATTCCAAATTTACATACAAATATTTCTTCATATACTATATATACATATATATATATATATATATATATATATATATATATATATATATATATATATATATATATATATTATTTTAGAAAATTTGTAAAATTACGTGCGTATATAGTTATAAATACAAATAAACGCATACATATAATTTTTGTGCTAATTGAATTGAATAAATACTAAAGAAAATAGGACTATATAGAAATCTATAGATCAAAGATATATAGGACTAAATAAAAATTTAAAGGAACATTTTTTTAAATTAATCGAAAGATTAAATTTTTTACTCCCTTCTTATTTCTCAGAACTAAAGAACTATCAAGTAATGAATCACCTCACAATTCCATCTATAAGAATCACTATAAAATATCTTCCAGATCATTTATATAATTATAACATCGGAGTGTATACATTATATATAAAAGCTATAAATAGGTATATCGCAGACAAAAACGATTTAGCTAAATATGAAGAGTAATGACTAATGAGTCATTTACCTACATTTCTGTTTCAGGGAAAGGCAAAATTTAGAAGCACGAGAAATCGAAAAATTGAAGGAGAGAGAAAAAGAAAGAGCTGACAGAGAGAAACAAGAAAAAATGGAGCGCGAACGTGAAGAGAAAGAAAGACAGGAACAAGCTCTTCAAAATCACTTTGAAAAATCTCTGAGGGCAGCACAACAAAAAGTAAGTTGATAATCCGAATTTCATTAATATGATGTAGCTACTCTAGCAAATGCGATTACGATATCTCGCTCCCCGAAAGTGGACGATTTTTTTTTATTTATTCGGAAAATGTATCGATAATAATTGGAGTCATCATAAATTGGAGTAACTAGTTATTCACTGGATTATCCAGAATATATTTTGGCTTTTTTAAATTATTTCTATAACTTCCATGCCTATATAATTTTTATTAACTTACACAATACAGAAAAAATATACCAATATGTTGTTTCATAGGATATATCATTGGTAACTACAAATTACATGTAACAAAAATAGCAGGATCTGACTCGATGGACATCACTTGTAATCTGCTCAATTACCAGATTTAAACACCGTCGCTTATTTCGTGTGGGGTCTATGTGAGCCTTACATTCAGATGGGGAACTACTTGCGAAATTGGATAATTTAATTCTGGTTCACATCTAGAAAGTTTAAGAAAAGGTCCGAAAATGGGCTGAAATAAAATTACAAAAGTTAAACAATAAAGTGAGAAAAAACATAGTGGTTCGATTTTTATCAATATCTCGAGAAATATTCAAAATTGCAAAAAAGTTTCTAAAAGATGAAGAAATTTGCTTAAAAAAAAGCTCCTACTCCCGAAGCTGTAGCTCCAATATTTATCATTTTTACAGAGCCTCCAAAACAGAGCTCAATGCGAGAAAACTCTGGCTTCCGAGCACGTTGCGTCACTCTGACAGAACAACAAATAAAATTACTTAAATATATGAAATATGCAAATATACATATTAAGGAATAATAAAATTTATGCAGTGCTGGGATACATAAACAATAATCAGCGATCAAAAAAATTTTGCCTCAATTTTAACATTAGTTATGCATTTGTTAATTAACTATTTTTTCTGAGCTGAAAGTTAATATTAAAACCCAGATAATAATTAAACTAATACCCTAGAATTTTTTTACTTACCAAAGTCATTCTTGATAGTATAAAAAATAGATTACCGTTACAATAATGAAAAAATTTTTATTTTCCACTTTTCCAACAATAAAAGTTATAAAATAAAAAATAGTGAATAAGAATTTTTTTTATTTGTTAATAACAACTTTTTAAACAATAACAGTAAAAAAATATATTGTTAAGTAGCTTTTAACGATGAGATAATGATAAAGATTTTAAAAAATTGTCTTATTCACTATTTTTTATTTTATAACTTTTAATTGTTAATAAAAAAGTGGAAAATCAAAATTTTTTCATTATTGTAACGGTAATCTATTTTTTATACTATTAAAAATGACTTTACTAAGTAAAAAAATTCTAGTGTATTTAATAATTATCTGGGTTTTAATATCAACTTTCAGCTCAGAAAAAATAGTTAATTAACAAATGCATAATTTATGTTGAAATTGGGACAAAATTTTTTTGACCGCTGATTATTGTTTATTTATGTATCCCATTAATACTCCATGAATTTTATTATTGAGTTACCCTATTTTTCTTGATAATGCAGGGTTGTACTTTGTTTCTTTTGTGGGTTTTATCAAATCTTTCGAAGCTTTTAAAATTCCTGTTGCATCTTCGCGTTTATTTAGCTCTCTCTATTGCCACTCGAAAAATGCGTTCTCTATATTTTTCTAGTCGTGCTATCTTCTATTCGTGCTAAAACTTGATGTCGTGTCCAGTCGTTATTCGGTGTCGACGAAGCGCAGAAGGCGTTTGTTTCCTTATACAGTTTTTGTGTTCTTTCACTTTGGTGGATAGTATTCTGTTCGTCTTACTTATATAAGATCTGTTTGAACACGTGATAGCATACACCATACACCCCATCGTTTTCTGGTGTTATTTTGTTTTTTGGATTCCTAGTCTTTTTGCCATGGTTTTGTGTGGTTTGAACTCAGACTTTATATTGGAAAATTGGACGAAGGGTTCGTCCTCATCTGTTATTCCTTTGATGTGTGGCCGGCAGGTTGTTAGGACGTAGGTTTCTTGTTTCATTTTTAGTATGCTTTTCATTGATTCCTTACGTTTCAGGATTTTCTCGATACGATTGTTTTTATAGCAATTTTTCTTCAAGGATCGACATTTCTGCGTGTCTGCTATGATACGTGAAGCAGTATGATCTGGATATCAAACTTGTATTTGCTGCTACAGCCTGTGCTTGGGAAAGGTGATGTACCACCAATATTCTCTAACATTTATCCCTGATAGAGGCATCACATCGTACTATTCACATAGCCAGCTCTATTTTGATATTCTTTTGATTAATTGGAATTTTTCTGAATAATGTCCTAGTATTTTCTTTAATATTTTTTCGTTCATGTTGGGCAATGTAGAATCTTCACTATATTGTCGGACTTCTACTGTCTATAAATTTAATTTCAAATTCTGAAACTATGATTAAATAAAAATTAAATGGTGAAATTAATCGGATTTAGCTGAAAATTTAAAAAAATAATTGATGTCTTGAGGGCTAGAACAAAAATATAAAATGAGAATAAAAATAAAACACCTAAATTAATATAAGAAAGAATTAATAAATTAAATGAGAGGTAATAATAAAAACTTGTCTAAAAATCACTGACTGAACAATTCTTTATTCGACTAGTTTCGCCTTTTACAGCATTATCAAGAATGCTTTCTTGATAATGCTGTAAAATTACATTTATTATATTACATTACAAAATTACATACATTACTAATCGAAACGTCGCGACGTTTCGATTAGTAATGTATGTCTAACCGTTCTCAAGTGAAACTGGTTTCACTTGAAATCGGTTAGAGTTACCTGCATTAAGTACTAACAGAAACGTAGAAATTCGATTTTTTGATACAACCATCCGTTTTTCCATCGGCGGTAAGAATTTATTCATTTTTTTTATATAAATTTAGGATTTTTACTTTTATTCTCATTTTATATTTCTGTTTCAGACCTCAGGACATCGATTATTAATCTTTCAATTTTTCAGTTTAATCCGATTAATTTCACCATTCAATTTTCATTTAATCATAGTTTCAGAAATTTAAATTAAATTTATAGAGGATGAAAGTCCAACAAAATAGTGAAGATATTGCCCAACATGAACGAAAGAATTGTTAAAGAAAATACTAGGATATTCTTTAAAAAAATTAAAATTAATCAAAAGATTATCATAATGGCTATGTGAATATTACGATGTGCTGATTTACTTTAATTAAAATTAAATTAAAACGTTTTAGGACGTCAATTGGACTGGAGAACAGCAATTTTGGTGTCTTAGATCTGTGTTTTGTTTTTGCCTAAATTTTGGTCTCTGAATTCAAAATTGTTATCAATGTTTCTCTACACTCTCTCTATATTCTCTATCGCGTCAAGTTTTTAAACTACAATATATCCTCTCTTTACCCTAAAGGTCATACAAAATGGGTATACAAAGGAAAATAAAATGGGTACTAACCAAACATATTAGAATATTTTATTCATACAAAGGTTATTTTAATAATGTTCAATCTGGGGACATTCCCGTTTGAAGTTCGCCAATTTTTACTTCAAAATAAGCAAAATAGGCTTATAAAAGTGATAACTTTTTTCTGCAGCTATAATAGTTAACGGGAGTGTTAGGTTTGATTTTTAGCATGCCATTTAATTTGGATTGTGAATCAGTTAAACCAGAACTGCAGCTCGAACTAATTGAGTTGCAATGTAACACTGAATTGAAACAACTATTTCTCAATGTTTCGAAGATTGAGTTCTACAAGGCCCTGTCAAAAACAACTTTTCCAAACCTGAAATCTCACGCTCAGAAGATAATTTCGATGTATTCCTCTTCCTACATCTGTGAACAGGTGTTTTCTACTATGAAACTTCGCAAAAACAGTGTTAGAAACCGATTGACTGACCATAATTTAGCTTCACTACTGCGAATCAGCTCATCTCAGTTTCTACCAGATTATGATCAACTTTTAGAATCTCAGTCACAGTTTCATCTGTCTCATACGCCTTCATGCTCTTCTAAAGATTAATCATTTTTTGTGACTTGTTTGGAAGTTTTTACCATTTTAGTATATAAGTTGTGTATGATGTAAAATTAAACAATAAAAAGGTTTAATTTTTAAATTTCATCTGGCCCTCCTTTTAAAAAGTTTGCCCATCACTGGTTTAAACATTACGAATCTTAACCTATCGCGCCACAGTATTACCCCCTAAAGTCGTTCCTGGAAAAAGTTCTGCCGACAGGAGTGCAGTAGGGCTTTATATAATTCGCGTTCAGTTCCGCGAAGCGTAATAATATGCGCAAAACTGTAGAAAAAAAACCTGTTAAAGTTTTGGAATCAGCATGTCAATTTACCTTAAAGCAGCCTAAAAATCGAAGTCAACAGAAATTATGTTACAAAATGTTTTCCAGTGTTATTAATCTTTTTTATCTTCAGTTTAAACCGATTAATTTTACCATCTAAAGTTCATTTAATTATAGTTTGTTTCCGAATTTGAAATTGAAAACTATGCTTATAGATAGTTTAATTTTTTCATACATACTGACTAGTTGGCGGTTCAAACTTTCCTCAGCTCAAGTAGTAAAATGCACCAATGATTTTCTTCAGCTCTTCCAAACGAAATAGTTCTTTAACTGATCGACTGACGTTGCTGTGGCCGTGGCATCGCTGAGAGTTTTCCACTGATACACTATATTTTGTCAAAACATTTCTTAGCAGTAGCTTGTTACATTTCTCTTCAGTGCTATTGAAAAAGAAAAAAGTTTTTAATGGCTGCATAGTGATCTTAGGAATCTTACAGGTTTCTGTAAGTTATCTTTTTCTTTTGTACTTCAGTCAAGCAAGTATTTTAGTTCATTGGGTACGCGTGTCATATGTCCCTGATATATTATACATTCCAGATGCATGGAGATATTCAAACTTTAGCGTTACATATGTTTTGTAGAGCTCAAGGTCATTTCTCTTGGTATGTCCTTGAATGACCTCTGAATCATGTATATTAGGGAAATAGTTTTTGTCATTTGTTGTGATCCCATTTTATGCCAGATGTAATTATGATTCGCAGGTCGTTTTGGTTAGGGGCTTTTTATTGTGTTGGGGTCCAGATAGAGCGGTAATTTTGATGCAGAGTTAAAAATATGCAGCTTTATTCAATGGCCTCATGAAAGCATGAAGTAAATCAATTAAAATATTCGAAAACGAAACGTGATTCATATTTCAAATTGAATTTAGTCAACAAAATCAAGTTCATCTTCATTATATTACGCTATGTCTAACATCAATTATTTTACGCATATCTAACTCGATATGCTGCGGAGTTATTTATTCATTTACAATAAATGTCTTACAGAATACCTAAACCCAGTTCAAGGTATAATTAAATATAATTGCTTAAGTGATGACGTAAATGATGAATATCAAAGAATCAAAAGAATTACTTAATATTCGAAAAATTTTGCAGACAAAATACAATATATCCATACGAATATATTAAACACACGGAATAAGAAATAAAGATAAAAAATGAAAACAAACAGCAGAACTTTTAGAAATACTTAAATATTTATACGATTCAGCTGATAAAATACAATATATGCACATCTACACAGGTCGTGGAAACAAAAAAGGAAAAATAAAAAGGAACACAGCCTCCTGTACAAAGGACTCTAAGGCAGCAACATGCGTCGGATACTAGAAGTCGAAGTGTTGAACAGATCGATATCTGCTTACCCGTTGCACACCCCAAGTCGAAAAATCAATAAGAAATTCACAAGTTTGAAAATTAGGAGGAAGGAAAAGTACTTTCGCCGCTGCACTAATGAATGGAAGTAAAATATCCTGGTTTGGATAGAGGCCATTTGTCATAAAGCTAAGATATTTCAAGAACTTGCGCTGAACTCCAGGCCTCATGGTTCTGGAGACTTTAGGTAGCCTTCAGGCTTTTCACGCTCTTAAACTTCTTTGCGTCATCAGCATACAGCAACAATGTGGCTGTACTATTTTGTCTAATATCGTTGACGAAAAAATTGAACAACTGTGAGACCAACACAGACCCCTGCGGTATTCTGGGGTTAAATGAATCTGTGGTAGGCCTGATGAATCTGCGGACAGGGGCGTAGCTACCGCCGTATCTGCCGTATCAATTATACGGGACCTCTAAAGTGTGTAAGGGAAAAAAATAAAAACTTTTAAATTTATTTTATTTTACAAATGACAAAATTTTATAAAGCAATTACTTTTTTAAATTTAGTATTTTATTAAGTAATCTTTTAAATAGACTGTGCCAATTAAGAAATCAGAATTCATTTAATAATTTGCTAAATGAATCCAAATATTTAGCAACAGAGTGGGGGGTAACAACTGTTTTTAAAAATAGTAGGCGAAAGATGACGAAGCGTTTTTTTTTATGAGTTATCACAAGATGAGAGAATTTCCGACCCGGAATTCAATTTCAAAGTCAATGTATACTATTGCTGTTTAGATATATTAATTTCTCAAACTAAAGAAAGATTTCAGAGCCTTTGCGACCTGAGTAGTATGTTCGAAATATTACAACCGGAAAAACTCCTATCTTCTTCAAGCGAAGAGATATTAAACGCTTCCGGAAAACTGTCTAAATACAGTAAAGACATCTCACTTAGTCTTTGTGATCATGTGTAAAATCGGAAATTAAAAAAATTCATTCCATTAAAGAACTCATTGAATTATTGATAGTAAAATTCAATAGTCTTGCATCCAGTTTTCCCGAGATCAGTTTGCCGAAAAAAAAGGCAAAGAGAGTGAATATTTAAAATTTGATTTTTATTTGTAAAATGGTTAAATTATGTTATGATAAATAAATATTTCTTTTCACAATATTTTTTTTCTTTTGTGAAAAATCTTTACCCCATATAAGGGCCTCCAAAACAAATTTTTTATACGGGGCCCCGACAAGGCACTCTACGCCACTGCTGCGGAAGGTCTTAGTATATTCCAGGTATAAAACATCCGTTTGCATTTCTGCATCGATGTCTTCAGCTATATCGTGGGTGATCACTGCCAAATTTGTTACCATCGATCTGTCTGGATAAAATCTCTGTTGTAAGGAGTATAGTCATTGAAATCAAGGTGAAATATTGAGTCGTATAGCTAAAACTCAAATATCTTGCCAAAATTGCATATTATTGATTTATGTCTGTAGTTTCTCCCTCGAACCTGCCACCCTTTTTGAAGCAGGGCATCTAGAGCTTTTCCATATACATACATTATACTAAAGAAAAAAGAACAGGATCGAAGAATGAAATGATCGATTTAATAGCACCTTGATTTATTATGAAAGTTGATATTGATAATTATCAGTAAAATCAGTTACAATTTCAATTTTCAGTCATAATTTCTTGAAGTAGGATTGTTCCTGAAGAATTATTGTTCATATTACTCACCTATTCATATATATATGTATGTATGTCACAGTCGTATTAACAAGTACTTATTGAATGTCTACGTACATTAAATGTTACTTAATGTGAATCCATTTAAAGTAAAATAGTAAAGAAAACACTGTTTTCTAGATTATAATATACTTTGCTTACACATAATTGTGACGTACGTTCCACCTTTACATACTTGTGTAGAAAACAGTGTTTTTTTACCATTTTACCTGATTTATTAATATATTTCAGTTAGCGATCTTGTTTAGAATAGTTTTTATGGATGAATTGTTGGTGCAAATTATGTGTTCTGTCGCATTAATTTTAAGGATTTATTATGTCGTGTTTACTTGGAAAACCACGTATTATTGTTTACTTGAGTCAACGATATCGTTATTCAGTAAAATCGAACTGTATCATTAAAAACACAAGTTAAATAGACGTGTTTCAAGACTTCAAGTAATTTATCGATTGAACAAATGCAGTCGTGAATCATTTCTTCTTAGTATTATCATTAATTAATTCCTGCCCTTGAAAGATTACTACCTATTCTTTCACGACTAATTGTTTTCTTTTATAAACTGTGTTATCAAATATTTACTCGGTTATTATATGATGAAGTCATTGGGCGTTAAAATGCCGCGTCATAGAAAATCACACTTCGAATAATCACTGAAATGAGTAGTTTATTCTTCTAGTACATTGCATAATACGATGTATATGATTCATACGATTGACGACATAATGCACTTTTTAAATCCACGACGCAAAAGAGGGTTGTTGTGTGTAGTAGGGATGATCGATTTTAGAAAAACATCGATGTTGATGTTCGAGGTTGATGACATTCGATGTCATAATCCAACATCGATGTTCGATATTTATCGAATACCGAACATCGATGTTCTTGCTTTCAACATTGATGATCATCGAGCATTCCTATTGGTCGTGCGTGAGGCCGCGAGTTAAAATCGATATCGATTCCGTTAACATCGATGTTCGAAAATTAACGAAAAGTGAACATCGATGTTTTTTCTTTCAACATCGATGATCATCGACCATCCCTAGTATGTAGTTGAACAAATCTGTGACATCGTAGCTTCTTAACAAGTGTAAAACGAAATTTGCTCATTGAATATCCAAAAATTTTCAGAAGGAATCTCTTTGATAATTAGTATATGAAAAAAGGTATTTCTCATATAACTACTTATCATTATCGTAATATATCAATTTTTTTTTTTTTTGTTAATCCAGTTAATGAAAATAGGCTTCAGTTCAACATTTTTTGCTAACCTTGTGACGTAAGCTTGATAACGTTGATTCTTGTTTTGAGGCAAAACAAATTTTTCGAAAGTAATATATATATATATATATATATATATATATATATATATATATATATATATATATATATATATATATATATATATATTTGTTGGTTTCAAATACGTATTATTTTACTTGAATTTAGATTAAATACATCAAAATAGATACCTAGAATAGCCGTAGAAAATTTAGTTTGATTGAAAATGCTTCATGCATTAAAATAACTGTCTTGTTTGCCAAATTATTATTGCTCATTTGTTTGCGTTATTGCAGTCGAAATCGTGCTTGATTGTAAATAAAATGGAAAGTCAAAAAAAGCAATGCAACTAAGAAATTTCACTTCAGTCATAATCTGTGATGATTAAACTTCGACAACATTTCACTTTCTTCTCTAAAATTCATCTATTTTATACGATATTAATATAGTTCACAATTTCAGCGTGAGCAGTGGAATCCTATGACCGGAAGGCCTAATCAGCAACAGAGGACTAGCAACGTGGAAGAAGAGAAAAAGAGAACGGCCGAACAAGACTTAAGGGATCAAAGACTTTTGGCGACCCGGTCCGATGCCAAAGATGCTAGATTTTATGGAAATGTGAGTATATTTCTAGTAAGTCACGTATTTCTTTGAAACTACTCTCCACTTTCAGGTGCAGCAACGGGTACCTGCCATCTCCAGCAAAGCCGATTATCCGCCCCCGGCTCACAGTAGAGTTGGAGGCGCCAAACAACCAGAAAAAATGGCGACTCTCCACCCGGCCAATCCTAAGGGCGAATTGAACATGTTTGGCTACCCCGCTTACCACCCTCAAAACGCCTTCGCGTTCACTCACGACTCAAAAAATAAAGATGTTCACAAGACCGCGAACAACGTCGGTCTCTTAGCGAAGTCAGCCTCACCGATAGACAGGGACAGTCTGCCAAATCCACCGCCGCTCATCAGCGAGATGAAAAATTCTGTTATTGTCAAGCACGAGGCTAAAAATCCTCATCATTTAGAGCCGCGCGTGTCGATGGCACATTCGCCGAGCCCGAAAATGATGAATCATTACATGCCCATGGTGCCCACTTCTAAAGGTAACATGTACGAGTATAGGAGCCCAAGTCAATCGCCTCATCACTTGGCACACACCAGTCCTCATCATATGGACACGCAGAACATGGCCAAAACCAGCCACAACCGTCCCAGTCAGATGTCGAGTCCACATCACCAGAGACAGTCTCCTCACGCCCAGCAACATCCGTCGCCGGAGATGCGGTACCGAGGCAACTCGGAATCCCAAGCGATAATCTACCCCGCTTCAGCCAAGGCCAATTATCAATTTTTGGCGTCCACGACTGCGGGATACAGTCATCACGCCACCAGCGTGTCGAATTCAAAACCCAAGGTTAGCAGCCCGGCACCTCATCATATTTACGGGAAGCCATCGGCTGGTATACTGACAGGAATTCCCCCGGTATCTAGGGTCGAGCATAATACCGTACAAATTCAGTTGACGTCTAAACCTCCTCTGCAGTCTTCAATATCGCCATCTCCTTACCAGCAGGTGTCGCAGTACCATCCTCCGCCTCCGCAGGTGTCTAAACAGCTTAATTGTCCTCCACCGGCGCATAGCAGGACTGCACCAAGTTTGGACAGGCAATTTGAGAGGTAAAATACAACAATGAAATAAAAAGACAAAAAAATATATAAATTTTGTTGGCCAGATTTGAAGTGGTTATGTATTCTTGACTGCTCTACTCAAAATCTGACACTATTTTCAATTTTAAATGTTTTTCGAGTAAGATTGATAACTAAATTTGCTCGGGAGAGTCAACAACTGTTTAAAGGAATATTTTAATATGTTTTAAAACCTGACAAAAAGAGTGAAAACTTCGGTATAGCAATGCCAGCAAAGATGAGTTCTCAATCTTCCGCGTCACACGAAAATATTACTAAAAATTATTGGGCCTCCAATTTCTTTCAGTTACTTTTCATTCGTAAAGCAAATTCTAAAAAACGATGTATATGGTCATATTCCATATTTATTATATTCATTGTAATCAATTTAAATTTTATTTCAAACCATAGGGATGCGATAGTATAAAAAAGACGTACAGATTTTCAGGATCGACATTAATATACCTCTAAAAATTACTTAAAATTCTAAATGAAAAAGTAATACATCGGATCTTTTTATACTTTAGAGTGCTAAGTAATAATACATTGAAAATTGATTGAAATATATGTTGCAAAAATGTTTTATCTTTTTTGTCTTTCAGAAGTATTTAAAAAACATTTTGAGTGATTTACATGCGATATTCAATTTATCGTTTTCATTAAAAATATCCGTATTAAAAATAACGGATTAGAAATATAGAAATGAAAATTTTTTAAGCTATTGTAGAAAATTAAATTATTTGTCTTTATCGTTGAAAATAACGTGTCTGTTGTTTGAAGCAGATTGTACCCCGGCTCTTCTATATCCGGTGGAGTACCTGCTAAGCCACCATCTTTACACGGTACTTCTCCTCCCACCGCCATCGCGGCACCGCTGGCGGGTGCCAGAACCCATCCTAATTATGTGCCTAGTGTGACGATTTCATCAGGCATACCCGGCAGTCCATCCGTTCAAACCCAACCCCTGGATTTGGGCATTTCGTCCAGTAAACACGAAACCAACTCGCAGACTCCGAAGAGGAGATCCACTCCGGTGCACATGGAACGTTCCACCCCTCCGATAGATGTTAAAAAGAGACGCATGGACTATCCGTCCGTCAGTTCCCCCCAGATTATGTACTCCATCACTGGACAACCTCAATTAGCCCGTGTGAACGAACCTACCCCTTTGATAGCTAGTGCGGCTACGACCATTACGACTGTAGTGAACACGGGAACAACTCCTACGCCACCGCCGGCAACTGTAACGCCAAACCCCACGGTACTGACCGAGAACTTACCGGATCTTAGTGTAACTCCGGTTAGTGTGGAATCGAACGTTACAAGGCCGAGTAGTGCGGATGTGGTGCATCCAACTTTCCAAACTATCGATAATAGTGTTGTTAGTCCCAGTAGTGTACCTACCACAGTGCCAGTAACTTCAGTACCAGACCAGGAATCACCGACGGCTCTGATGAAGGTACCAATAAAAATCATTAATAAAGAAATAAGTTAAATTTTTTCCCATAAATTCCTTCCACTTATTTAATAAATGACACGGAGTTTTCCCGTATCACTTGGTGAAATAATAGTAAATGACTGAAAAGTTAAGCAATGTGTTTTCATTTTCTAATATTCTAATTTAATTACACATCAAACTGCTATAATGTTATTTCGAATGGTAACCACCTTTTGTTGAATAAAAATATAAAGTTTATATTTACTCTTACAGAAAATAGGCTATATTTGATGTTTTTTAAAGTTATTAATTATTGTTGGTAAAACTATGATGTTTGAACAAGAGTGGAAGATAAACTAGACATGTAGGTGAATATAGTTTTTACATTCTTGTTTTCATAAACCATTTTTCAGATTAAAATTTCGTATAGTTTTTCCCTTCTCTATTATGACTGTTAATTAAAAAGTTTGTCATCCACTTATGAACTTATTTTATCGTCTTATATATTTTATATCGTATAATAAAAATATAATCGGTTTGAGCTATACAACTGAGAATATTATTGAAACACGTTTTCCCAAGTTATTTCTGTTAAGATTTTTAATATTCACCTACTCAATAATCAGGTGAATATTGAAGTGAGTAATCCTGTTGAGTTATGCGTATGAAATTAGCATTTTTTCAATTCACTGAAAGTTTATTGTGCAGTTATTACTATAAACATTTTCAATGTCAATCTCTGGAGATAAAACTGTAATAAAAACTATTATGAGGCAATTTTTTCTGTTGTAAATCAGGCAATATATATACTGCAGTCAGATATTGGATTTGTCTTTAAATATTTTCAATTTCCACACAGCCGTCCTCCGTGGCTGAGTCGGGAAAACACCGGACGTTGGTTAGGTAGCATTTGGGTTCGAGCCCCGAAAAGGCATGGGTGTATGTGATTGTCTATTATTTAAATAGTTTAATGATGATAATTGTTGGGTATTGTACATTAACTACAAGCCCATTTGTCGTTCGGGGCTGGCGTTAAACCTGTAGGTCCACTGAATTAAAAAAATTTCACACACACAAATGAACATTCAACTGTATTAATTTTATCAATAAGCAATAGCTGATATTTGAATTTTTCTAGTGAGTATAAAACTAGCATTGTTTACTAGAAGAAATTAGAAATTTACTAGAAGAAATTTACATTGAAAATTTCAAGTTCGACAACACAACAAAAAGAGATATCAATGATTTTTTTTTAATATGCTTCCTCATATTCAATAATTATTCCTCCCTTTAGAACTTTATATTTGTAAAAAAGGATCGTCTTTTTCGTTTTTTTTTACTGTTTTAATATTGATCTTTTTACGTTTCATAGTCGTAACAAATTACGGAAACTCCAAAAACTTTTATCGATTAGATTTTCTCGACTTCGCTCCATAGATTGAATTTGCGATTTACGATTCTTGTCACTGTGTGTGTTTTCTTTTGAAACCAGTCTTGATCTTACCTTTAGCATGGATATATTAAACTGTAATACACGGTTTTTTCACCTTCAATTAAGTTGAGTTACTCAGTTAAGTTTCGTTATCCTATGCTGTCTACACGCCTCCCTTTCTTCTGTGTCGTCATGGAAAGAATATCGTTTAATAATCAATAGTCAATGTTTATGTGTGGTTTATAGTGTTGAATGCAACAGCACAGGTACCCGATCGACCTCCTCTATCCGACTATTTTGGTTTTTTTACTTCAAAACTTTTATAATTTCGACCAAAAGTTGTGAAATAGAACTAATTTATTTGAGTCGCTTATATTATGTTTCATAAATAAACTTGTCGATTGAATATAACTTAAATTCAAACACTTGAACTTATGATTTACACTTTATTGACTTCAACATAAGCTACAAGAGGCGTTTGAGTCGTTTATATTGATGTCTTCAGATGCTTACAGAATAATAACAATCATTTTGAAAAATACAGGTATATATTCAGGGTTTATTTTTTGTTCTTTATGGTTTTGGTTTTACCTAAGATATTCCATTCTGAGAATAATTTCATTACCTGAAAAATTTAACAAAAATTGAATTTTTAATTCTATCTGTTCATTAAGCAATAATCCAGAATTTTTAATGCGAAACCCTATTTATTTCTACTTCCCACATAATCTAATTGACTAATTTCTCTATATTGTAGAGGATTTCTATTCGTATCAAAGAATTTTTCTGTTAATAAATGGTTAGCATAATTCTAAACTTACTTTATATTATGGGCGAGACTAACTTTAAGAGGTTCTTTGTAATAACAGTGTCTTTCTATATTTATAATTTCTAACAAATTCGAAATAATACTGTTTTTTTGGATTCTATATATATATATATATATATATATATATTTTATATATATATATATATATATATATATATATATATATATATATATATATATATATATATATATATATATATATATATATATATATATATATATATATATATAATTGTTATTACGATTTATTAATTTTTACTTTTGACAAATTGCTTCAGCAAATGACACTATTTTATATATTAAGATTAGTAGTATTCTAGAATATACATTCATGTTGTTTGTTTTATGTACTGTGAAGTTATTTACCCCTTTTTATATTTAGGCAGAAGAAGGATTTACTTCCGAAATCACCCAAATTCTGTTACAAAAGCTAAACTTTAAGGATTATGCTAAACTTTAGGATTGTATCATATATATATATATATATATATATATATATATATATATATATATATATATATTATATCATTAAATATTTTATTAAGTATCGATTTATATTTTTCAGACTTCAGTCACTCCAAGTGTTATAGACTCGGAAAAGTCGAATAGCCCTGGACCCAATAAAAGTTCTGGTAGTTACCCTGTCCGACATCTCAAGAAAGCTTGGCTTCAGAGACATACAGGAGAAGATTTGGAGGACACCACAGGTGTTGTGGGCTCTGGCAGCTGCGTAACGTTGCCGATCAATATTAGTAACTCAACTAATAATGCTAATAATAAGGAACCTTCAGTGAGCTCTTTGCATTCAATTGGTTCTATGGCTGTTAATAGTATAAGTAAACCTAAACATTTAACAAATAAGAGTAACAATCGAAAAGGTCTCATGAAAGAAGGATCAGTTAATGGACACCTCAACGATTCAACAAAAGGTGATGATTCATCAAGTTCAGACCCTGAAAGAGGTAAGAATGTATTATCAGTAATGATCAAAAATCAAATGAATGAATCAAATAAAAATTTCAATAGAAATTGTTCAGGATTTTATATATTGGAACTTGCTTGAAAAGATCAAAAGTTTTGTTCACTATTTGATTGTTGAATATAGAACGGACTTTGTGTTTTGATAACATTTATTTGATTAGCATCGATCAAAATTATAACATGATTTGAAAAAAGAATTGTCTGAATTCCCGTAGAAGAATTAATTATTTATTTGAAATCTTTTGGATTTCAAACCTATTGTTGAATTGGAGTATACACATATATTCAGACCAAATCTTTATATTGTATTTTTGCAAATAATTAGAAATAATTATTGAATAAATTTTCAGGTAGAAAATCTCCACCAAAAAGGAAACCTCCCAAAGTGAAAAGGAAAAAGGGAGGAGGAGCACATAAAAAAATTGTAGATGAAAAGAAAAGAAAAACAAATACACCAACAGTTGCCAGCGAAAGTGGCAGTGATAGTGATAAAGATACTGGCAGTGAAAAAGATTCCGATTCTGGAGCAAGCACTAATGTTTCAGTAAAAAAAGGTGCAGCCGGCAAGGTGAGTGGAATTTTGCACATTAGTAAGACATCTGTGCAGAAAAACTTCTGGTCGAATTCTGAATATGATATTGTTGTATCTTTCATGTTATAAAGTTTTGTAATTCGAAATTTCGGTTTTAGGAACCTAGAAAACGAGGTAGAAGACCAAAGATTTCAAAAAACGATAAAGGCGAGGAGCCACGTGCTAAAAAGTCCAAAGAGGATGTTTTGCCCCAGCGTGACCCCTTTCGCAAACCCCCTGTGGGGCAGCTAAAAAAAACCGGAGAATCTTTTTTACAAGATGGTCCTTGCTTTGAAGTGGCCCCAAAGCTGGCTAAGTGTAGAGAATGTAGGTGGACACCCAATCAGAGGTCGAAAAACATGCCAAATATATTTTGCAGGTTTTACGCCTTCAGGAGATTGAGGTACACCAAAAACGGTCAGCTTGCCATTGCCGGTTTTTCAGATCCAAACAAAAATTCCTTAGAGGTAAATAACAAAATAAATAATTAAAAAACATTTCTCAATAACGCCGTTTTTTCAGGATGATATAAAATTGTGGTTGCCAAATCCAGAGAGCCCACCAAGTGATTTAGATCTGGAAACGTCTAGGTTTCTTTTAAAGCAAGTGGGTGATCATTTTTGTGATTTATTGGTACAAGAAAAGAACGCCGTCAATGAACATTTATCAGAAGGTAGGAAAGGAGTTAGCATCAAATTTCTATTATGTGAAAAATTTCAACGGTTTTCTATTCTACGAAATGACAAGATCTATATTAAAGATGTTTTGCTTGATTTGTTTCAACTAACACATAGTTAATTATAAAATGAAATTATTTGTTATTAGCAAAACTTAATGGGTATATAGTTTAATTTTGTTTTGTTTCAGATAAAACAGTAGCTTGGAAACGTGTTGTACAGGGTGTTCGAGAAATGTGCGATGTTTGTGAAACCACCCTCTTCAACTTTCACTGGGCATGCGGAAAATGCGGTTTTGTAGTGTGTCTGGATTGTTATAAGGTATATATATTTTGAGTGGAAAAAATTTATTTCATTCTACTTATACCACAAGCAGTTATAAATTCATATTGGCTAAGAAATAAAAACAGTTTATTAAGCTTGACGTCCGTTATATAATATATTATTTATATTAAAAATGAGGTGTCATTTTTTCCAAAACAGCTTCGTTAGATTTCAGTTGAAATCAATATTGATAATACTTATGAGATTTATATATCCTAATATGTGCAATTTAAAAAATATTTATATATAGTATTTAGTATTCTGTGAAAACATTTAATTATTTATTTCCTCAATTATTATTTGTTTGGTAGAGTAATGGGCAAATAGTATAGACAGGAGTACAGGTACATTATCTATTAAAAAGTTCAATTTTTTTATTACACAGAAAATTTTAATTTTAAATAGCACCATAGGATTTAATAAAATTACTTCATATAGTAATTTGTTTTATAAACTTTGAACTTGTGCTTTAAATTTTGGGTTTTTAACATAGTCGGAATAGTTATTATTATTAAATAACTTCTTTCATGTTATTGTACTATTTTTCAAGAAACAGTAATCAAAAGAAACATATCTGTCGATACAAAATTTAATGGAAAAATTAATTCATAAAACTCCGGATTTATTTTTTCAACTTATTTTCTCTTTATTGTTTTCAGTAGTTCTGTGCAAGACAAGTTTAGTTTTGGCGGCAACTTTTTGATGTAATAAGAGTTTAAAAACGAAATTTTGTTAAATTATGACTATATTGAACTTTTTAAATTTAGAGTTGTCAAAATAGGATAAATTTGCTATTTTAATTACTAAAACTAATTGCTCTCATATAGGAATGTAAGGTACTTAACAATGCATATTAACAATAACAGATTAATAAAATTATTACATACGCCAGTAAATTCTCGAAATTTTTGATGAAAAAATAAGAAATGAGTTTTTATGATTCAATGTCCCAAATTTTATATAGGCCATACTTAGTAGATATTTTTATAATTGAACCAAAGGCATAAAAAAGATTAACAATAAGGATATAATAATAGACCATTGTTTGTTTTAATTAATTAAACAATTTATCCAATAATATGGTTAAACAAGTTAAATTTTGGGGGCAATTTTGTGATGTAATAAGAGTTTGAAAATGAAATTTTGTTAAATTATGACTATATTGAGCTTTTTAAATTTAGAGTTTTCAAAATAGGATAAATTTGCTATTTTAATTCCAAAAACTAATTGCTCTCATATAGGAATGTAAGGTATTTTACATTCATATTAACAATAACAGATTAAAAAAATTATTACATACGCCAGTATATTTTCGAAATTTTTGATGAAAAAATAAGAAATGAGTTTTTATGATTCAAAGTATTCATGTCCAAATTTTATATAGGTCATACTTAGTAGATATTTTTATAATTGAACCAAAGGCATAAAAAAGATTAACGATAAGGATATAATAATAGACCATTGTTTGTTTTAATGAATTAAACAATTTATCCAATAATATGGTTAAAAACAATTTTTTGAATGATAATATGTTTTATACATAAAAGAAAACATGTAAATTCAAATCAATAGAGTATAAAAATTGTTAAACATAGATTCAAATATTGATGAAGATTTCTATTTAACATCGCAATTCATCTATGCTGGACATTTTTTCAATCATTGAGTTCAGCTCATCAAATCTCTTAATGATTAATACGATTTGATTGTTGATCGAACGTCTTAGGTTATAAATTGTTGCTTAGTACAAATTTTAGCTTGAAATGAAGGGAAAATTAGTTCATCCTATTAAGATTATACCTTTTAATATGAATTTCCTTCTAGCAAGCAATAATTAGTTTTAAAATATTGTGAGGTTTATTTGAAATGTACAGATATCGTAATTTACTCTTTCTAGGGTCGTAAAAGCGGCACTTTGAAAATTTGGGGCGAAACCGGAAAAGACAGAGATGAATTTTCTTGGCTCTTATGCACAAACCGTCAGACGCACGAGCAAGAAAAACTCATGTTGACGCAAATAATAGCGGGCAATTGCCTGATGAAGTTGGGTAAGATGATGCATGAGGTTCGCGAACTGTGGAACATCGAACAGTATTGCAGCTGTCCGTTGACTAAAGAAGTCAAATCCAACAACGTCAAGTGTAAGGATATTATAAAGAGCATCATTAGCGAGAGAGTGAATGGTGCGAAGAAAGAAACCGACGAGGAAAACGACGTCAAGCCGACGGTTAATGGTGTGCAAATCAAAGAAGATAAGTCATCCCCCTTGAGCTGGTTGGCAGATGTCGCCTTGTCGAACGAAGACAAAAAAACCGAAGAAACTAGCAGCGAGGATGACGACAACAATTTCTCTACGCTAAGAGAGCTGCTTATTAGACCTTCGCACAAACAGAACGGCAGTAGGGCTGGATCCCCTACAAACCAATCAAAGGCGAAGAAAACTAACTCTAAGCTGGACAGTTTAGATGAAGTGTTGAATAGTGTGATAGAAAATTCTCCAAAGGAGGAAGTTGTCGAAGAGGAAAAGTGCGAATTGAAACATTTCATTAGAAGGTATAACTGGCAGGCAAAGGGTAGAGTGTCATTGCCGATTAGGATTATGACATTGACTGAAAGTAAAATGTTGTATCCCAACATACCTCATAGCTGGTTATGTGATGGTAAATTGCTAAGACTGAGCGATCCTACCCACAAAGAAAATTATAAAATATTTCAGGTAAGAATATGTTTATTTTTTTCATGGTTTGGTATTTTAATTTATGACCTTTGGAATGGACTATTTTAGTTGCTATCTAGTGTTAGCTATAATAATCACACAATTAAGATATACTTTGATATTTTTGTCCAATATTAAATACGATGAAATCAAGTTTTTTCTTTTTCAATTTATTTCCCTACTAGACATTATATAATATACAGCTCATTGATTTTGATTTCTCTTATTAAATTTCATAATTTCATATGGATTTCAGTTTATTACATTCAGTATTTAAAATTAACCAATAGGTAACTATTTCAAATTTTATGCTTAGAGAAGGGTCAGGAATATAAATGTTAACAAAAATACTACACTTGTTGAGGCATCAAGATCATAATCAAAATTTATACACTATCAAAACCTTTACAATTAAGAAGGATAACAATTTCCATTTAAAATAAAATGTTACATTGTTTATTGATATGAAACATTTGAAGTAAAATAGTATCAGTCCAGCATCTTATCAGTTTGGCATACCATATTCCATATTTTCTTCTGTAGTATATTATATACTGGTTGGTATACAGCTTTTATTGAATGATGATCTAGGTATTTTTTAGACTCCTAAATAGTAACAATGGTGCTCAATTTATTTCTGAATTTTGTGATGTGTTTCCAGTTTAAAGTTTCATCCATATGCTTTCCTAGAAATTTTGTTGTATTCACCATTTTGAGCTTCTTCCTAATAATGATTATAATTATAATAACAATGCTTTTCAGTTCATATGTTTACTTAACAAACTGAAATTTGAGTTCTTGTAAATTCTGTATTAAAATAACTCGTATTTCTTACAGGATCAATGGAAAAGGGGCCAGCCTGTGATAGTTTCGGACGTGTCCCGTCTGCTCAACAAAGACCTCTGGAATCCTGATTCGTTTGCCCGTGACTTTGGCGAAGACAAAAACGACCTGATCAACTGCATGACGGGCAACCTTGTACCTAATCAACCAATGAAGAAATTTTGGGAGGGCTTTGATCACTTCCAGAAACGTCTAAAAGACGATCGGGGGCATCAGATGCTTCTCAAATTAAAAGACTGGCCGCCTGGCGAAGATTTCGCCGAGATGTTACCTTCTCGTTTCCAAGACCTGATGGATGTATTGCCATTGGGCGAATACACCTTTAGAAATGGCAGATTGAACCTAGCCAGCCGATTACCAGATTGCTTCGTACGGCCGGACCTCGGCCCGAAAATGTACAACGCCTACGGTTCGGCATTGCATCCCTCCAAAGGTACGACCAACCTCCACTTGGATATTTCGGACGCCGTGAACGTCATGGTATACGTCGGCATCCCGAAAGATAGCGACAACGACGAACATGTGAAAGAAGCGTTCCGAGCGATCGATGAGGCCGGTTGTGATATTCTGACAAGGAGAAGAGTTAGAGACAAGGGTGAGCTACCAGGCGCCCTGTGGCACATCTACAACGCGAAGGATGCCGATAAAATACGAGACTTATTGAATAAGGTGGTTGTAGAGAAGGGCGACAGGCTCGAGCCTCATCACGACCCCATACACGATCAGAGTTGTTATTTAGACGGTCCACTTCGCGAACGTTTATACAAAGAGTACGGTGTCGAAGGGTATGCCATTGTTCAGTGTTTAGGTGATGCGGTGTTCATCCCTGCCGGTGCGCCACATCAGGTCCGAAACCTGCACAATTGCATTAAAGTGGCCGAGGATTTTGTCTCGCCCGAAAACGTGTCGCACTGTTTTCACTTAACTCAAGAATTTAGGGATTTGTCGGATACGCATTCGAATCACGAAGATAAATTGCAGATCAAAAATATAATCTATCATGCGGTAAAAGACTCGTTGTCGACTTTGAATTCAATATTAGACAAGCATTTAGCTAAGCTGGATGTGGACAACTCGGAATCTAATTGCAGTAGCTCCGAGATGCTAAAAAGAGACGTCGAGAATGATACCGCGGACGCTTAAGTTTGTAATATAATTCTAGAGGTCTGGCAGAGGAAGGATTGTTAAATAGGGTTTATATTTTCAGTTGTTGATTTCTAAAAATCTTTGAATTTCGTTTTTCAATTAAATTGAAACTTATTATCATGTGATATAGATTAAAAGGCACATTTAACTCTATATAGAGAAGTGTTTCAATGAAATGCTTAATGTTTTCTATCATTCACTGTTATTTTGTTCAATCATTAATTAATAATTTAATACAAACAGAAATTTTTTTACAGTACTGTTTTCATATTTGTTTGGTAAGTATTACCATTGAAAATTGTTTAAATCTTGGGGGATACTAGTCATGAAGCGGCACTCTTACAATATATTCATTATGAAGTTGAGTGATAAAAATACATAAAGTATACAAACTGAAAACACTGTAGGAATACTTGTTTTTGCGTCACTGTGTTTCAAATATTAAACTAGAAAGTAAATTGAAGGACTCGATCTGAAAAACAAATAGTATTATATTGAATTTTTGTTAAATTTATTGTTTCGTATGAAACAATAAATTAAAATTAACACACTTGGCTTGAGATTCACTAAAAATATTGAAAACTACATATGTTTTGGGTGGTTAACCCATTATCAAGAGTATACAATATTACTCAAATAATTACTACAAATAACTACACCTGAAACATATGTAGAGTTTTTAATATATTTGGTGAAACTTAAGCCAAGTGTGTTAATTTTAATTTATTGTTTTGAATTTTTGTTATTAAAATCTAGTTTTGAGCAGAAAACGTTAATTTTTTTAAACAGACCACTATTGGGATCCTTGTAGTAGTAACTGCAGCAAGATCCTGATTATTTAATTTAAACATTGGCTTCAAAATTTCAGACAAATGATAACTTTTTGCTCTATAAATTAATGTCTCAAACACATAGGAGATATTACTTCAAAATGTATAAAGACCTAAAATAATTAAATTATGTGAGCATGATATTTTGAAAATTTCGTGCTATCAATTGAATATGTGAATTCAAATATAGTATTTATAGATTTGAGATTGAATTCTTACTCAGCTGTTGTTGGAACATAATTAAATATTACTTGAAATTATTTAACAGTTGGCTTAATCTATAACGAATTTATTGGACAATAAAAGAATAATAAAATTGAGTCATAGACTTATTTTGAGCAGTCTTCTTCTCATCAAGACTTGTAAATAGCTGACCACTCAAAACATGTTGGCAATTTGATTTTATTTTGTATTGTACAAATACATTCTTGCAACAACTCAAATGTGTAATTTGAGTTAATGGTATAGATTTGTCTGTTCACTATAAATGAAAAAAAAAGTTCATTGTTTATACTTATATTTATAGTATTCCAAATTATTTAATAGCATCAATTTTACCGTTTAATTTTCAATTTTAACAGTAAAATCCAAAATGCTTTTGAAATTAATTTCAGTAACATCTAATTTTTGAAGTGAAAATACTTAAATGTGAAAAGTATAATGGGTAGAAATATCTAAAACTAGTAACAAAAAAACCTAACATAAGCTGATGTTTTCAAGTTTTCCCAAATTCAAGCCTGTTGAGGAAAAATTTTAACTGAAAAAGTTGAGGAAAAGTTTTACTGCTTAAAATTAGATTTTGCAATTACAGTTTTCTGTTCCTTGTATACATATGAGTCCGTGTCACACTTCCAATGCATTAGGGATTCATGTGAAGGAAATTCCATCTACATGATTATTTTTACATCATGTAGTTGGAATAATTTTTTATTGAATCATCAAACAAATACATATTTCAAAAATACTTCTTCACGTTTCTCATGAAGTCATATGAGAACAGAAGAACATATATTTTCTTGTTCAATTTAATGCCTTCATATTCTGACAAATCAAATTATTAAGAAGCAACCTGCACTCAAATTAACTTTTAAGTCGTAATTATTTTTATAGAATAAAGTGCAGGGGTCAATCATGAAAATGAACTAAAACTGACATCTTAACAAGTCCCTTCCTCTGCTTGAAATTTTAGTGAGTGTTTGGTAGTGAATTGCGCTTCAAAAGTCTCGGGCAATTTTGGTGAATTTCCTCTTGTTTGATACTGACATTGTGTACTTGAATTCTTCTAAAACCCGTTGAATTCTCAAACTGCATACCTGTTTCTATGTAGTCTGATGTATGTGTACATATATGTACATTGTGACATTGTTAATTGGATGAAATGCTGAATATGCACGGTTTATCTTCCTGTTTGTAGAAACTGGCGACTTTTCAGTCATCAGCTGTAATTAGACCTACTACAGTCACCTGTATCGACTTATTGAGAGGTCAATGTTTTGCTGTCTAAACATAGTTTGGCCATTGTTATGTTTTTTCATAATGTGAATATTGTCTTGCATTATAATTTTATATTTGACTTCAATACGTCTTCAACATGGAATAGTTGAAAATGTCGAGGTGTAGAGTTTGACTTACTTATTTGAAACCAAAAATGGAGGTAATTTTTCATTCATAAATTCCAACTTAGATTACGTATTATATATAGAAAAAAATTGCTCTTTGACTGATAACTTTGTTGTTTTGGACGGAAAGTTCAACATTAATCATTTGAAGTATCCAAAAATGAATTGTCATTTAATATGCTTTTACAAATTGAAAATACTTCGAGTTATGAAATTCCAGGGAAATGAAAAATTAAATTTTTTTCTTGACATGTTTCTGTTGTTCTATCTGTACAAAAGTCCAAAAATCCTGTTGAAATTAACATTAGCATTTCAATCTACTTTTTCGAAAAACAAAAAATTCTTAGGGAAAAACTATTTCAATAAATTACAGAAATATATTTTTGATTGTTATTGATTAAAAGTGCCAATCAGTGATTATTTTAGGCAAGCCATAAACGGCCACGGGTAGTTCGAATTTGTTTGAATTACCCAATTTCTTGATTTTGGATATAAAGTTGATCTCGATCTTTTTTTACAACGATTATTCCTATCTAACTTACAAATACTAGTGATTTTGAAACTTTGTATAATAAATGGTTTTTAGTTCTATCGAACATGTCATATATGTATATTGTTTCAATGATTGTAAGAACATAATTTATTTGCTTCTACACTGATTCATTGTACAGTAGCATAGTATTTTTGTACAGTAATAATTGTATGTTTTCTGTACCTTTGAAGGTACAGTATGATTTTTGTACTATGTATATTATGTAAGATCATAGATTTGAATAAAACAATCTCTATTATATGTATATTATTTTAAAATTTGAAATCCTAATCCTTGAAAATTTCGAGTTGATTTATTACAATTAATTTTTACATGCTCATTTAGATAATATTTAAATATTAAGATTTCTGAAATATGAATATTTTAAGATATATTCGTATTAATAGTATATTATTCAGTAAAAAAGTTTTGAATATATATTTTAATACTGATATTGTTGACATTCTAATTTCAGAACGATATTTGAAGGGATATGTTAGTTTATGGTATTTTGATAACGGTGCAAACAATTACTAATTTTTGAGCTGAAGAGTTCAAATCTTATTTATCGGAAAAGTATGGCGCATATTTTTTTAAGATTGAATGCTTTTTGAGGATACATAATAAAACAGCATTAAAAAAAAATTGAAAATTCATAAATATTTCCAAGATTAAATTGAATCGATATGCAACCCATGCTTTATTTTATGAACGAGTATGAGAGACTTCATTCGCAACATATCGCCAACACTAAGCCATTTCAAAGCATTGAGCATATCAGTTATTTTAGAGTATTTATTGCACCCCAATATAATCCTCATTGCCCTATTTTGAAGGATTTGCATCCTTTGCATATCTATTTTGTTGGCCATGTATAAAATAGAAGCCGCAAAATTAAAATGTGGAAGTATAATCGTATTGTATACGGTTTTCCTCGCCCACATTGTCAGATAACTACTGGATCTATACAAAACTCCTAATTTTTGCGAAATCTTCTTGCAGAAGTGGTCAGGACCATGTCTTGCAAAAGTGGTCAGGACCATGTCTTGCAGACATGGTCCCCGAAGTTCAACTTGTTGTCTATTATTACTCCCAGATATTTTAGTTGTTCAACAATTTCAATTTTCTTTTCATCTATTGTTTATATTTATAACAGTTATTAACGGCCATAAAAATGAGGAAAACTGGAAGAACTTCCTTATAACTCAAAAACAGACCTCCAAAGTAATTAGAAGAGAAAAACGTGGATATGATAATAACAGGTGTCACGACATACAGAAGGATTTCACCAATAATAATACTAGAGATTTTTACCAAACTTTCAGAGAAAACTTGCGAGGATACCAAGCGCCCACTCTTTGCTTCAAAAAATCCGATGGCGCGTTGGAAACTAACACAAAAAATAACTGCAAAATGTTAGCCGAATATTTCATCACCCTTCTCAACTGCAATCCACCCCAAGAAAAACTTAAGTTCGACTTTTCGGGGTTAACGCATCCAGATTCGCAAGCCCCTGATATGGAAGAGATTACGGCAATTATCAAGCAACTCAAAAACAACAAAGCAGCAGGAGAAGATGGGATTATTGCGGAACTCTGGAAACTGAACGATACTACTTTGACCTAAAAACTTCATCATTTAATATCAGAAATCTGGAGAACGGAACAGATACCAGAGGATTGGAAATGCGCGTTGATACATCCATTGCACAAAAAGGGGGACAAAATGGATATCAATAATTACAGGGGAATTTCCTTACTCCCGGTTGCGTACAAAATACTTTCTAAAGCACTCCTAAACAGAGTAGAGCAACAAGCGGATCCACTAATTGGGGAATACCAAGCTGGATTCAGAAAAGGCCGATCATGTGCTGAACAGATCTGGACTTTGAAGATGATATTATAAATGAGGAAATGTAGAAATACAGTGATCACATTCATTGACTTCAAGGAAGCATATGATTCGGTAGACTGCGAAACCCTTTTTGAAATCATGAAAGAATTTGGAATCGATCGAAAGATCCGAAAAATTATAGAACAGGCACTTACAGCTACAACTTCCAAGGTAAAATTTATGGGCGCAGTATCAGATCCCTTCGAAATCAAAACCGGTGTGCGGCAGGGGGACGCACTTTCGCCAATCCTTTTCAATATTGTTTTAGAAAAGATCATTAGGGAATTGGAACTTCACGTAAAGGGCATATATATTTTGATACCCACTTATACATAAGTGGGTTATCAAAAAGAAAATAGAATAAATGTTAAATGTCCCGCCTTTGCAGACGATATTGCTATCATCACAGACAACAGAACGGAAGCCATTCTCGCCGTAGAAAAACTACATGAAATTGCTCAGAAAACCGGGTTACAAATTTCTTATGATAAAACCAAATACATGGAAAAAAAACCAAAAAATAAATCCTGTCTTATCACAAAACATGGTGAAATTCTGCAAGTCGGTCATTTTAAATATCTCGGGGAAGATATACATTCCTCAGGTTTAAACCGAATCGCTAATGAACAGAGAATTACCAAGCTCCAAAGGGCCTACAAACTAACATGAGCTCACTATAACAACAGTGTTGCCAATGGCAAATCAACGAAATGTCCACAAGAGGGGACGAAAATACCCGGTTTTACCCGGAAAAAATTTTAAAACGATTCTTCCAGAAGCAACCTACGCATCTGAAACAATGGTTATTGACGGTCATTCAAGATTTAGAGAAATAGAAAAACAAGAACGAAAAGTTCTCAGAAAGATTTACGGGCCAATCAATAGAAACGGCATTTGGATGAAAAGACCTCAGAGTGAACTGTATCAAAAGACAAATACGATAACGGAAGAAATCAGAAAACGACGAGCAACACAGCTCGAACGATGCACATGTCTGCAGAATGAAACAGTCCAGAATACCGAAGAAACTACTCGATATAATTAAGAGTAGTAAATGCGGAACAGAGTGGCTAAAAGAGGTCCAAAAGGATCTACAACAGATCAATATAAAAAATCTCGAAGATCGCACTGAATGCCGCTATAAAATCGCACATATAAAGTTTAAGCAAAAAGTAAATCGTCAACCTGGAGTAAAGTGGACAGATGAACGGAAGAAAGAGCATTCAGAGAGGATGAAGCGTTTTTGGGAGGCAAAAAAGTTGAAGCAAAAGTCCTAATAATTGCGAATTCAAGTTCAGTCGCTCTCCTCATGGGGAACAATCGTAATAATAATAATAATAATAATATATATATATATATATATATATATATATATATATATATATATATATATATATATATATATATATATATATATATATATACCCAGGTAGCAGACTGACGGTAATATGAGGTCATATATAGGTTTCAACATGTCGGAAAAGACGTCGACAGAGACGTCTCACTGACCATGCAATGACGTCGAAATGTCACAGCCTCAAGAAGTCATATTGAGCCGTTCAAAAGACGTCATTAAACTACGTTAAAAAGACGTCACTAAGTAGAGAAAAAAGACGTCGTAAAGACGTTCTTCAGAGTCTATATTGTAGGGGTTCCATAATTTAAATAAAACAATTTTTATCATTAAACATTTATTTAAAAAATTATATTTTAAAGATTAGTTTCAGTCAACGAGCTTAATTCCTTTTGTCTCAAACGTCTGGGGCGTGTTTGGGGCAAATCTTGAAGGCACTTTATATTTTATATCATGCACAGAAGTTCTTGGTGATGTCAGATGAATACTATCTGGAATAGTATAATATAGTTGAAATAGTTTCCTAAAAAATCTTTTGATATGGTATTACTCAAAAAATGAAGAGAATTTTTACTAAGCTTCATTAGAAACAAAGATAATTCTTTAAGATTCAAAAAATGAAAGTGTAGCTCAAACTCAAAATTTGAAAAAGCACAAGCTTATTTATATAAGTAATAGACATTGCTAGCAAATTGTGATGAATACATGAAGAAGCATTTAATTATCATACTGGAATTTGTTCACAAAAACTTCAAATAAATTGCACATAAAAATAACCTACAAAATTTTTTCTTTATAAGTAAAAACTTACCAGTCACAGCTGTCTTCAAATGGAGCAAATACTATGATATTTCTCCGACTTTTCCCATCGAAATTGAATAAAGAGCAAAAGCTTCTAACAATAAGTGTTCGAAAATTTGATTCACTCAGTTGGTTAAATTCCCTCCATCAAATGTCGACAAGTATTTCACTTGAAACAAATTATTAATTAAAAATTTAGCTTTTAAATCAAATATGTTATTGACTTACCAACAAACTAAATTTTTCATTGTCATTGAATAACTTTCAAAAATACTGAGTTTTTCTTCTGTTCCAACATTAAGATCAGTTAGAATACTCAGAGATGTCCTTTCATTCTCTTTGTACATTGTATTATTTTTGAGTTTTGTTTTCTAAATTGAGTCAGCAATAGAATCAATCTCTCTTAAAAAGCTGAAAAATGTTTTTAAAGTAACACTGTCTTTATAAACAAATAACATTTACATTATGATGTGAGAAGTTTTACCTGTTGTTGTATATTCATTATTCACTTGTGATGAAACTGAAGTATTTGACTGTTGTTATTGTTCTGTATTATTTACTCTCGAAGAACGTGAAACTATGCCTCTGAAAATTATAGAAAATCTTTGAAAAATATTGTTAATAATTTGCATATTTGAAAAAAAATTAAAGCAACATTATCTATTTGTGCATTACATGTTCTCGTATCTAATTAACTTACCTTTTTTGTTTAAAGGAGAATTCTTCGTCTTCAAGATTTGAATTTGACCCTTATTTATAAAGATTTCGCACTATTCGAACTGGTATTTCGTTGACATCTGGTTTCTATTTCTATGCACATTACAACTGCTTTTTCCGCATAGTTTATTGCAGCGGTTCCCAAACTTTTTTGATGGCGTACCACCTAATATGAAGTCCTCCTTTCATGTACCACCAGTATAAAAATGAGTAGTATAAATGAGTAGTAGAGCATACCAATTTTCGAACTTCACTCGCGTACGCGTACCACCAGTGGTACGCGTACCACAGTTTGGGAACCGCTGGTTTATTGCATTCATATACTAGGTCAATTTCTTGGAAGATCGATGCCACATTTCGAGCCCCTGACCATTTCGATGTACATTCTTATATATTTCGATATAATTCTTAACAGATATTTCAAAATATATTATAACACAACTCGTCCATCTTTATAAGGTGAATACAAAATAACGCAGACGCTGAACATGACATACGAGTCCACAAAACAAATGACAACTTATAACCTTGACTATACTCCAATTTTCATGTTAACAATTGACGCATGGATGAATATTATTGTTCAAATGTGTGAAAGCTACTTTTATCTGAGTGAAAAGGATATTTGTCGTTTCTTTAAAAAATTAACGGTCATAAATTGACGAAAATAGTACTTTGCGGGGACGTCATCTGCTGTCATCTTATGAACGTCAGCTATCTGACGTTAAAAATACGTCATTCAACGGTCAAATAACGTCACTGACCAAAATTGACCGGAAATTGGCCCTAATAAGACGTCATGTTACGTCAACTTGCTACCTGGGTATATATATATATATATATATATATATATATATATATATATATATATATATATATATATATATTATATATATATATATATATATATATATATATATATATATATATATATATATATATATATTTAAGAGAATGAACACTAGAACATTCATTTGAAAAATTGAAATTAATCAAGAGAATGTTATAGCAGAGCTAGATATGTGAACGTCTACGATGTGATGTCTCCATTATCCTTCAAGGGATGAATGTTAGAGAAATATTGAAATCGATGCCACACCTGATGGAAGTACGAGACATATATGTTTCGTTCTGCAAGGAACTCGTCAGTCGCACCACGTCCATCGAAGTGAGGCAACGATTTCAACCTCCAAGCATCTTCTTGTGACTTCAAGTGGAAGATCGTAGAGTAATGAATACTCTACAATTCCATCTATGGAAATCAGTAGAAAACACCTCTCTCAGATTACAGAGTCACCAAGCATCGAAATTTCACATATCTTCTATACCCGTAGGTATCTACTAAATTGCAATGTCTATTTGACAAATATCATCGAACGATGTTTTTAAATGTCAATAGGTTGCGTTAGTAGTACGCTCGCGTTTATTCCCGTATTTCAGTGGCCAATTCGGCGATATTTTTAAGGAAATGAAATTTTTTGTGCTTATGGCACTGAATGAAATATTTAAGAAAATGAACACTAGAACATTCATTTGAAAAATTGAAATTAATCAAGAGAATGTTATAGCAGAGCTAGATATGTGAACGTGTACGATGTGATGTCTCCATTATCCTTCAAGGGATGAATGTTAGAGAAATATTGAAATCGATGCCACACCTGATGGAAGTACGAGACATATATGTTTCGTTCTGCAAGGAACTCGTCAGTCGCACCACGTCCATCGAAGACGTGGTGCCATAATTTCATTCAGTGCCATAAGCACAAAAAATTTCATTTCCTTATATATATATATATATATATATATATATATATATATATATATATATATATATATATATATATATATATATATATATATATATATATATATATATTTTTTTTTTTGAAAGTTTTTAGCATTAACAGGCTTTTTTAATATGAAAAAGTTTATTTTTGTTGACGTTTCGTTGTTATATTACAACTTTGTCAAAACTAATGAATTCATTAGTTTTGACAAAGTTGTAATATAAACTTTTTCATATTAATAAAGCCTGTTAATGCTGAAAACTTTCAAAATAAATACCTCAAACAGGCAATAAATCAATTTCAAGATATATATATATATATATATATATATATATATATATATATATATATATATATATATATATATATATATATATATATATATATATATATATATATAAAATAAAAACTAGCTAACTGCTAACATAAATAAAACTGTTTCAATGTGTGATAAAACAGTATTACCTAAACAAAAAAAAATCAACCCAACTAATGAAGTGGAAATTCAATAGATTGTAAAGAGCCTAAAAAATGTGATTTAGATGGTATCTCTGCGGAAACCTTCACAGAAATTGTTTATGAGATTTCTCCACAATTATGTTTTATTTCAAATGAAATAATGCTACAAGGAATTTACCGTAATAAAATTAAAGTGGCAGTGGTAAAACCTGCATTTAAAAAAGGGAATAAATCAGATTTATCAAACCAGATTTAGGCCAATTTCAATCATAAGAATTTCGCGAAATTTTTTTAAAAGATATTAAAGGTAAGACTGGATTCCTTCCGTATGGTATCCGTATGGGAAGCCTTCCCATACGGATACCATAATACACAACTCCTCATGCAACCCATATCCACATAAAATGGCAGCGTTTCAAAGTATGATACACATAATAACTAATATACCTTTATCAGAAGAAAATTTCAATAAAGAACTGAACATCATTAATAACCACAGATTGCGGTTAATAATAATTATGAAAGCGAACTATTGTCAAAAATTCTTCACAAAAAACTCTATCGGAAATCTCTACGATTAGTATTTCCTTATCAGTCGGATAGAAATCGTAAATATAATAGTTTAACATACTTTGAAACCGTCAGTCCAAAAGTCAAAGCCTTCTTAAGTAAATATAATTTTAATATTTCATTTAAAACGAACAATAATTTATCGAGACACATTAAGAACAATAAAAACAAAATTAAAAGAGAAGACAAATTTACTAATTAAATTGTGGAACATGTCCCGGTATATAAATATATATATATATATATATATATATATATATATATATATATATATATATATATATATATATATATATATATTTTTCCTTGCAGAACGAAACATATATGTCTCGCACTTCCATCAGGTGTGGCATCGGTTTCAATATTTCTCTAACATTTATCCCTTGAAGGATAATGGAGGCATCACATCGTACACGTTCACATATCCAGCTCTACTATAATATTCTCTTGATTAATTTGAATTTTTCAAATGAATGTTCTAGTGTTCATTATCTCTTATATATATATATATATATATATATATATATATATATATATATATATATATATATATATATATATATATATATATATATATAGGTAAAACTAAGAAATAAATCGGCTTAAAAATTCTGGAAATTTGCCCAATGGACAGATAGAATTAAACAATTCACCCTTGTTAAACCTTTTCAGGTAATAGAAATTATATGTCAGAATGGAATATCTTAGGTAGAACCTAAAGTCATAGAATCCCAAAATCCTTGATATTTATACCTGTGTTTTTCAAAATGTTGTTATTATTCTGTAGGCATCTGAAGAAGTCGTTTGTAACGACGAAACGCGTCATGCTATGTAGTCAATAAAGTGTAAATCATAAGTTCAGGTGTTTGAATTTTAGTTTATATTCAGTTGTAAAATCAATTTTAAAAAAGAATTATCCATGTATATAGCAATATATGTTAACATTGAAGATAAAGCTATCATACGTATCTGTATAGGCGCTCTGATTCTTCAAACTAGGTCGACAGTCGTATCGAGGTAGATGAAAGATGTAGACCATTTTTTTTGTAATTAGAGCGGTTTTAATTTTAGGAACGCTCAAAAAATTCAGGTATTCCATCCATTAAGAAAAATTATGAAAACAGTACCTTTGATCGTGGTCGACTCACAGTCGCGAATGAATTGAGCTTGCCGACCTTTGTAAACTCAATTCTGCTTATCAATAACTTCATTTTCATGTTAATTTTTTTATGTATCTTATAAGTTATGATAATGTCTGAAATCACAACCGGAAGTGAGGTCATAATTATGCATGCGGTCAAAATCAGACATTGTTGGGGGTGTCGACCTTCAGTTCTATGGTTTCTAGGTCTATATTCAAAAAAATTATTCATGTATCTGGCCCATAGGACTTTTATACGGCCGGCTCTCGGACTATACTGCATATTATAATTGCCTTTTCAGAAAACTGTTCAGCGAAACGGTACTTTGTATAAATAAAATGTTACCTATCTATAGAAATTAATAATACACTTTTTTCTAAGAAGAACTATGTCTGAGTTATAGCTATTCAAAAGTTGTTTTTATAGTATGTACACTCAGGGCCAGATTTAAATTTGTGCCGCCCTGGGGCACTGAAGAAAATGCCGCCCTGGGGCACTGAAGAAAATGCCGCCCTATGACTTAAATTTTATTTTAATAGTTTTGATATCTTATTTTTTAAGAATTAGAATAACTAGTTGATTGCAGGAAATTTATTATATATTATTTATCATACATTATGTTTTATTATTAGTTAATTATATATTGTATAAAAAAATTTTTCACACTTTCCAAATTTTGCCGCCCTAGAAAATTTGCCGCCCTGGGCACTAGCCCCGACTGCCCCTAGTATAAATCCACCATTGTGTACACTAACAAGTTCACTTTATCAATTAGAATTGACAATATGCTATATATTTCATTATTCATCATTCTCAAGTGCGAGTAAGTTTAATGCATCTGTCAATTCCTTTAAACCTTTATTGAGATGTGTACAGTAATTGGATGGTTGAATGATTCCGATATCATATTTGTAACGAACAAGCCAATTTTCCAGTTGAGACCATCTAAGTAGTTAATTTCAGTTGTAACATCCATTTTAAATCATTAGGAGGCAGTTTATTTTTATTGATAAAAACATTTACATGCACATCTGACTCTACTAAAATCTGATTAATTATTTGTATACTGTTTATTTGTGAACATTCAGTTACATTGATGGAAAATCTAGAGTGTAAAAAAATGCTGTTGTTTTAAAAAAATTTCATATTCCTCGATATCCATATTAATATCTTTCTAGAGTAGGGGTAAATTTGGAAAATTCTTGGCACTGCATTTAAATTGAGTTTAACTTGAGCAGAATATTTTGTGAGGGTCCATGATGCCCTAGGAATATTTTTCAGCCAGTGATTCATTAGATTTTCATCTTATTGAAAACGAAATACAGATACTGGTGGATCGCCGGAGTCGAAATTTTGTAGTTCGACTTGCATCCAGGCAGACAGCAATGACTTGGCATGTTAATTTTTGTGCTAATATCAAGATCATCGAGAAGGAATTCTAATTTATATAGTGAACTTGTTTGTGTACATACTATAAAAACCACTTTTGAATCGCTATAACTCAGACATAGTTCTTCTTAGAAAAAAAGTGTATTATTAATTTCTATAGATAATTGTATGATCTACAATTTTTGTTAAAACAATTTTTTATACAAAGTACCGTTTTGCTGAACGGTTTTCTGAAAAGGCAATTATAACATGCAGTAGACCTATGTTCGAAGATCGATCGGTCTACCGGAATGAGCTGATGCGGCGTTGCCAAGTCTATGTCACGGCCAACTTTAGTACAGGCTATGAAATGAATATCTGCCACAGAATCGAAGTGGTCTAACAATCCCGCCAATAGTTGAGCTGGTATACCAATGCAAATAGGACGCTTACCAAAACTTTCGCAGTTTGAAGTTGAATAATTTGAGCTTTTGGTATATTTCTTATTTCTAATTCTATACTTTTGGATTGTGTACAGTATAATACATGTGTTGATGTTGATAATTTGTTGAAAACTCAACATCAAACTATAAAAAACAAAGTGTTAATTTTGTTTACAAATTTCAGTGAAACCAAAATCAATTTTGCGTTGTTTGAGACTTTTGTAGTTGAAGTTGAATATTTTACGATTTCAGTTCTAATCCCCTATTCATCAATTTCATTATGTTTTAATTAATTATATCATTTTCTATAGTATAATATAGGTGCTAATGATCATAGTTTGTGGATAATATAACATCAAACTATAAAAACGAAGTGTTTTGTATGAACCGATTCATTCGAATCGAAATCGAATTTGTGTTGTGTTTTGACGGAGTACTTACAAATAGATGATTCAAAAAGTTTCAAGCTGGGGATAGGTGAGTTTCTAAAACATAAATAATACATAATAAATATCATTAATAATTTTCTAACCTATTTATAACTGATAACCATCGAATAAACAGATCGCTATTCACAAATCTAATTAACAATAACACATTCTTTCAAAATCCAAACTTTCCTCAAAACAGAATATTTGTAAGCTATGATTTTATTCCTAATATTTCAAATGAGAGGTAATAATAAATATTTGTCTAAAAATCACTGACTGCCAAGATTTCAATGATTTTTAGAAAAGTTTTATTATTACCTTTCATTTAAATATGAACTATCACAGACTTGATTCATCGTCCATTGAATTTAATTATAATATTTCAATTATTTGCAACGGGGAGGAGTGGATATACCTACAGATTTAATTAAAAATGTCTTATTTCACATGTGTGCCAAATTTGAAAAAATTATTAATGACATTTCTCTCGAACGGGCCTTTTTGAATAATAAACACCAAAAAGCAATTTTGTGTAATCTCACTATTTTAAGCGTGTCATTGAATGAGTCCTTAAAGATTTTTATTGTTGCAGTTTATGTGGTGAAGACAATAAAAATATTCTCAATATGCTGTGTTCCATTTTTTCTAATACCTTATTGAATGACTACACAAAAAAAATAATGAAGCCGGACACGAAAAGCATTAATCAAAAAATAAGCGAAGAAAGTACTTTCTTCAATACTTTCAATAAGTAGTTTTTTGGTTGCGCTAATCAGAAATATAATATTTCTTTATACTTAGGTAAATAATTCAATTTGAGTAATTCCTACAGCGTTTTTTTCAAGGTTACTTTTCTCTCAAATAATTGAATAAATTTGGTTAGGCAACTTTTCATATAAATAAATAACACTGACTAATAGAAGAATTTTTACGCAGTGGGGCTTGAAAGTTTGGAAACAACAGACAAGAAGAGTATACCACTCAAGTCAATTTGGCAACACCGCCTGACAACGCTCTTCATGGCCTGTAGTAAAGTCCGTGGCCGTGTCATGACAGCCAAGACCACAGAACATACTCCTTTGTGATTAATACCATTCTAGAAACCAGATATGAAAGTCTAATAATATACAATTTTGAAATCGTATCTTTTAAAGCAATAATGATTTCTATCCCAGAAGACAAATTACCAGATTATTTTAAAGATGATTTACGAGTTAATGTTCTTTACTCCCCCCTGAGGAGCAAATCTGTGAATCCTAATGATTGGAATAACAAAATCACTTCATGGAGGGAATTAATTTATTTATATTGTTCTTGTAATATTACTTACAGTTTTTCGTTAGATTCATTACAATCTGCTTTAAATCATAAAGGTAGAACACCAAGTTGTTTGAAGGAAGTGATACATCAAATGGAAATAGATAAAGATATAGAGCCTTTAGATACATTTATGCAGAGGAAACCAAAAACTTGGAAAAAATGGGCTTCAGAAATACTTTTTTACACGCCTCTATCATGGACTTTCAATAAGGTGAAAAACATATTATCTCCCAGTCCCACATTATTTGTTCCATTTAAATTGGTAGAAAAAGATTCTGATCGTCTATTAAATAAAATCCTAATGCACTACAAAGACAAGGTTATAAGCTTAAGAGACATTTTAAAGTTGGAAGATGCGACAGAATGTAAAGAAAATGATTTTAAGATACTATTAACAAGTTTATACAATTCTCACAAAATTGACATCTTGGAGTTAAATGGTATTAATGATATTGACAATTTTCTGATAAAAGCTAGTGGTAATATTGAAAGTAAACCAATAACAGAATTGGATGTGGGAATACATATTTTAGAACGAAATGAAAAACTTATTGAAAAAAATATAGAATCTTTAGAGGAAGAAATTGATAAATGCAAAGTAGAAGCAAAAACTCACATTTCAAGAGGTCATAAACAGCTAGTAAGTATGTCACCTGTAATTTGTTAATTCATTATTAAAAACTCAGATTTCTTTTTAGGCAAAAGCTTGTTTAAGAAAAAAACATGATATTGAAAATAGGATTAATCATAAAGGCCAATCTCTGTCTAATGTACAAATTCTTTTACATAAATTACAAGACAGTGAGATGAATCAGAATGTTTGGGAATGTTACAAAAAGGCTCTATCTGCCTTTGAAACTACTTTAATGTCCGGTATGAACGAAGATCTAGTAGATGAAACTATGATTAAAGTAGGAGAGGTAAGCTAATTAATATGTGCACATCATATAATACCAATATGTATATAATATATATTTTAAAAAAGTGAAAATAGGACATGTCTTTGAAGTTATGCTTTACTTTGACATTATTTAACTTGATATCAGATATTTATACTGAAGATTAGAATCATCAATATGTATAAAATAATAAATTTGATTGAATTTTTTCTTTCACTCTTGAAAATAATTTTGATCTATTAACATTTGTTTTCAGACTGTTGATATTAATACAGATATTCAAAATACGTTGGCAAGACCTATAGTTTTTGAAGATGCAGATTTAGAAGAAGAACTTGAAGCTTTATTGAAAGAAGATAGTGATGGTCAAATATCTCCAAAACTTCAAGATGAAATCAAATCAGCTACTACAACTCTAGAAAATTTGGATCTGAATTTACCAAACGTGCCTTCAGTTCATAGTACAAGTGGGAATGAAGAAATTAGTAGTATGTTACTTAACTGACTACTCCAATGGTTGACTCAATTTATTTTGTAAATTAAATGCAAACAATTTACTCAAGTTTGGATTGTTACCTAGTGATTAATTTGGAGATTTTTTTATATGTATATATTAATATTTTAACATATTTTTGAAATTATCTGGTTTTTCTTTTAATATATCTTAACTATTTCAGCTATACAATGGATTCAAAGAGATTATTTTTTAGACAAAATTATCTATTAAACTTCTGATGAAACAGCTTGCTAGGTATTTGAAAGAAAGAGATCATTAGAAGGAAAAGAAAAAGTTCTAAAACTTTTGTAACCGTACCACTTATTACCTAGTGAATTGCTGTTAATAATAATGTAACCAGAGTAAAACTAATTTCTATGATATACAACACCATTCTAAATAAGTACAGTTTTTCTACGACGTGGTGAAAAATTATCTTGCTCTCTTAATATTTCCATATTCATGTTAAAGCAGATGACGAATTTGAAATATCCACAATAATAAATCTGAATTAAATACCATGTCAGAAAACTGAATTTGAACCCATCAATCGATTGGGCCGATACTTGATGAAAGTCTAAATACATAATTTAAATAAACTAAGTAGTTTTCTCATTTTCACTATAATTAATTTAACACATAACAATATTGTTTCGCCAACACAGTGGCTTCGTCAGATGTTGATGATAAACTGAGTGCCGAATTCTTGAATCACTAAAAGAATTAACTTCTTATAACTTGAAAATGAAAATATCAATTGTTTCAGCACAGCAGAGCAAATACTTCTCGCTTACCTAAGATCCTTATACACTCGTGTAAACATAAACTATCAATATGTATTCCAATTTGAAAAAAGATGTAATCAAAGCAGGAATACTGAGATATATGCCATTCAACAGCCAATAAAGATGCTTGGTGATCTCCATTGATACTCTACATTACAAAGTATAATTAAGCTTTTACTGTATCCTTATTTCTTGTGTCAAAATTTAATGTCTGCTCTTGAAAAACATATTTGAGAGATGTATAACTTGAAGTTAACCCATCAATGCCAAAGGGAGAAAAAAATGGTATATTAATTGGTTTAATGATTACTGTTCAGAATCTTAGGATTCCGAACTGATTTACATATTTAGAATAAGGAAATACTTTATAATTTAATAAGTAATAATAATTTTATAAGCAAAAAGCAAGTTAACGCAACTATTGCGGATATCATCGGTTCACCACACTCGCATGAGTTTGATGAACTTCATTTTAGCGATTGAGCAGTTTTAATTCATGTATAAATTCGGTAACATCTTCATAATAAAATCAGTTGTCCATCAGTTGTCAACTCATTAACCTGACAAGGAGTAGGCAGATTGAGGCCTAGTCAGCAACGAAGCCTTTTATACCGATTTCCAGGAATCGGGAGAATTTGGCCTTGAATTAGTTGTCCATCAGTCGGCAACTAATCAACTCCCTGGCAAGAGTAGTAAGATTGAGGTCTTTTCTACAACGAACTCTTTCATACCGATTTACAGGAATCGAATGAATTGGGCCCTATGTTAGTTGCCCACTTGTCGGCATTTAATCAACATCTGTCAAGGAGTAGTAGATTGAGGCCTTGTCAGCACCGAACCCTTTCATATCGATTTCCAGGAATCGGGAGAATTATTGGGCATTATTAACATTCATACTTTTAAAAACATTCGTAGATTTGTGGTTAAAAATATCACTCCATATTTGTATACAATTACAAATACGTGTATTCAAAAAGACAAAATAATCGACAGAGAAAATATTGAGTATTTAAGTTTAGATTACACAAAATGTTGCGCCTCAATATTGGGGATAGTAGACTAAGAGTTATTAGCAAGCGTGCACACTAATTTATTAGCGTGATTGAAACAGTGTGAAGCAATTGGTATGAAGATGCACTTGATGTATTCTTTTCATTAAAATATTGAAAATATGACGTAATTTAGTCAATTTATCATTTCAATTTACCAGGTTATACTGTAGTACATTTTGATAATTTGTTGAAATCTCAACATCAATATATAAAAAAACAAAATGTTTAGTGTGCTTACCGATTTCAGTGGAACGAAATAAATTTTCTGTTGTTTAAGGCTTTCGTAGTTTGAAGTTGAATATTTTACGGTTTCAGTATTAATCCTCTATTCATCAATCTTGTATAGTCTAATATAGGTTCTAGTGATGATAGTTTGTGGATAACATAGCATCTAATTATAAAAACGAAGTGTTTTGTGTGTACAGATTAATTCGAATCGAAATAAAATTTGTGTTGTGTTTTGAGTAAGGATTACTAAAAAATAAGTTTTTTGTGAAATATAGTGTAGAGCGTAGGCGTTCCTTAGGTAATTTAGTAAGTTTCAAGCTTGGAAAAGGTGAGTTTCTGATAAGTACTCGTATATCCTCTTAAAATAACGAAAACTTGTTGCATTCCTGGTTGTAAATGAAATTATAACAGCACTCTGACGGCGGGTGGCATCTAGTATCGACCTTCAGTTTCCCGGAAAATGAAATTTTCCTTTTCCCTCAAATAATTCGATACATTTGGTTAGATGTAAATAAATTCCACTGACTAATAGAAGTATTTTTCACGCAGTGGGGCTTTATCGGAAACATCGTTGTTTTCTTGCAATAATAAATGTTTTACATTTTTCTGTTCAGAAATGTGCTCACAATACCCAATATAATATTCTATATGTCATAAATATCAATAATATTTCTTGTTTTTCGCAATATACAAAAAGAGTTGAAATTATGCTCGAAACTTTGAGAAAACCGACTAGGAGAGTAGACCACTAACTCAATTTGGCAACACCGCCGGACTATGTTCTTCATGGCCTGATTAAAGTCGGCCGCACAGAACATACATTGAGGGTATGTTCTGTGGTCGGCCGTGTCACAGCCTAACTCTACTTACAAGCCATGAACATAGACTTGGCAACGCCGCATATGCTCAATCCGGTAGACCGATCGATCTTCGAACATCGGTCTACTGCATGTTAATAATTGCCTTTTCAGAAAAATTTTCAGCGAAACGGTACTTTGTATAAAAAAATAGTTTTAACAAAAATTGTAGATTATACAATTATCTATATAAATTAATAATACACTTTTTTTCTAAGAAGAACTATGTCTGAGTTATAGCGATTCAAATGTTGTTTTTTTAGTATGTACACTAACAAGTTCACTTTATCAATTAGAATTGACAATATGCTATAAATTTCATTATTTTTCATTCTCAGGCGAGAGTAAGTTTAATGCGTCAATTCCTTTAAACCTTTATTGAGATGTGTACAGTAATTTGGATGGTAGAATGATTCTGATATCATATTTGTAACGAGCAAGCAAAATTTCCAGTTGACACTATCTAGTTAATTTCAGTTGTAAAATCCATTTTGAATCATTAGGAGACAGTTTATTTTTATTGATAAAAACATTTACATGCATATCTGAATCTACTAAAATCTGATTAATAATTTGTAAACTGTTTATTTATGAACATTCAGTTACGTTGGATGGAAAAACTAGAGTGTAAAAAAATGCTGTTAGTTTCAAAAGTTTTTATATTCCACGATTTACATATTAAAATATTTTTTTATAATTGGATGTTAAATCAGCATAATTACAAATTGAATCTAGAGTTTTCAAAGGCTTCATTCAATTTCTCACAACGTTCCTTCAATGCTGGTTCTTTCAGCTGGATATTTTCTTTGAGAGTGGACTGTTTTTGATAAGTAGGGTTGAAAAAAGAAATATACTTGGCACTGCATTTAAAATGAGTTTAATTTGATCATTCCGGCCTTCTAACTTTCAAACGATGATGAGCAAACGATGAATATCTTCTCTAGTAAGGGCTTCCTCTGGAAAATGTTTGGCACAAAGTACAGAATATTTTGTGGGGGTCCATGATGACCTAGGAATATTTTTTAGCCATTGATTCGTTAGATTACCATCCTATGGAAAACAAAATACAGAAACTGGTAGTTCGCCGGCCTCGAGGTAAGTTTTGTAGTTCGACTTTTTTGTGCTAATATCAAGAACAAGACCTATAAGAGATTAGTTCTAAATAACTACTAAATCTAACAAAGGGTAAGTAACTCTACTAATCATAAAAAAGAACAATTCTAGCAAATAATGCTTTTGTTAATGTCTGAACTACTCAGTCAAAACAACAGTAATCGGTAGCTATTTACATACAAATTTCAAAGGTATTCCTTAGTCTGTTGCTGAAAAAAACACAGTAGCACTTTCTACACACTAAACATCACATAATAGCACAACAACTAAAACGCGAATTTTTGTTTTAAAACAATTATGAGATGGTAAAAGTTAGGTATTATTCCTACCTCTACAGGTATAACCAAAAAAAAGCACAACTTAAAACACAACAGATATTCTTGTTTATATAAGACATTTGCGGGAGTAAGTCATATAAGTTTCATATAAGTCTTTTGCTTGTTCTTCACAACTTCAAACAATAGCACTTTTCACAACTTATTTTTGGATTTGAATGATATTTCTCTCGTTAAATAGCGATTTATTCAGCAGCAATGACCAGAAACCATTACAACGCCATTACAGCATCATTATTTGTGGGTCTTGCTTGGATGTTGCCAGATTTCCTAGTTCATGGCTTGTAAGTAGAGTTAGGCTGTGGCCTAACTTTACCACAGAACATACCCTTTTTTTTCTGTTATGTATGTATTTGGTATGTTCTGTGAACTTTACTTACATGCCAAGAACATAGAATTGGCAACCTCGCATCGGACCATTACAGTTGACCGATCGATATTCGAACATCGGGATAGCTTCATGTAATGATTGGCTTTTCACATTATTTTTCAGCTAAATAGTCTGTTTCATAAAAGAAATAGTATCAACAAAAATTGTAGACCATACAATTTCATCACTTTTTTTCTAAGAAAAACCACTAACAGTTATATTACACCTAAAAACGTTTATTATCGTATAAATACGAACAACTTCAATATTTTATTGAAATATATGTAAACTATACTCCAACTATCACTTTAAGATTTAAAAAATTTGAATAATAAAACATAAAACACTACGTAAATTGGTTACGAAAATTGCAAAAGTTATCAACAGATACTACACTTCAATATTGCATAGGTTGGAATGACTATGCATTGGTTGTATCTAATAATTGTTTGAAGGCTCTTAATTTGGTTAAAAATCGATTTTTCTTCTGACATTTGATATTTATAACGAGAAAGCAAATTTTTCAGTTGACACCATCTAAGTAATTGCAATTGTATTGGAAAACCCTATTTCAAATCATTAGGTTACAGTTTATTCTCATTAATAAAAATATTAACATGTATGTCCGAATATACTAAAATTTGATTAAATATTTGTATACTATATATTTGTGAACGTTCGTTGCATTTGATGGGAAATCTAGAGTGAAAAAAACAAGCTGTTATTCTCAAAATTTTTATATTCCAAGATTTACATATTACAATCTTATTTTTATAATTGAATGTTAAATCAAGAAAATTGCAAATTAAATCAGAATTTTCAAAGCCTTCATTAAAATGCTTGCTCACAACGTCCCTTCAATGCTCTGGTTCATTCAGCTGGATATTTTCTTTGAATGTGGACTGTTTTTGATGAATAGCACGGTGAATTAAGAAAAATACTTGGCACTGCATTTAAATTCAGTTTAACTTTAGCGGGGTACTGCCTTTGTTGGTCCATCTGACAAGCGATGGATACCTTCTGTAATTGAAAATGCTTGGTACAAACTACAGAATAATTGAATATCCACTTAAATTCGAACACTTGAATTTATTATTTACACTTTATTGACTACATAGCATGACGCGTTTCGTCGTTTTCTTCAAGATCGACGAATCAACAATCGACTTCTTCAGATGCTGAAAGAATAATAACAAACTTTGAAAGAACAGGTATAAATATCAGTGAATTAGAGATTCTATGAATTTGGGTTTTACCTAAGATATTCCATTCTGAAATCTAATACTTACAAGGGGGTGGGAGGGAATCTTGATAGTCCTTACGTAAGATCACAAATGTGCTGTGTTAAAATTATACTTTTAACAAGCGCGGGCAACCCCGCGAGTGCCGAGACACGGCCAACTTTACTACAAGCAATGAAGAGCGTAGTCCGGTGGTGTTGCCAAATTCACTCGAGTGGTAGGTATACTCTTCTAGGCGGTTCTTCCCAAACTTTCAAGCATTATTTCAACTCTTTTTGTATATTGCGAACAAACAAGAAATATTATTAGTATTTATAACATATAGAATATTACATTGGGTATTGTGAGCACATATTTCTTGAGTAAATATTAAAATTGTAAAACATTTATTATTGCAAGAAAACAACGATGTTTTCGATGAAGCCCCACTGCGTAAAAAATACTTCTATTAGTCAGTGGGATTTATTTACAAAAATTGCCTAACCAAATTTATTGAATTATTTGAGAGAATAGGAAACCTTGAAGGAAACGCTATAGGAATGATTCAAATTGAATTATATATTTCATATTATAATATAATATTATAATATATTATAATATTTCTGATTAGCGCAACCAACAAACTACTTTATAATAGTATTGAGCTTTCATAGTTTATTTTTTGATTCAGTTTTCTCGTGTCCGGCTTCATTATTTTTTTTTGTGTAGTCATTCAATAAGATATTCGAAAAAATGGAACACAGTATGTTCAGAATATTTTTGTCTTCACCACATAAACAGCAACAATAAAAATCTTTCAAGGGATCAAGCAATGACACGCTTAAAATAGTGAGATTACACAAAATTGCTGTCTGCTGTATAATATTCAAAAAGGCACGTTTGAGAGAAATGTCAATAATTTTTTTAAATATGGCCGACATAAGACATTTTTAATTAAATCTGTAAGTATATTCAGTCCTCTCCGTTGTAAATAATTAAAATATTATAAATAAAATCATAGCTTACAAATATTCTGTTTTGAGGAAAGTTTGAATTTTGAAAGAATGTGTTATTGTTAGTTAGATTTGTGAATAGCGATCTGTTTATTTGATGGTTTACGGTTATAAATGGGTTAGAAAATATACTTATTAGAAACTCACTTATCCCAAGCTTGAAACTTTTATAATATTTGTAAGTATTGCGTACTCAAAATACAACACAAATTCGATTTCGATTAAATCGGTACACACAAAACACTTCCTTTTTATAAATTTCATGTTATCCACAAACTATTATCACTGACACCTAAATTACACTATAGAAAATTGATGAATAGAGGTTATAACATGTTTCACTGAAATCGTTAAACAAACTAAACACTGTTTAGTTTGATGTTGAGATTTCAACAAATTATCAACATCAACACATGTATTACACTATACACAATTGAAAAATATAGAATTGATATCGAATTATGCTATGCGGTGTAACCAACTCTTTATACATTATACCAGATAATTTCAAAACCATCTATCGCCATCTATTGACGGAAAGCAATTTAGAGTTAACCGGACCCTGATCTTAAGATGACGAATTTGGCAGTTTTTGAAAGATAATAATATTATGAATGTAAATGAAAAAAATAATATTGGCGTAAAAAAAAGGATTCCGTGATAATGGATAAATTTTACCCCCTATCACACCATTTAAATAGGTATGCGCAACCTTTCCGGCTGAAAATCATTGGTCGGCCGGATTTTTTCTTGAAGAGTACTACATTTCCCACAAAATTGTCTATGAGATTGATCAAAATCCGTGATGACGGAAAAAAACTACAAAAATTTAAAAATCTATAATTTATTTATAATGTTTTCGGCTAATTAAATCTACGCCGACCAAGCAAATCTTATTCGTCCAAGTGTTAACTTTCATTTTATATTAAAAATTTTAGAAAGCGTAATCACGGAGCTTTCAGGATTGGTGGCTCCTGGACTATATAGGCTGTTGTTTTCGGGACTAGTTTACAGATCATAAATTCATTTTCTTATTTTAAAGACGATACAAAATCAAAATTGAAAACTTGCGCTCACGTTGCGATGGGTTGAGGTTATATATTGCATTACATATCCTCAACACATTCCACATATAACCATAATTATTTCTTTCTTTCGCACGCATATTACTATTTTATACTTCTTAAAGTTTACAGTACGAACATATGGAACCGTAGTGTATTTATGGTTGTTTGAAATAACAAATGCTTCTACAAACAATTTTTATTAGAAATTATTTTCAATTACCTATTTCGATTTTTGAAAGATTACAAATCATCGTTTATTTACAGGATGTATTTCTAGTCACAAAATCAACGAAATCAATGCAATATTTCAGTTGAAAATAGATTGGGGTGGATTATAAGAAATACGTACAATATTCTTGATGAACAAAACCAATCTAAATGAAATGCACAAGGAGACATTTGATAATAACAACCTTCCAAGGCCCAGGCTCTATTTTTCAATACTGAAAGTTTTTTATCTTGTACGTTAACAGTAAAAAAGTTATTTGACTATTTTAGAAGGTAGCTCAATTAATTCAAATTTTCAAATAACCTTTCCTACTCTATTTGTAAAAATATATTGCTGACACAGAGTTGAAGTAATTGATAGCACTCAGTTAATTATTGTTATCGTACTATTTTGATACATTCGATTATCACCCTGAACCAACTCATGGTTCAATTGAATTTACCTAAAAGACCTTTATGCAGTTTAGATGTGGTACAAAACAAATATTGGACACTAGTTAAAATCAGATTTAAATTACTAACTTAATTACACGATTTGACAGTATTTAACAACTGCTCAGTATCAATTCAAATTTTGTAGCTAGCAATTTAATATTACATAATATATTGTGTGTAAAAAAAAACACACAAGTATAATATCCCTTCAATAATTCAGATTAAAAAAACCACAACAGCACATTAACATCGTACCTACCCCAGAAGTGAACTGTTTTTCTATTGGAATGAAAAATTGAATCATAATTTAGGTTCAGTGAACCAGACACAATTTTAAATGATAACTTGAGCTGCGATTGTTTTAGGTAGAAACGTGAATATAATTATTTCATGAGTCATTGAAATATCTATGATAAAATTGTCTCAGGTTCATAAATGCTGTTATTCCAACAAGTTAATAATCATCTAAATCAAAACCTTCGCCATTGTCCAATTCGTCCAATTGCAAACTCTGGAAGTCTACTTTATATCTCAATAAACCTGAAAAAAAAAATGAAAAAACATATTTTAATATACAATTTGGAATGGATATATTATATATATATAAGATATATATATATATATATATATATATATATATATATATATATATATATATATATATCACGGTATAAAGAAAGAAGCTCACTTGCACTTGTAACAGACGTTGACATATGTTTCGAGCTATTGGCTCTCTTCAGAACGGCGCAGTTCAAATTTCAGATGTTCGAACTTGAAAATCAAACACACAAGTGTTGTTTAAAACTTTAAAACTGAACAACAATTCAACACTGTGTTCAATAAGTTTTAACACTGAACAAAGTTCAAGTTCGAACATCTGTAACTTGAACTGCGCTGTTCTGAAGAGAGCCAATAGCTCGAAACATATGTCAACGGCTGTTACAAGTGCAGGTTAATATCGTGAGTTTCTTTTTCTATTTATATAAATGTACCTGCTTAAAACTTTTTGAATTATATATATATATATATATATATATATATATATATATATATATATATATTTTATTCAAGAATGATAGATGGATACAATACAATAATATTTAGAAATAATTTCAATATAATGGGTTTTAGATAATAACATTTCCCGAATAAAAACAAAATATACCATAAATGGTTAGCTCACAAAGACCAAGGCCTGTGGTGAACTTAACTTAAAAAATATTGCATTCAGATCTAAATACAACTCAATACATACAATTCAATTTCGGTAAAAAATTTCATATAAAATATTTTTACGCTTATCCCGTTAACCAATTGCTATTTCCATCAGTTTATGGATATAATGTCTACTTCTTGTTTTAATCCAAGTTTTTGTTTTAGTTTCGAACTTTTTTAAATTAGAAGTATTTCTTAAGTCCAGAGGTGTTTCATTATACGTTCTTGGACCAATATACAAGTGACTGCGTTGACAAACCGTTTTACTAAATCTACGTACATACAGTGAACTTTCACTAAACCGAGTACCTGCTTTATGTTCTATGAACACGTTTTTATTTATATTTTTCTTAGTAAAATTTAACACTGAAGCACAAAAAAGTTGATGCACATCCCATACATTAGAGAATAAGTAGTTTTTTAGTTTTCTTATATATATATATATATATATATATATATATATATATATATATATATATATAAAGAAAATGAACACTAGAACATTCATTTGAAAAATTCAAATTAATCAAGAGAATGTTATAGTAGAGCTAGATATGTGAACGTGTACGATGTGATGTCTCCATTATCCTTCAAGGGATAAATGTTAGAGAAATTTCACATCGTACACGTCCACATATCTAGCTCTACTATAATATTCCCTTGATTAATTTGAATTTTTCAAATGAATGTTCTAGTGTTCATTTTCTTAAATATTTCATTCAGTGCCATAAGCACAAAAAAATTTCATTTCCTATATATATATATATATATATATATATATATATATATATATATATATATATATATATATATATATATATATATATATATATATATATATTTGTATTGCCGTTGATGATATAAAATAATATGTTAAGATGGCTATGATTAGTATGATTGCATAAACTCTTTCAAATTGAATAATACGTCATATTTTGTAACCTGATGGCAATCTTATAACAAGATCTACTGTCAGCACATAACAAAAACAGTTTTGGGAAAGTGCATTCAAAATAATGGCGTAGAAAACCTGCAACAACTTCAGGCAAATCTTCAGATATTTGAGACGTATTAAAAGATGGTCAACTCTGAAGGACTATCTGATGGCAATCTTATAACAAGATCTACTGTCAGCTTATAACAAAAACAGTTTTGAGAAACTGGTGTAGTAAGAAGTGCATTCAAAATAATGGCGTAGAAAACCTGCAACAACTTCAGGTAAATCTTCAGATATTGAGACGTATTAAAAGATGGTCAACTCTGAAGGACTATACATATTTTGAAAACAAAGTAAACGCGTTAAATTTTCAACAAACTAATTAAAACATTTCATAAAAATAATAATATAATACGCAATGGCAAATATTTCAATAACTTCATCATTTATAAGACTACTTAATGCAATAATCCGTAGCAAGTTGGTGTATGGCAACTTGATTGACATTCTATTTATACTTGCCATCGACGCCATCTCAAGGCCAAAAAGAGAAGGTCCTAAAATTCTTAGTTTGGAGATGAAGTTTATCTACAGACAGGACAGGAGAGAAACTTCATAACTGAAATTTTTGTACGAATTATTCCACCTAGACCTCAAGGTCCAACTCGCTAATACAATCCTCCATTTGGTTTATGGAGTCTATCTACATTCAATACAGTTGCCAATAAATGTGACATTCACTTTGACTCCATAGCGTTTATTACTATTTGAACAAGCATTATTATAGCAGGAATTATATGAACAAAGGAGATGAATTAAGATGAATTGAATTATATTGAGTTCTTTGTAATATTTCATTCAATTTTATTAATCATTTATTATTCTGTTACTTTTTTAGATTAGATTCAGGTCTTTGTTATATTTCGTTTCATTTTATTTATTTAGTTATTTATTATAATTCAACATTATATTATTATTTTGTGTAATTGAGTATTACACCTGTTGAGAATAAAGAACTTATTATTATAAAGATCTAGGTGTCCAGTTTGATTACAAACTAAACGTTTCATCGCATATAAATAAAATGTTGAGGGATGCAAGCAGAAATATTGATATGATTGTGCGTAATTGCAAAGACTTCAGTGATAGCAGAACTCTTATCTCTCTTAGAAAATCATTCAGCATATTTCAATTCGCATTAATGCAGTTTATCAAATTAAAATTACAATTTTTTGAGAAATATCAAACCATCAAAATTTGCCTAGTACTCGATTGTGGGTCGTCTTCTAAATATAAAGATTCCTCTTAGGTTGTTGAAATTTTTCTCTGCCCTAATTTGGACCATCTGCACCAGTTTGGTCAAACTTTTCATCAACTTAATGCTCCCAGTGCATCTTGCAAGACCTTGGTCTGGACATAAGTTATAATTCTCAATTAGGTCTATTTTAGATAATCGATCTTGTTTGACTTAAAATAATAGTTTGTTGAAACATTAAATTTGTTCTTGTCGCAATCGTAGCCAATTTAAAATGTATTAGCTTACCGTCGACGAATAACTCAAATTTATCTAAAACTCCGAAATTGAGGTCTTTATATAGGAATTATATAAAAGGCATTGAAAGATAAAGAAATACGTGTACGATCCATTTGAAATAACAAGGTTCATAATATAATACGATTAATAACTAATAACACATAACAAAACCCTCGCAAAACTGACATTATAAAATAGGGTAAGCCGTTTACTATAATATTATTATACAAGAATTAAATATATTTATTGAGAAAAAAAAGAAATCTATATATATATATATATATATATATATATATATATATATATATATATATATATATATATATGAAAATGAACACTAGAACATTCATTTGAAAAATTCAAATTAACCAAGAGAATGTTATAGTAGAGCTAGATATATGAACGTGTACGATGTGATGTCTCCATTATCCTTCAAGGGATGAATGTTAGAGAAATATTGAAATCGATGCCACACCTCATGGAAGTGCGAGACATATATGTTTCGTTCTGTAAGGAACTCGTCAGTCGCACCACGTCCATCGAAGTGAGGCAACGATTTTAACCTCCAAGCATCTTCCACTTGGAGTCACAAGATGCTTGGAAAAATCTCATCCGACGTTTTCAAGTACTCATGTTGTACTTCTTGATCAGGAGACACAACACAACTAATAAAAATTACAATAATAATAATATAAAAGTTTAGCTGTTTAAACTATTTTTGCAATTTTACTAACTATTTTTGAGTTGACTGTGTGCTATTTTAGGAACATTTTTTTTCTTTGATTATTTTTTTTACCTAATTAGTTATCTTGTATACATGCACAATTCCATTTTCTACTTGAAAACTTAATATTTCACTCTAACTATAATATTTAGTAACTAACTATAAAAAACTTATAGTCTTCAGTTCTACAACTATTACAGGTAACACACTATTACCGTACACCCAATGCATATATCAACGAGTAATCAAATTAAAATAATTCACAATAATAAATGATTGAAGTAAAATTTTACTAAAATAAGTATTTTTTTTTAAAGAAAAGTTTAAAAAAATCAGATAATTTTTATAATACTAAAAGACGAAAAGTAACAGTGGAACATGTTACTATATTCACACTTATTCAAATATTACTGTTTTTGTTACTGCATCTTCAAACACTTATTCATCATAAGATGCTGATATTATACGAAAATATAATAGCTTAATGCACGAATTATAATGCATTTTGAATTTAAAAATATGAAAGATGAAAACATTGTATTGACTCAAGTCATTAACAAATTAAGTCAATTCACGTTTCAGTTTCCAGATGTTATTTCCTCTTTATTTTACATATAGTACCTGTTTAATAACTAGCTCCACCTTTTATAATTTAAATCTATTGTTACTTGTTGTATCTTCATTCTAAAATCCATTGTTATATTTCATTCTAAGAACAGATCCTACACATAAACTTAGAAAATACTGTGTCGCAAACTTGACCTTCATTATATTTGTTAATACTAATTAAATTGATATTTAATCCTCAAGCGGGCGTACAGTTCATTTGTAACGGGAGCGGGCGCACAGTCATTTGTAACGGGAGCGGGCGCTCGTAACCGAAAAGATCTATGGGTTGAATAAGAAAATTAAAGCGCAAATTATTCAATATTTATTTATTTGTACTCAGATATATTATATCATTGTCAGTACAGTCTAAATTGTCAAAAAAGGTAATTAAAATTATGAAAAAAAAAACAATCATTAAATGAATTAACATAAGTGAAATATTCTTTGAATCAAAACAAAAATTGGGAACACAAAAACCTTTTACATAACTCAGACTAGTTTATATACCTAGTCTAATAATAAAAATTACAAAATAAGAATAAAAATGAATTAACTTTGGTTTAGTTTTCGTCCATATTGATTGCAAATAAATGTTGTATGACTTCTGCAAATATTTTTCATACATAACTTACATTGCGTTTGTGATTGCCCCTTTTTTATACAGATACAGATACTGCTGATACAGAACTACCTGCTTCTGTATCAGCAGCACTATCCTCCATATTTAATAGTGTTGGCGTTTACTTGATGTAAATTCATTATAATTGAATATAAACTTAAATTCAAACACTTGAACTTATGATTTACACTTTATTGACTACATAGCATGACGCGTTTCGTCGTTACAAACGACTTCTTCAGATGCTTACAGAACAATAACAACATTTTGAAAAAGACATGTGTAAATATCAGGGAATTTGTCATAGAATCATGACAAATTTGGAATTTGTCATGGACAAATTGGGAATTTGTCATGGAAAAAGTCATAGAATCCCAAATTCCCTGATATTTATACCTGTGTTTTTCAAAATGTTGTTATTATTCTGTAAGCATCTGAAGAAGTCGTTTGTAACGACGAAACGCGTTATGCTATGTAGTCAATAAAGTGTAAATCATAAGCTCAAGTGTTTGAATTTAAGTTTATATTCAACTATCCTCCATATTCAAATGCTCCCTTGTGTTTCTTTTTAGTTTTCTTGGAAGGACTAATATCCTTGATCTTTGGACGTACTTTTTGTCAATTCAGTGCCTAATGCCAGTAAATACATTCGCCTTTTCCGTAGAGTCACATTATTTGCACTAAAAATCACCATACTATTTATTCCTGCAATATCCAGAAAACGAAAGAAGAGTGTCAATGTCCATTTATTATTCTTCCTTGAAACCGAATACATTTTTACTTTTTTATTGATTTCATCGACAACCCCCTTTGTTTTATTTTAAAAAGTACCGATGCTGGGTTTGCTCTGTTCATTTGTACTTTCATCAATTTCTGCAGCACAATGAAGTGATATAAGAACTACAGATATTTTCTTGTTAGGCACGTAAGATACGAGTGTAGCTGTATCTGAATATCCAAATTAATTTGAATATTCAGGTCGGGTTTTATCTACGAAACAAGGAGGTATTTCTTTCTTGTTTTTATATATGGTACCCACAGTAGAAATCTTATAATCCTTGGCCAAATCGTTTATCAGCGGCACACTGGTATACTAATTGTCGATGGTAAGGTTTCTTCCAGTGCCAGAAATTTGAGTAATTAGCCTCTTCACGACGTCTGCCGCAGCATTACTCAACTGATATGTTACTTTATCCCTGTAAAACAGCTATTTATTTCTGAAAGTGGCAAATCATGCTCTGCTGGGTTTCAGCAGTTTGATTGCTGTGATTCACTCTCTTCTTCGTCTTCTCTAGTAATTCCTTGAGTACTGCACTTTGTGATAACCGTCCACGACTCATTTTATATAAAAAAAAATCCAAGCATAATTCGATAATATTGAATCATGACCGAAGAACTATTACGAGCGTCAACGAGGGTATGTCACGTTGAGCGTCGCGCGTAACCTTTTATACGAGAGTCGCGTGTAGTCTTTTCGAGGACTGCACCGATACTAAAACAATTGCGATCTGTGAAATGGGGGGAGCGCCGCGAGCGACGGTTTATTCTTTATTTTACTCCCAATGACATAGCGACAGGCTACTACAAATGAGAAATAAATGTGATGGGTAATAATAATATGACCGAAAATGTACTAAGCGCGGTCGATTCGACCTCGCGCTCGCTTGAAGGTTGAATACTAAAAAATATCAAGTAAAAACGGTAGAACCAGTTCAAATTTTGGACATCAAAAACTACATAACCAACTCTTACATATGAAATCATTTCGAAAAAGAGAAAACAATGTAAGGACATACACAAAATATTAAACTTCTTGTGGTAGACAAATGCACTCGCAAGCAGGCAAATGTATCACTGATGTGATAAAACAGATACAACATCTACTTTACATATACCTTTCAAAATAGACCTTTTAAGATGTACGAGAATTTTAATAGTCGTCGAGATCTACATCATCCAGAGGTTCATCAGCCTGAAGAGATTGGAAATCAACTTTGTACCGTAGTATACCTTTAGTATTTATTCCAGCAGCATGAACAAAAATATTAAAAGTACATATGTTAGTAAATAGCTTCGTTTTAATTAACAAAAATTAGGGATCTACTCTACCACAATTCATATATTCCTTTGTTAAATCTTGCACACTCACTAACTAAACTACATATTTGTGTCTGCAATTACTATCCACTTCAAGTAATAGATGAATAATGTGAAATTAAGGCTAAAAATGAATACTGATATCACTAATATAAAAGTAACAATACAGCTTTTATACTTCAAGATTTATTTTGTTTGAGTTGAAGATAAGGTCACATATTTCTTGAATACTCATATTCTTATACTGAAACAAAATAACCTACTCAAATTCAAAGTGTATATATATATATATATATATATATATATATATATATATATATATATATATATATATATATATATATATATATATATATATATATATATATATATATATATATAATCGAGAACAAATTTAAATGTTCTCTTTTATACACTTAAAATATTTTAATGACTTTTCATAGCAATTCATCTTCAAAATAAATTATATAATTGACCAAGTCCAAAATATTGAACACAATATTTGTCTTTATTTGTGTGAAATGAAGGTAAATATTAATTTATTACACAGTTCTCACAGTTGAATTACTTATTATTGATATTTTAACAACATACATTATTGCTTAATCCAAAACTTCTACCAGCCACAAGTAGACTCTAGAAGCAATTCAGACTGGATATATCATATCTTACAGCATAGAGGAATTAATAACAGACATTTAAAGACGAATACTTCATTAGATGAAATGGTATACCATGAGTACTAAAAAATTTATTTTAGTGTAATCACTTATGTAGTTGAAGATGGAATATGAAAAAATCGTGATTCTAAATAACTTAAGAGCTTTTACCTACATTTTTGATATTTTTCATATCAAGTACTTACCGCCAATTCCACCAAATCCACGAACAAACTGAGAGCCTTCTTGAGATTTGTCTGTAATTATTTCTAATGTAGCACCAAAATTTTTGTAGTTATTAGCAAGCCACTCCAATAGAGGTTGACACTCTACCAGTTCTAATTCAACTCCACTCTGTAAAAATTCCATAACTCTTCAAAATGAACAAAGAAAAGAATCAGTAAAGCTAATCTAAACAAATTAAATTGAGTGAATGAAATGGAAAAATCTAGAATTTCTTTAATGTGCACAAACGAGTATACTGTGAATAAGTTGGACAATTTCGTTCCAAGAAATTCCACTTGAGAGATACTTCACTAATTGAAACATCAATGGCATTCATATTCCAAATGGTTTCAAGTTTCAAATTATTTATAAGCATCAAGAAAATTATTTTACTTGAGTTATTTATTTTAAAGTATATAATTATTTCCAAATCTACTTTAATTTGTCAGACACAATTTTCATTCTTAAAAATCGTTTCATCAATCAATCTAATTGTTTGTTTCAGATTTTCTAATTAATTTTAATTTTCTTATTCCTCAATTTAATTGTCAAAAATTTATTTTCAATATAGAGTTTGTTATAAATGAATTTCCTATATTAATTTGTTTCATTTTTCAGTCAGATTTCAGTTTCATTTGTTTCATCTTAAATTCAGTTTGTATTAGACTTTAAATTATTTTACAGTTAACACTAAGAAAATTGAAAATTTTATATATATATATATATATATATATATATATATATATATATATATATATATATATATATACTGTTTGATATTTATTTTGAAAATAGAGGGCTAACTACTGATATTTTGAAATTCATTGCAATAATAAGTAACATTTTGTATATTATATTTTTTGAAGTTATCAAGAGTTTGCCTACATAGAGATGCAGTACCTACTACAGTACCCAATGAATGACACCCAAGATTCAATTTGATTAATAATCTATTAAATAAATCCTGACTAGCAGATTTTGAGGTATTCATCCTCATTCATTAAATTGGAAACAACTGTATCAAATTTAACTAAATATTTGATGATATATTAATTTTTTTTAATTTGCTTTGCATCTCAAACAAAAACATTATTAGGTAACATTCAAAGGTGCACGTGACAAATCTAGATTTTCTAAATTGATATTGAGAAGTAAAACATAATCAAGAATTTTGTTAAAAATATGTTAATGACTCCCATAGGACTTTCGCATGAAATTTATGCTTTATGTTGATAAAAAATTTGGTATTATGTTCGTAATTATTAAAGATTATAGGAAACTTTCAGAAAATATTTTTTTTTTCAACATTTGATTTTGAAAACATTGTATTTTTCAAGTGTTTCTTTAAAGTTGTCAAAAACTTTACATAAGTTTTCAATAGAAAAAATCTTATTTGAATCTCTTCCTTAAAAAGTATAAAGAAATTTATTAGCATATTGTTAAATTTGAAGAAGTGATTTTTGTATGATTTTTAGAAGAGGAATACCACAGACAGGATATAGCAGAAATACTGAGTAAAATAGATTACATACCACAAACCCTTAGAACTAAGCAATCTGTGAAAACTATTTCATTTTGTAAATTCTAAATCTCTTCTTAAATATGCAATTTTCCAGGGAATAGACAATAAACAAATTTATTAATTTGGAACACAAACATTTTTTAAAAAATTTATATTTAGTGAACTAGTTGTGCAGCGAAACATGACAGAAAAGATTTTAACAGTATAAAATACCTATCCACCAAAGTGTTTAATATTTCCCTTGAAAACAAAAAAAAACAGACCAATACTAAAATAACAACTGATATTACCCCAATTGTGGGAATAATATAAGAAATGCTAACTTAGTTAAAATTATACTTATCATAAAAGCATTTTTTTCAACTATCTAAACTAGAACCTATTTGCCATTATTATCCATATACATTACCTCTTTATCAGTGAAATGAGATTTATCCTTTTCTTGCTCTGGTGTCAAATGCAAGATAGTCTCACTACCAGTAGTGTGATTTTTCAATACGTATCGTTGAATATCTAAGTTTTCCCAGCATATGAGCGTTTCGACGGCGCCAAGTTCCAGTCCCCTGAGAGTATCTTCAACGCCGAAACAGTACTTGCCGGTATCTTGACTGATCTCGTCGAAGTATCTACCGATGAGTTTTTTCTCCTGAATAAATTTAACATTTTGCAAAGACTCGGCAGCAAGTTCGATGGCCTGATTAAAACCGTTCTCGCCTCCGTATGACACGTCGACCAATTTGATTACCTTAACTTGTAATCTCTGTAATTTATAGAAATAGAGCATCAAACAGATAATTTTTTAAAATTATTTTTCAAAAAACACAGACTTATTGGACCTAAATTTCAGTTCATCAACTGCTGGTTGTTATGAAAAAACTATGATTATGAACGTTTAGGTTAACTTCTAGAGAGGGACAGAAGTCACTGAATGTAACACTTTTCATACTTTTAGTGATATGAATTGAAAGAGATATTACATTTGAATAAAATAAAATTGAAGCTAATATTCATCATGAATTTTCATCATTTGATTCCACATAAGCTTTAGTATACCTTCTAATATTAGAAATACAATTGCTTTGATAAGCACTGTCTTCAGACTGAATTGCTAAAGACAACTTATAATGTTTGACAGTGTTTATACCTTAAAGACGTATTTTAACAGTTTCTATTTATTGCTTCAGGAATCACTTATCTGACGGTATAACTTTACTTTCACGTTCATCAGAATCGGATAAGCATGAAGCCGATAAACTATAAGCAATATCTATCTACATATAAAAGTGAAATTAGAAAAACCACAAATTTATACAGAAACAAAATCAGAATAAATGTAAAAATTTTATTGGAAAAAGGTAAATGAAAAACCAAGAGAACATGAAGCAATTGAAGCCAGAAACACAAGTGGAGAAATGAGAAATATGGACAATAGCAGGAATTTTCTTTAGCAGGAACATATTTTTCTCTGATAGTATTTAGTCTTGCTCTTCAACACACTCAAAAATTAAATATGAAAATAAATATATGATAAAAAGGCACTTACTGGATCAAACATATCTGATTGGCTAAGTTCCGTTTTGAAGTCTGCACTACCTGCTAAGATTAGGCCGGCAATATTCGGTTTGTCGTTGGTAATAAATAATTGTGTTGCTACCTCCGCTACTTTCCTAACGTAGTTGTGACGTTTTTCCATTCTTAGACGAGCGAAACGCAGTGCGGATTGACCTCCTCTGCCGTGCTTCTTTGGCAAATCAACAGTGAACTTGTGGAGCACCTCCCGAGTATTACCTGCATAAAAGAAGAGAAAATTACTTTAAGGTAATTATGCGATAACGGTAAATAATAAAAATATAACTTGGAAGTTCTACAGATAACAAAAATCTTTCAATTTATTTGCTCTTCTCTAAATAGTTTAATATTGTTAATAAATGTTCAAGTATTTGGTGTTACTGGATATTACCTTGAAGTGTTCCAAATAAGGCTCCATTACCATCCATTACAATGAAACCAAATTTATTATCATCTGCAAGCAATGCAGTCAAAGCTTCAGTGTGAAATTTGTTGTCACACAAATAGAGGGAAGTATTGATAGGTTTGAAAGGTTCAAAATCAATATTAACTTTCTTCTCCTTTCCCTCATCTGTCACAATTGTCCCACAATATATGACCAAACCATTTGGAGGCACTGAAAACGATAAATTGTTATTAATGGCATATAAGTACTCGCAAAGATTACCTACGTTGTTTGTATCAGTTGCTTAGCTAACTTAGGTTTAGCACAAATTTGAATTAATACATGTACTTTAGTATTTAATAGTGTTGGCGTTTACTTGATGTATATCCATTATAATTGAATATAAACTTAAATTCAAACACTTGAACTTATGATTTACACACTTTTCTACATACCATGACGCGTTTCGTCGTTACAAACGACTTCTTCAGATGCTAACAGAATAAAGCATTATCTGTTATTCATTGTTATTCTAATAATTATTCTGTTAGCACTTGAAGAAGTCGTTTGTAACGGCGAAACGCCTCATGCTATGTAGAAAAGTGTGTAAATCATAAGTTTAAGTGTTTGAATTTAAGTTTATATTAAATTAGTATTATTGAGGAAAAATACAACGATATGTGTTAGTTTTCAATAATATTCTCAGTTAACTTTTGTCCCGCATGTTTTGTGTATTTCCCTTGGTAAATTCTACTGTTCCAATACAAACATTAACATTAGACTTTCATTATGAAGTTATTATGATATAAAGTTTCCAATATCAAACATAAAACTTGTCTTTTAATTATTTATTTATTTATTTCAAACATACAGTGTATAAAATTTGTACAACTCTTTTTGAGGACGGGAAATCCCCTTTAAACATATTAATGAATCAATACCAAACTAAACTAAAAATGTGAAAAAGAATTAAATTACGATATATCTATATATAAAGCATATAAAATAACAAAAATATGAAAATGAATTAAAAGAAATCCGTGATTAGGATCAACTAAAAGTCATAAATGAGATATTCATAAACTCTTAACACTGAAATCACACTATAGTTTGCGGATATAATCTAAAAAGTAATTATTCATCGAAACAGTTGAATTTGTAACGAAAATCAATGTTCTTCTTCAATGACTCAATTGTATTTTGGCAAATAAAAAATCTAAATCTGGAAAAATGTCAGTAGGTCCCTATTTCCAATTGTTATTGTATAATTGTCTGACACTGTTACAGAGTATGGCATCACAGAAAATACGCTTAGAAAGATTAAAGAAGAAACGAGAAGCAGAGAGATTGTGACATCAAAGAATTAAAAATGATTCAGAAAAATGAAAAGTATGAATTGCGAAAATAATAATAAAAATATCTGAAGAAAAAGGTGAGAGAATTATAAAAACTATAGAACAAATTACTTCCAGAGAGTACAGCACGAAAAATATGGAATAAGAAATTAGTAGTGCGTAGGTAACGACTTGCTCTTCAAAACGTAACTGATGATTTGAAAACGCCACCTATCCAGATGAAGATCAAATAACCCAGAGGAATATAGGTGCTAATCTAAGACCAGACGAACCAGTAGAAAAATATATTTGAATAATGAAAAAAAACAATGAATAATCAGAACAATAAATTAGCAAATTACAAAAAAAATTAACAAAGAGTACAAAAGATAAAAAATTTATACACCTAACAAAAAAGTAGAACAGAACGGATCCAAAGACGTACCGTCAATATCCTGACATGGGTCAAGAAAGTAGAGTAAATATTTGAAACATTCAGATTTATCCTAACCTAGTGAGTTAAGAGTTTACGCAATAAGAGAAAACCTGAATATATTCTCCACCATGAACGGACCTTAGTCCACAAACATTGAGCTTTTAGAAAAGATAATTACTCAAAAATAAGCTGTGATTAATATTTCAGAGAGATTTCAGAGATAATTACGCAACTAAGAGATTCAAGACTTCCATTTTGGAGGTTTGAATCAACAACTGTGCAGACGAACTTATAACTTATATATTATAACATACGAAAGAGCAGGCGACAGATGATGTACAGATTACACGCTTAATAAAATTTGTCATATTCTCCTCCAGCTACATAGGCAATGTATACGATATTTCACTTTCTTGCCATTCATTCGATAGAATTTTGTCCAAACTGTATACACTCTACTTGGAACTATCATGAAGTTAATACGCTAAAGAACCTCACGATGATGTCGGTACTGTTTGCAAGAGATCTGTAGACGGATGAGTGGCTAGTGGCAAGGATGTAGCATCTCTGAGCGATTCGTCAGATGCTGTCCAGAAAAAATGTGCAAGCATCCATTAACGACAAAAATATCTTAAAGAAAAATGTTTTGCTTACAATTGCTAAATAAGTCATAAAATCGTTGGTATTTACACCAGCTACCATGGAAAATAAAAAAATAACTTTTCAAAAAATATATATATTGTCATTTGGAAATTGATATCATGGACTTGTTTGATGACAAATTTCGTTAAATTTGTTTATTTAAAGTTGTAATACAAAAATGATGTCTGGTTATAAGTTTAGTAAAATATTCAGTAGACAATGGATTTTATTCATTATTTTGCGTAAAATTTTCTCCCATGGGATAATATATCTACCCTGGTTTTGGTGTCTATATCCTGTCCAAAGTATTTACTGTGGCCTTTCAAACATTAACAAATTATGATAAATATCTTGCCCCTAGGTCAAGATGTCTATTAATATGACTAAAATCGTAATATAGTTTGATAAACACATTCCAAATTTTCTCGTTGGCCGCAAAACCTCTTAACATAGCAACAAGTAAGTAGTTGGACTTAGTTGGAGTTACATTTATCAACAATAGTAGTTGGTCGTTGCAACTAATTTGCAAAGGAAATGTCGAAGTCTTCTTTCTATGTCCAGTGAAAAGCTTGTTTTCATACATACTTGAATACTCGGTAAAAGGAATAGTAAACAAATACATTTCATTCAAAATCATTGCAAAGCACTGCAACATGCAACCTGTTCACGATGTGCAACACCTGTTCGACGATCTCAATGAAAATAGTAGCAGAAAAAGGAACTGATGTGAAAACGAAACCTAGAGAACGAGTAATTAAAGCACGTTACTGAAAGTTTCCTTGGAACTGGTTCTCATTGAAAATGAGAACCAGAATGGACTGACCGAGCCTGACGTCAATGAAATGAGTAAAGCGCTTTTAATGATTCCAATCAAAGTTATCAGTGTAAAATCCCAAAGTAATATTTTAATTTAGCGCTTTCTCGTTTTTGGTGAAAAAATAAGAACTTCAGTTCGTGTGTTTTGTTTAAAGAGCTTGTCTTTTAATAAAATCATATACGTTTTTACCCAAGTGAGTTAACCCTCAACTGGCCGGGTGTTTTATTTGTAACATAACAGGCCGGGTGCGGTCACCGTGACCGCATGTACTGTAGGTATAATATTATTATGTTATTATCTCAATAATAAATAAATAAAAATACATAGTGCTACTTATAGTATTTACTTTTAATAAAAAAATACAAAATACAGCTTTTATAACTGTTAAATAAAAAAAAAACAAAACTCTAAAGCTAAAAATTAACAAAATCTCTAAGCTTCTGTAAAAAGTCCTTAAAAAAATTCTAAAGTAATTTTTTGAAAAATATTTTCGTTTTGTTATCTTAAGAGATCATATAACATAAAGAAAAGAAATATGATCATAAACGTAAGTAATAATAAAAAATTAACAATGGTCATTCTTGGTCTTATTTCACGGCAATCGCGACATACCTTTTGGCTACATTCGATACATACCGGTCGTCTATAAGAAAAACATAAATGAAAGGTATTTCGTTTTTTTTTGGTTTTGCAAGTGTAACATGTTTTTCTAGTTTCCAGCTTTTCTTCTACCTCGGGCATAAATTCTTCTACATTTACTACACTTCTTACAGCTAAACGAAGTTCTCGAGTCAGATGTTGATTGCTTACTCGCCTTTGTAACTTCGGTTTGACAAGATTCAATGTGAGATCTTTCATGAACTGAAGTCTTTTTATCTTGTCCTCTCGCACTGAGTTATAAACTATAAATCCATTAGAACCCGCAATATCCAACAAATGATAGAAAATTGTCATCAACGAGTACGTCGAGCATTGCTATAGTTTGAGCATCTTGATCTAATGAGTCAATGCAGGTTTTTTCTTTACATTGTCTATTGCTCAATCATAATGCATGCTTGATACCATTGTAATCGACCTATTTTATTTTTTTTTTTTTGAATAAGATAGTAATGTCAATTCGTTTGTGAACCACGGAACTTTCTACTACACGAGTTTTTGAATTTTCAAGCCATATTTTGTGGGTTTTTTTGCATGTACATTTTCAATTTGCATCTGCGACGAAATGCAAACAGCAACTCATCAACAAGCACAATCAACACAAGCTGAAGCTCCAATTTCGTATACTTGGAAATTGCCAATAAAATAATTAAAAATTTCAGAAATTGGAGCTGGGAAGACTGACTGACTCAGTCTACTTCCAGAATCAGAAATGGAACGACCTCTGAAGAAGCTCGCCACTCGTGCTAGCGAAACGTTAGGAAGAAATTCCAACCGACGACGGCCCTTAGACCCGAACCAGGACAACACTAGTTCAATTCATCAATGACCCTACCGTACCGCAGTGGCTCCATCTTCGCGTACCGCAGTGGCTCCATCTTCGCAGAAGGTGCTGCCAACATGGCCGAGCGGCGACAACTTTTTTCTAATAATTCCATTTTTAAACTCGTGATATCTTTCGAATGTCATGTACGAATTGAATAATTCAAAAAGTGATATGAAGTTATTGAAGCAGTCTTGAATATAAAGTAATTTATTTTGATAAGGTTTAATACCAAGATACAAAAAGAGGCTTTTCTAACGCTTATAATGGCATAACTATAATAGTTAGACATACGCTGTCACAACACTCTTTGTAAATAATGTGTTCTGCAAAGTATAAATGTATGCTTGTATAAATGTATTCTTTACACGCAGATGCTAGGTAATTTTTTACACTTAGGTCACTTTATTGGACTTATAGTAAGGACCCCTAATTTTTGATTTATGAAAATATAATACATCCTATATCACCCAGGAATTGTGTAGCTCCCCAACAAAGAATTTTTCAGGTCGGTCCAGTAGTTTCGTTGCATATTCAATGAAAACACTCAAATCTTTCCTAATATAATATTGGTGTAGATAAATATAATAATATACATGTATTATTACCCCACTAAAATCAAATTTGAATTGAAGCCAGATGTATGACCAAATCTGCGTTAAATCCCGATTTGTAAAAATATAGATTTACTTCTAGCTGGCATATAACTTTTCATATCCAGAGCCACAAAAATTCATCCATCAAAATAATCATTTCTAACATTACTAATAAAATATATGAATATCAAGCCGATCGACGTGTCTTAGTCGGGAGAACTGGGATGGGTGTTCTGTGTTTGTCTATGATTCAAGTAGTTTAATGATGATAATGTTGAGTAATGTACATTCATTACAATCCCAATTAATTACAATTGGCCGCTCGGAACCGGCGTTGAACTGTAGGTCCACTGAGTTAAAAAAAAATAAATAAAAAAAAATTATTAATATCACCATTTCATAAAAATTACATCTCATTATTCAGTAACATCTTTTTTAGATCATCTAATTTTAATACAAGGTTCTTATTTTATAATTATAATTAACTGAATATTGTTCACCAATTCGTAAATTGTGGATTATATACTGAATTTCATCTCTACCAGATTTAACACGTTCTCTGATAATGCGGTCAGTGCTGACCGTCAATGAAGTTTCTCTTAAGTCCTATTAAAAATCATAAATCTGTTTAAAATTCACTAAATTGTTTTTTATTTATATGCCTTTGTCTTTTACTCAAATGTTACTTGGTCTTGGTTAAAACAAAAGTCAACTTGAGCCATTATTTATGGAAACAATTAACGCCAGGCAGCATTGACCGACGCGGCCTACAAAGAGAAAAAAAAACGGATTTCCGTGACAGGGGATCGCGCGGGTCGCGGTGTCTTGTAGCACTTCGCGCTCCATACCTATAGTAGATTTTAGAAAAGAAATACTAAAGAGTTTTATGTCAAAACCTTCAATACCCAGAGCACCTTCGGGCCGAACGGCAAAAGGAATGCCAGTTCTTCAGAAAAAGCAGGAACTTCTTTGAAGTTGCGTCGGTCTTGTGTAGAATGTTAGAAGAAAAATGCGTCTACATTTGGACGTTTAGTCAGAAACAAGACCAAAAAGTACCTACTTTCTGTAATGCTTGCCCAGCCCATTTCTATTTGTTGAACATTTTGACAACGTTCATATATAATTTTATAGGTATTATTCATTACTGTACCTTTTTATATGGCTATTTGGTATCGTTGTTATCTATAAAAATGTTAAAGAAAGTTTTACTTTCCATTGAGTTTAATTTTTAGAAAAACGTTTTGATATTTTTGTGGTTTTTTTTCAATAAATTTCATTGTATGGTAATAGTTGTTTTTCTTTCAAGTTCTTTAATTTTTTCAAAAACCAACTTGATATGAAAAAGCTACGAGGGCTTCACCAGTCAATTAATACGAGATTTAGTTCAACAGCACTGCCCAACGAAAGAACGAAACGAAAACCCTCGGAAAATGCGGTCACCACTGACTGACGCGGTTTGAACTAAAAGTCTATACGTCAGCCAACACTGATCGACACGGCCTGGACAGGAAACTGGCGTTTTTTTTTTCTCGGCATAGAACGTGTTAATTCGAATATTTCTTCTAATCGCTTTTTACCTAAGTCGTAAATCATTCTCATTATGACTTTGATTTGTATCATGTCTGCAAGGCGATACTACCAGAATCAACAAATGCATATATTGAAATTATAAACAATCGTCCACAAAATAAAACGAAGGAGAAAGTATTACATCTTTCTAGCTTTCTCGAGTGTCAATGATAAGTTATCACTAAGACAGTAAATATAAAAAAAATTTCCTCTACGACAAGGGTGGTTTCTTAAGCAACTACATATTTTTTGTTAATTTACGCCTCTATCTCTGCGCTTCATCTGGTCGCAGAAAAGTCACGATTTTTTGATATATGAAAGTACCGAACTTGATCTGAATTTTTGATCAGATCAAGTTCGATTCAAGATCAATTCATCATTTTTCTCAAACCTTTGCCAACTTGAAACTGAATAATTCTCTAGGGGATCAGATATTTTAAAATTGTTCAATATGAAAGTGAATATTTTCAAGTGATGTAAATAATTTATGCATGGAAAAACGGGGCAATTACATTTTTTTTTTCAACTATTGATTACATATTACAATTATTAAAATTACCTAGTGTCTTGCAGAAAACATTCATGTTTCCAAAAAAGTTTATAATTCACTAAATTTTCAATTTTACTATAAAATTATATCAAAGAAACCAAGGGCTTGTTTCTATGAATGGACTAAATACAGAGTGCATAATTGTTTCTCATTATTTATCTCAAGTAACAACACCTAGAGAATGAAGAAATTCAAGGAATCACTTAATTCAAAAGTGACCAACTTCTAGGATATGCATCTTCTCATCACAATTGAAATCTTCATTTTTTACCAAGTATCTACCTACATCTTGAAGGTAGAAGTATATAGAACCCCAAATTTTCAGTCGTTTATATCTTAGAGAATACTTATTTGGGGCAATTCCTCAGAACCATATTAAATTTTCCTTATAAAAAAATTCCGCTCTCAGATATATACTGTATACCCATCACAAAAAGTCCTCTTGCACAAAGTAACACAGCATAAGATTTCCAACTGTCTATGGATTATATATTTAAAAGATAATTCTTTCTCTTTATCGATAAACAGTTTATTCATTTAACTAATATTTTTTCAATAAGTTTCTCTCTGTTCATTTGTTTCGAACCAAATTTGCTATACATTGACTAAATTGCTATTACAGCAAAAAACACTCAGTAAATCATGATAAAACACACTACCCACATTGTTCGACTAAATGACACATTATCAAGTACAATGAATACATCTCACAAATTCCTTTATATTAGTACTCTTATTAAGCAGATTTTTGAAATTGGCCAAGTTGCTTACCCTTTGTGTATAGCTTCAAACGATGCTGTACAGAAGTAATTGCACCTAATACAGATAACCTGTTTACCCGGGACTTAATATTAGAGGCAGTACCAAATTCATCAGCTAACATCTTACTAATTCGTGATATTTGATCCTTCGGTGGAATGATTAGCGAAATCATACTAGTACCATTCCTACAAAAAAATTAATGCGATAAAGGCATATGTTGTTGATATTGATAATTATCCTACCCCCTAGCAAGCTCCAAACTCTTGATAAGTTTCTTAATTTTCCATATTTCGACATTGCGATCAGCGGATGTTTCTTCGTTAGACATATCTAAATATATTTGTCAGAATAGGAAGAGTAACAACTGATTAAAACGTGCACAACTACACCTACCAACTTGCAAATGGCGCTTACCTGTCAAATAGAGTTTAACTTGTCAATAGTTTGAAGAAAGTGAAAGAATACAAGCTGCCACAGATCAAAAATATTCTTTTACGTGCATTTTTCTTTATGTGAATTCCAAATATGAAAAGTAATATACAGGTATTTATACATTAGGATGTACCATTTCGTCGTAACAAAAGGGATAAAATCGAAAATTATAATTCGATATATCAATTTAAATGAAAAAATCGGAATATATATAAATTATTATTATTATAACGATGAGGAGAGCGATTGAACTTGAAATCACAATTCTTACGACATTTGCTTCATCTTTTTCGCCCCCAAAAAACGCTTCATATTCTCTGAATGATCTTTCTTCCGTTCATCTGTCCATATTATTCCAGGTTGGCGATTTGATTTTTAATGACCGAGATTGAATTCTTAACTCTTGGTGAAACATAATTAAATAGTAAATTAAATTAAACACTTGGCTTAAGGTTTCACGATTATATTTAACAATATCAAATAGTCAACATGTTTCGAGCGTTAGCTCATCTCCAAGACTAAACTCCAATAAGGAACGAACAACAAATTTATATCTATGTGATCATCTATGATTTGATTTTTGCTCGAACTTTACATGTGCGATGCTCACTCACTCGGACAGCGACACTCAGTGCGATATCCGAGATTTTTTATATTGATCTGTTGTAGCTCTTTTTGGACCTCTTTTAGCCACTCTGTTTCGCATTCACTCTTTATAATTATATCGAGTAGTTTCTTCGGTATTCTGGACTCTTTCATTCTGTAGACATGTGATAGAACTTTGCTCGTCGTTTTCTGATTTCTCCCGTTATCGTATTTGTCTTTTGATAAAGTTCATTCTGAGGTCTTTTCATCCAAATGCCGTTTCTATTGATTAGCCCGTAATATTTGTAAAAATTTTTCGTTCTTGTTTTTCTATTTCTCTAATTCTTGAATTACCGTCAATAAGTATTATTTCAGCTGCGTAGATTGCTTCTGGAAGAATCGTTGTGCTATAAATCCTCAATTAGACGCCTCTCGAAATGCACTTTTTGTTATAGTACGCCCATGTTAGCTTGTAGGCCCTTTGGAGCTTGTAATTCTCTCTTCATTAGCGATTCGGATTAAACCTGAGGACTGTATAACTTCTCCGATGTAGTTAAAATGGCCTACTTGCAGAATTTCTCCATGTTTGTGCTAAGAGAAGATTATTTTTTTTGTTTTCTGTCCATGTATTTGGTTTTATCATAAAAAAATTGTATCCCGGTTTTATGCGCAATTTCATGTAGTTTTTCTACGGCGGGACGGTGAAGCCAAAAACTTCATCATTTAATATCCGAAATCTGAAGGACGGAACAGATACCAGACGATTGGAAATGCGCGCTGATACATCCTTTTCACAAAAAGGGGGACAAAATGGAGATCAATAATTACAGAAGAATTTCCTAACTCCCGGTTGCGTACAAAATACTTTCTAAAGCACTCCTAAACTGAGTAGAACACCAAACGGATCAACTAGTTGGGAATACCAAGCTGTATTCAGAAAAGGCAAATCATGTGCTGAACAGATCTGGACATTCATTGACTTCAAGAAAGCATATGATTCGGTAGACCGCGAAACCCTTTTTAAACTCATGAAACAACTTGGAATCGATCGAAACACCCGAAAAATTATAAAACAGACACTTACAGGTAAAACTTCCAAAGTAAAATTCATGGGCGAAGTGTCAGATCCCTTTGAGATAAAACCGGTTTGGAGCAAGGGAAGTTTTGGAATTTGAATTGGACTTTCGCCAATTTTTTTAGAATATATGTATATTCTAAAAAATAAATTAGATATATATATATATATATATATATATATATATATATATATATATATATATATATATATATATATATATATATATATATATATATATATATATATAATGAGATTGAATTCTCGCTTAACTCTTGGTGAAACATAATTGAATATTAAAATAAATTAAACTCTTGGCTTAATGTTTCACGATTTATTTAACATATATATAACATATTTCGAGCGTTAGCTCATTTTCAAGACTAAAGTCTTGAAAGACTTCTTTATCTTGAAAATGAGCTAACGCTAAACATATATATATAAATAAATCGTGAAACATTAAGCCAAGAGTAATATATATATATATATATATATATATATATATATATATATATATATATATATATATATATATATAAATATATAAGAAAATGAACACTAGAGCATTCATTTGAAAAATTCAAATTAATCAAGAGAATGTTATAGTAGAGCTAGATATGTGAACGTGTACGATGTGATGCCTCCACTATCCTTCAAGGGATAAATGTTCGAGAAATATTGAAATCGATGCCACACCTGATGGAAGTGCGAGACATATATGTTTCGTTTTTCAAGGAACTCGTCAGTCGCACCATGTCCATCGAAGTGAGGCAACGATTTCTACCCCCAAGCATCTTCTTGTGACTCCAAGTGGAAGACCGTAGAGTTATGAATACTTCACAATTCCATCTATAGGAATCAGTAGAAAACACCTCTCCGATTATAGACACACCAAGCATCGAAACTTCACACATCTTCTATACCCGTAGGTATTTCAACGATAGTTGACTTGTGTGGAGATTAAAATCATTGCCTCACTTCGATAAACGTGGTGCGACTGACGAGTTCCTTGCAGAATGAAACATATGTCTCGCACTTCCATCAGGTGTGGCATCGATTTCAATATTTCTCTAACATTTATCCCTTGAAGAATAATGGAGACATAACATCGTACACGTTCACATATCTAGCTCTACTATAAAATTCTTTTAGTTAATTTGAATTTTTCGAATGAATGTGCTAGTATTCATTTTCTTATTTATATATATATATATATATATATATATATATATATATATATATATATATATATATATATATATATATATATATATATATATATATATGTATACCATCATATATAACGCATCGTGGGTAAATTAAGATAAATATATATAGAAATATAACAAATTTGAAAACCTTTCTTCATTTGAATATTGGTTCATAATATAACAATAAATATTGTGTTTGTTTGTGTGTTGATGACAATATATTTGATGAAATTTCATTTGAAAAAGGCCCAAGAAAAGGACCGAAACGTTATGTGATATAGATGTTTGATAAATATTTTTGAGAACCAGAAAACCCAATAATTTCTTTCTGAAAATATAAATAAAATGGTTCAAGATAGCAATGAATATGAATATATATATATATATATATATATATATATATATATATATATATATATATATATATATATATATATATATATATATATATATGTATATATATTTTTGAATTTAATGTTTTTCACTTGTTTTACGCTTTTATGGATACCCATGATTAATGTCATATCTGAAAAACAAACCCAACGAAAATGATAGGGTTATTCAGTAAGGAAATGATATATATAAAGTATTTAGTGATCCTAAGTTTAATATTGGAGGATCTTGGAAAATTAAAAGGCAATCGAGTAATTCTAGGATCAGTAAAAAATATAACATCAAAGATATTTAATAGAAGAGGACAGTTTAAGTTTAACTTTAATATATCTGCCTATAATGAACTAATATAAATGGATTAACCAGAGAATCATTGATAATTCCCTGATCCTTCCAATATCAGGGGAAGTGGACAAAAAATATTTTGTAAATTTTAGATACTCATGATTGGAAACAGAACGAAAGTTATCTGGGTCGTCATTACTAAAGGTGGTAGGCGATTTAGAAATTTCGCCTGATAATAAAATATTAGCAGGATTGAATGAAGTTGTAGAATGAGATATACGACAATTAGAATGTGCATTATAGTCAAAGCCTGGTAGTTGAGAAGGTTTCCCTTTTTTGGCTATTGAAGAAAATAAAGGATCTGAAAATTTCTTTTCTACAATGATTGAATAACGATTTTGTACTGAAATGAGTTGAGCTTCTTTTGGATTAATTGATTCAAAAGAAGTAAGCTCGAGAATGCATAGCAATGTTTACCTCTTCTCCTAGGGGAAGTGAATGAGTTTTGAAAATGAGCATCAGGGCTTTAAAATGCGAAATATTTTCAATAGCAATTATTTTATTGATTTCATGTTGGTGGGTGTATTCAGGGCATTGTCTATCGGTGGAAGCATGTTAGCCTTCACAGAAAACACATTTGTGAGCATAAAGCGAACTACAATCAACCTCCTCATGTTGGCCAGAACAATTTCGATATCTTTTAGATCCACTGCAAGTTCGCCTGTCCGTAGCGAAGACAATTATAACATTGAACCACAGGACCAATGAATAGGTTAATTCCTCTAATATATCCCCAAAGCCCGATAAAATCAGGCAAACTCTTACCTTGGAATGTTAATACCCAAGAATTAGAGGGTACATACTCCACTTTCCTATCCGTAGCCATTCTTCTTCTCAATTGTCTGGTTTCCAGAATTAGAACCATTGATTCAGCTCTTTTAATCAGACCTCTTCAGTAATTTCCGATTCCACATTAGCAATCACCCCTTTACAGGTGACCATACGAGAGGGAATATAAATATCAGTGTCGTTTTCTTTTGAACCAGAACTAAACTCAATTGCTAATCTGTTTTTTCCTTTCTTAGTTATATTTTTTAGTAATTTTAAATATATAATTTAATAATTTAATTGATAAATTGAATTGATTTAGATTGAGTTCGTTGTAATATTTCATTAAATGCTATTATTCAGTTATTAGTTACTATTAGTTTTTTTTAGATTAGATTGAGCTCTTCGTTAACATATATCTCTTTCATTTTAATTATTTAGTTAGTATTCAACATTATGTTATTATTTGCTGTAATTGGGTATTACACCTGTTGAGAATAAAGAACTTATTATTATTATTATTATTATTCAGACCAGTTGTGCATGAATTTATTAGTTTTAAAAATTCATAGAATTCATATTCTCTTTACTGCTATGAGATTTGGATTCTACTATGATTGAAAAAGGGCCTGAGTCCAAACCTGAGTATCTAAGATTTAATTTCTTTTTAAGGGGCTCATATTTGTTCGGGTTCAGGATTGTAATATATGTTATATCCATTTGAATTTCTTTAGAGGAAACTGTTGAAAGATTTCCAGAATTTTCAGAAGATAGGTTAGAATGATTCAGCATTATATCAGTCGATTTTTTGATTTAACATATCTGCAATGCATTACGAAAAACTTTCAGTCTCTTTCACCAATTTAATATCATCTTTGAAAGTGGATTGTATACTCAGCATCTCGCGAGAGAGTACCGCCATATCTGCCGGAGATAAATTATTTAAATTGGATTCTTCAGAAACTATGTGATTTGGAAAAATAGAATTGCAAGTTCTCTGTGATTTTGGAATCAACTGTAATATCAGTATACAGCCTAACTCTACATGAGTAAAGTTAGGCTGTGGTCAGTAGGGGCGAAAGAATTTAGTTATAGAGCTCGCGCGTTAGAACTAATAGTGCATTCCTGACTACTGTCAACTTCTATTAGTTGTGGATCAAGTCAATCCGCCAATCCAGAAGTGTAATCTGTCAAGTGTCAATTACGAAATCAAAGGAATATTCAAGTGATACTTTTTCTATATTATGATAGGAATATTTATTTAGTTTTTCTGCAACAAACGCGACTCGAAATAAAACGAGATTTTTAATTTAATTGAAGCTCCAAATTGGATTGAACCCCAATTGGTTTAGGATGTCTTCGTCACAGATTTTTAAATGTTATAACAGATTGTCAAGATTGCCTTTGAATAATAGCAATAGTGTTTTAGTTACATCAGTAAGAAATCATTGGAACAAAGACTATAAACCAGGGCCTTTTCCTAAAACCGAAGCGGAAAGGTTAGCAGCAGCAAAAAAATATGATATGCACCCTTCAGAGTATGCTCCATATAATGATGATGGAACAGGATTTGGTGATTATCCAAAATTCAAAGCACAATCTGCAGAATCCAAAGACCCTAATTACCCATGGGATTTCCCAGAATTTAAAAGAAATTTCAATGAACCCCTTCATGTCCAGTTTGATTTGTTCAGGGAAGATCGTTATGACATTAATTACAGGCCAAATCCATCTTGCAAAGTGCAATTTGCACAATACATTGGAGTTATGTCTTTGTCATTTCTGATTTACTGGCTTTGCGATCAAGTCAAAGGTTTTCTTCCTGCTGTACCTAAGCAGTATCCTGGAGTTGGAAAAAAACACTATACTTTTGATTGAGTATTATCAGCAAAGCATAATTTATAAAAATGAATGTTAGTAAAATGTGTAATATAATATGGATCTTTTATTTGTATTGAAAAGTTATAATTTTTTATAATATAGAAATATAGTAATTGACAAAGGTAAGTACCTAACAAAATTAAATTAATTCTTTTCAAATAAATCAAATACATTTTATGTATCTAACTTTCGTTCAGAGCAATAATAATTTCAACAAATTTTAGGGATAAAAAGTGATTAATGCCATATGCATATAGTTTATATATGAGAATTTGATATTTATATTGATTTTCAAAATTTGAATAGCACATAGTGTTTCTAACTGATGAGTAAATAATATAAAATTTCATATTATTGAGCTGAAGTCTGCGCAATGAAAACTATTTCATTGATACATTTTTTGACATATTAAGCAGGTCTACCACAATAATGAAAGAAAAGTATTTTGCATTTATTAATATAGTTTCGCTTAATTGAAACAATTCATTATCGTTAATCATTTATGAGGTGGGTTTTAAAGTTTACTAAATATATTTAAGAATTAACTTCTATGAGATGGAAGATGTATATAGAGATTATTAGATATTTCTATCCTATTATTTTTGTATTTATTTCTCTACGGGCGTAATTTAGTACATCCAAAATCCTCGAGTTTTTTATGACAATCAAAAACGATATATAGTGTAACTAAACTAAGAAGAAAAATAAAAAACTAAAAAAAAGAAAATTAAATCATTTTTGCACCCCAAACTACTCACAGATACGAATTATATTAAAATATTCACTCTTATATTCAACAACCTTAAAATATGTCGTACATATAAACATTATTCAATTTCAGAAAATTGGTCAATTATTTTAACAAATTAATAAAAAACAAACATTCTGTTAAAAATTGGTAAACAACTAATAGAGAAACTTGAATATTTCGATCGCAAATAAAGGTCAACATTCGATTTGATCGAGCACGTCACTCATAACTATAATCAATATAGACTACAAGCAAAACACGTGCTCAGTTTATGATTTAGAGACGTCAAATACTCGATTTTCAGTTACTAGCATAGACTCAAATTATTGACTACCAGTTATCAAACTATGTATTACTTCCTAAGTTTTTTTGCACTTGAAGTGACCAGGTGTTCACGAATGATACATTTTCTGAGGTTGTCAATACAGATATTGTATTAACAACCTCAGAAAATGTAACATTCATGTGAACTGTACCCAAAAAGTGATAAGCTTTCACTGTGCAACGCCTTGATTTTTTTGAGATATATCTAATTATTGTTCTAAGGTATTCATTCTCCATGTTTGGATCAAAGTAGGTACTCTTCACGAAATTCAGAAGGTTCAAAATCATTGCTTACGTTTTATTTATGGTTTGAAAAAATTTGATAGAATAAGTCACAAATTAATCGATGCGAAATGGTTCTATATCATCATATAGTGAAAACTAAACATCCACCATACATCTGTATAAAAAATTTAGATTCAGGACTGATGTGCACACGTTGAATATAAGAAATAAGAGACACGTGTCAACTCCTCCCTATCGATTGGCCATCTTTGAGACATCTTTCACATATTCCATCTACAAATATTACCGCTGTATTTCGTCATCCTACCAAGTATTGACTACGTCTATATTTAGAGAGCAAATTTGGAAGTATTGTTTAGAAAATTAATAACATCTTCCTACATACTTGAGTAACAGTACCTCAATTTGTTATTTACTTATCTAGATTGTTTATATCATTAATTGTTTTTTATAGCTCAACTATTTATGTTTAATTTGGTTATACATTTTATTTTTCGGTTTTGATTTTTTTTTGGATATAGCGATTGTTTTGTGAAATTTTTAGTCAGATTTATTAATATAAGTGGTAGAGGTATCGTTTGGATATCATCTGAACTCTGCATTGAGCTTGCTTTTACCTTATTTCTTGATGCTTTACAGGTTAATTAATTTATTTTTATTTGTGTTACTTTTTGCTGAAATGAAAATAATCTAGTGATGGTAAATATAAATAAAGCCTTATTACTATTATTATCCTCCATGTAGCACTCTAGTGGGCAATGCGACTAGTTTTAAAGTTCATACATATAATGCGTAAATCATACAGTATATTCTGAAATTTTTATTCCAAATAACTCTCATTGAGCTGTCGTCAACAAAGACATAAACTTTTGAGAGTGAAATTTAGTGCCGCTAAAACTCGCCGCTTGGTGGGCATTCTACGGAAATTTGACAGTATAGCGTATTCGAACGGATTGTCAAATTTATACTGATAAACGGCACGAAAGAAGTTCACACATCAAGGATAATCTTGACTGACCAAACAATTTTTTCAGTGATCTTAGATTTCTAAAAGACTTTAATATGTACTATCGAATACGAAATTTTTAATGTACATAAATCTGAAGTATTTAGAACACTTGTAGTGTTTTGAGCAAACTATTCTATGTTTTGACCAAATATTCTACAAAAATGTGTAGATAATGTAAATATAAAGTAAGGTGTCAATGACATTAAGCAGCCGACGTACTTTAATACAATAAATGATACTTAAAGTATCATTAAATAAACTAGTTGTGGCCTGCTTCAAACTGAACAATTTTGAAACTATGAGGAATAAAATTTTTTTTAAACAGTTACTTGACCCCAAATTTCAAAGAATCTCTATTATGAAAACAAATCTACAACCAGCAAAATAACTAAAACAATTTCAATAAAACGCTGAATGCAACTTTCAGCGTATTCAATTTCTCAATTATTTTCAGTATAAATATAATTTTAACACTCTTGTTTGAAAGAGAACATCTCTTTTAAATTGATTACTTTTTTCGATTCCATAAATTCTTATATATTTATGGTTCCTCATTGCAAATCATAAAAACTAATAATTCTCGATACTATTGCCGATAGGTCCTGGCGATATGAACTTACTCAGTTATATTTACCGGTTTTATCGTGTGTTCAGCAAGTTATAAAATGTTTATCGTTCTCAAATCAAAGATAGCGTTTCTGCGTCGTTTATTGAATATGTGTAATCAGTGTCGCCTCCTACCAACACAAATCATTAATTGCAAAACAGAATGTATGAATTGCAACCTTAAGATGTATTATTTTTCTATGACCTGTATTCAAATATTTATTAAATGACAAAAGGTTTTCACTTATCAAATTGCGAAACTTTATGTTAAATAATAAATAAAAATTAAAACACTTGGCTAAGTTTAACACCAATAATTTTAAATATTTATTAATATTATTAAAATTGGATATGGATGAACTGTTAATGAAAACTATACACCACTTATTATATCGATATTGATGAATATAAATTGTAGCTTGTCTGTTAATAGTATTGTTAAAGAATATTCCATTTATTTAGGTAATAGAGGAAGGTAACACAAAATAAATTTCTAAACAATCAAGATTAAACTAAATTATATAATACAATATATTCATATCTAGTAGCTGTAAATGATACAACAAATTATTTATATTAATTTAAAATATAAGAATATAATACAACATATCCACATATAGTGAAACAACTGATGCTTAAAATAAAGACAATTTACATTTTCAGCTAGTATCTATTTCAATAATTATTTCAAAAGAAATACTATTAAATTACAGTGTACTTAGGGTCGAGTTTGTTGATGAAGGAACTATATTCCGAAAAACATTTCTAACAACTGTCTTTTAGTGCGAATGGAATACTTTTACTTGGTTTTTTATATCAGTTTGTTGATATACTCATACATTTTGATGTGCAGGAGTAAAATCAAGCGTTGAAATACACCTAGTTATCCTTCTTCATTCGTGGGTTGGTCATTCGATAAATAATAGAATCTCGTCCTGGATCCATATTACCAATAGTAAGTGAAATAGCGAGAAGCGAAAACCCAAGAATTACGCTAAGCCAAAGAATTATGTTGAAGATAACTGGGAAATTTTCTGAATAATCTGATGCAAGATTTAAATCACGACTCTGAAATAAAAGTTATATTCATGAAATAGAAATTAACATTAATCACTTGAAAAAAATAAGGCGTTAAAACGTCAATTAAAAAATCACGTTTAATATTATATTTTTAAATAATTTGATGAAAAATATCATATACTGCAAGTTATTGAAATACCGCCATCTATCACTGAGAAGCATGAATATATGGTCAATATATTGATGATGGTATGGTACATATATATACATATATGTACCAGTTCACATGCTTTTGATAGATTCTTTATTAATTTAATATCTCCAAAGTATGAACTTATTATTTATTTATTGGAAAAATCTGCAAACAATTGGTGAAGGCATTGGTGAACATTTAGGAGGATTCAGTAAAATATCTTTCACCACATTCATCAATTGCCTTTTGTACCATAATTTTCCTATGAATTGTTTGTATTGCTTTCATTATTTTTTAGATTTCGGCGAGAAGAGGTTCATGGTTAACCAAGAATTATCCCCAACGGACTTGGGACAGAGCGTGGAATATTGCTAGGGGATCCTTCAACAAGAGCCCCCCAACGCGATTTTGTGGACCATTTTCACAAATTAAAAATCCTCGAGACGTTGACCAAACCCCCCCACTTTCCAATATTCCCTGTTTCTTGTATTGTGTCGTCAATAGACATTACTGGACTTACTTCATTGCGGAAAGGGCGTCAGGGTGACTGTTATTTCTGACCCTTATTGTGTCATGCTTGAAAATTTTTCTAGGACAAAAATTGGAGAATTTTGAGAATTGGACAAACTTTTGGTTCAAGCAAGATGGTACTACTGACACCCAGCTCGTCGTCCACGTGCTATTCTCCAGGAGATGTTTCCCGGCCAAAGTCCTCTTAAGCCTAATCCTTAATGCTTAAGCCTTTCGATTTTTTTCTCTAGGGTTACAGAGGTGTCTAGGTCTTTAACTATCCTCTAAGGACCCTAAAAGATCTCAAGACTGCAATTAAGGAGGAAATCATCCTGATAACCACACTCGAGAAAGTCACACTCTGGAAAATAAATTATCTTCTGGAGCACAATACTAAACATGGCTTTTGAATAAGCCTACAAATGCCGCCATGCTAAGTGAAAATTTAGGAAGTTTGGTTGGAATTTTTCAATATTTCCTACTCTTTGAATTTTATCACCATAATATGTATGGATTATATCATCTGTCAGTAAATACAACGCAAATGAAAGCTTAACTATCAGCAAGAGGCTACATTTTAATGAAAACCCAAATTACTATTGGATGGTATCTAATAGAATGAATCATTTGAAAATCTAGAAACCTAGCTTATAGCCCATAATTCATCCCCAGGGCGAAGCTTACATATCTGATGCTAAACCTAGTAGTGGTAGAAACAGGTCATTTATAATGAACAATAAAGGACTATTTTTCAGAGCATTAATGTTAAGTCAGTTTACTGATTTGCAATCTATTTGATAATAAAAACTTAAATACTAGAAGAAACTAGACAAAATTAATTAAGTTTATTTTTGTTAACGTAAATGTAACTTTACCTTGTCATCAGCGAGAATGCTTCTTGTTCTTCTTGTATGACTTGCATCGTTAGTGATAATGGAAACTAGAACTGCTCCTTTATAGGCTTTCTTGAGAGCATTAGACAACTGAAGTATTGCTTCGTTTAATAATTTTCGGGCCTCTTTTGCTTCGGTGGAATTATCACCATAATAATCGATTAAAGGATGTAATCCAGATACTTTGAACCAGTAGAAGTCTGGTATTCCATCGGCTTGTACAATACCATCAGCAATCTTAAAAAAAGCAATCAACAAATGTAGGGGGATAAAAAAGGGGAAATTTTATACGAAAAAACAAATTTAAAATGGTTTTTGGCATTGAAAAAATAAATAGCACAATTAAAATCTACTCCAATTATTTTTGTGTTTATTTCAAATATTTCAGTTGAATCCCTATTGTGGAATTGTTGTATATCACTGTAAATCAAAGTGAACTATGTGAATGCTTGTATCACCAAGGTCGAAACAAGAAGATAACTTTGTGGACCATCACAAATTTAGATAATTAAAATCAGTTGATCTGGAACAATTTAAGTTTTTGATATTAGGGCAGAAACAGATCAATGAATATAAAAGGTATGCGTGCATGTAAGTTTAATCATTAATAACGTGAATTCACTCTGCCAGATACTATTTTCGTAGCTTTTGAGAGTAAATGATTTAAGGATAATTCAATAGAATATGGCGAAACAAAGAGAACGTGGTTGAAAATTGTGAAAAATACGATAAAAAAGATAAGTTCGAGTGCTACAGAACAAAATAAGCAATGAGAGATTGCTCAAACGGGGTAATTGCGCATTCACATTTTCAATGCAAATACTGACTCTAGAATGTATAAGTCAGTATTTTATTAGTATCTGAAGAAGTCGCGATTATAACGACGAAACGCGTCACGCTATGTTTTCTATAAAAGTGAAAATCAAAAGTTCAAGTGTTTGAATTTTCATTAACCCATTGGTCCGATACTTGATGAAAATCTAAGTACATAATTTAAATAAAACTGAGTAGTTTTTCGATTTTCACTATAATTAATTCATGACAATATCGTTTCGCCAACACAGTGGCTTCATCAGATGTTGATGATAAACTGACCTATTACATTGAATGGAAGTGGACTGCTTGTATTTATCCTGAAGTGCGTGGAAATGACCATGAACACTGTTCTTCTTTTGTAGGGGAATGACTGTAGAACATATTTCTTCTGAATTGTGAGGTATGACCAACATGTTGGTCAAACTGGCAGGAATTTCAGACTTAGAATATCTGAACACCATAGATGCATTGCAAACAATAAAACCGATTCTACGTGTGCAACACATATTTTAGAAGAGAACCATGTCTACGACAACAACTTTAAAATATTGGATAAGGAACGTAAAGGTTATAAACTAACCCTGTTAGAAGCCATGGAAATTAATCATAGGAAGAAATCATTTTATTAAATGATCAAGTTTTAATCAATAATTTCCCTTTATCAAATTTATTCCAGTAAAAATGCAATCGAAGAAAAGTATTCTATGGTCATACCTCACAAGAAACTATAGAATGACTATAGAACAAGATGTTCTATAGTCATTCCCCTACAAAAGAAGAACGCTGTTCTATGGTCATTTCCACGCACTTCAGAACAAGCAGTCCACAATGTAATAGCTCAGTTTATCATCAACATCTTATGATACCACTGTGTTGGCGAAACGATATTGTCATGTTTTTGAATTAATTATAGTGAAAATCTGAAAACTACTTAATTTTATTTAAATTATGTTTGAATTTTATCTTATATTTAATCATTTAGTAAACCTATCGTCAAAATCATTGATGCTTATGCAAACGTAGACTCACAAATTCAAGCAAATAACGATTTCGCGAGACTGTTTCATCAAAATGCACAATTTCTTTAAAACACAGTAAATGAGTTTGATGCATTCCTCAATGACCAAGACATCGGTACACTGTGCATCTCGGAAAACGAGATAACCAATTCCAAGTTTACCAACGTTCAACTAAACCATTGAAAGCGAGCAGCTACTATATGTCAAGATTTATTTGTTTATATATTTGAAGGATATCCCATTTACGAACTAAATGAAAAACATATACATTTTAAACGTAGAACTAAGAGGTTTGTAGTTGAGAAAACATTTTATTCTGTACATCAGTTTTTAAATTTTAAAACTTTTATTTTTACTTTTTATATTTTGAAAACTCTATTCTTGCTATTTTCTTTTGATATTTGAAAGCATATTATATGTATTTAACAAGAAATAAAGTAGTGATTTACTCTTTCAATATATTTTGAGTCAACCTTGTAATGAGGTGATCAAATATTTGGCCCATATTCTAAAATAGGCCTACAAAAGGCAAAATAAAGTATTATTTATAGTAGCTTCGTCAGAAAATCCAGCGCCGTCGAATGAACTGAAGTCGAATATAATTAATTGAATGAACTGAAGGTGTTCCTTGGGTTCGAGTTGATAATCCAAAGTTCATCACATAGATTTAGGAGCACAGATACTGCTTTGTATATTATATTCTTGGTATGGAAGCCCAAGCGGGGATTTTTGAAGAGACTCCAGTGTACCAGATAATTATTAAAGGGAGACTCCTTGCATCAGTGGCGACGCGTGACTTTTGGGGCATTTCACGTGAAGCGGACAGGCAAACAAGGTGAGGTTCTGAAAATCGATCATATTCGGCTCATTTATACTTTCAATACGTATGAATGTGAACACAAAATATTTTTTATGTATAATGTATATTTCACAAGTTATGGGTTTCTAAAGAATTGACGTAATTGTAATATCAATTTTTTGAAAGTAGTTTTTCCAATTTACCAAATTTACAATAAAACATTTAACATAGCGATACATATTGGAAAAATACTGTTCTTTTTAACAATAAAATGAAATTTGAAAAAAAATTTTTTTTCATGTCCAAAACCGGAAGTAAACTTTTCAAACTTGAATTTCAGTCACTTCGACCAATTTTTTTTTCAATCTTTGTTTCTCAAAATATAGCCTAAAGTATACATAAAATACCCTAGGAAATTTAAAATCGGTTTTTTATTAGTTTAGGAGTTAGATTGATTAATATGTACATACGCGTCGCAATGGCCGTGACATCTTGCGCTAGCTTAGATCGGTTGGTGTGCGCGAAACATGTCTTGTATGATTACTGTGATATAATAATTATAACATGATAAAACAACATTGTAACAACGCAAGAACTAGTTTATTTTGTAATTTTTACAACTTTACAATGGGAATCTATACTAGAACTGGTCCTTTTCACAAGAAGGCCACTGGTTGTTGGAATAAAGCTGTGAAACTTTTTGGTTCCAGCAATGGTGACTGTAGACGCAAACCGGGTTTTCCCTGGCGTTCTATATCGTCTTCAGTAAATGGCAGTTTGTTTTAAAGATGATTTAGCCCAATCGTAAAATCGTATTGGTGTTACAATTGCTTTACTTGGCGGTAACTATAGACATGCACGCGCAGCTGAACATTTGAGATTCCCTCCTAGACCATCGCATGGCCCCTTTTCGTAAGACGTTGCATGAAAATGCAACTCTGCATCTACATTAAAACCTTCTGTGTAATAAAACATATTCACAAAGTGTAATCTGTTTTCGAAATATTGGGAAGCCCTGTCGGTTGTGAATATAATTTTAGATCCAACTATTGATTTTTCTAAAAGATGCTTGTGTAGTACCTTTTTGAGAGCATAGAAGGTGACTGTGTCATGCTTCAAGTCGTCAGAAATCATAACAATTCTACCGTGCTTTACTTCACTACCGTCTCTGTAGTAAAAAACCGACGTTAAAAGCGTTGCCTGTTCGTTATTCTAATGAAAAGATTGAGCACCATCTTAGAAAAAAAAAACTATAATTTTCTGCAAAATCACATTGTACGAGAATTTAACCTTCATCGATAGTCTCCTTCAGAGTTTTAAAATGAAGCGCCTGTCCCTCTGCAATGTAAGCATGAGGTTTCAAAAGGTACAAAGCGTCGCATAACTCATCTACAAAATTACCAGAAGATAAAACTCATCTCGAATATTTTGAGAAGTTTCACTAGATGTTTGACTGCGTTACATAATGTCTTCATTAGCTAGTGGAGGTGTTTCGTTTGAAAGTCGTTTCCTACAGGAGGCATATTCGTAAGTTTCTCGTGAAAAGCCCTAGTTTTGAGCTAAACAATCAGATATTTTCCTTAAATTTTTATATTTTTGATGAAGTACCAAGCGAACTGGTTTAAAACAACGATCACCGTACGTCTTCATTATAATAACAAGAATTATTATAATTATTTTAATTATTTATATGAAACTTTGCAGTAATATAGGTAAGACATCAGAATAAAACATAGGCTATAATTTATAAAGATTGGACATACCGGGCGTGCGAAAGCTAACATATTATATTAATAATATTTATTCCACATCCTTGTGAGAGCTTAAATACGCTGAAACGAGATAAAATCTTATAAAGTTGCGAGTTTTAAAACAATATCGCGCAAACTACTCGACTTATGCAAGCGTCAGATATAACGCCGATTGCGACGAGTCATCACAGCTTTATTCCAACAACCAGTGGCCTTCTTGTGAAAAGGACTAGTTCTAGCATATATTCCCATTGTGAAATTGCAATAATTACAAAATAAACTAGTTTTTGCGTTGTTACAATGTTGTTTTATCATGTTATAATTATTATATCAAAGCAATTATACAAGACATGTTGTTTCGCGCACACCAACCGATCTAAGCTAGCGCCATATGTCACGGCCATTGCGACGCGTATATATATTAATCAATCTAACTCCTAAACTGAAAAAGAACTCATTTTGAATTTCCTAGGGTATTTTATGTATACTTTAGGCTATATTTTGAGAAACAAAAATTGAAAAAAAAATTGGTCGAAGTGACTGAAATTCAAGTTTGAAAAATTTACTTCCGGTTTTGGACATGAAAAATTTTTTTTTTCAAATTTCATTTTATTGTTGAAAAGAACAGTATTTTTCCAATAATGTATCGCTATGTTAAATGTTTTATTGTAAATTTGTTAAATTGGAAAAACTACTTTCAAAAAATTGATATTACGATTACGTCAATTCTTTAGAAACCCATAAATTGTGAAATATACATTTAATGTATAATATACATAAAAAATATTTTGTGTTCACATTCATACGTATTAGAATTAAAATGAGCCGAATATGATCGATTTTCAGAACCTCACTTTTTTTTAACTGTCCGCTTCACGTGAAATGCTCCTTTTTCTAAAGTGTTACCAAAACCAGATATGAAAAATCTTATTTGAAAAAAAAAGTTTACTTTGAATTTCCCAAAAATAGGTTTTTGCTTATTTTAGGTATTTTTTTTAAATTTTGATATTATTTAATGTAAAAATTAGTGAACTGGGGCATCGTCTTATGCTATGAATAATTCAAGCCTAAATGGGATAAAAAAAACAAATCACTTTTCTCAAACAATATATAAAACAAACAATAACAAAACTCAATATACCATCCTACTACAAAAAGAACACGAACGAACAAAGTAAAAAAAACATATTTTGAAAGGTATTGTTTATATTTTAAGTCAATTCGGCGATTTTCCTTATTTTCAAAAATGTTAAGAACAGAATCGTAGAAAGTGGGTCTGTTCATTAGTTCATTTTAAAAGCTTTTCTCAATGAAAATTAAGGAGAGTGACGACATTCGATCTTGCAAGTGAGTATTTCTTAGGCATGTCTTAATCCGCTTCATTGCTGAAAAACTTCTTTCGACGGAGGCACTTGTAGCCGGAATTGTTAAAAATAAGTTTGCCAATTTAAAAGTTTCCAGAAACGCGTTATCAAGCTCTGAAGACTTTAAAAATTGATAAAATTTTTGGAAATCTTTTTGAACATAATCTGGATCATTATAAAGAACTGTCAATTGTGTTAACTTTACTGTGTCAAATTTTTGTCCACATAGGTTTACAAGTTGATGAAAGGCGCTATATTTGTTTGCATAATTTTTGAAATTGTCAAAATCATATAATGCCAGACATTCTAGATGCTTTAAGTCATAGAATCTGTTTTTAATTTGAATAATCATGGTGTCAAAAATTAAAAAAAAAAGACATCGATAAGACGTCTCTTTATCATTGTTAATATTTGTAATTCGTTGCTTCTTATTGGGTTTGGGTACATCATTATTTACAAAGTTTTCTTGTTTTGGCCACAGACTTTCAAAATTATTCCGCTCTAATTGCAAAAATTCTAGAAATTCATTAACTTTTCTCGTGCAAAATCCAATGTCATATTTTTTTTTTGTAAAATACCAAAAAAATTTCTGATTTTGGTAGAATAATCTGAAATAAGTTTAAAAAAAAATTAAAATCAAATTCTTGAAATGTAATGTAAAAGCCTTTCGAAGAAATTCGTGACAGCTCTTTTAGACGATTTTGAAAAAAATGCAGCAAACCCTGATAAGGTTTGAAAAAATATTTTACACTCTTTAATATGTTCCACTGATTGCTGTAAAACCAAATTGAGTATATGGGCATAACAATTAATAAAACTTGCATCTTCGTAGTTTTTTTTAACCAGTTTTTGTAGGCCTTTGTGATTCCTCTCATTACTGCTGCACCATCGTAAGTCTGTGTAATTAGTTTATTTCCACACTGAAACTCATTTAACACACTGAACAAAATTTATGATAACGGTCCCGTTGAACGTACTTCACTAACATCAACAAATTTCAAAAATATTTCACAAACATCTACGTCGGGGCAAACATATCTAAATACGACCGAAAATTGCGATTGGTTTGAAACATCGGTTCTTTCATCCAATATAACAGCTACAAAACTTGCTTCGGCAATTTCTGATTCAATTTCATCAATCATAAATGTAGATATAGCTTCAATAATATCGTTTTGTATGTCACCTGAAAGTCCCGAAAGAACAGTTGATGTTTCTAGATGTTGACTAAATTTTTGATCTTTTTTGGCAATTAAGTTAACAATTCCCTGTAATTGCCCATATTCTCTGAGTCTTCCCTTTTAAAATGACCTCCAAACGGCAATTCTTGTTTGACAAAACATAGGTCATCTATAAGTGTGCAAACAATATATCTATTTTTTTAACAATTTCATTATATTTAGCACTATTTTCCTTAAAAGCTTAAAAGAAATTTTCCTTTTGGGGAAATAGCACTCTACATTTCTAAACATGTTTCTTCGAGCTATAGTTGAACCACTGCAAGACTAGCAACCAAGAGGGTCATCATCGTCTATCGAGGGGCAGTCACACACGAAGAGATCCACAGTCCAGATCCGTCAACTAAACTACAAGATAGCAACCAACAGGACCATCACCGTCTATCGAGGGGCAGTCAAACACGGAAGGATCCACAGTCCAGGTCCTTCATCGTGAAAATACAAGACTAGCAACCAATAAGGCCATCAGCGTCTATCAAGGGGCAGTCATACACGGAAGGATCCACAGTCCAGGTACTTCAATATAGAAACTACAAGACTAGCAACCCAGAAGACCATCAGCGTCTATCGAGGGACAGTCACACACACGAAGGGATCCACAGTCCAGGTCCTTCAACTAAACTACAAGACTAACAACCAAGAGGACCATCAGCGTGTATCGAGGGACAGTCATACACGGAAGGATCCACAGTCCAGGTCCTTCAACGTGAAAATACAAGACTAGCAACTAATAGCACCATCAGCGTCCATAAAGGGGCAGTCATACACGGAGGGATCCACAGTCCCGGTCTTTCGACGTGAAAATACAAGACTAGCAACTAATAGGACCATCAGCGTCTATCAAGGGGCAGTCAAACACGGAAGGATCCACAGTCCAGGTTCTTCAACGTGAAAATACAAGACTAGCAACTAATAGGACCATCAGCGTCTATCAAGGGGCAGTCAAACACGGAAGGATCCACAGTCCAGGTTCTTCAACGTGAAAATACAAGACTAGCAACCAATAGGACCATAAGAGTCTATCAAGAAGCAGTCATACACGGAAAGGTCCACAGTCCAGGCCCTTCTACTAAACTACAAGACCAGCAATCTAGAGGACCATCATCGTCTATCGAGGGGCAGTCGCACAAGAAAGGATCCACATTCCAGATCCTTCAACATTGAAACGAATCCAAGCTGAAGTTCATCGACCAAGAGAGCCAGATGGTACACCGAGTGAAATGGGGAATTTAGTACAGCCGTCGATATGAAGCAATTGATGCTAGATCGTCGGAGTTAACAGATTATCTATACACAATTAATAATGGAATCGAGTCAGATGGGAGAATTTAGTACATCCGTCGAAATGAAGCCCTTGTTATTAGATCCTCGGGGCATCCCAGCATCTTCAGAATCTTGGAAGATTTTGAACAGATTTATATAGTTAGAATAGGGAAATGTTTTATAATCATGTATTAGGCAATAAGTATCTAGGTTAACGCAACTATTGCGAATATCATGGGTTGACCCTACTCGCATGAGTGTGATGAACTTATTTTAGCGAGTAAGCAGTTTTATTTTATGTATAAATACGTTATCATTCTCTTAATAAAATCAGTTCTACATCAGTAGTCAACTCATTCACCTGACCAGGAGTCGGCAGATTGAGGCCTTGTCAGCACCGAAACCCTTTCATACCGATTTGCAGGAATCGGGAGAATTGGGCCTTAAATTTAGTTGTCCATCAGTCAGCAACTAATCAGCCCCCTGACAAGGAGTAGGCAGATTGAGGCCTTGTCAGCACCGAAACCCTTTCATACCGATTTGCAGGAATCGGGAGAATTGGGTCTTAAATTTAGTTGTCCATCAGTCGGCAACTAATCAGCCCCCTGACAAGGAGTAGGCAGATTGAGGCCTTGTCAGGGGGAAATTTTCCTGTGGGGAAATAGCACTCCACATCTCTGAACATGCTGGTAAAAAATCAGTAAAATATTTCAAAGCAGTCATAAAATATTTATTCTCATTTTTACTGTTACCAATGGCAATAGTGGAAATAGACGCTTAGAAATGGTACATTAAGTGGACGCTTCGCCACTGCGTTGTACCATTTAATGTACCTCTACCAAATATGAACCCTTCATATGGCGGGGTATGTTGTGGAGAACTCGTCAGATAAGTAAAAAAAAATAGATCCTCAGAAAAAATCGAGCGCATCAGATTAAGAAAAAGTAGATTAATTACATTCAGAAGAGTGTATACGCGGGGATTTTTGAAGTGATTCCAGCGTATCAGATAATTATCATAGGGAGACTCCTTGCAACCTTTAATGTACCTCTACTTTAATGTACCACTTCATATGGCCGGGTGTGTTGAGGAGAACCCCTCAGATTAGTAAGAAAAAAACTCGTGCGCGTCAGAGAACAGTTAGATTGATTACATTTAGAAATATCTCAATAATTCGACAATTTGAGCATGACATTAAGAAATGAGCGAATCCTGATATTGTAAAAAAAGTCCCCTCGAAATACTCGAGCGCGTTTCTAATTTTTTTTTAATTGAAGGGCACACTGATAGAATTATGAAGAAGTAATAATCTGACGGTTTCCATAGGGCGATGTCTGTAGAATCGTGGAGAAAAGGTGAAGCGTACAGCGGCTGAGAGCTGTGTATTCCCCGCTCAGCTGAAATGATGGCATTTCAGCTGATCATAATAGCTCAATAATAAAACAATAAAATATCAGAATAGCGATATACCTCCATATAACTGTCAGATTATTATTCAGGAGAACTTTGATATCAACTCGAACCTCCAGCATGAAATACTGACGCGCTGGTGTATCTCAAGATCACGTTTTTTTACAGATATAAAAATTAATTATTACTTTGCGCCACATCTAAATCATCAGACATTTTAATACGATACTTTTTAGGGATTACTTTACATACACTTTGACACGCTCGAATAAATTTTTTATTTTTGTTTTTTTAACCGCTTGTTACGGGCAGCCCAATTGAATTAATCGTCAGATTAATATGTAATGGTTATCAGATATATAAAGCCCGTTTACACTGTACATGACTGACGCGCTCGAGTACTTTTATACAACAATTTTTTTTTACATTTTTAAAAATGTTTACACGCTCTCACGCTACACGATGTCATAAACGATATTATAGTTTCTGACGAGTGTATTTGATATGAAAAAAATCTTACGCTAGTGGCAAAAGTTTTTCCTGCTGTGTTTTCGAGTAATAATTTTTTAAAAATTTTTATAATATATAAAAAAATTAATTACCTCATCATCAGGCAGGCCAGAAAATTTATTGAAATTATATTATGCGAGATAAAAAAATAACTTCTGCCACATTGATAATGTTGCATTAGTATTCTGTAGTGTTGAAAAATGTAAAAAAAACATCGTTTCTGCCTTTAAGCCCACTACTTCATCAGTTATGATATGCGTAAAAACGGAAAAGGCAGAAAAAAATCGTTAATATCTCTTCAAAGAGAGAGGTATTTAGTACCTGAGGAGAGTTGTAAGGGAGTACAAATTCACACTCACATTACTAATATTATTCGTGTATGTACCAGGATGAGGTGAAAAGTTTCCGTCCTGACCAAGAGATGGCGGCACGAGGTCTACTTTACGAGCGGCGTACTACAGTACCATTCCTACTGAACTTGTATGTAAAGTTTCAGTACAGTCGCTACGTTATTTTGCGCTCGAGAGCACATTACGAGAGACGTTTCCGTTGTTTTCGTGAAAATGGAACAAATGGAGAAAGTGCCGTCATCAAATACTTCCATTTGAAAGATTTTACACCAAAATAAATAACAGAGGAGATCGATTTAACACCAGGAGACACATCCCCATCATATTCAACTATTAAGCAGTGGGTTTCTGAATTCAAAATGGGTCGTTTGAGTACCTCTGACGAGCCTTCCTCAGGACGGCCCGTTGAGGTCAAAACTTCAGAAATGATTGAGAAAATTCATCAAATAGTATTGGAAGACCGCAGATTGAAAGTGCATGAAATAGCTGAGACCTGTAGGATGTCAGCTGAACGTGTGCGAAATATTTTACACAACCATTTGAGCATGGAAAAGCTGTCTGCAAGATGAGTGCCGCGTTTGCTAACACTCGACCAAAACTAATTCGAAAAAACATTTACCCATAACATTGCAAACAAGGTTATGGGTACTTTTTTTTGGGATGCGAGAGGAATTAAATACATTCATTATCTTGAGAAGGGTAAGACTATCACTGGTCAATGCTACTCAGACTTATTGCAACGTTTGCAGGACGAGGTGCAAATTAAATCTCATTTGGCGAAGAAATTTTTTTTTGTTTCAACTCGATAACACAGCATCGCATCAGTCGATTGTTGCAATGTCCAAAATCCACGAATTAAAGTTGAAATTGATGTCGCATCCTCTATTACTGTTATCAACAATTACCTGTTTCTTAACCTCAAAAAATAGGTTAGCGGTAAAAGATAAAGTGAATCGATATTAGTGTTGGCCAGTGACGGAATTTGTTTCCAGACTTTCGAAAAGAAAAGTAGAGTGAATCGATATTTGCGATTATAATATAATCACTATAGGGTACTATATCAATATAAGTACTTATCTACCTATTTGTTATATGCATATAGTTTTACTTTATATATTATTTATTTTGACAATTTATTTTAACAAAAAATGGAAATTAAATGGAAAGAAATTTCGTCCAACCAACTTACTATATGAGTGAACCAACTTGCTATACGCAAACATTACAAATACATACATTATATAATACATTACTTATTATACTTCGATAATAAAATAGAACGGAAAGCCGAGAAAGATTGAACTTATTTCCATAATTTATTTTTATTACCTATCTAATTTATTTAATTATTGTGGAGTTTTGATATCAAAATATTGTTTAAAATTTTCTATAGAATTTACAGAAATATAATAAATGACATAATAATTTTATATCATATTAAAATAAGGTCAGCCGTTTTCATAAAACTCCTTTATGGAATTCTAACTATTTATTGCTGTTAATAATTAAAAACAGTCTGCCGCAACTTTATTTGATAATATAGGTATATAATAATTGATTAATCATATTCTTTGAAAATAGCCATATCCTGTTAAGTTAGATCGCCGTAAGATTACAAAAACAAATTTTTTAAAAATTTATTTGCAGGTAGGTAATTGATACAAAACTTGGCCGAATCTAGGAAGTGTCGTCAGTACAATGTTGAATATTTCAAATTTTGTTTTCTTTCATCAAAGGCGGACAAACGATTGCCCACATGCCTTTTATGCAACAAAGTTTTGAGCAATTACTCTATGAAACCATCAAAGCTGGAAGATCATCTAAGACAAGGCTGGCCAATAGTTTTTCAAGGTGGGCAAAATTTCATAGACTGTGGTGCCGCCGGGCCAAATACCATATTCATAAGGTATTAATATACACAAAACGTACATTAAAAATTTGGTTTAATTTACTTTATTTGTAAATGAAATTAAGTAACATACATAATAACAACATTATTTCTATTTAATGAGAGCTGTGAAGAGGTTTTTGTGATAGTAATTTGTCGATATTTGGTTTTAAGTCTGATGTTGATAGTACAATCAAATCCGAAATGTGTTTTGCAGTGAGAGATGTGCGATATTTATTCAACTCTATGTATGATAGAGTTGAAAATGTTTTCTCACACACATAGGTGGAACCAAACCTGCTTAAAATTTGCATAGCAAAGTCGCGCAATGTTGGGAAATCTTCACTGGAAACGTTTTTCCAAAAACTTGCAAAACTTTCTGTTAGCTGCTCTGAAGATACATTTTCATAGAAAATTTGTTTCAGGGCAGTGTGGTTTTGAAGATCTGTTACTTCGAGCTGTATGTTTGCTGGATAATCAACCAAGTCAGTAGAACTGATAGCAAATGGATTTATAAACAGCTGAATATTTCTCTTGTCCGATTCAAAATCCTGGAATCTGTTTTCAAAAGACTCTTTTAAACATTTTATTTTTGATAGGTATTTAGGAATATCAAGGGCAGTGATCTCTAATTCTTCTTTTAAACTTGCAAGTGTGGAAAAATGGTCGACTTTATTTCTCTCTAAGTTTGCTGCGAACAAGTCCAACTTCCCTTTGAAACCATTGATCAAGTTGAACATTGTTGGAAGAGAACAATTTTTTCCTTGCAGTTTAAGGTTCAGGACATTAAGGTGCTTCAATGTATCAACTAAAAATGCAAGATCGCACAGCCATAATGAATTTTCAAGCAGAGCTCTCTCTGCTGGCAATGCTTGTTTTTCTTTCAGAAATTCCAGAACATGTTCCCTCAAATCATAAAAATGTTTCAACATTTCGCCTTTAGATAACCAGCGAACAGCGCAATAAAGATGTAATTCGCCGTATTCTTTTATTTCTTCTTCAAACAACGTTCTGAATTCTCGTCGGTTAAGTGCTCTGGCACGTATGAAATTAATGCAGCGTACTACTGGGTCAATCACGTCCTCGAAAGTCATGTCTTTAGCGCACAAAGCTTCTTGATGTATAATACAATGATAAGAAAACAATTGTCGACCTATGTAATTTTGCAGCAAAGCTACAGCGCCATTGGTTTTCCCCATCATCGCAGGTGCTCCATCAGTGCAAACTGAATTGCATTTATCCCAGTTTAGGCTCTTACCCTCAATGCAATCTTTCAGTTTCATGAATATATCTTTTCCTGTGGTTGTAGTTTCCAGTTGACAGAGGTCCAATATATCTTGAAATATATTGAAATTGTCATCAATACAGCGTACAAAAACAGCTAATTCCATACCAGTTAAATCGCAGGTTTCGTCCAATGCAAGTGAATAATATCTACATTTAGTTACAAACTCTGCAATTTGACTGTTAATGTCTGTTGACATATCTTCTACTCGCCTCATTACTGTGTTGCGCGACAGTGAAATACTAGCTGCCATGGCTTTAACCTTTTGATCATTGCAGTTCTGTGCAAAAATGGACAAACTCTGTTTGATAATTTCCCCATCAGAAAACGGCTTTTTCTTCTTAGCCAATAATAAAAATATTTCATACGATGTTTTGACCATGGCTTCCAGTTCTTTGTGTCGTTTTACAAAAATATTTTGCTGTGAAAATAGTTCTTTCTTCTTTTTATTTATGAAATCAGTCCTTACAGCTGACCCCACTGGATACTCTTTGTCGAATTTTGTATGGTTTTGCTTAAAATGCCGCTCTAAATTATATTTTTTAGCAACAGCTACTGTTGCTGAGCAAATGAGACACACAGGTTTGCGGGCTTTGCTTTCGGTGAAAAGGTATTTTGTTTCCCATTCTTCATGAAACGTCCGAGGGTTATCCTTTATTCTTGATGTACTCGTACTAGGTTTGCTGAGGGCCATACTAAAACAATAAAATGTACATGTAAAACTACATGTAAATGTACATGTAAAACTACATGTAAATGTACATGTAGTTTTATGAAATGAAAGTTAGTACCTAAGTAAAATAAAACTATTAATTTGGACAGGCACCGCTCCACAATATCAATAAATATCTAATTAAGATTCGTAGGTACAAATCCTACATCTTGGGCAATAAGACCGCCGCGCCGCCTGCTGTGCAGGAAAGTATTTACAAACAAACAAACAAACTAATTGTAACACATGCAAATATTACACTTACCTGCAGAGAAGATGCAAAGTTTTGGTAGTATTCTTTCTAATTTATTAAACGAATTGTCACAAAACGAATTAGTAATTCAATATACTTGCATTCAAGTAAGATTGATAACGGTACTAAGATGCTCGCTAACCGTCCGTTTGTCTGGCTATTGGAGGACGGGACCGATATGCGTGCGGGGTGCGGGCGAAGTAGCGACAATACCCGAACGACGCGGATCGGTTGCGCTCGGCTGACCAATCAAGTGGAAGCAGTGCTATCGCACGCCGCGCTGCCGAAGTGCTAGCGGGAAAATTCAAATGCCTTGGCGCGAAGTCCTGGCGGGCAAATTCAAATGCCTTGGCGCAAAGTGCTGGCGGGCAAATTCAAATGCCTTGGCGGGCCACTATGTGGCCCGCGGGCCTGGGTTTGGCCAGCTAAGATCTAAGAAGTTGTGATTCTGATGAAAAAAGTAAAGATTTGAAATATTTCCAAACATTGAAGTAAAAATAAGAGAAGGGACCCATCGTGCATCTTACAATATCTCATTACTTATAGCAAAATCTGTAACACCGCACACCATTGCAGAACAGTTAATTTTACCTGTTGTTTAAGAGGTTTTAAAAACGGTTCTGCATAAATCTTCATTTGTCATACTCAAAAGTATTCTTTTGAGTAACAACACTCTACAAAGACGTATTGATGAAATGAGCTCTGAAGTTTATTGTGCGATTATCTGCAAACAACTCATTTTTCTATTCAACTGGACGAGTCAACTTTACCGACAATGAAGCATTGGTTCGATTTATTATTGGCGAAGAAATTCATGAAGCGCTACTAGTTATTCGCAAATACTTTGATAACGAACACTAAATGTGAATCAATATTTCATGTCCAGAGTGACTTTTTTAAGGAAAAACCGATTCCATTCACAAACGTTACTTCGGTGGCAACAGATGGAGCTCCTGCCATGGTCAGGCGACATCGTGGGTTTATAAGCCATCTTAAAAGAACCAGGGGTAACCACAATTCAATAAAACAATTGTTAAACTGATTACACATATATTAAAAAGAATACTGCATGACGTACGTTTCGATGAGATTCACCTTTTTCAAATGCTACGTGCAGACTGATGACAATTTCTCGATTACATACAATATATAAACTTAAATTATGAATACAGAGAAAACAGGTAGATAACAGGTAGATCATCGAATATCATCGAAACGTACGTCATGCAGTATTCTTTTTAATATATGTGTAAATCAGTTTAACAATTGTTTGATTATGTTTATCGATTTACATCAAGTATCGGCCTCATCAATTATTAGTAACCACAATTCACTGTTATCCAACGACAACATCTAGTAGCGAAAAATTTGAGTGATAGATTCTACCAGTCGTTTCATTAAGTGATTAAAGCATTTAACAAGATAAGAAGCAATGTATTGAATATGCGCTTATTTGCGCATATGTACAATTGCGCAATTGCACAATGAGAATGATGAGACTTCCAATTATTGCTGCTACATACCGAAGTACACTGGTTGTCGAAAGGTGCATGTTTATCAAGATTATTATTTATTTTTTTAACTCAGTTTTAGAGTTTCTGTTAAGTAAAGATCATCCTTTTTAAAAACACTTGACATATTTGCTCAAAAAATGTAATGACCTCAACTTAACAATTACAAGGGGAAAGCTTCAATTTAATAAAAACAAAGAGTGTAATTTCAGCTCTTTTTGGTAAATTTAAATTTATAAAGGAAAATATTGGTCGGCGCGGAATTCCACAGTTTTCAAACTTGTCGCATGTAGAATACCTTTATGGAGATATTCAGATACAGGTTCAACATTTGATTGCACTGCATGATGATTTTAAAATCAGATTTGAAGATTTTCTGTCGATGAAAATACCACCATGGATCATAAATTCATTTGATGAAACGGAAGTGCAGAATGTGATATTACAAAAAGGGCTGAAAAATTTCAGTATCAATAATTTTGGCTGCAGGCCAAATTACCTGAAAAATATCCTAGACTGTGGGGAATTTTGCAAAAGCTTCTGATAGTGTTTACCTTGACATTACTTGTCGAAAACAGTTTTAGTGCTGTTACAAAATTATTAAAAAAAAAAAGAGCGATTGAATATCACAAAACGGGGATTTGCGTTTATTCATTACAAAACTCAAGCCAAATTTTGATAATTTGCTGTCAATCCGTCAAGTACAACCCACTCATTAAAATTATAATTTTATTATTATTACCATTGTAGAAGTTACATTACAAGTGTTTAATTTCGATTATATGAATGTTATAACTATAAAAATTAGTAGTGTAATAATTTATATATTTGAATAAATACCTTTAAGAGAACACAAAGGTTTTTGTAAATCACATTAACTGGATATCCTAACTACATATTTGATGTCTTTTTCAATACATTCAGGATTAGTACTTTTTTTATATATTTTCAACAATATCAAAATCTTAAAAAATCCTTCCCCATATCCCACAGATGTTTAGAAATAAGCAGACATTTGAAGGTCAATTACATGAAATTATTACAATGAATATTACTTACCCTATCAGCAATCAAGTTCAAAATATTGACTTCCTTCAAGAACTCCCTTTCTTCACCATCATTTTTGAGATTAACCAACTTATTCTTTATTGGTTGTTTATTTAACAAATCTTTGAAAAGACTATTTTGTGGCAACTGCAAGTATTCATATTTTTAGGAAGGTTTTTTATGAAGAAAGAACTTTATGAATTTCGAGAATTTCATGAACAGACAGTTCTAAATTCCATCCAAACTAACATTGGATTAAAAAAAATTTTTATTACTATTATCACTTATTAAATTGTTGGATATGATTATATAAATATGAAATTATATGTCATGAAAAATAGATTATTTTCTCTTAAGTTCCCTATTTGTAACTTGATAGAATAGATTTTTTTTAAATATATCATATATATGACAACCACACCTATTTTTATCATACAACTAATGTAAATAAGGCCAACCAATTTATATAAACGCAGGGTATGTGCAGATAATAAAATAAAGTACAGAAAGTAGCTAACATGAAATGGGAGTCCTAAAATTATTATTCATTTACACTTATTTGAAAAAGTGCAGTTGTTAATTGTGAAATAGAATCATGTGACTAAAAATGTTATTGATAAATGGGTTATTTTAATTAAAATATTTGAAGTCTTGGAATAGTACCAACTTTAAATACAATGGTGGAATTAATACTCACATTTTTCACACCATTGCTGAGATCAACATCTACTATTAAAGGTTTTTCCTGAGGATACCTTAATATGATATTATCCTTGATATTATTGAATATACCTTCCTCTACATCTGCCTTCACAGGAAAGTGATGTCCCTTTGGTTGATCAATTGAAGGTACTCCCTCTATGTATACTGCTGCAATTGCTTCGGCCAGATAAAAAGGGTCATTTATAAACATACCATTCCAGTTAGAGAACTGGTTATTTGAGAAACCTAGAGCAGCTGAATACACTTCGCTTATAGTACTTTTTCCCAATTCATCATGACCTTTAAAGGATATGCTCTTTGGATGATGTAAAATGGAAAATTCACCAGAAGCATTAACTGAAATTCACATTCAGACTGAAATACACAAAACTTCAAGAAATTTAAATTTCTGCATACCTTCAATCAAAAAAAATGCTAACTGTAGCGATAAGAGTAAACGAATCATCTCCACTGTCTTTTTCAAAAGATCCACAAGAAACCTTTTGAGTAATCAATGCTGAAATACTTTGAAAATCAGAAAATCATATGACCATATCATAGATTATATAGATATTCTTAAACACAGAGTTTTCAATTAGTAAAAAATGAAAATTTTAATTTTAGAGTTCTTCTTCTATTATACATAATCCACATAAATAAAATTAAGTTGTCTATGTGTATGCTATCCACAAGCTAACTTTACTTAAATAAGTAAAGTTATGCCGTGTCACGTCCGACTTTAAAGAGGCCATGAACTTCATGCCATGAAAAATGTAATGCGTTGCCAAAATCTAGCCCGTGGTCTACTCTCCTAGTCGGTTGTTTCCAAAGTTTCAAGCATTATTTCAACTCTTTTTGTATATTGCGAACGAATAAGAAATATTATTCGTATTTATAATATATTGAATATTATATGCAAGAAAACAACGATGTTTTCGATAAAGCCCCACCGCTTAAAAAATACTTCTATTATATATATATATATATATATATATATATATATATATATATATATATATATATATATATATATATATATATAAATAAAGTTATATAAAAATTTACATAAAAGATTTGCAGACAAATACTGAATATATCTTTTTGTCGTAAAATTGAAGTAATTCCGCATTAAATCATAAGCACAGGGAAAAAGAGTGTATAACATGAAAGAGATAATTATTGTATCAGACGAGTATCATTTCTTCTTTGAAAGTAATAATTTCATTTGATCAATTAAAATTCATAGGTTATTTAAACGAGTATCCCTATTTTCTGAAAAATCTTCAAGCTTACCACAACTAAGTTTAATCGATGCCACATTTAAATAACATACACTCTTCTCGATTGAATATGTGAAAGATTGATCCACAGTATCTGGAATGTCTTCGTATCTTATTAACAAATTTTCTATTTGAGACCACCTATCCAATTTGAAATCAATAGATAAAATCCAACTTAAATCAGTGTACAACAACTTTTTTCCATTCAAAAATACTGTTACTAACATGTCTTCATTCACTGTAATTTGTTTACTTATGCTAATAATTTCTTCACTTAAATTAGGAAGGTACAATGAATTTGGTTGTTAACTGAACCCATTTCAACAATTAGGAATACTTATTTTACTGGAGTAATGTAGAATTAAATCTTGAAAATTGACAATTAAATGTGACTGTTCAAAAATGTTATTCAAATAATCATTGCGAGCTAAATAATTTCTCCGTCTTTCCTCTGGTCTTTTCCTAGGTAAGGACAAATTTTTTTACAAATAATGCTGATAATTTACAAAAATAAAAGGAACCGCGTGAGGTTTGTTTGACTTGTTTGTTCTTTTCCCACCAGGTGAAACAAATTTTTCTTCCTTCATGATATCAGTTTCAGGAAAATGCAATGCCCAAACAACTGAATATTTTGTTGGAGCACAATTATCTCGTGGTATATATTACATCTATTTGCTCTTTAAAAATTCATTTTTAGGCAAACTAAAGGTCGATACTAGTTGCCCTTCCGCCTTCAGGGTGCTGTTATAATTTGATTTACAACCAGGAATGCAACAAGTTTTAGTCATTTTAAGAGAATATACTTATTCTCTTATAATATTACTTACTATTGCAAGCTTGAAACTTACTGAATCACCTACGGAACACCTATCCTTTATATCCTTTATATTTATTTTTATATCCTTCACACTATATTCCACAAAAAATTATTTCAAAGTAATCCTTACTCAAAACACACCACAAATTTGATTCCGATTCGATTAAATCGGTACACACAAAACATTTCATTTCGTTTCTATAATTAGATGTTATGTTATCCACAAACTATCATCACTAGCACCTATATTACACTATGAAAAATTTATGAAGGGAAGATTAATACTGAAACCGTAAAATATTCAACTTCAAACTGCGAAAGTCTTAAACAACACAAAATTGATTTCGTTTCTCAGAAATCGGTAAGCACACTTTGTGTGAAAAATCGGTAAAAAATCACTTTGTTTCTTATAGTTTGATGTTGAGATTTTAACAAATTATCAACAACACATCTATTACCCTATACACAATAGAAAAATATAAAATTTATACTAAAAGTTCTAATTATTTAACTTCAATCTGCGAAAGTTTTGAGAAGCGTTCTATTTGCATTAGTATACAAGCTAAACTAACAGCGGGGTTGTAAAATTCCATAGACTTTTAGCGCCACAATGCCATATACTCATTTCATGACCTGTTTGAAGTCGGCCGTGGCTGACATTTGAATTTGAGAATACAATAGATTGCTGTAAATTTTGAATTGCTCAATATGTGGAAGCTCAAATTTATATCTCTAAAAATTGAAGCAGTTTAAGTTTTTTTATAACTGTTAGGTTTTCCTAAATCGTCTAAATAATCAGGTGGATATTTTATAGTGTTCAGGAAGACCTTAAAAACCCAACCTTCACACATAATGAAATATCATTTTCAGCTCAAAATGACGAAATTCATAGTATATATTATTATATATTCAAGGCCAACTTTGTTGCAGTTGTTTCCTTGAGAGCATACACCGTTGTTAGTTTGAAAGTAGTATTCTTTAATATAAACTTATATTCAAACACTGAACTTATGATTCACACTTTATTGACTACATAGCATGACGCGTTTCGTTGTTTCAAACGACTTCTTCAGATGCTTACGGAAACTGTAGTCAATAAAATGTAAATCATAAGTTCAAGTGTTTGAATTAAAGTTTATATTCAATTATAATGGATTTACATCAAGTAAACGCAACACTATTAAATAGTATTCTTTAGTCCTTGAAGTCCAGAGCAATTTAAACATAAATCGATAAATATATCATTAATCGATTGGGCGGATACTTGATAAAAATCTAAATACACAATTTGAATTAAAGTAAGTAGTTTTTTGATTTTCACTATAATTGAGTTAAACACAACAATATTATTTCGCCAACACAGTGGTTTCATCAGATGTAGATGATAAACAGTTTATCATGAATCAAAAAACTACTTAGTTTTAAATTCAATGGACGATGAATTGACTCTGTGATAGTTCATATTTAAATGAGAGGCAATAAGTAATACTTGTCTAAAAATCACTGACTGAACAATTCCTTATTCGATTAGTTTCGCCTTTTTCAGCGTTATCAAGGATCTCCCAATCATGCCTTGATAATGCTGTAAAAGGCGAAACTAGTCGAATAAAGAATAGTTCAGTGAGTGATATTTAGACAAGTATTTCTTATTACCTATCATTTACTTAGTTTTATTCAAATTATGAAATATATCAATCTATTTTTGAGATAATAGCCATTATAGTATTTTGTACGTTAAGACCACATTGAAAAAAAATTGACAGACATCCACATGTATGTCTTTCTTGATTTATCTATGATTTTAACTTTATTTCCATTTAATGATCACACACAATTATTAATGTCTTAAAAGTAGAATTCAGACGTAATCAAAACAGATACTTATTTCTCACTTGCTCATTAAAAAATTGTGTTGATTTTACTTGAAAATACATATATTTACAATCGTGAAGATGCAGGGAATGACTTTGAAGAGTTTGAAAAAGCACAGGGCTGTAAGTTTTTTACTATCATATTACCATGATCTTACATAACTCGTAGGCAACATAAATGTGTTTGCATTATCTTTGAAAGATTGTTGTTTTTTCTAGCTCATTCCTTTATATGTTTGTACTGGATTGGGTTGTTTTGGCGCAGCGTTCTATACGGCTCGTTTAGCACTCCGGAATCCTGATGTACAATGGGTGTCTAAGAATGGTGACATTTCTAATGAAGAGTTCAGAGCCAAACAATACAAGGTAAGGTCATCTTATATTTAACTATTTGTTGGGATAAAATCAAAATACATTAAATAGTAGGGTATACCAATAATAGGAATACTGAATATATTGAATACTAAATACACTGAATATATTCAGTGTATTTACAAGTATATTTACCAGGTTATAAACTGTGTACTCAGCTCTTCTTTAATGTTATAATCATTTTTGTATAACAAATCAATGTGTAGAATTGTTGCACATGTAGCACTGGGTTTGCTGCTTAGTTGATTGCCATACTAAATGGTATGGCGATCTTTACAATAATTACAACTATGTTAATTATACTAGGATAATTTCATCACTCATTTGAATTTTTTGTGTCTCTCTGTAATCAATATTATTGTCAGTGTATTGAAAATTTTTAATGGTGATTTTTTCAGTTCTATTCACCGAATTTGGATTATTCAAAATTGGAAAGTCCTGCTCCCAAGTACTGAATGTGATCAGTAAAAGTTTAGAAGTTATTAGAATAGTAAGACCACATGTTATAATAAATAAAGCCTCCTTTTAATTTATATTTGTTTTTTATATAATTAATAAAATAACTTGATTATTCATATCTATTATTGGTGATGCATTAAAAAATTTATATGAAGACTTGTGTGTAAGACATATATATATAACGAATGAAAAATTTTCTTGCGGTGAAAAGTACAAACGACAGCAAAAATATAATTCTTGGTATAACCTGCTACTCAATTGGAAGCAGCCGTTGACAGGTGTTTCGACCTTATTGGCTCTCCTCTCCTGTGGAGACTTCCTTTACAGGTGTCTTCTTTTATTGTTGATTCCATCTACAGGTTCGTACACCTTGAACTTGGCTACGCCGTTCTAAGGGGAGTCAATAAGTTCGAAACATGTTAATGGCTGCTTCCAATTGAGTTGCGGGCTGAATTCTTTTTTACAAAGAATTATATTTTTCCTGTCGTATATATATAACGAAATGAAGTTTTTGTGCTTATGGCACTGAGTGAAATATTTAAGAAAATAACATTCTTTTCGTTAATTTGAATTTTTCGAAAGAATGTTCTAGTGTTCATTTTCTTTATATATATATATATATATATATATATATATATATATATATATATATATATATATATATATATATATATATATATAATTTTAATTTTATCAAAATAATTGATAATTGGAGCTGATTGAAGTGAAGTTTAGACAAGGAAATACATAACTTTATAAAATTTAGTAAGTGGCGCTGTAGACATAAGAGTAGTCGTTACCCGAAGTAAATAAAATGTTATCCATAAAACAGATCTTGAAGTAGAATGTGGAGAATGCAGATTAAACAATCCAAGAACAACACATTTTTTCTGTGATGGGTGCAGAATGCCAAGATGTACAATGTTCGGACAGCATCGAAAGTAAAAGTTATGGAATTAAAAACAAAACGAGCTGTGAGATATTCTTTTGATAAATTCAATGGACGATGAATCTACTCTGTGATAGTTCATAATTAAATGAGAAGTAATAATAAAAACTTGTCTAAAAATCACTGACTGAACAATTCTTTATTCGACTAGTTTCGCCTTTTACAGCATTATCAAGAATGAATACATATTACAAAGACAACCTATAAATATTTTGCAAACCGGTTCGGACCACCTAGGATAGAGGTGAGGGTTTCCAAATTATCAGAGATTTAACAGCGGGGAATGGTTTAGGTCTAACTGGTCATTAAGAAGATCGTACTTATCGGATTTTTGAAGTTTATTTATTTCCATGGCTTCCAGGTAGTTCATTTTAATCCCTTTTTCACAGTAATGAAGTATCTTAGGTTTAAAACAACTTGAGATCTTATGTCCTGTCGACTCTAGATGTTCCCGAAAAGCAGATTGTCCGTTTTTTACGTGTTCTTTTAGCCTAGTTTCAAAACATCTTCCGGTCTGGCCAACATATGACGACTTACATTCTTCACAGTCTAACCTATAAATTCCAGACTTCTTCATTGGCTCGGATTCGGACAATTTGTTATTAAAGATCATTCTATCCAATCTTCTGTGACTTGAAAATGCTATATTTAAATTATTATTTTTGAAGAACTTAATGATTTTTGGAGAGGGAACGTGTGTATAAGGGATGCTCACATATCTTAATTCATTTCTGTCATTATTACTATTGATGTAGTGCGGCCTATATAAAAGTCTATTGATAAAGCGTTTCTCTTTCTTTATAATTAGTGTATCGATTATTTTCAGTGGGAACTGATTGTTCCTACCTATCGTACGAATCACATTAAGTTCTTCCCTGAGGTCTTGTTTAGATAAAGGAATCGAAAAAGCCCTATGGATCATTGAATTGAGAGCTGCCATTCGGTGACTTATTGGACTGAACGAATTGAAATTTATGATGGCGTCAGAGAAGGTAGGTTTCCTGAATATTTTGTACGAAAATTTATCTTGCTGTTTGGAAATTGTAAGGTCAAGAAAATTCAACGAATTGTTCTGTTCCTTCTCTACCGTGAATTTGATCTTCTCATGTAATGAATTTAGATATGTCAGGTACGAACTGATATGTCGGTCTGTTCCACTAAACCCAACTAAGATGTCATCCACATAGCGGTACCAAAAAATTATATGTTTTTTTGACATCTCCGATTCTAAAATTGTGGTTTCCATGTTGTCCATGAATATGTCCGCTAATAACGGGCTTAGGGGAGAACCCATAGGTAGACCTGAATTCTGTAAATATATTTTGTTTTGGAATCTGAAATAATTCTGTCCCAAGGCAACCTTGAATAATGTTGAGAAGTCTGCTTTTATCGTAGGAAATGTTTTTCTTTTTTCCAAGATGTTTTCAATTAGGGGTATACATTCTTCCGTAGGGATGTTAGGAAACATGTTGGATACGTCGAAGGATACTAATTTAAAGTTTTTATCAAAGTCAATTTTATTCAATTTTTGAATAAGCTCTATTGAATTTTTCACACTATATTTAGGAGAGAAATGAGTATGTTCTTTGAAGGTTGTGTTGAGAAGCTTTCTAAATTTCTAGAAACATCTAGAAATTTAGCAACATCTAGAACATCTAGAGTCGACAGGACATAAGATCTCAAGTTGTTTTAAACCTAAGATACTTCATTACTGTGAAAAAGGGATTAAAATGAACTACCTGGAAGCCATGGAAATAAATAAACTTCAAAAACCCGATAAGTACGATCTTCTTAATGACCAGTTAGACCTAAACCATTCCCCGCTGTTAATATAATAATAATCCATTTATTTAGCAATAAAATGCTATACAAGACTGTACATATTTCATTAGTCCCACAATATAAGTTATAAACGAATATTTATAAATCTTATACATACTACAACCTATCTTACAATTAACATATTTAAATCTTACAAATTAATTTTCATTTTGCCACGACTAATGATATTTTTTCTACCTAAACAAGTTGATAAATTTTTATTTTTAATAATCACACTCATTATAGTAGTACCTATATATAAATCAGGAGACAGAAAGAATCTCTCCAACTATAGACCAGTGTCCTTAACCTCCACATTGACCAAAATATACGAAAAAATTTTGAAAAAAAGACTCTGTACATTTTTGGAAAAATATAAAATTTTGTCTGATAAACAGTTTGGATTTCAGAAGAACAAATCAGCACAAGATGCTATAGCTAGGCTTGTCGCCATCATATCTGATGCCATAGATAAAAAAATCCCAGCCTTGTGTGTTTTTGTTGATCTGGCAAAGGCGTTTGACACGGTAGAACACAATGAATTACTTAGAACACTAGAGTCGATAGGATGTAGAGGACTAGCACTCAACCTTATAGAAAGCTATTTAAAGGGACGTCACCAAATTGTAAAAATTGGAAACGAAAAAAGTATAGAAAGTGTAATAACATACGGAGTACCACAGGGAACAGTACTTGGTCCAATTCTCTTCTTAATATATGTCAACGACTTTTTTCAGTGTGGTGCGGGTGGAGAGATAACCAGTTTCGCAGATGATACGGCTATTTTCTTCAGGGCACCAACGTGGAAGGTATTGGAGGAGAATGCACAGAGAGGATTATCCCGGGTGTTTCAGTTTTTCAGAACAAAGAAATTGACAGTTAACTTTGAAAAAACGAAGTTCATGACATTTGCCAGTTACAAAAATTATCTACCGACCTATACTAAATTACTTATTCCAAACGATCACTCACATGTAGAATTACAAAAAACAAACAGTACAAAATACTTGGGAGTACTGATAGATACGCATCTAAGATGGGACCTTCATTCGGATTTGGTTTCGAAGAGAATTCGACTTTTAATAAATAAATTTAAATTTTTGAGACAAATATGTACAATAAATGAACTAAAAATGGTGTACCACGCATTGGTCGAACCGCATTTAACGTATGGCATATTGGGATGGGGAGGGTTAGGTGATATTTACTATAAAAGGATGGAAATAACGCAGAAATGGATAATCAAAATAATGTATAGAAAAACGATTACTTACCCGACCTTGGACCTATATGAAATAGCAGACGTCTTCACAATTCGACAACTTTATGCCCGTTCACTTCTGATACATCAACATAGTGTAAAACCTGAAGTACCTGAAAATGAACAGAAGTATGAACTTCGGAGTATATCATCAATACCAATACCAAGGGCTAATAAAACAATTGGACTAAAGGTCTTCACTTACCTGGCACCATTATTGTATAGGAAACTACCGCCAAACATACGGAAGAACATAAACATAGGAGCATATAAAAGACAAATCAAAATCTGGATTAAAACAAATTCAAAAATAGAGTGGAACAAGTTCTTCAACCGATATCGCCACACTTGAAGGTTGAATTAATTAATTTTAACAGTAGTTTTTTGGGCTCATTTTGTTTCATTTCATTTCATGTTATTTTTGTTTTCGATTGTATGAGAAGAATGAGTAAATTTTGATTAATTACGCTATTTGTAGAAGCATGATATGTTAACACTTAATTGGATACATTATAATTTAATTGGTAAAAAACTCACTTACAAGTGTCTTCACTTTTGTGAGCAAGAATGTTTATTGAGAATATCTAATTATTGGATAAAAATGTAAAAATATTATAAAATCTTATACTCTTTTCTTAATAAACATTATTATTATTATTATAGTACTCCCTTAATTTTTTCCTGAACTGCGTAAATGTTGTAGTCTTAATAGAGATAGGTAATTTATTATATTTCACCACGCCTTTTACAAAAACTGAGTTATGTGCTGCGCTACTTGCAGCTTGTTGTAGCATAAATCCCATCTTATTTTTCGTGTCGTAATTGTGTACTTTCTGAAACGGTACTAAAATTTCATCAAAATAATCTGGCATAATTCCTGTTTTAATTTTATAGATGAATATTAAGGCTTGCATCTCCAAAAATTTTTCTATATTAATCCAATTTAGGTCTTGCAACATATTGTCAATACCAGCATACCTATTACGCTTTAAAATTATTCTCATAGCTCTGTTCTGCAGTAGCTGTAATCGTTTAATTCCATCAATATTACTCAGGTAAAGAATAGTACTAGCGAAGAGATAATGAGGTAATATAATAATATTATATACTGTTTTTCGAGCCCAGCATGTTAAGTACTTGCTACATCTATAGAGCACTCCTAATTTTTGTGATATTTTCCTGCAAACATATTCTCGGTGATTTTCAAATTTAAGTTTACTGTCTACTATAATGCCTAAATATTTTATTGTTTCAATTATTTCTATTTTGTCATTGTTAATTTTCAGATTTATCCTGTCTAAGTCACCTAGTATTTTCTCTGTAATATTTCTTTTACCTAATATCATTGCTTTGGTTTTCTGCACATTTAATTTAAGCTTGTTACTATTCAGCCAGATAACTAATCTGTCAATATCCTCTTGTAGTTTATCTATGATATTACTTTCACTGCTTGTTATATAAATTATAGTGTCATCTGCAAACAAATGTATTTTACAATTTTTAACGATATTTTCTATATCATTTATATAGAGGACAAAAAGCAGCGGCCCCAATACACTCCCCTGAGGCACTCCGCTTTCCACACTCATATTTTCAGAAAATGAATATCCACATTTTACATTTTGTTGCCTTTCACTTAAATAGCTGCGAAACCAATTGAGTACAGTGCCTTTTAGTCCATATTTTTCAAGTTTAAACAATAATATTTCTCTGTTGACAGTTTCGAAAGCTCTTTTGAGGTCTAAAAATACAACAATTGTACAAAAATTTTTATCTACGCTGGTCTTCCAATTATGCAGGGTATACTGAAACGCTGTTTCGCAACTATAATTCTTTCTGAAACCTGACTGGTATTTCGATAAAATATTGTTTATTGATATGTGTTTTACTAGCTGATCGTATACTATTCGCTCTAGGATCTTTGCATGTGCAGGAAGCATATTAACTGGCCTGAAATCTTCAGCATTTTTGGAATTTTTTATTTTACGAATTGGTATAATCGTAGATACTTTCATTTTCTTTGGTACTATAGCACTTTCAAGAGAGCAATTAATCAAATGCATCAATAACTTCTTCAATTCGTAAAAATTTAATTTTATGAATAGCATATTAATTTCATCTGGACTACTCTTATTAGCTAAAGCCATTATTGTTTCTAACAATTTTACTTCTGTTATTAACTCAAATACTTCAAATTTAACATTACAATTTTTAGTCTCACAAATAATATCATCTTGAGAAATTGAGGAGTTTATTGTACTCAATATTTTATTAATACTGTCTATGTAATATTTATTAAATTGGGTACATATTACTTTTTCTTCTGTATACGTAATATTTTCAAAAATTATTTCAGTAAATATTTCTGTTTGCTTTGAAGAGGTTAATTTCTTGAGTGTTCTCCACATTAACTTAGCATCATTTTTATTTTCATCGATGCATTGTTCATAATAATTACACTTAGCCCTTCTAATCATATCAACTACATTATTTCTTTCTCGTTTGTATTCTGCAAGACTATGCTCATCTTTGGTAAATTTAAATTCTCTAAATTTATTATCTCTTAGTTTAATCCTATTTAAGATATCCGCATTAAACCAAGATTTATTACTACATCGTATTTCTATTTCAATATTTGGCGTTAAATCATCTACTATACCTAACAAATTTGCAATATACGTATCATACTTTATATTTATATCCCTTAGTCTATAATCTAAATCTACTCCTGAGGTCCTAATTTTCATTTCATTTAAGTCTTCTAATTTTTTACGAACAATTAGCTTTTTTAGTCCTATGAAATTGTCTTCCAGTTTTATTTTTATCAAAGAATGATTATTAAACACAAACTCATTAGTCACACTACATGTGAGTTCCCTATTATTGCTAATTACAAGATCAATTAGAGATTCTTGTCCCTGATACGAAATATGAGTACTATCAACTATATGCTGTGTTAAACCATTAATATTAAGGATATTTTTGATCCTATTTGAATAAGTTTCAATTTTCTTAAAATCTATATTAAAATCCCCTACTATTATAACTGAACACTTTTCATTTATGACATATTGTTCTATAAAGCTATCAAAACGATCGAGAAACTCAACATGCGAGCTACTCGGAGAATGATATATACAACCTAATCTATATTTACAATTATTAATTCCACGAATATTAACCAATAGTTCATTTGCAAGTAATTCGCTTCTATTATTTTATATACAATATCATTTCTTATGTAAAGGAGTACACCCCCAGTGTGCCTACTTATTACTGTTAAATTACTGTAAATTATTACTGTTAAATCTCTGATAATTTGGAAACCCCCACCTCTATTCTAGGTGGTCCTAACCGGTTTGCAAAATATTTATAGGTTGTCTTTGTAATATGTATTCATTCTTGATAATGCTGTAAAAGGCGAAACTAGTCGAATAAAGAATTGTTCAGTCAGTGATTTTTAGACAAGTTTTTATTATTACCTCTCATTTAATATTCTTTTGAATTTCAGTTCGCACAAATTGCTAGAGATGCTCATGAATGAGAAAGTTAAAATTATTGGCAGTAAAGAAAAAATAATAGAATTCTTGGAAAATCAAATTAGCAAAAATTTTAATGAGGAAAATATAATGATCAAAGAAACTTACTCTGAAAAAGTTAAAAAACACTTAGAGAAGCGTTGTATTCCGTCTCGTTCTAAAATAAAAAACAACTCAGGAATGTAAATTATCAAGAAAGAAACTAGAAACAGTTAAGCATGGAATAGGTACATCTTTGGTAAAAAATTTGAATAATGGAAAAACGTTAATTAAATGTGAAACACTTAAATCTAAAGAGAATATGAAAATTAGGAAGTCATTGAAAGACAAATATGACATAAAGAAAACGAAACTCGGAAAGCTGTTAGTAACTATAGCAAGTATATACAATGATACAACAACCGAAGATATTCTGGAAGGTTTAATAAATCAAAATGAATACTTGCCTATGCAATCCTTGAGTGCAAAGTTACCTACATACTATCTTTTCAAAACCGATGGATCTGAAAAGAGTGCATATTCAATATAATAAATGCCCAATATATGTAAACTATGCCTTATGTCCTTTATTTGTGAAATATATGGGGTCCAATCATCCGTAGACTGTAAGTTAACTACTACATGCCCATCATGTGCACAACAGCATTTGAAGAAGGATTATAACATACAAGAAAAAAAATGTAATAATAGAATATAACTTAAATTCAAACACTTGAACTTATGATTTACACTTTATTGACTACATAGCATGACGCGTCATGCTATGTAGTCAATAAAGTGTAAATCATAAGTTCAAGTGTTTGAATTTAAGTTATATTCAATTATAATGAATTTACATCAAGTAAACGCCAATACTATTAAAAAAAATGTAATAATATTTATTTCCACAATTGTCATACAAAGAAAAATATACAACAAAAAGAAAACAAGTCATTACCTATTGATAAATTACATCACAATTTATCACAAGCTAAGAGGACTTTATTCACAGTATAAGGTTCTATCTTTATTAACAACTTATGGAGTGACTTTTTAAGGCTTTTAGATCCTAACTCTGTTCGCAATTCATATGGCAGTCTACTAAAAAAAACCTTAGTTAATTGATGTTTAGGAAATATATATGGACAAACTCCTCTCCTGTTTTATTTTCGAATTCAGAAAATAAACTTCTGTGTTTTTGAAAAAAAGAGTAGTAATCAATAAATATATAATGCAGGTACCGTCACTATATTGTTAATGGTAAACAGACCCCTACACGAATCACCACAATTGATCTGCATTAAAATTTCGAAACATACTTCTGAATGACCTAAACCCTTAGCGAAACTGAACTGCTTCCCCAGAAAATCATCCCATAACTCAGCCTCGATTGAATATTTGCATAATAAACCAGCTTTAAAACATCGAAGTCAACCTGACTTTTTAAAACACGTAGTGTTAGTGTTTAAAACACGTAGTAAATACAAAACGGAAGTGAGTCTACTCACCAATGCTTCAACATGTTGTGTCCACCTTAAATGTTTATCAATATGCAAAACCAGGGTTTTAGCAGTATTCACTATTTCAATTTTATGAGCGTTATACTGAATTGAACCCGGAAAGCATAAGTTTGCTATCTGTAGCAAAAACAACACATACAGTTTTTCCTGTATTGAGCCTGATACCATTCTTAAGGCACCGATCCTCAACTACGCCCAGTGCCCCTTCAATAAGATCTGGAATAGCCGAAATGTCAGAAGAAGAACAAAGAATATTTGTATCATCTGCATAAATATATGGGTTTTCAGAGAAGAAAAACGATCGGGCAAGTCATTGATGTATAACACAAACAGTAAAGGTCTCAAAATACTACCTTGAGGTACTCCATTTTCAAGTATCTGCTCTGTAGATGAATAGTATTTACCATCTTTGCTTAAAATAACTTTTCGAGTTCTGTTTCTAAGGTAACTATTAAGAAGTTCAAGTTGATTATCTCCAATTACGTATGTCTCTAATTTGTGTAGAAGAGGTTTATGCACTACACAATCAAAGGTCATAGAGAAGTGCAATAGGGATTTCACCTTTTTCTAATGCAGAAATGCTTGCCTTAGTAAAATCAAATAAAACTCTTTCTACGTTTTTATTTCTAATACAACCATATTGGCTTTTAGTCAGTATTGCAAACTTGACAAAACGGTTCTTAAATATTTTAGCAAACGAAGTGATAATACTAACAGGTCGATAATTGTTTAAATCACTATGATCGCCCTTCTTATATAGAGGTTTGACTATTGCCTCTTTAGACCCTCAGGAAAAAAAATCGTCTTGAAAGCGCTGTTCATGATAAAACAAAGATGTTTAGCTATTACTTGAATACATTGTTTTATAATATTCATTGGAGCATTATCATATCCACAAGATTCCTAAATTTACTTATCACAGACATAATTTCAGCTTCTGATATTAAAAACATGTAGAAATGATGCTCCAATGTTACCTGACGAAGTTGTACCTGCACCTTTCGCTATTAGATTATACTTGCTATCTGCTAATAGATTATACTTGTTTGAATCCGGTAATCTAACATTGGTTGGCTTATTCGCAATTTTTTTTAACAATCTGCCATATTCTTTTAGATTTATTAGTTGAATCTCTTATCCGATCCCCTAGAAACTTTTGTTTTGTTTTTTTGACAGATTATATCATATTTGAATTTAACTTTTTTATAAGAGTTTAAATATTCCGGTCTAGTTCTTGATATGGTAAATAAAATATCTAAAGTGTTTTTAAAATTCCTTATTTCGTCAGTCTCTGTGTGTGCACGATATAATGAGAAATACAAAAGTGACTACACCACTCAACATTCGGCAGAAGACCAAGAGTGTTCAATGTATAAAAGAACTCTGCACATAATAAAGAAAAAAAACATACTAAAAATCATATTAATATGATTTGTGAAATTATAATATTATTGTCATTTTCTTGTTATTTTTTATATTATTTAATATATGGATACTTTTATTATCGATTGTGAAATTGAAGTGGAGGAAACTCTGAACATTGAAGATATTGAGGAATTCAATTGCAAGTTCAGTGAAAGTATCAACAACGCAAGAATATTTCTTATAAATATTTTAGTGTGGATAAAAACGGTGACGAGTTTCTACACTTTAATTCTAGCAGAAAAATCGTTGAAATTGCAGCCATGCAGGATATTCAATGAAGGACATTCTGCAGTTTTAAATATTATGCAGCTGCTCGATTTGAAAATTGGCCAAATTTGCAGACGCTCAACAGATGTAATGGGAAAATCGGCTTATAATCTTTTCCAGCAAGTATGCTCGCACATCCCGTAGACTCGAGCAACTTCATCAGAACGAGTGTTCTGAAGAGAAAGAAGGTTAATTTTTTATGCCGCAGGGTAGTCAAAAAACATCAATTTTTGAATTGAAAACTTCTTTAGCGGCGCTGTGTATTTTTTTGGAATAGGTAAAAATTTCTAAACTCGCGTCAGGACACGTGACCTGATCGAGAATTCGTAAGACGGATGGAGAGAGGGCAGGCGGCGCAAGGCGCTTGCGCGAATGTTCGTGTACATTTTTCATTCAAATTGTCAAGTTTACTTGCGCATGTAAATGATCTAGCAATTGACGCTCTTGTTAAAAAGATGAATGTGTTAATTTTATCAGAAACTCATATGGGTAACGATGAAATAATTGACATTCCGAATTTCAACTTCGATGCGAGTTTCAGAAGAAATAATCGTCCAGCGGGAGGAGTAGCTATTTATCAAAATATGAACACAGTTCATTATTGTACAAATTATATGGATGTGCATGTGAAATACAACAGCATGTTTATTATTATGGTTGCCTTTTACATCTCTCCAGGTAAGTCATTGCGTGCTATACGAGACTTCTTGTACGAAAATTTATTCATTTATTCTCATGACGCATCTGCATTGCTTAAAAAAAGCTTTGATGAATTGCCAATGATTTTGAGTGGAGATTTCAACATACACTTTGCAGACGATAAAAATCAACCATTAATTGAATTTTTAAATAATGAATTTGGTTTAACTATGTCAAATGATCGCAATCTTAGCACAACGAAATACAAAACTACTATTGATGCGGTCTTTATTAGACACTTAAATAGGTTCGAATCAAAACTGTTCGTTTCTTACTTCAGCTATCATAAACCTATCGTATCAGTTTTAGAGATTAGCGATGATGGTTCTGGTAAGGATGATGATGAAAAAGTCGTTGAAATTATGGATGGAAGTTGATTTTCCTAAGAGATAAACTTTTTAATGTAAAATAATTGTAATAGTTCTGAAGTGTTAAATTATAATGTAATATAAATTGTTATGTTTGTGTACGATAGCGCAATAAATGAATATTGTATTCCACCACATAAATAATAATACTTTTATACTGAAAATGAAAGCAATTCGTACAAAATTATTCTCTAACCATTCCAAAACATTAAAAATGCACAACATTAATATTCAAGTTTTCACTTCTGCCGGCACTGAGTGCAACCCGTCGATTTTTTTTAACCGAAAAGGCCCGTCTACTCAAGTTTTCGTTTTTACGATTCTTCTGAATTGGCGGGCGTGATAGCAACAAAACTAGACGACCAATAGAAACAAACCAAAGCTTTTTGGCTTCAAAAGCTTCAGAGCTTGTTTTCCCTTCTATTTATCAGATCTCTCAATACTCTTGTAATATTCAATATCAAATATTGTATCAATTACTCAATACATCAATACTCTTGTTAATATCAATAATATTGTATCAAACTGAATACTGAACAGAATTGAAGGTGTGTACTTTTATTATGTTTATATTGCATTAATTAATTTATTTGCTTATTTTATTGCCTTTATCACTTTTATTTATTCCACATTTGTGATCTTTTATATATTTCAATATTTTTCTAATTTCTCCATTTTGTTTTAGCTTTGAGAATGTCAGTAGAATTTGAAGGAACGTTGGAAAATAATTAGTTTTCTGCCTGCTGTCCTCAATCAAGAATTCCTATTTAAAATAATCTTGAAGGACACGAAAACCATTTGAAATATTATAAAAATATTTGATTGGTGCACAAATATATTTATATATATATATATATATATATATATATATATATATATATATATATATATATATATATATATATATAAAAAGAAAATGAACACTAGAACATTCATTTGAAAAATTCAAATTAATCAAGAGAATGTTATAGTAGAGCTAGATATGTGAACGTGTACGATGTGATGTCTCCATTATCCTTCAAGGGATGAATGTTAGAGAAATATTGAAATCGATGCCACACCTGATGGAAGTGCGAGACATATATGTTTCGTTCTGCAAGGAACTCGTCAGTCGCACCACGTCCATCGAAGTGAAGCAACGATTTCAACCCGCAAGCATCTTCTTGTGACTCCAAGTGGAAGACCGTAGAGTTATGAATACTCCACAATTCCATCTATAGGAATCAGTAGAAAACACCTCTCAGATTATAGACACACCAAGCATTCGATGGACGTGATGCGACTGACGAGTTCCTTGCAGAACGAAACATATATGTCTTGCACTTCCGTCAGGTGTGGCATCGATTTCAATATTTCTCTAACATTCATCCCTTGAAGGATAATGGAGACATCACATCGTACACGTTCACATATCTAGCTCTACTATAACATTCTCTTGATTAATTTGAATTTTTCAAATGAATGTTCTAGTGTTCATTTTCTGAACACTAGAACATTCTTCTCTTCTGAAGAAGCCATGTGATGATGAAATGAATGTCACAATTCTTGAATAAGTGTTCAACTTTAGAGAACAGGGTTATCATAAACATTTTACCTCATGAAAGAAAAAAGAAAAATCGAAGTCGTTACTGAGATAAAAAATTTAATATACATATATAATATTTAATTTTATTTATTAATTCAAAAAAAATTATTTACACCTATAAAATCCAAAAATCCAATTTCAAGCATCATAATCCTCCTGAACATATAGTTCAGTAAGGATTCGGTATACATATGATGGAGCATTACCACCCCTGAAAAAAATTAGGTTAGATTGTTTATTCCATCGAGAATTAAAAGCAGGGATTGTGAACAAGTATAAACATAGAAAATACATAACAAAAAGTGAAAATTGTAAATTACTCGCTCATTGTAAAAATATACAATGAGCGAGTAAAATCATAATTTAGAAACTCCTTAATTGTATTAAAACACCAAGTCTTTTGATTTCCTTCTAAAACTACATATAATTCATGGAGAATTTCTTATTTCTATTGACAGTTTACTGAAGAAGTCGCTTTTGTAACGTGCATAGTAAATATGAAATTATGAAAACCCAACTTTAATATTTTATCTAATTTGGATTACCGAGTTTTAGAAAGTCATAACACTCTTCAGGCAGTCAAGGTCATTTTTGCCTATAGAAGAGAATTTTACATTTACACACAAACAACCGTGCACTTAACAAATTTTACGATAAGGCGATAATATAGTTCGATTGGAAATAAAATAAGCTTCAATTTGATAACAATAGGATAATTCAATACAACTATAGGAGAACTTGATTTATACTTTTATTGTCAAAACGTGACATGTCTCATCGGGTTACCGACTTGTTCAGACGCTAAAAGAATATGTTAATGAATTAATATAAAACACCTATCAATGTTTGCTTTTAGAAGGGAAATTGCTTCAAATTCCTTCAAAATAAGGAAAATTATGATCACTTTTAAACTATACCTAGAAAATATACTCACTGTTGTGTTATTATTAATGTAACCAATTCTGGAGGTATATAATCAAAAACTGGATTGAAAACTTTCACTTTGTTCAACATCGGTCCAGAAGAATAGGGAAGAACGTCCGCTGGGGATCCTAACAGATCGAATGTAGTTTTATCATGGGGTCCTACATAAACAGGTGTGAACTTATACATGTGTGCTAATGCCATAAACTGAAAAAGTACCAAACATTCAGTTAATAGGAAAAATGATGAGGAATACTTTATGACGATGTTTTAACATAGCTGTGAGTTTAACAAATGAAATAATTTTCAAATCATAAAAACAATATAATACAATTTAACCCTCTACAACATGTACTAAATATGTAAGTACATACTTACTACATATTCTTCAAATATATTTGAAATAGAAACACTATGGAAAATTCCCAACAATTTTAAAATAAGACAAATGATTGATTTTTATTTTAAATATAAATGTGAATTGAAAATGTTATATTTGCATGTACATAACACGTCTAACATGATCAGGTATAATATTAGAATTATGCTTTTTAGTAAGTAGGAGTAACAATACCTCCTTTACATAAGAGTAACCATTAAAATATTTTAATATGGTATTCTTTATACTAGAAATCACTAACTTACAGGAACTGAATAATGTTGTGCCGCTAGAGCTACAACATATAAACCAGCTTGTGCACGGAGACCACCATTGGCCATAACTGTATCGGTGCCAATGATAACTTTATTTACTCTCGGCATCAATGCAAACACATTTGTGTCTGGGATTAGAGTGGTGCCAATATCAGCTTCTGCCAAATTGTTTGCCATCGTATGACCCTTGAAAGGAAATCAGACATAATTTAATTGATTAAACCATTAATTAAGTAAAAGTACCGCGGGAGCGAGGGGTTCTCAGACAATCTACATGATATCTTACATAATATTACTTTTCAAGTCAAAATGAGTAATTTCTATATATATATATGTATATATACATATTTTTATTTTAGAATTTTCATTGTATACTAGGTTACCAAAACCTTTAATGTTAATTTGTTTGTTTTCACACATTTTGAACTTAGCAGTATCAATTATTTTATGACCTTTTGGTATATTGATCTCACCTCAATTATTAGAATGAAAACAGAGTAAGAAAATATGAGTTACAATAACATATCCTCCTACTATCATAATAATAATAATATTCCTTTACTCAACAGTCATTATACTTTTCAACAAAATTGTACCAGAACAATGAAAGTGAAATCTAAATTAAATTTACAAAGATTCTTTACATGTTTCGAAATATTCAGCTAGATTATATGATTCACAATTAAGTATAAATTCGTATATACTTTTCTTGAAGAGCTCATGTTTTCTCATTTGCTTCAAATATTTAGGCAATGCGTTGAACAATGAAATGCTCATATAATGCGGTCCTCTTTCTGTGCGTGTATAGGTATGTCGCGGATAAAAGAAAGTATGAATTTGTCTTGTATTATTCTTGTTTCTACAGTTTTCAAAGTAGAAATCCTTACTATGTATATAAATAAGTAGAGGCCATAACCATGCATAGGCCATAAACAGTCAGTATTCCACTAGATCTGAACTTACATCTACATGATTCCCTATATCCCAGACAAAACATCGTTTGTAATGCCCTTTTTTGAGCAACAAAGATTTCCTGGACATGTGAGGAGCTACCCCAAAATATAATGCCGTAGGATAGAGTAGACTGAAAATAAGCATAATATAAAGCTTTGAGGACCCCTATATCTACCTGATCCCTCAATACCCTAATAGTGTAAATGACTGAATTTAGTGACCTTTTCAATGCTGTTGTATGTGTTACCCACTTCTTTATCAAAGTGCAGTTCTAGGAAATTAACCAACTGCCTAATTTCAATTTCAGTACTGTATTCTGACAGGTCTTGAGAGCGACAGTGCCTTCCATCATCACCAAAAAGAGGACAGTTCGTTTTCTGCATGTTAATATTCAGATCATTTTCTTTACACCAACTATGCGCATCATCCAAAATTTTCTTTGTCTTATCAATTAAGGACGGTACCGAATCTGATGTTACCAAAAAGTTCGTACCGTCGGCGTAGACGATTGGATGGCAACTAACTAAAAAATTTTTTGGCAGAGAGAGTTAGTGTAAATGACATAAAGAAGCGGCCCAAATATACTTTCCTGTGGCACTCCCACGTTAATATATTTATCTTCGGAAAAGTATTTTTTACCCCCAATGGAGACATATACTTCCTGTATTCTGTTCTCTAAATAACTGCTTATTCGCTTCAACTGGTTACCTCTAATTCCACATTCATCAATTCTCGTAAACAGTATTCTACGCTGAACACAATCGAAAGCCTTTGACAAATCCAAAAACAGACCAATAGGTATTTCTATATTTTCCAGAGATGTGATTATTTTGTCGACTAATTCGAAAATAGCAGCTATTTAATCTAATGGCGGACTACAATAAACAAATGGAACATTTAACCGGACTTATTAGTGTTTTACCGATCAAACAGCGTAGGCTTCGAGTGAATGAAGAGGATTCTACTTCTCTTAAAGAATTCTCTTACGAATACAAGGTAAGGATTTTGGCAGATGGGAAAGTCAATGAAATCACTGTCTATCGAAAAGCGTTCATATCATTGCATGGAATTACAAACCAAATAATACGATTAAAAAATCTTTGAATACCACTGGAAAAGCTCCAGTTGATCAACGAGGCAAACACAAAAACAGAAAACATTCTAAACCAAAAGAAACACTGGATAAGGTCCACGAATCTATCTTCTTTAAAGGGACGAAAATCGCACTAAAGTTCAAAAAAACTGAAATATTTATTTCAGAAAATATTTCAGTATCTTTAAAACTCTCTCCATACATGACATTTGATTTTTTTTTTCAATTGATTAAAATGACAATTCGTTGCACACAGTAATGAAAAATTGTATTGAATAATCTTAAATAGTCACTTATTTTTTTATAATAATAAATATTTACTTATATTCTTTGACTTTTTTAATGTGTTCTTATGTAAAGTTTATAAATTCCCAATAACCTTTGTATGAACATAGAATGTTATTTCCATGTTTCAACTGACTTAGACTGTTTTTTCACTGTTTTTTATGACATTATGTTTGATTTATTTTTTTTAAATAAATATAACCAAAAATGGAGATGGAACAGTTTTATTACGAATTTAAATCTATTTGATCAGTACAAAAAAAAATTTATTGTTCAATCAATTCTCAATTTTCATATGACGTTTCAAATACTAATTTTCAATTTACTCAAAAATAAGAAAAAGTGACTTAGAATGTTCTTTGCCTGTGGTCCTCAACTGTCTCCGTTGATTTATTTTTCATGAAGCCATGCTGCTGAGTGGAAATTAACTTGAATTTCTTGAAAATATTAAGTAGCCTAGTTGCCAAGATTTTCTCAAAAATTTTTGAAAAAGAAGAGAGTATACTAATCGGGCGATAGTTTTCAAGTTCATTTACATTCCCTTTTTTGTATATTGGACATACCAAAGCGACTTTTAGGTCATTTGGAAAAATGCCCTGTTTGAAGGAACGATCTGTAATATGAGCGAGAGGCTTACTTGAGGAGTTTAACTGTTGATATAATCTCCTTCTCTGAAACATCAAACATACAAAACGACTTCTCCATATACCTAGCCAATAACCTATTACTGCCCACTATACCTGGAGATTCATTCTGCATATCTGCAGTCCCAGCGAACAGATCACTGACATTATTCGCAAGGTGAATAGGATCTGTAGTAGACAAGGTAGGTGTCGGTTTTGATTTATGTTTCTGATTATAAATAACATTAATAATGCAAAATTCATATTGTTTTTTAGTCGCGATATATAATTGCTTGTATTGAGGCCCAACCTGAGACATAATGCGTAAAATGTCCATCCTATCATTCAGTGATTTAATCTGAGGGTTGATTTGAAAGGAACGTTTTTTTGGATATTTTGATTTTTTTCATGGGGAAGCAGTTTTGAAATATTAAACTGAAACCTGATAAGAACTGCATCCATGTCCGATCAACATCAGCCACATCTGAGTATAAATCGTCCCATACAACATAAGAAAGTTCAGAAAGAAAACTGTTGATATTGTGCTCATTAACGCTTCTTTTAAGGACGATATAAGCATTAGGTGTTGTGGATAATAGGTCCCTACATACGAATTTCAATGCACAGTGATCACAGAAATATGACCATCTAGCACCATACTACTGCCCCCGAGATTGGTAAATATATTATGTAAGCATGTTCCAGATGTAGGACGTGTAGTATTGAAATTTTTTATATTTACATTATACATTTCAAGAAGTGATAATAACTTTTTGGTTTCCCTGCTATTAAAATTAATATCTACATTAAAATCTCCGGCTATTACCAAATTGCACTTTTCATGAAAGCATATATCCAATATAATACAGAGCTTTTCAAGAAAAATATCCATATCACAACACGGTTGAGTATCAGGTCTATACATACATACAACTAGAAGACCAAATTCACTTGTTAGATGAACACCCGAACACTCAATTAATCTTTTAACACTTAGCGCTTTGAATTCATGTCTGTCCTTACACACTATTCTGTTTGTACAATAAATTACACAACCTCCATGCTCACCACGTTCACGACAATAGCTGGACACCAAATTATATCCATTCATTTGATAAGCTTTAATCTCGTCATAGCTTTTCCAATGTTCAGTAACTGCCAAAATATCAGCTCGTTGCTCAGATGAAACTTTTTGAAGATTGTTAAAAGCTGAGCCAATAGGCTGAACATTTTGAAGTACCACACATTAGCCATTTGTTCCCTTTGGAAAAAGATTATCATTTAAATTATCGTCAATTCTCCGATTTTCTTGTATTGGAGTTCCGAAAAAATTCACTGGAAAATCTAAATTCTCTCAATAATACTCTTTCAGGCCAGAATGATTGGTCATATAAGTTCTTTTAGGTAGTTTCATCGGATACATCCACACTAAAAGCGGAATTGTTGCCCTTGGTTATCAATTTTTTCACCATTATGTTTGAGTGATCTTCAAGTTCTGCTAAATCGTTCTTTGCATCTTCCTCAGTTACCGATGTGCCAGCTATTTTCCCAACATAGAGCAATTTTCGTCTAGTAGCACCCTTACTTGCTAAACATTTTGAGTTTATTTTAGGCCCATTGCACACAATTGCAGTTCTTTTTTTAACAGTCTTTAATAATTCACTATTACCAGAAGTTGTATTTGCTTCATTGCTCATTTTCCTGGCATTCTTGACATTAACATTAACGTTTCTAGTTGTACACAATTTCTGATTATTGTTGCTATTCGAATGAAAAATTTCACTCCAACTTCGTTTCGATTGGGAGGCAACTTGAGTGGTTACGATTGTTTGTTTAGATTATCATTTGACCCATTGAGTGGCAACAAAGGATTTTCCTTGAATGAAGGTGAGGGTGGATGAATTATTTGAGCATCCTTATTTGACTAGTTGTATTTTTTTTAACATATCTATCATTAGGTTCTAAGTGGATTATTTTATCCATAAGTTCCATTTGTTCCCTCATAACAGAATTTTCGCTTGTTTTTGCATGAACTTTACTGGTATACTCTCTAGAGAGTTCCTTTGATTTCACGAGTGATAGGTTGAATTCTGCTCTCACCAACGACAATTGTGTTTCCACATTTTTTGAAAGTTTCCCAAACCTTAACTCCACCTGTTGTTCAAATTTAGTAGACAAATTCATGAAAAAATTTTTTATTTCTTCATTTTGAATTATCGCATTTGAGTCACCCAAAACTCTATCCGAGGTAGACTCATCATTAACAGCATTTCCTACCCCAATGTAGTTTTCATTATTACTGTCTGTTGCTTTAAGGTTTTTCTCCAGATTTTAAAATTTTTCTGGTTGTAATAAAACTATAGTATTTTGTTCTCAAATTTCCTTTTCACATTTCTTAACTGCTTCTTGATATTCTTGGTTCCTTAAACCATACTCCGCTCTTCCTTGTTCCAATTGTATTACATAATTTTCCATATTCTCCACTTCTTTAGTTAATTAGTTTATTTTTAATTCTTTTTCATTCAGTTTACTCTCAAAATTTTCATTACTAGTTGTTATTTCACTTTTCATATTTTCTATAAGAGATTTCATTTTTTCTATGGTCTGATTAAATGCCAAATTATGAGCAATCATTGCACCATGTGTTTCAGTAGCCTGCCTCTGTGTATACCGATTTTCTTTCAGTTCATCATTTTCTTGTTTAAGTTTTTTGTTCTTCTGCATAAGTTCAGCAATATTTCCAGCTTCTTCCCTACATACTGGACAGTAAATATCTTTATTGTTCTACCCTTTATTAGAAACGCCACTGGTATTCAATAACATTGTGTTTACTACACCATCTGTTGACCATACGGACGTGAGTTCGATTCGTCTCAAACAATATCGGACTCGAATACATATATCCGTATCAACTTTTCTGATATACTGAAAATTAGTTTTGTAAAAGTTCTAGATGCACAAAACACATTCAAAATAGTTTCCTTACGTTCACTGTAACATACTTTTTGGATGAAAATTTTGCGTTTTTCCCCCTCAATTTAACGTTTACTCAAGAGCGTACCGCGCACGATGTATTCACGTTCACAATACACGATCGAATATATATATATATATATATATATATATATATATATATATATATATATATATATATATATATATATATATATATATATATATATATATATATATATATATATATATATATATATATATATATATATATATATATATATATATATATATATATATATATATATATATATATATATATATATATATATATATATATATATATATATATATATATATATATACATCCGTCTATCATTGTTGCGTCGTTATTATATACCTGAACATTGATTATTGCGTCCATCGCTTTATTGCGTCCGTATATTGGACGCAGTAATGTCAACTCTCATAACTCATGTTTCCCGCGTTTTTAGTAGTCGATTTCTTAACCATACCGTAGATTTTCCCGCCTATAATTCAACGTCAGCAGTATCACAGAACATTATGATAAGATTTCAGAGATTTTCATAGATTAAGAAACTAGCAGGACGCAATAATATATGTCTAATATGAGATGATATACAATTTTAGTTCAACGATATTCCGAGTGCAGCGCTATATTAATATACGCATTTGAGTATATTATTCATGATCTGAGTATGTTATTGCGTCTTAAATTTGGCAACATTGTGTTCTATCTGATTAGTGTTTCTGAATAGATTCAATTCAATATTAATTCTTGGAATCAGAGCCGCTTTGTTTTCGTCACGTGATCTATACGGCGGTTTGAGATCGCGCGCTAAAAAGATTCTTGATTTAGTGAATTTAGGACATGATGGTAAGTTGAAATATGTATTGAAATTTTAATTGCTTGGTATATTTGTTTATCGTTCCAAATTAATTTTTCTAGATTGAAATAATACTTTTATATTAGGTTGAGCTAAAGATTTTTAATGTAAATGTACTCTTCTTTCAGTCAACTTTTTTCAGTTCAACTCCATTTAGACTTAATTTAATATCAGAAGTTTTATTCGTCTTACATTCTACTGACATATAAACTGTTTTCTTCGCATTAATACTTAACTTACTGTTGCACAGCCAGTTAAAGTACTCCTCCAAGTTACAATTCACTAAATTTTCACATTCACCTTTCGAACCAGAAAACACCAGTGCAGTATCATCCGCATACATGAAATCTTCACATTGAAGTCTCAAAAATTTTAGGCTATGAACATACAGCAGGTACAACAGAGGCCCAAGAATTGATCCCTGCGGCACCCCTATACTAACATTTCTTCTATCACTTGTACAGTTATTTATCACTGCGTATTGTTTCCGATTCATGAGGTACGTCTTCATTAAGTTATAACATATTCCCCTAAAAACCCATCCGTTCTAACTTGTCCATCATTATTTCCAAATCTACAGTATCAAGCCTTCCTAATGGCTACAAAAACTACAGGAACATAATTACTTTTGTCAGTTTCTTTCAGTACATATTCGAGAAGGTCAACTGTAGCTCCTTGTGTACTGCTACATTTTTGGAATTCATATTGCTGTTGGTCAAATCCGAAATGTTTTTTAACAAAGTCTACTATTCTTGTTTTTATGATTTTTCAACTCTTTTCGAGAATGTATTCAAAATGGATATTGGCCTATAGTTATTCAGGTCTTCTTTATTGCCTTTTTTTATGGATGGGTATTATTTTGGCAATTTTTAGTTCATTTGGAAAAATACCTGTTCGTAATATTGTATTTATGAGTTTTACGAGTGTCCCACCCACTATGCTAAACAATTGGAGAATATCTTTCTTGGTGATAAGATCTATTCCAGGCGAGCAGTTGTCCTTGATAGTGTCTAAAGTCTCTTTTATTTCTCTCAAATCTGTTGGTTTCAGGTAGGTATACAGTGTTTGATATCTCTTCTTCCTTATATTTTGCATTACCTCTATATTTTATCCCTGCAGAAAGTTTGCTTCCTACAACTGTAAAATGTTGGTTGAACTCATATGCTATTTCCTTGTCACCGCTAACTATGTGGCCATTAATACCCTTTATTGCTCTTATTGGTTGGTTTTTCTCTTTCTGTTTATTACATAATTAATTTTATACATCCCATGTTTTCTTATTATTACCTTTTGCTTCTAGAAATTTTTTTTCTGCGTAATGTTTTTTGAGTTTGCTTCTGAGATTGTTGACTTTATTTTTGATTTTCTTGAAGTCCATTTCAGTTTGCTCATTTAGAACTTTTTTCCATCTGACATATTGTTTGTCGCATATCTTCAGTAATTCAAGATATTCATGTGTGATCCAGTTATTGTTTGTTCTTGTTTTTATGGTGTGATGTGTTGTACATGAGGTCTTTGTGCCAGTTATAATATATGTTAGTTCTTCAAAACTCTGGACATCACTTTGTTGAAGCTTATTTTCCACCGACTGTATCCATCGTTCAACATTAATTTTAGGAATATTAATTTTCTTTCTTTCACTAGTTTTCAGTTGTTCATTAATTTTCACGGACATTATTCTATGATCACTTATACTATGGTCATATAAATCTATTTTGCAGCTCAAGTTTTTATTTGTTAGAGCATGTTGAATAACACTGTAGCTAGTTTTACTGACGCGGGTAGCATATTCCTTATTCATAATATTTTGTATTTTAAATGCACTGTAATATTTTATTTCATTACATTTCAGGAAATTTCATCAGATTACAGTGATTTTGAGCCTATAATTTCAAAATCATTTTATTCTCATAAAAATGAAATGCGCAATGAAGGACCAATCCAACTTCATAAAGATAGCCTAAATGGAACTGTAACAACCGGTAATATTATTCTATTGCGGAAGGAAGGTCATTCTGGTTATACTGATTCACATGATAACCAAAGTGTTGGAGTATTGTGCAGTCAAACAAAGTTCTCAATTTTGGACGTCATATTCTCAAAAACCACTATCAGGAAACAGATGTGAAAAAAATTATGTCAAAAGAAGTTAAAAGCAAAGAAAGAAGACAGTTGTTTCTACAATCTGAGAAGAAAGGGAAATTTTCTGGCGGGTGATGGTAAATGCTTCAAAGCAGTTGGACAAACATATGTGTCAGACCGAACATTACTACCTTGTGATAACTGTATGGGATATTTTTTCTCAAAACTTCTGAGAACACATAGAGAGAAGCATTTTGTAAACCTTACATCAAGAAAAATGAGGGAACTTTCGAAAATACTTCTAGAAATGAGAAAACTAGATATATCAATAAATACACTGTTTTCGGCATTACAGCCCAAATATTTTGATTTGTTCGTCGAAGATACCAAACTTGTAGCCAAATATGATCCTGAAAAGGATGTTTACAATTCTCCAACGTTTGCCATCAACATCGGTACTTCACTCAAGCAATGTTGTGATCTTGCAATTTGGATGGCATATAAAAAACAAGCTCCATATCTTTCAGTTGCTAGTGCTACGGTGAAAGCAGATCTGAAGACACTCATTCATCTTTTTGAGACAAATTGGAGTTTTGAAGTGTTATCTCATTCAGCCAGTAACCTGAATCTTAACAAGTGGAATAAGGTGACGATTATTCCGCTCGCTAGTGATTTGAAACTTTTGAGACAATATCTTCTGAAAATTGCAGACGAAGCTTCAGAATATATTGAAAAAATGAAACATGAAATAATTAAAAGAGTGACCGCAACAAAATTTGTATCACAACGCCGAATAATCTCCTATTTTAGCACTCTAATGGAATCAGTTTACTGTAGAGTGATTTTATTCAATATAAAACGTTCGGGAGAATTGCAGCGAATGTATCTGCACACCTACCTGAATTCTCGTTCTAACGAGAATTACAAAGAATTCTCGAAGGTTATTTCACCAACTGAAAGAATATTTCTGAATACTTTGAAACGAGTAGTGATAAGAGGAAAATGGGACAGAGGTATCCCTGTATTATTTACTGCTGATGTGCAGAATCATATTCAAGTTTTACTTGACGTAAGAGATTAAGAGATCACTTTGTACCCAAAAATAATCCATACCTTTTCACCACAGCCAATAGTTCCTCAAACAAAATATTGAATAGGCACGCAAAATTGTGTGGAGCTAAAAATTTTGCTTCAATCACTTCTACTCGTCTAAGGAAGCACCTGGCTACATTATCCCAATTATTCACTTTATCTTATGGAGAGATTGAACAACTTGCTACGTTCATGGGGCATAGGTACCTCGGGAATTCACAAAAATTCGTACAGACTGCCCGAGGATGTCTATCAAACGGCTAAAATATCAAAATTACTTATGGTTATGGAGGAAGGAGGTGCCAATAAATACCAAGGAAAATCTTTGGATGAAATTAAAATAGATCTGGAAATTAAAAAACCTTTCAGAACAAAACGGTCATATGAGCGAAGTAAGTGAATCTGAGGAGAAAGCGTTAATACCGAATTTAGAACAAATAATTGATTCCTCGGACAACAGAAGTACTTGCGTTTCCGAAATGAAAAAAAGGGCGAATACTGGTCCCATGGACCGAAGAACAAAGAGCCGTTACTCAAAAATTTTTCAAAAATCATATTGAAACGAAAAGAGCTCCTAAACGAATTGAATGTGAAAATCTGAAATCTCAATATTCAGAGCTATTGAAGAATAAAGATTGGCTTAAAATAAAAGTTTTCGTTCAGAATGCATACAATAAAAATAATTAAAATACAAAATGCTCAAAAAGAAGATTTAAATTTAAGTGTTTTGAAAATATTTTCAATCATAAATGTTATTTTTTTTGTATTACGTATTTGCAACACAAGGTAATTTCTGAACTATAACAAACTACCCGTACGTAATTCATGTTCGTTGACCTTGAAATTTTACTATGTTAGGAATCAGAAATAAATTGTTGACTTCTCTGTGTATATATAATTCAATAAAAGTACCTTGATACGTCACATTATGTGGCAACACTGCCTGGACGTAACAATGTATTATATACAGATTACTGGAGTTGATAATGTCGGTTTTCGGAGAGACGCAGTAACGTAACGAAAATGAATGAATTTTCGTATTTGAAAATCTCGTTCAATTTCAACGAAACTTCCACATTCGATTCTAAATGACCTTGTGAATCAATATACGCAACTATATTTCTGCTGATATTACAGTTTCAATGTGACGCAACAAGGTCCCAGTTTGAAAAGACGCAACAATGATATAAGGATGTATATATATATATATATATATATATATATATATATATATATATATATATATATATATATATATATATATATATATATATATATATATATGACATATCCAAATTTTTATTGGAGAAGGTTACTTCATCTCTACTTCAAATAACATTATGAAAATTATTGGAAGAACAACAAACCTCAAGTATATTAGATGACTCGGCTACTATCACTTCAAACGTTGTTTTCTTCGCAGCGGATATCAAAAATCTCTCCACAGTATGTGACCTACCAACAGTCAACACTGTTTCATTTGTATGGATGTGTTCAGAAGCTTGATTTGCTATATTTTCACAGCTAAAAAGATAAAATATACAATTTTACAATGATATAAATGGAAATGATGAATTTTTCAAAATTCATATCTGGTAGCCACTATTACAAATGTATTTGAATTATAAGTGATAAATTGAAATAACACACAAAATTTTCTTTCATCTTGAAGTTTAATGAATTACAAAATGAAAATAAAGAAAGATAGCATTCTCATTTTCCAGAAGTATCAATTCTTTCTAAAGACATCAGAGGAAATCAGTTCTATTAATATCACTCTTAATAATGTGGGTGAATAAAAGCCCAATGTAATTTTATTTTGAATTCATTATATTAAAGTTTTCTTACTTTCAGAATCATTCAGAATTAAAAAAATTGATTTTGTGCTCTAATTGTTCCGTAATTCTAATAATGCGTCTAATTATGTACATCTAAAAATTAAGGTATATTTCAAAATTCTATGAGATGCTATCAAACAATGCCGACTTTTCGGATGAGGCAAAGTGATGCCCGGACGTAGTTCTTTATGCCAAGGCATCATACCTCATGTCCAGCTGCTCATCTAACGCATTGAAAAGAATGAGACAAAGTACTCCAACTTGATATTTTTAGACCAACTGTTCATGACCTTTTTTCTGAAGCAACTTTATACCACTATATTCGTAATAAAATTACTTTATTTGAATATACAGTTTTCGGTCCTCTTCTTTTCATTATTTTTGTGAACATTTCCTCCAACACGAACTGTAATTTTTTCCTATATGCGGACGATTGTAAGATATTTCGCGAAATTTCAGCAGTAAGTGATTGCCACATTCTCCAAGACGATATCTTAAATTTGAATCGGTGGTGTGAAAGAAATCTACTGACACTGAATATTTCTAAGTGCAACATGTCTTTTTCTCGTAAAAAAAAGTATAGTTCATTTCGATTACAATGTGAATAGTAATAAAATCAATAGATGTACCGAATTCAAAGATTTAGGAGTAACTTTCGACACAAAATTAACTTTTGCTACTCACATTAATGATAATGTTGTTAACAGTAGGTATTGTAATAAGAAATTCTAAATGGCTCTCGCAATCTGAATCAACTATGCTCCTATACAATACCTTAATACGTTCAAAACTAGAATATGCTAGTGTCGTTTGGAATCCAGGATACGTGTGCAATATTAGGAATCTTGAATCCGTGCAAAGGCGATTTTTGAAATATTTATGGTTTTGTTCCGACGGTGTGTATCCAGAATGAGGTATAAATCATGAGTTACTTACTACAAGATTTAATGTTCCATCACTTGAAACACGTAGGAAATATTTGGGAATAATGTTCCTATATAAGCTGATAAGGTTTTCTGTTGATTGTTCTTTTCTTCTTTACCTCATAAATTTCCGTGTTCCGGGACAACTTGTAGAAATATGAAAATTTTTTATCCACCTCTGCCTCGTACTCAGTTCTGGCTTTTTCATGACGTCATCGACATATTTACATGCGTGCCTGGAGACGAGCTCTCGCCTAACTGTTTTTTAGTTATAAGTTTTTTAGATATTAGTTTTTCCTCTATCTTGTGCGTGAGCTTTAATGTCAGCTTGCCCACAGAGTGTAATGTTTGTGTGTAATGTTTGCATATTATTGGTATTATTTGTAGTTTTATTTTACATAATTTGTAAACTATATTGTAACTTTCCCACTCAGTAATTGGCCCAAGCTGTTGAGTGGTGTTTTTGTAAATTTGTAAATAAATAAAAATATTCAAATCAATATCAAAATATCAAATCAAATTGGTGAACAGATGAGTGCAAATATCTATTTACAACTCACCTAAATAGATTATATATTAGATTATATATATATATATATATATATATATATATATATATATATATATATATATATATATATATATATATATATATATATATATATAATGTGTGTTAACATGGTAGTGGAGAACAGAAAAAGGTAGAAAACCTAAGTGTTGCATATTACTTATATTTTCAATTGGTTCAACTATCAAGTGTTAAAAGCAAGTAGATGTAAATTAAAAAAACAAATAATTATTTGAAGATAAGCATGAACATATTTTATTAGGCAAAGTAATCACAATATGTTTACTCAACAGTAAACTTTAAGAAGAATTATTTTTATTCAGTAAGCATACAGGTGAAAGTCAACTCTTGTTCAGAAATGTACAATATGCAGTGGATGGCTTGGCCAAACAGAGAATCTATATTCCCTATTAAAATTTTAATACCTGGTCAATTTTCCATCAATCAAATAATCTAACACCAGTTTAACAATTAATAAAACCGTTACTTGATCTTTCACATTGGAATCACTTTGTTAAATTTCTGTTCTATGTATATTTCTATATATGTTTTATATGTTTCTTTTTATAAATTTTTGCTTTACTGTACTTTGTATTGGAATACGTATATGAAATTTTTTTAATGAAATAAATAAAATTGAAACACGGTATTGATTTACCTCGTCTCCATTTCCACTTTATATTCGGTTAGTTGATCTAATAAGCGAGCCTTCAAATCTGGCAACGTTTCTGAATAATCCAAAACCTCTCTATAATCAGGTGTCACAAACTGTGGTGGAGATAAATCTTCCCCCTTTTTTTTCTGTAACATATACAATCACAATATTAATAATGTTAATTCAGGTCATGAATTATTAATGAAAATTATAATCAATAAATTTATTATTCTAAAGTATTTTTAACATATATATATATATATATATATATATATATATATATATATATATATATATATATATAAATGAGAGGTAATAATAAAAACTTGTCTAAAAATCACTGACTGAACAATTCTTTATTCGACTAGTTTCGCCTTTTACAGCATTATCAAGAATGAATACATATTACAAAGACAACCTATAAATATTTTGCAGATCTGTTCGGACCACCTTGAATTTCGTCATAGAGGTTCGGACCACCTTGAATTTCGTCATAGAGGTGGGGGTTTCCAAATATATATATATATATATATATATATATATATATATATATATATATATATATATATATATATATATATATATATAATACCATTATACAAAAAAAAAAAGGGGATGTCATGGATATGGCTAGTTACAGACCAATAAGCCTGATAACTTCCTTTGCAAAGATCTTCGAAAGGATACTGGCAGATAGGCTGATAAAGTTTCTTGAGAAATTTAAAATATTGACAACTTGTCAACATGGCTTTCGGAGGGACCGAAGTACACAATCCGCTATATTTGAACTGACCAAGGCCACAGTTGATTCGCTGGAGAAAGGTGAGATTCCAGTTGCTCTGTTTGCCGATTTTTCAAAGGCTTTCGACTGTGTTGTCCACGAAAGGCTTCTATGCAAATTAGAATGGTGTGGAATAAGGAACGAACAACTAAAACTTTTTGAGAGTTACTTACAGAACAGAAAACAAAGAGTCTCCTTAACACTAAACAATAATTCAGTTATATCATCTGAGAAAGTCATAAAAATGGGAGTTCCGCAGGGCAGTATTCTTGGACCCATTCTTTTCGTCATATACATTAATGACTTGCCTACTCCTTTCGAGGATTTATCTATGCAGCCTATCGTATACGCAGATGATACAACCATTCTCATATGTCTCTCGCAGTTAGGGACGAAACGTCTGGAAGAGGAGGAGTTCCAGTTGACCACGGCCAATCAGCCCGGAAAATCATTTCACCATGTTTCACAATGGACACCGGCCGTGAAAGCCTACACGATTTCATGAACCTTATACAGTTGAAGAATATTTTAGGGCATGTAAAAGTATGAATTAATGTACAAAATCTGTACGATATGAATTTTTTGTGTACCAATTATTTGTTGTTTTCTTTTTTGACTTGTTTTCTATCTTCTACTACTGTAATGTGGTGATGAGAAAATAAAAAATTATTATTATTATTATATATATATATATATATATATATATATATATATATATATATATATATATATATATATATATATATATATATATATATACATATACATATACATAGATTGTGTAACGTTTTAAAATACTTTACACTGGTTGATTGTATATTTGTTAAGACCGTATCGTATGGAATAATCGTAATTCGAAGTGCGCCGAAGTAAGTGGGGAGTATAGCCCGGTTATTAATTGATTGATTCTGAACTGATGATTCACGGAGTTAGATCTCGATTACAATATTCTTATTTTAACTTTATCTTCTTGTACCTTTAACTTAATTTAATTAATATCGATTTTTTTTTGATAATTTTGAGTGCGCTTTCAAGCGCAATTTCCCCTGGAGTTGTGGACAGAAGATTCTGTTCAATAAGGACACTAATTTTCCACTATAAGACCGTTCTTCAGGTTGGAAACACCGAGGAGTAAAACCAACACCGAATAAGGAAGAAGAGTGCCGGATCTGGAGATAAGAGAGATCTTCAATCTCAATTTTTTTTATATATTTCCTTTTCCTGCACGTTATATAAAATGCATTTTATATAACGTGCTCCCCGATAAAATAACAGGGATAACCCTGGCTAGCTCCAAAATTTAGGAGACGTATATAAATTCACCTGATTTGTATGCAATATAGACAGTGAAACTAATTAACTTAATATTTAAAATTTCTATTAATGATCCAAAGATTACAATTAAAAATTAAGGAAATATATAAAAAAAAATTGAGATTGAAGATCTCTCTTATCTCCAGATCCGGCACTCTTCTTCCTTATTCGGTGTTGGTTTTACTCCTCGGTGTTTCCAACCTGAAGAACGGTCTTATAGTGGAAAATTAGTGTCCTTATTGAACAGAATCTTCTGTCCACAACTCCAGGGGAAATTGCGCTTGAAAGCGCACTCAAAATTATCGAAAAAAAATCGATATTAATTAAATTAAGTTAAAGGTACAAGAAGATAAAGTTAAAATAAAAATATTTTAATCGAGATCATCATCAGTTCAGAATCAATCAATTAATAACCGTGCTATACTCCCCACTTACTTCGGCGCACTCCGAATTACGATTATTCCATACGATACGGTCTTAACAAATATGCAATCAACCAGTGTAAAGTATTTTAAAACGTTACAATAGATAGATAGATTTATTTACCAACATTAAAAGTACATTTAAAATGACAATTTTGTGGCTTGTCAAAAATACATCCACATAATACACAGTGTCACAAGTCAACAGATCCGTGTATAATATTCCAACAGATCAGGCTCCACACCCAGAAACTCATTCACAGTGTAAAAGGCCAAAAATGCCTTAATACTTTTACAAAAACTGGTATAATTTAATAATTTTACACTGTGAGGTAGCTTGTTATATAATTTCAGATTTAGAGAATTATTCAGTGACCTAGCCAACCTGTATCGAGGGGTTCTTAGCAAAGAGCATGATCTGGTGCCATAGTTATGTGTATCCGAATAAACCGATAAATAATTAACTCTATTGTGAATTTCCTGAAGTAATTGATAAATATATAAACAAGGTACAGTTAAAATTCTATAAGTAACAAAAAACGGTTTACAATGAGCAAGTCTTCCTACTTCCGCCATCGTACGCACTGCCCATTTTTGCATACGAAAAATGCGTATTGCTGAGGGAGAGTTTCCCCATAGGCCCACATCATACGCGGCATGCGAGTTGAAGAGAGCATGGTAAACACACAAAAGAGCATTTTCGCTCATACACTCTCTCAGCTTGCGAATAAGGTAGATGGCGCTGGCTAATTTACCAGTCAACTTATCAATGTGCGCATGCCAAGACAGTGAATCATCAAGTGTTAATCCCAGTAAATCAACTGATGCTCCCTTGATCAGGCGAGTTTTTGTAGTAAATATATTTTGTGTTTCTCTCGGGTTCACCATCAACTTATTGGATGAAAACCATTCAGTAGCATGCTCTATATACTGATCTTTCATCTGTTCTACTCCCGAGACTTCTCTGCCAGTGCTCAACAGCGTAGTATCATCAGCGAAAAGCACACATCAAGTTGGCAATTATCATTAAAATAGATTATAAATAGGAGTGACCCCAAGACAGAACCCTGAGGTACACCATGTTTAACCAATCTTAGGGATGAACTTGCATTTTCCACAGTAACACACTGATATCTGTGAGACAAGTAATCACTCAATAACCTTAAAGGAGTTCCTCGTATGCCAATATGCTCAAGTTTGCTATTTAATATTTTGTGTGATACACAGTCAAATGCCTTTGACAAACCCAGAAGAGACGCACAAATCAGTTTACCATGTTCCAAAGCATCAACAATAAGATCGACCAACTTACGAACTGCCTGTATAGTGGATTTTGCAGGACGAAAACCATATTGCTTAGAACTCAACACATCAATCTTTTCCAAATAGGCCATCAGTCTCTTTTTCAATAACACTTCTAGTATTTTACCAAATATAGGAATAATACTTATGGGTCTATAATTATCGAGAAGGGAAGAATCCCCCTTTTTGAATACAGGAACAACTCTACTAACCTTAAATTGGTCTGGAAAAACTCCCCGAGAAATACAAGAATTATAAAATGCAATGAGCGGTTGAAGAATAATATGGGCCGTTTCCTTCACAATGTAAGAGTTTAGACCGTAATAGTCAACGGCGTCTGATTTCTTCAAATTCATATATACATATATATAAGATATTCAAGTGTGTAAAGTGCTTCGAACTTTTTCATTTATCCTGTCTCAAACAGGCAGCTAACCAGAAGAGTTCAGTGTGTAAACACGAAAAGATGGATACTCCAGAGGAAGTTCAAACTCATTTTGAAAACAAGTATGAGAGCAGGATGTTGATGGTTGAAAATAACTATCTCAAACAGCTTCTTAAAGAGACGCAAGATAAGAACCAAATACTAAAGGAAAACAATTACTTATTATTAGAAAAAATTAAATAGTTGGAAGCCCTGAAAAAACAGGAATATTCATACGAGTCATATTCTCAAATCACCAAAAAAAAAGAAGGTAAACAACATAATGAGACAGTTGAAATCAACAATTCAATCTCCAATCATGATGCGCTGACAGATGGTATAAGAGAACTACAAACCACAGAATTTAGTACTGTTGACAGTGAACGAGCAATGACAATTAAAACAAAGAGTCCATCGATGACAAATCAAAACAAACCAGTTTCTGTTAATAAACAATTATCAGTTAATAAAACAAACGTGAAAAATAGCAAAAATAGGATTGAACGTAAAAGACTTGGTACGGCTGATAGCAGCCAAAACCCAACATTTCAAGGTGTACAAAAAAAGGTATGGATCTTCATAAATAGAGTCCAAAGAAATGTAGTGGAGACTAATATTCAAGATTACATATTATCTAAGGAAAAGTTCTCCGAGGTCGAAATTAGTGTTCGGGAAATACCTGGTAACCCAAACGGACTCAAGCGCTTTGTAATCTCAGCCCCCTATAAATTTAAAGAGGACCTATATGAATGTGATTTCTGGCCGAGTGGAGTAGGAATAAAACGTTTTAACTTTAATAAATACAAAGAACAAAACAATGGGATTAATTTTTTAGATTCCCGACAGACAAACAAGCAAATACCTTAAAGCAACACGAAATGAATACATGTCAAGAAAAATCAAATCTACGCATACTACACCAAAATGTAAGATCTCTTAACAAAGCAAGTAAAAAATTAGAAGTATTAATACAACAACATAAGCCTAATATATTTGGAATCACTGAACATTGGCGAACTTACGACCAAATTTCAGCACATAAGATTGAAGGATACAAACTAGTATCATCTTTCTGTAGGGCTCAAGGTCAACATGGGGGTTGTGCAGTATACACTGAAGAAACCCTCAATACTAAAAGTAGGAGAGATATCAATGACTTAACTATAAAAAATGTTATTGAATGTTCCAGCTGTGAAGTAAAAGTAAATGGAAACATAAAACTTATAATGGTTTGTATATATAGACCAGACACAGTCCCTCTTAGCAATATTGATCTATTCTTTGAAAAGTTCATAACTCTTCTAGAGCTACTAACATCATCCAAACAATTATATGCAATAGTAGGGGATTTCAATTTGGATATGTTGGATGTGAATGATAACAATGTCTTAACTTTTCTATCAATCCTGGAGAGTTTTAATGTCAAAATTACAATAACTGAACCAACAAGAATAACATCTACAACTTCAACACTTCTAGACAATATATTAACCAACTTAGAAAATGGCAAATCAAAGGTAATACAGGGACACATTTCAGACCACTTGGGGCAATTCTATGAGAGTACTCTTCCCGAGAGATAACCAAAAATACTGAAAAATACCAATTTCGTAAATACAAAGCAAGCTCTATAGAAGATTTTGTTGAATCATTACATAAATTAGAATGGAATGAAATATATGTACTACCTGAAGATGATGTAGACAACATGTGGAATAATTTTTCTAAAACAATTATAAAAAATTTTGAAGAACATTTTCCTCAAAAAACTGGTTTCAAAAAGATAAAACCTACTCCTCCAATTACACCACAAGTAGATCAAATAAAGAAACAATTGGATATTCTATATACAGTTTCTTTAATCAATTCTGATTATGCTGAACAATACAAAATTACAAAAAAGGCTTATGACAAGGCTATCTGGAACATGAGACAACAACACTATACTAAAAGAATAAATGAGGCTAGTAATAAAACAAAAGAAACATGGAATATCGTAAACAATCTTACAAACAAAAAGAGAAAAAATAAAGAACAACTACCAAAAACAAATGTTAAAAGGCTGGTTAAAGATTTCAATGAGTTTTTTGCAAAGATAGCACCTGAAATGTGTAAAGATTTAAAAGGAAATGTACATTTAGATAAAATAAAAAGAAATGAAAAATCTATTTTCTTATTTGAGGTGACAGAAAATGAACTAATAGCTACTGTCAATAAACTCAAGAATGGGAGATCTTTTGGTCACGATAATATTTCTATGTATATAATAAAAAAATCAGTACAGGCATATGTAAAGCCACTCTGTTTTGTTATTAATCATGCCTTTAGAACAGGTATATTTCCCGACTCACTAAAACTATCTACTATAAAGCCAATTTTTAAAAAGGGAGACAAGGACAGGCTTGATAGTTATCGACCCATCAGTATCCTGTCATCATTCTCAAAGATAATAGAAAAAATACTGGCTACCAGAATGATAAAATTTTTCAACAAATTTAAAATATTCAGTAGAAGTCAGCATGGATTTATTCCTAACAAAAGTACTGTAACTGCAATATATGAACTAATTCAAGGCATTCTGAAGGCCCTAGAAAATGGAGAGATTCCCATGTCTATATTTTTAGACATGTCTAGGGCCTTTGACTGTGTCGACCATCAGATACTACTTAAGAAACTAGAGTTATATGGGATAAGAGACAATCAACTAAACCTCCTCAAAAGTTATCTGACAAATAGAAGACAAAGAGTAATGATAACACTGGATGGAAATCATATTACTTCTTCAGAAAAAAACATTAATCTGGGTGTTCCCCAGGGAAGCATACTGGGACCCTTACTGTTTATTGTTTATATTAATGATTTTGCTAATTTTGTGTCTGAAGTTTGTGAAAATATCATGTATGCAGATGACTCTAATCTGTTACTAAGGGCAAGTGATATGGGTAAGGTGATGCAGAGCACAAATGATGCTATGAATATGGCGGAGATTTGGTGTGGAGACAACAGGCTGGTACTGAACAAACAAAAAACCGAGTGTGTTGTTTTCACCACCAATAGATCAAATATTTGTGTTCCAGACAATTTCTGTCATGGAAACGTAGTCTTTGTTATAGAGGACACTACTAAATTCCTTGGACTTCATCTAGACTCTCAACTCAACTGGAACAAGCACATTTATGAGCTTAACAAGAAATTATGTTCAATAATCTACAGTCTTAATGTTCTAAAACATCATGTAAATCTGGATATTCTAAAGATAATTTACCATGCAAATTTCCGGTCAGTTCTGTCATATGGATTGATATTCTGGGGAGGCTGTGGTCATGCAAAAAGAATCTTCATCACTCAGAAATTAGCTTTAAGAACAATACTGCATCTGCGATATAGAGACTCATGTAGAGGATTATTCAGACAAAATAACATGTTGACGATGGTTGGTCTTTATATTCATGGCTGCCTTGTTTTTCTTTGCAAACATCAACAATATTTTGAGGAGTTTAAAAATAAGAACAACACAAGAAAAACAGCAGCATATCTATATCCTTTGAGGACGTTGAACCTGTCCCAAAAGAGTACCCAATATATGTGTCTGAAATTTTTCAATTCACTGCCTCTATCTATGAAGAAAATATTGAGCTTCAATAAATTTAAACATGAAACACGCCTCTTTTTGATGCAATGCGAACCCTACAGTATAGATGAATACTGGGACTACTGTAGGAAACACAAGACTGATAATTATGCTTACTGAAATTATGTTAGCCAAAAATTCTCTTTGACGTCTGACCTTTTGTTGCTTTATATTTGTAAGAATGGTGTAACAATTTTGTCAATAAACTATATTATTATTATTATTATTATATATATATATATATATATATATATATATATATATATATATATATATATATATTATATATATATATATATATATATATATATATATATATATATATATATATATATATATATATATATATATATATATATATATTAGATATATAATTCAAAAAGGTTTATACAGGTACATTTAAAAAATAGAAAAAAGAACCTTACGGTATAGACCTGCAATTTTTTGTAACAGCCGTTACAACTTTACTATTTTTATAAACGTAACTGTATAAACCTTTTTGAATTATCTAAATTGTCGGTCCAAAATTTCCGGAAGGTATAAATATCGCACCATTGGCGGATAATTGATTCAGTCTCCAGAACCCAACAGAGACATTAATTTCAAGCCACAAAGAGGTTGATTCTTTACGTAAAATTTTTTATTTTAATTAACTTCCAAGTTCGAACATCTGAAACTTGAACTGCTCCGTTCTGAAGAGAGCCAATAGCTCGAAACATATGTCAACTGTTGTTACAAAAAATTGCAGGTCTATACTGTAAGTTTCTTTATTCTATATATATACATATATATATATATATATATATATATATATATATATATATATATATATATATATATATATATATATATATATATATATATATATATATATATTTACCATTTACCTTCAAAATAGACCGATATTCTTCTCTAATGAGTTTCAATGAGTGACGCAATATATTCAGTGATACAACCTCATACGGCAAAGACGTACTAATGATCTTCATTCTCTTCTTTACAAGATCCATTAGTTCTCTGAAAACAAAAAGGTAAAAAATGTTTCAATCAGTATTGATAATTTAAGCTTACTGTGCCGTTGTCCATTCCTGTTCAGAAATTAGGGATTTCAAAAAATCTACAGTTCGGGTTGCTGTATTGTATGAATTGATCAACTGTCTGAAATAAAATACCATGTAATAAAACAAAATTCACCTACAATTATGACTTGGCACTCACGAATGTTTGATATCACTTATAAGTTGCATTACATCAAGTGTATCCTCATTATTATGTTCAACCTCAATATTCGTGGCCATTATTTTTTTTTTTTAAATTTGAATAATAACCCGTATGCAAAGATCACAAAAAATTCTTAACCTCTTTCTTCCCACAATTCAACTCACCACATACACTCTAATCTAACAAACAGAAACAACAAACACCAAAAAGTTTTCATCTGTAGTGGAACCACAGAACATACAAAATTGTAGGTTCTGTGTGATTCGGAGGTTAACAGTTGCGAGTTGCGAGATAACTTACTTTACTTTAGCTTTTCCTAATTTTTAATTTTTTTTCCTTTAATTAACCTATATTATTCCCAAATACTATAATATAATACTAATAACAATTTGTGTATCTCAGGTGTGTTTGTGGGTAGGTTTTATCCACATGGAATTGTGTGGAAACGATTTTCTTTAACAATTTTTTATACCGGTAAATTAACTCACAACCTATTCTATAACTCTTGATGGACTGGGAGTGTGAGTCCCCCCAATTCTCCTCTTTCTCCTGTTTTAGCTGGAAAATTAACGTAGCTCAAAACGTTATTAAACACAATATTTATCGAAGGACATGCAACGATTTGACCTTGAACAAATTTTCACCAGCAGATGTGTGCTTTCTAGAAAAATAAATATGATTAAAGCTCAATTTAGCGATGATCTCGAGATAAATAATGAAGCCGATAGTTTATCCCAGGTTCTAGCAGGTATGTGTAAACATGAAGTTTTAGAAAGTAGACAGAAAAACATAACTCTATCCATTCCTCAGATTAATTACGATAATAATAATTATACAAATAATGCTAAAACTTAATAGCAGCTCGGAAAAAATATAAATCAAATCCTATTCAAGAACCAGTTACGATTTTTGACAACACCAAGACTAAAATAAACTTAAAACATGCTTTACATGATGCTGGTCCATTTATGGTAATTTTAGAATCTAAATCAGAATTCAACTTAGGTAATATACACCCTATAGATTTTGGGAAAAGGTTGACCACATTCGGAATTACAAACATCAAAAATATTACTAAAAAGGGTAAATCACGAATAGCGATTGTGTTTCATTCACCAACTACAGCAAATCAATTTCTTATAAATAATCCTTTCATGAATGAAAACAGCATGGATATATATCCCAATAAGGTTACTAACTAGTAAGGGAGTTGTTAATAATGTAGGTCCTTCTATAATTTGAAAAGATATTATTAATACAGCTGACTCACGAGTCAAAATAATCGATGCAAAACAATTTAACAAAAGAATAATAATACTTAATATTCCAAATTATTGTGCATATTTATGATAAATAATGTAAAGAGAATACATGTCAACAGTTTAACATCTTGATCTACTATATATAATCTGTATGTACAACACAAAATCCAAAAAAGTCATCCATACAGTAAGGCTCACAGGCAATAACAAGATCATATAATCTACTTTCAAATTTCTTATACTCGTAATTTAATATTGAGTGAAATGATTTAGGTAGAAAATTGAACAACTAAAACCATGTATTTAGTGTTTCTTTCAGTAAGTGTTAAATGGTGTAACGGATATATAGATGGAAATCTTTCCTTGTATTATTTTTGTTTCTGTGCTGAGAAAGGTATTCTGGATTTTTGTACATAAATAGCAATAGCAAGCTCTTATAGATGTAAATGCCCCAGACTGTATTTAAGTTTTTCGCCTTGAAAATACCTCTACAGGATTGTTTAAACTTGAGGCCAAATATTGTTCTTATTGCTTGCTTTTGTAAAACGAAGACTCTATCAGTACATGAGCTGGCTCCCCAGATAGCTATTCCGTATTCTATCAATGACTGAAAATTTGCATGATATACTACTTTCAAAATTTCTTCAGTAACTTGTGATTTTAATATTTTAAGGGTACAGTTCACTGAACATAGCTTCTGTGATAGTTTCTCAACATTCTTATTCTATTTAATGTTGATATCTATATGTAACCCCAGAAATTTTATTGTGTGGCTCAGCAAAATGTTGATGTTGTTTATTTCAAGTGTGCCGTTTTGATTGCTTATTTTATGGTCCACAGAGAAAATCATGGCCTCAGTTTTTTCCATGTTTAATATTAAATTATTGTCATTGCACCATTTGCTCTTTTTTCCATTGTTATTACAGTCTCATCCTGGAGATGTTGAGTATTGTTGCCAGTAACCAAAACATTTGTGTCGTCAGCATAGTGAAGTATTTCTTGAATATTTTTTTGTTCTGCAGGTAAATCATTTACATACAGTATAAATAAAAGTGGATCCATTATACTACCTTGCGGGACTCCCATCGAGACCTCTTCATTGGGAGATGTGTATTTTTGTCCTTCCACTTGTATTACAACTCGCTACATGCGATTTTGCAGATAACTTGCCATTTGTTTATGCTGCTCATTCCTCACCCCATATATTTCAAATTTTTTGAGCAAGAGTTCATGGTCCACACAATCAAATGCCCTGGAGAGATCGAGAAAGAGTCTGGCAGGAACTTTTCCCTTTTCCAGAGCCTCCAGGACGCATTGTACCATTTCGTATATGGCAGTTGTGGTACTTTTTTATGAAACCATGTTGATTTATATTAAACACGTTATACTTGTTTAAAAAATTCACAAGCCAGTCACATAATATATTTAAAATATTTTCGAAAAAGCTGTGAGCGTGCTGGGTCTGTAGTTTTCCAATATTTCCTTATCTCCTTTTTTGAGCAGAGGCACTATAATTGCGATTTTAAGATCCTTTGGAAACACACCAACTGTAAAAGCCTTATTTATAACGTAATATAATGGATAAACAATTAAATCCAGTGATGCTTCAATCACACTAATGGGAATTCCATCATAACCATATGCTTTTTTGTTTTTTATTTTATTAATAGTTTTTTTTAATTTCATCATTAGTGATGTTGAAAACAAAAAAAGAGTTTTTAATATTTTTGTTTGAGATACTCAGTTTATTTTGATTTTTTAATGATTTTGAAGCAATATTTTTGAAAAATTTATTGAAGGATTTTGCTATTTCATCTGGATTACAGGAAATCATATTGCGGTTTTTATTATTTTTTTTGCCAGTTAAACTTTCAACGATTTTTCACACCGCTTTTGACTCATTTGCGGCATTTTTTTACTTTATTTCCATAGAATGATTGCTTGGTCCTTCGAATTTCAGTATCATATCTCTTTTTATGTTTCTTTAAAATTGGGATGTTTTAATGAAATTAAGTATATCTTATCCAAAAGTTCTTTCATTTTAGGTGTATTCATTAGATTATGAAGTTTTTCCAATTAAGTTATCCATTTTAGTGGGAAATGTATATCAAACACATTTTTGTAAGTACAAAAGAAATAGTTCCACTGATCGTCTACATATTTGACATTTTATACCATAGGGTTCACGCCAATCTAGTCGTGATAGATCGGCTCGAAAATTATTAATATTTTCTTCTATATGTAATGGTCTTACTTGAACTTTTAAAGATTTCTGAAATCCGCAATTCAAGTTAAAAACCTTTTTTAGTACTAAGTGATCAGAGATATGCAATTGTATAGTTTCAGCTTGTCAATTTGGAATATTTGTTATAGCATTGTCAATAAATGTTTTTCATTCCTTCTGAGTTCTGGTTGGTTCTTGTAACAAAAGGTTGCCATTATAAGATTTTATTATTGAATTAAAATTTAACGTGACTTTATATTGTTTGTCTAAAACATCCATGTTAATCCATGTTAACTCCAACAATAATATATAGTTTGTGCTCTCTCAAAATTTTGTCCAATAGGTTTGAAAAGGAATGGAAGAAGTCATTTATATCAGATGATGGTGACCGATATATGCAAATAACGATAAGTTTATTTACCCTCCATTGAAATTCAGCTGCTGAACACTCAAACACAAATGGTCTACCCAATGAAGCAAAGTCAGTTCTTTCCTTAAAATTTATTCTATCCCTACAATACAATGCACTTCCACCGTGTTCACCGTCTCCGCGACAAAAGGCACTACACAACTGAAAGCCTATTTTGTTATCTCACAAGAGGCATATTTGCCTAACAAAATTTTCCAATTGAGGTACACAATGTCCTATTGATTGAATATTTTGATATATTAATTTTACTTTTGATTTTTGTTTTTGGCTAGAAAGTATAAAAAAGAATTTATCATAGTTCCTTCGGGCCATAATTCAGGATTTTGTATTTTTTCCATTTCATTCTTTGAGATACTAATTTTAAATGATGTGTATTCATCTGGTCTTCTTGATACGAGTTTTGTGCACTGAATATCTGTAAATCCATTTGCTTTCGAGGTGGTGAGTAAGTACTTCTTCTGTTACACTAGGGGCAAGTTTAAATATTAAATGGGGAAGAGGTTACATATCAACCATCAAAATCTTGGTTGCTTACCTTCGAAGATAAAAATCTTCCAGAAAGGATAGGTATTTGGGGATGTGTCAGAAAGGTCTCATTATACATTGGCCCCGTGAAACAATGTTTGAGATATGGACATACAAAGTTTAATTGCAAAGGTAATAAAAGGTGTCGTAATTGTGCTGAAAACCACGAAGAGGAGAACTGTGAAACTAATTTAATTCCAAAATGTCAGCAGCACATGCATGAACGGATCGCAATTGCCCAGAATATCACCGCCAAAAATAAATCAATAATACTATTGCATTAAAAAATATATACTACTTTGAAGCAGTCAAACTCGTACCAAAGGTATACACTTCAGGATAATCCCCTACTTCTCAAGTGTTTGAAGGTCCATCTCTTACCCCCCAAATGTATCCTCCTATATCTAACCAGAGCTGTACTCAGTCTCCGCAGGATGCGCAAATCGTTTCGGTACATAACAGGAAAATGTTACAAAGAAATACCACTGCGACTTTTACACCTTCCTTTGCCTCAGTCGCCAAGAAAAGGAAACCTCAATCATCATTAGGAGGTTATGATAAAATTGCTCTTAACAATATACTCATGCCTTCTACAAGTTCCTCTCTTCTAATAATGGCTGTAATCTTAAATCCTTCCAAGATATGGTCATGTTGGCTGGCACCCATTCTATTCCGAAAAAAAATAAGTCAGAAATCTCTAAATATAGAGTACGATGGTGGAATCCCGAGCTGACTTCTTCCGTTGAAAATAGAATGAAAGCATTTAATGTCTACCTTCGGAACCCAATCATGGAAAACTTTATCGAAGCCAAAAGAATTCAAGCTATTGTCAAAGCGAAAATTAAGCAAGCAAGAAAAATTTCCTTCACCACCATTTTTGAAAATCTATCCCCTGTTAATGGTAAAGCTTTATGGGAAGATGTTAAAAGGTTCAAGTCGGGAGCTTTCTTCTCAAATAGAAGAAAGGCCACTATTTCTTGTGGTCGAGAGATTCTCCATCAGCTTTGTCCTCCTATAATCCCTCCACTTCCAGCTATCAACCCGATATTTTCAACCCCCATTCACATTCCTTCAATATCTATGGACGACTTGTTGGTTACTTTCTATTTTAAAAAAGAGTCATCTCCTGGACTAGACTTCATTACATATTCTATGCTTCGAAATCTTCCTTTGAAAGCTAAACAAATTTTGCATCCTCAATTCCAGCCTCTCTCAATCACTTATCCACTCTTCACTTAAGGACACGGTTATAATTCTAATTTGTAAACCACAAAAATCTCCCAATGAAGCGGGTAGTTATCGCCCCATTGCTCTAACTTTTTGCCTCATCAAAATTCTTGAATCATTGATAACCATCAGATTGAAACGTATCTATGAGTCGAGCATTGCCCCTTCAGAACTCCAGTTTGATTTCCGTAAGGCAAAGTCGGTTAATGATGCTTTAACTTATTTAACCTACAAATTCATACCACCTTTGCACGAAATGGAATAGTCATTTTAGTTCTCCTAGATTTCAAAAATGCCTATGATTTAATATCTTTCCATCTCTTGTAGAATTTTCTAGTACAAGAAGGTATCCCTCCCAATATTCTATCACTTTTACAAGAATTAACTATTCATAGAAATATAGGGGTAACTATTTCTTATTGTTATTGTTGTTTATATACCTCCACAAATTGATATGGTAACGTACGATTTATTCTTTGATTGTCTATCAACTATTCAATCAGTGCTAGATAAGAAAGTATTAATTATTGGTAATTTTAATGCACCTCAGTTTGTAAATAATTCGCATTATTTACAAACGCATTATCGCATTATTTATCGCAAATGTGTAGCCTTAAAATAGTTTACAGAAATTCTCAATCTCGATCAATTCAATAATTTAGTCAATATTAATGGTAGATCTAATATTCTCAAATGCTTCATGTCAAATTTCTCCTGACAATTTTTCTCTTGTGACTGCTGATCTCCAACATCCTCCAATTCATTTCTATGTATCTTGTAGCTCAAAACATGTTTCTTCCATGGGCGTGACTTCTATGGACACTAAAGTGTTCAATTTTCGTAAGGCTAATTTTCCGCCAATGTACCAAATGATATTGAATATCTCTTGGAACAATGTTTTCGAGTCAACTCAAAGTATCGATGAGACATGCGACAAGTTTTATGCAATATTAAATGATGTATTCTTACAAACTGTACCTTATAAAATCAAGAGAAAAAGACGTTTTCCTTCTTGGTATAATTCGAATATAATAGACAACATATTGAGAAAAGAAAAATGTCTGAATAACTTCAAGAGGTAGGTATGGTAATAACCTTTAGCTGGTAAGGTACGAAAGTTTGAGAAAAACCATTAAGAATGATTATACGCCATTATGACTGAAAAAGCTCATTAACTAGAAAAAAAGGTATCTCTAAAATTCCTGGTGAGATGAGAGATGGCGAGCCTACTTATCATAAACCAACATCCATAGCTAACGCTTTTGCTGAATATTTCAGTTCGTTATATGCAATGGTGGATTTATACTAGGGACAGTCGGGGCTAGTGCCCAGGGCGGCAAATTTTCTAGGGCGGCAAAATTTGGAAAGTGAGGAATAATTTTCAATACAATATATGGAAAATTGGGGCGGCATTTTCTTCAGTGCCCCAGGGCTGCACAAATTTAAATCCGGCCCTGGGTATATGATACATCTTTGAAAAACAATTCATTTAAGGTGGACTATTCAGATTGTAAGGACGCGATATGTATCACTTCAATAACTCGGAATCAAATCATTATTGCCGCCAAGAAACTCTCTAATAAACTTACGTCTGGTCCTGATGAAATACCATGTTTTATTGTGAAAGATTGTATTTATGCACTTTCGGATCCATTAACACATATTTGTAATCTTATAATAAGCAAAGCCACTTTTTCTAAAATATGGAAATCGGCCAAGGTAGTACCTGTCTTGAAAAAAGGTGATCCTTCTGTTGTAAACAACTACAGGCCAATATCCATCTTATCAAACTTTTCCTAACTTTTCGAAATTGTGGTCTATAATGCTATATATCCAGTCGTCAGAAATAGCATCAATATTGAGCAACATGGATTCATGTCAATGAGATCTTGATCAAGCAATTTAATGCTGTTTTCACAGTACGTTTCTAAAGTACTAGACTCTACCGGTCAAGTTGATGTGATTTACACAGATTTTCAGAAAACATTTGATAAAGTTGCTCATGCGCTCCTGGTACAGAAATTACGCAACAAATTTGGATACTCTGATAGCCTCACCAACCTTTTTCATTCTTATCTGGTTGACCGACGCCAATTCGTACAGCTGGAGGGTATACAGTCGTCTGAGTTCATATCTACCTGCGGAATACCTCATGGGTCTAATCTTGGACCACTGTTATTTATTCTGTTCGTAAATGATCTGGTGGATAATATTCACTCTCCACATTTGATGTTCGCAGACGATTTTAAACTATATCATGAAGTTAGACGACAGGACAACTGTGTTCAACTTCAGCTCTCGCTGGACCATGTTGCTAGTTGGTGTGAGGACAATTATTTGAGTTTGAATGTGTCAAAGTGTAATGTTTCTTTCACAAGAAAAAGAGACCGAATTGACTGTGATTACAGCGTCGGTGGTCAGGTTCTTTCTCGTTCTGATAAGGTGAGAGATCTTGGTGTAGTCTTCGACCAGAAGCTTTCCTTTGTCCCACACATCACCCAACTTATTTCATCTGCTGCGAAAATATATGGATTCGTTATACGTAATGGCAAATATTTTACTAATTCCCCAACATTCATAGGACTATTTAATACCCTAATCCGTAGCAAGTTGGAGTATGGCAGCGTGATCTGGCATCCCATTTACACTTGCCATCAACGCCATCTTGAGGCTATTCAGAGAAGGTTCTTGAAATTCTTAGTTTGGAGGGAGGAAAAAGTTTATCCACAGAGAGGAGTCAATCATAACAAATTATTGAGTCGATTTAGTTTAATCTCATTGCGGAGCAGGAGAGAAAATTTATCACTCAAATTTTTGTAAAAAATACTGTATTGATTGTCCCCTCTTTTGTCCGCTTTGAAATTTCGTGTTTCTAATCAAAATTCTCGTAATACAGAATGATTCTACCTAGAGACTCTGAGGACCAACTCCCTAATACAATCCCCCATTTGGTTTATGGAGTTACATTCAATATAGTTGACAATAATTGTGACATTCACTTTGACTCCATAAAATTTATTATCAGGAGTTATGTGAACAAAGAAAATTGACTAAAATGAATCGTTTCAGATTGAGTTCTTTGTAATATTCCATTGAATGCCATACTGTAGTTATAAGTCACTATTTTTTTAGATTAGATTGAGCTTTTTGTTATATCTTTTTCATTTTAATTATTTAGTTATGTATTCAACATTGTTATTATTTTCTGTAATTGGGTGTTATACCTGTTGAGAATAAAGGACTTATTATTATTATGATAGAAACGTGGTAGGTCCTTATACAAAAGAATTGATAGGTCCACAACAGTCTACCATAGGTCGAACACAGAGATCTCTCATGAGCCCTGTGCTATTTAACTTTTTTGTCAAAGACTTTGGATCTTTTATTTCAAATAGAGAAATTGAAACAGTACAATATGCAGACGATACCTACATTCTGGCATCGGGTAAATCTTTCCAAGCAGTATTCCAAAAAATGGCTTCGGCCTTACAACAAGTAGAACAATGGGCGCATTCTAAAGGTATACAGATATCTGCTGAAAACTCAAAGGCCATATGTTTTCATAAAACCAAAAAATGGATTAACTTACCTTTCTTAAGAATTACCGACAGTGATATTCCTTGGACTGATACAACAACTTATCTGGGTGTCACACTACATCAAAACCTAAAACGGGATGCACACATCGCCAAAATATGCAATAAAGTTATGAACGGAGTTTCACTTCTTAAAACGCTTTGTAAAACATAGTGGGGATCCCTCCTGATATAGAGGTTCTATATAGAGCTACTGTTCGTCCATTCCTCGATTATGGTATCCGAAGAACCTTGTTTCATCGGTCAAACAATTTCTTCTGACGACCTTCCTCTACTTATACATTCAAATATTACCAATTCTCCGGCTCCTTCTATGATATCTCACAAAGATCACAAACACGCCAACTGGGAAGAGTTCCAAGATAATGTGGACGTAAATCTTCCTCTGCTATAACCTCTTGACAATAAATTTCAAATCGATCAATCTCTCAATAGTTTTCCAACATTCATTTTGCGGGCATATAATGCCTGTGTCCCCGAAAAATTAATCAACATTCATCGTCCACCACTTCCTCCGTTCATCGTCAGTCTTATTAAGTCTAAGAGGCGACTCTATCGTACGTATTTGCATACGGGAAACGATGCCTTGAAAACTAAATATAACGGCTTTTCTGCCACAATACGTCGGAAAATTAACCGTTTCAAAGAAGAAAAGTGGTCAGACTTAACGTCTTCACTTGACTTTAGAATTGGCAAAGAGTACTGGTGTAAGTTCCGAATTCTTACTGGTTCTCGATCTATGCAAATTACACATTTAAACTCTCCAGAAGATTACTTCACCTCTGACCCCCAGGAGAAAGCTGACATTTTCAAACAGCATCTCCAAAACATCTTCTAAGTCCTAGATTCAACGAACAGTTCTTTCTTACCCTGGAACGACACCTAGAAAATCTTAAAAATATAGCTGTTATGATTGAACTGAATGGAACCAACCCCTTTAACACCCCCAATTAACTCCGAATTGGTTTCTGATGTCATTAAATCCGGCAAGAATACGGCCCCAGGCAATGATGGCCTATCACGTTCCGTATTTCGTCAATTACCACCTAAAGCAATTGATTTCATCAAAAAGTCTTTAATCGTTGCCTTGAATTGTGCTACTTTCCTTTAGCCTGGAAACAAGCGACAACAGTTATGATTCCGAAACCAAATAAAGCACCACCTCCCCTTATAGCTACAGGCCTATATCTTTGCTAAGTGTTGTATGAAAAATCTTTGAAAAAATTCTCAATGATCGTCTTAGGGAATATGCCGAATCTCGCAACATCACTCCGACATTTCAACATGGATTCAGAGCTCACCACTCTACCTATAATCCACTCTTTAAACTCCATACTGCTATAACTAATACCCTAAACTCCGGCGAATGTCTCAAAGGCATATTTCTGGATGTTCAGAGGGCTTTCGACCAAGTTTGGCATGCCGGACTCGTTCGGAAGTTGCTGAGTACTCAAATGCCTAGTCACTTCGTCAAGTTTATCCTTTCCTATCTTTCTGACCGATCCATCCGTATCAAAGTCAATAACAGATTTTCCTTTACTCCCCGCACTGGCATTCCCCAAGGCTCCAAAATAGCTCCGTTACTGTATTTAATATATACTTATGATATCCCACAACCCGACAATTTACTCACAAATCTTCCTTTTTGCAGATGATACAGCGATCTGGACCACGGCGAAGACAGCAGCGAGTTGCAGCCGCAATATGCAGAGGCTACTGGATGTCTACAGTACGTGGGAGAGCAATTGGAGATATTTCATAATTTTTCATGATTTTTTTTCAAAGAAATTCTGCTTCGAAATTTTTCGCCGTTATATTGAAGAGGGACCATTGTTCTGTATTATTTGTGTAAGGACCTTCAATCAACCTTTTACTATTATACACATTCACCAGCCTCGTCCAACGCCTAATGAAATGCTTTGCAGTCATTGTGGAACGCAGGGGGCTTACGTATTGAATGAACATAGAGGAACGTGGGTGTAAATTCAAAGCGTTTCATCTTGTCTTCGATAATTGGAATGATCCGATGAGAAAGGTAATGGTTGGTGAAATTATGGACAGTGATATTGATAGTGGTACTGAGAGCATGGTTTCTGAAAGCAGCGAATATGAAGATGTTGGTTGAATAATACAGGGTTAGTTTAAAGTATGGAAACATCTGAATATCTCACAAACGGAAAAAGATAGAAATACGATCTTAACAGGTGTTGTATGGTTGCCATAGGACCATATTTTCGCCTTAAAACAAAATATACAGGGTGGTCCTAAAAATCGTAATGACTGCAATGATGGATTTTTTAAATGGAATACCCTGTATATTATAACAGTTTATGAATTCTTTTGACCTCTAGAATAACTTTGATACAAGGTACCATATGCCTAAATTCTATGGTTACGCAGATATCGGCACTTTAATTATTGCATACCCAAATTATGTCTGCCATATGGTTACGCAGATCTAATGAACGGCAGACATAAAGACATCATTTTACACATATTGCAGGGTTGCCAGGAAAATAAAACAAACGGAGGGATAATGAAAAGCGTACCGACTACGCCTCAAAACTTTTATTCCATTAATATTATAACTTAAATCCTAATAATAACAATAACCATCATTTAAAGAAATGAAAAAAAAATATCAAACAAATACTACAATAAATGTTCAAAGTGCGAACCATTATTCGTGTAAGTTTACATTCTTTCCTTGTCATCAAAGACTCGTAAAATTAGTAGTTGTATGCGTTGTGTATCGCTAAGATAAGCCATTGTGACAAAGGTGGCTATGGTTTCTAACTAAATATTAGTGAACTGTCATAATTATTTAGTGTCAATCACTTTATAACAATGGTTTACCTTAGCGATACACAACGCATACAAATACTAATTTTACGAGGTTTTGGTGACAAGAAAAGAACGTATGAAGAAGTTACACGAATATTTAATGAATTGAATCCTCAACACGTTATTAATAGATCAACCGTTTGCAAAACTATCAAGAGATATACAGATACTGGAAATGTTAAAAATTGTCCTAAATCTGGCAGGCCTAAAACTGCTACAGATGATGATACGAAACTAAATGTGCTACTCCAAGTTGAAGAAAATGCTCAAGTATCTTCAAACCAGTTAGCGCTAGACAACAATATCGCTCAGACGTCCGTTATAAGAATTATGAAGTCAGAAAAAATGAAACCTTATAAGATTCACTACAATCAAGAACTTGCAGAAGATGACCCAGACCGCAGATTGCAGTTTTGTGAATTAGTTGAAGGAAAGAAGAATGTTGATGTTAATTTTGAAAAAAAAATTGTATTTTCTGATGAAGCAACGTTTTGCCTCAACGGTGAAGTGAACAGACATAATTGCCGGATTTGGTCTAGCCGTAATCCCCGTTGGATGAGGGAGAGACACACGCAATGGCCGCAGAAAATAAATGTTTGGGCAGGGATTATTAATAACCACATAATCGGACCTTTCTTCATAGAAGGTAATTTAAATGGTGACAAATATTTGAACCTGTTAAGGAATAATATTGTGCCAGCAATAGCAGCCATATTTCCCCATCCCAACAATCCCATGTTACCTTCTGATGACATATGGTATCAACAAGATGGTGCTTCCCCTCATTACACCCTGGCTGTACGTAATTACCTAGATACAGTGTTTCCACAGAGATGGATAGGACGTCGAGGAGCAATAGAATGGCCGCCACGGTCACTCCTTTTTGATTCACTCACTTCCGGATTTGACTCCTTTAGATTTTTTCTTGTGGGGATATCTTAAAAATAAAGTTTACAAGAATAAACCACTAAATTTACAAACCCTACAAGCTCGTATTTTGCAAGAGATAAATCTGATGCCACAAACATATCTAAGTGATTCAATCGAACATTTTTGTAAAAGACTTGGATACTGTCAAATCGTAAATGGTTCGCACTTTGAACATTTATTGTAGTATTTGTTTGATATTTTTTTTTTCATTTCTTTAAATGATGTTTATTGTTATTATTAGGATTTAAGTTATAATATTAATGGAATAAAAGTTTTGAGGCGTAGTCGGTACGCTTTTCATTATCCCTCCGTTTGTTTTATTTTCCCTGGCAACCCTGCAATATGTGTAAAATGATGTCTTTATGTCTGCCGTTCATTAGATCTGCGTAAACATATGGCAGACATAATTTGGGTATGCAATAATTAAAGTGCCGATATCTGCGTAACCATAGAATTTAGGCATATGGTACCTTGTATCAAAGTTATTCTAGAGGTCAAAAGAATTCATAAACTGTTATAATATACAGGATATTCCATTTAAAAAATCCATCATTGCAGTCATTACGATTTTTAGGACCACCCTGTATATTTTGTTTTAAGGTGAAAATATGCTCCTATGGCAACCATACAACACCTGTTAAGATCGTATTTCTATCTTTTTTCGTTTGTGAGATATTCAGATGTTTCCATACTTTAAACTAACCCTGTATAAGATTTGTAAATATGTATATTATTTAAGAATAAATAGAAAATCTTTTAGTTCTCAAGTTATACTCATACCATACCATACCTTATTTGGTATATTCTGTGGGTATAATCTACAGCACTTTTTGATGTCATGTACTTTCTATGGTCTCTCTTTTTTTTGCCTATCAATTTAATGAGTGCAACATTGAACCACATTGGATAATTCTCGGAATAAATCGATACATACCCTCATACAGGTTATCATAAAACTTAGATACTTTTAGATCAATATTACCAAGTAAAGAAAATTTTTTTGATAAATTGGGGGACGAGCATATTTCTATCGAAAAATATTTGAGAGCTCAGCATGTTTGGAACACCTTTAATTTTCTAACTTTAGGAGAATATTCAGATATATATTTAAAGTCAGATATTTTATGGTTAGCAGACATTTTCGAGAATTTCCGGAATACATGTTTGAATCACTACTCTTTAGATCCTGCACAGTATTCAACAGCTCCATCGTTGAGTTGGGATGCTATGTTGAAAAAGACAGACATCTCGTTAGAATTGCTTACCGATGCTTCAATGGTAACCAACTGGTGGTTTTTATTGGTTGAATGAGCACGAAATCATGAATTTAATTATTGAAAATCTATGTAATAACGCATCCGAAGGATATATATTCGAAGTAGATATTATTTATCCTGAAACGCTACATGTATTACATAATGATCTACCAGTTTTGCCTGAAAATATAATACCTCTACAAGTGAAAACTAAACTAATACCAAATTTATATAATAAAACGAACTATGTAATTCACTTCGACTCTTTGAAGCAATGTTTGGAAGAAGGATTAATTCTTACAAAAATCCATAGAGATTTGAATTTCCAACAATCCCTTTGGTTGAAACCTTACATAGACCTGATTACAGAATTGCGAAACAAGTCAAAAAATGCATTTGAAAAAAATTTATTCAAATGATTAATCAATAGTATTTTCGGTGAAACAATGGAAAATGTTGAAAATCGAAGAGATATAAAATTGGTTAGTAATTGGAAAAAGCAGGGAAAAAAATTGGAGCTGAAACTTGGATTGCTAAACCCCACTTCAAAGATGAAGATATATTTTCTGAGAATTTAATAGCAATAGAAATGAATAAAATGCGTGTGATATATGATAAACCTCTTTATGTGGGATTTTGTGTTTTAGATATTTCGAAAACTGTAATCTATAATTTTTTGAAGCAGAAATAGGGTAGAAAAGTTTCATTACTTTATAGTGACACAGACTCACTTCTGGTTGAGGTATTCACAGAAAATATATATGAAGATATTAAGCAAAATTCACAACATTTCGATCTTTCCAATTACCCACCTCAAAATATACACAACATTGTTCCAAATGTGTCTCTAATAGGTAAAATGAAAGACGAATAAGCCGGTCAAGTTATTAAGAGTTTCTACGGCACGGGAGCCAAGGCTTATTTTGTAGAATTATTGGATAAAGTAGATAAGAAGGGTATCAGTAAGCATATTAGTTGAAAAAAATATTCATCTATCCGATTATAAAAATGTTATTATCAAAAATTAATCACTTTTGTGTGTAATGTCAATTTTCAGATCTTGCTTACATGATATGTTTACCGAAATGAGAAATAAAATAGCATCATCTTCTTTTGACGATAAGCGTTTTTTGCTGAAAAATTCTTTTAGAACTATGATGTAGGCTGGCATGAGAACATCGACACACTTCTGGATGAACTACTGAAATATTGTTGATCGATATGAATGAATATTGTTATAAATTTATATTAATATAATTAGAACTTCTGTATTTATCATTTCATTACACATTTTTTATTATGAAAATTCAATAAGCTAAGCATATGTACAATTGTTAAATTACCATTTTATTGTTAGAATTTTTATGTTTTAGGAATATAATACATCAAAATTACTGAATTTTATTTCTCCCTATATAAAAGATATTCACATGAGCGTCAATGCTCAGTTTAGAATAGTAGTTTGACAATGCAATTGATAAAACAACATAATACATATAACCAAAGATGATTATTGCCAAACTGAAGAAAAATTCATACGGCAAAGCGATTTATTAGGTACTGAATGTAAAGTGGTCTTTTTGTAGGTGGATCAGGGAAAGGAAAAACTAATACTTCAATAAGTATTCTGTTACATCCAAACGGTTTACGATTCATTAATATTTATTTGTATTCAAATTCAATCCATCAACACAAATATCAATTTTTGAAGAATGTACTACAACCAATAGATGATATAAACTATTTCGAATATGAAAATGGTGAATTTATAACACCACCGAAAGATATATCCCCATACTCAGTAGTTATATTCGATGATGTTGTTTGTGTTAATCAAAATATAATCAGAGATTATTTTGGAAGATATTATAATATATTGATTGTTTCTACCTGTGTCAAACTTATTCAGCAATCCCAAAGCATCTCATAAGAGATAATGCTAATTTAATTGTTTTATTCTCTCAAGATAAAACAAATCTCAAACATATATATATATATATATATATATATATATATATATATATATATATATATATATATATATATATATATATATATATATATATATATGTATGAATTTGAATCTTGGGTTTTTTGGTTCAATTGAAACAAAATGATATTAGTTTATTTCCAAAATTATATTTCGGTTATTATTTTAACCTTTATCAAACAGGTATATATGATTACCATCATATATACCTTTCATATAAACAGGTATATATGAAAAAAAAAATATATATATATATATATATTTTCAGTGTTTAATTGGGATTGCAGTCTAGGACAGGAAAATCAGTTACCTCTTTAGTATTTTCCAAGCTTTCGAAAATGTTTATTTCACGGCTAAAGTAGTACAAAAATTAACAGTTTATATAGCAAGGCACTATAAAAAGTTTTTTCTTACAATTACTGTGAAGTTAGTCCGAAAGTACATTAGTTTTTTCAATTTTGAAAATAAGTACAAGTGTTCCCAAATGCATTGGGTTGGAATATTACTGCATTCTACGTGTAGGGTAGTCGAAGGAAGCGACGACAATGACTGTATTTCTCAATTTCGCTTTTCAAGTGGAGTGTTCCCAGATGTTTTTAAGGGCGTTTCTTAAAATGCATAACGTTGGCCGAAGTTTTGTGACTAACGAAAAGAGAATGAATTTGTTTTGTGTATTTAGAATGGATTTTTCGGTGAATAGGATATCAGAATATGAGCCTTTAATCAGAAGAACCTATGAGATTTATATATTATATATATATATATATATATATATATATATATATATATATATATATATATATATATATATATATATATATATATATATTGCTTAAATTATCTGTATCAGATTTTTTGTTAATACAATTACCTGTCTTTTTTACATGAACCATTTCAAAAATCTCAAAATTCAAAATTTCACAAATGTTGTCACCGAGAACGAACCCATCACTTTCGAGAGTGAATATTAAGAGCGTTTCTCGGTGACAACATTTGTGTCGACAGCTCCCTGAGAGTTTTATTTGAAATATTTCGATTAAGAGTCTCAGTATTTACTAGTATTGAATTACCTGTGAATCTTTGAACTAGCTACACTTTTGCCCGCCTGGGCGTGATCTGGAGCGATTAGGCATGGGATCATTCGTACACATTTCAGACAATTTTTTGTTGTGTTCGAATGAAATATCTACAAAGCCTTCCACTCGCACTCTTGTTGTCATGAGTAGGAATCTTGAACGCTAGGGAGTGTTTATACGTCTTTTCGCCGATAGAGGGAGCCTACGTGAGTATTTCACTCTGTAAAATCTCTCTTAATTTGGTATAGGACCAATGTTCGTTTTGAAAGTCATCGATTCTTGATTGATAGATTAAATATGGACTGATGATTCATAATCATGATGAAACAATTGTATCCTATTATCATTCAACAAGATCGATGAATTTTTCGAAACGCTCTTAATATTCACTCTCGAAAGTGATGGGTTCGTTCTCGGTGACAACATTTGTGTAGACAGCTCCATGAGAGTTTTATTTGAAATAATTCGATTAAGAGTCTCAGTATTTACTATATATATATATATATATATATATATATATATATATATATATATATATATATATATATATATATATATATATATAAATATATATATATATATATAAATGATCATGTAAATGTTGATATGTCATTCGATGAGTTTTTTAAGTTGTGTTCTGAATGCTGGAAAGTACCATATGGATATTTTAGTTATTGATAAAGAGAGTGATATTAATAATGGTCGCTATAGAAGGGGTTTACATGACTACTTTATCTTATAAATATTGATCATTGATATTCTCCATCTTAGTCTTATATAATCATTATGGATTAGTAATTTATGCTTTAGAATTAGTAAAAGCAAGAAAGAATGTTAGAAAAAAACTACTACATTAGAAACATGATTTGATAACATCACAATTGAGATTTTCTCGATCAATTCGACCTATTACTCATCCTATCGAAAAACTGTTGAGTGAAATTAAAAAACCTCTACCATCAGATGTTAAAACAGAAATAATGAAAGAGCAACCACTGATTACGAAATCTGAAACCAAACCAAAAATAAAAATGGATATTATAACACCAGAACGAGTTATTACACCTAAGAAAGCTACTTTGAAAGTATTCCCATCAAAATTGCGTGATACTCCTAGAACATTGGGTGATGACGACAGTATTGAATATATTCCTGAAAATGTTGAGCCAATTGAAGGAGAACCTGAAGAATATCAAGAACTCCTATCAGAAATTGAGTTAGAAAATATTGAAGCATTGAAAGATACCTATGTTTTCCGTGAATGACTAGACCAGTAGTCGGGGATGGCTAGGGAAATTGAGGAAATCAGGAAAATTGAGGAAACGAGGCAAATTGAGGAAATGATAACTATACCATTTCCTGATTTGTTTGATCATAGATACGGTGTAAGATACTATCCTGAAGAATCCAAATTTTATATAGGTAATTGTGAAATAGATTTTGAGAAAGATAAAATTTTATTAGACCCTAAAGGTGATAGTCCAGACGATTTTCCTATCACTAAAGGACTCCTTGAATTATTATTCAAGAAAGATCTTGATCGATATAATGCTACGGATTTTAGAAATTATAGGGATATTGTGAAAAGAACGAATGCTGATCGGAAAGATTATAATATAAATAAGCAAATATTGATGAGGGAATGTCGGCAAAAAGTATAAAACACTTATAAAGAAAATTCAGAATCCGATAGTGACGGGTAGAACTAGCAGAACAGTCTCCTCATATCCTAATTTATTAGAAACTTCAATATCCCATAAGACTACTACAATATCATCAATACAAAAACAGTTACGAGGTGGGTTACTTAAAAGTTTTCCAACGAAATCAAAAACAGTTACGAGGTGGGTTACTTAAAAGTTTTCCAACGAAATCGAATACGAATAAAAGAAACAACTTCAACTTACTAGAAATCATAAATAGGGACTTTGAATTCGTACCTTGGAAAAATCCAAACCAACTGGCGGATAGATTGAAATTATTGATGTCCTCTCAGACTGCTGGTAATAATAGTCACCTAAATGAGATGAGTCATAATGTGAACGATTTAAAAAATTTGAAAATAATACTATAAGTATTCAAGTAAATATCAAATAAAGCAATATCGATACAAACAGTGAGGTTCTAGCATCGACATAACCATCGATAAGGAGAACAATTCACCGAATTATCTTTACACTCGAGTAATATATGTCTTAATGTTCCAATTTCTCCACATGAACAAGTATTATTAGGCAGAATACGGATTTTATTAAGGTGATAGGGTGTTAAACAATGGTTCGATCGCATACGGCTAAAGATGGTAATATATTTACGAGGTAAATTTATACTCTTAAACCATGTTTTCGATATCTGTATTGTATGATTCGTTTTATAGTATGTTCGATTTCTAAGAGTTTCCCAGGCGATCCTCCACTCTATCATTGCTTCCTGTTTGAAAACTGGATACATTTCTTTATAATGAGCCTTAAAAGAGTTAATCAAGTTACATGATCTGCCTTTTGCTGCGAGGTTATCAGCAATATCGTTACCATTTATATTAGAATGACTAGGGATCCAAACCAACTGAACATTGACATTATGAGATGCAAGTTCATATAATACTTTTCTAATACACAAACCAAATTCAGTATTGGATGTTCCCATCCTCCAATTGCATATAGTTTCGAGTGCACTCTTGGAGTCACTCAGAATAACACATTTACGAAGTTTGTTTGTTTTTATAAAATTAAGAGCTATCATAATTGCTGCCATTTCAGCAGAACAGATGGAGAAATAGGATGGAAGGCTACCCGAAAGCTTAACATTCATATGTGGACAGAACACCCCAATTCCCAAGTTAGAACCATCATGAGGATCGGAAGCATCCGTATAAATTGCAGTGCTTCCCGAAAAGTTTGACGAAAGGAATTCACGAAATTGAATATTATTATCCATATCTTTTTTCAGATACGAATCCACATATTGTATTTGTTTATAATGAATTGACTGATCAACCGAGAAACATCGAGGTATATCCGTAATATCTAATAAATTGGTAATGTTAAGTATTCCTTCAAGGACTTCTAAAATAGGTGGCCTGATTCTGTTACCCCAGAAACCTTGATGATCATTCAGTATCCTCAAAGTTTCTATCGAATTATGGTTATTGTGAAACACCTTAAGTAGAAATTTTTTAGCAAGCCATTTTCTTCGAATGGACAATGGTAATTCACCACTTTCCGCTAGAATTATGTCAGTTGGGGTGGTTTTCATCAAACCAAGTGAAACTCTCAAAGCTTGATATTGTACCACATTCATTTTATGAAATAACTTCTTCGAACATCGACCCACGAAAATACTACCATAATCAAGATGTGCCCTGATCAAAGATTTATACAAAAGAAGGAGTGTTTGAGGGTGAGCACCCCACCAAGTTCTACATAGACATCTTAATAGATTAATCCCTTTTTCCGCTTTAAAGCAAACATATTCAACGTGTGGGCGCCAGAGTAGTTTACTGTCAAGTAGTATACCTAAATATTTTATGGTCTGAACCCTTGATATTGTTTCGTTATTCACTACTATTAAAGGCATCGTGGGACAAGTTATGGATTTATGAAAGCAAATAACCTTAGATTTATGAGGGGAAAGAACCATGTTTCTTCTCTGCAACTCCCTATTAAGACCCAACAATGATTCGTTTATATGATAGCCCATGTCTTGGAGGTTGTCACCTGAGATTAAGAGACATAAGTCGTCCGCGTACTGTATTATTTCCACCTCATTTGTCATGAACATATTCCAATTCCTAGAGAAGATATTAAACAGAGATGGGCTAAGTATTGAACCTTGTGGGAGACCCATCGAACAGATGCGTGGACCATGAACTTCCCCTGTTACAGGGTCCAGAATAGATATTTTTCTGTGGTAAAGAAGATTAAATATTAGTCTTATTAAGTCCTGAGGTACGTTCAAAATACTCATATCTTCCATCAATAAATCAAGGGGAACCATATCATAAGCCGACTTTAGGTCCAGAGTTACCATAATCGTATAATTGTTATTGACAAATGCTTTATAAATTTTACTTATAATGTAAACTAAACAATCGTACACCGATCTACCCTTACGAAATCCATATTGTAGATGATATAATTCTTCATTGTTTTCCAGCGAAACCTCTAACCGTGAATTGATAATAGATTCTAAGATTTTCAGAATACATGGGGCCAAAGATATTGGGCGATAATTCGATGTACAGTTAGAGTCTTTTCCAGGTTTTAAAAATAATAATATTAAAGAGCTATTCAAATTAGTTATCAGAGAAGGTTCTATGAGGGTTTGATTGAAGAGGTCCTTAAGTTTATATAATGTCTCGATATGAAGATTTTTAAATATTAAATAGTCTATCCCATCTATACCTGGGGCTGAATTTTTTTTCTTCGATTGGATATGATAAACTAGTTCATCAATCGTTATCGGATGAGATAATTCATTATTTTGCATATTCCAAAGTTTTATAAACATATTTGTCAACACAGAACACTTTCTCAAACTGATAATTCTAAGCAGCATTACTTGCTTCATCTGCAACTCACAGGGGTGTTGGATTCTAAAACGAATATATATATATAAATTGAATACAAATACAAGTGAATACATATTCCCTTATGAAAGTGCTGAAGTTATATCTTTCACTGCTAATCCATCTAGTGGTTTCCATATAAAAATAAAAACAAATTATGCTGATAACGTCATGAAAAGAGGGGATAAGATATTTTTACAAAAAGGAGATATGATATCATTCAAGAAATCCCGTACAATAAAAGGTCAATATTATCTATTTGTTGAATTCATACTCAAGTTGAATCTGAACTAAAATGCTGAGTGTGAAAAGGGACGTGGTTAATGAACTTCACAAGCCAGTTCGAATTAATTTCCCACGGCGACGAGTAATCGTTAAATAATAATAATAATAATCTTTATTTAAGGTTCTCGTAATACAATTATACTGGTAAAACAATGATAACTATTCTAATTTTAAGATATATCTTTTCAATTATGTTTCCTAAACAAAGATAATAATTTTCTCACAAAGACCATAGCCTGTGGTGAGTACGAATAATGTCTATTTATTATTATCTGCTATATTTAATACTTACATACATATCAAGGTATCTATTTTAATAATTTAAAAAAAAACTTATTAATCTAAAAATTTGATAACAATATTGGGGAGAAGCGGATATCAATATTATAAGAATGTGTACCACTATCATATATACAACCATTTTAGCTTTTACATATTCACCAGTCGATGAATCATACATCTCTCCTTTGTTTTCATCCAGTTCTTCATGGCCGACTTGAATTTTTTAATGTTAATCATATTTTTTATTTCAAATGGCAATTCATTATAGATTCTTGGTGCTAAATAGGAATAGCTTCGAAGACATATAGATTTTCTGTATTGCGGAATTGATAAAGAGTTCCTGCTATATCTAGTATTCACTTTATGTTCTAAAAAGTAACTTCTGTCTATTTTTTTTTTCGTGAAGATTAGCAGCGATTGAACAAACAGCTGTCGTATATTCAGAATGTCAGCCTCTTTATACAGAAAGTCAGTAGGATATCTGATATCTCTTTTATGAAGGATTTTCAGCAACCATTTTTGTTGAATTTCGAGCTTTTTTATTGCTGTATCATAGGCACCACCCCACGCAACAATACCATATCGTATCAGAGACTCCGCCAGTGCTTTGTAAATTATCGTTAGATGTTTTATGTCTAGAATAATTGACAGTTCTTTAAATTTGGATATTAATCCTCTAAGCTTACCAATTAAGCTTCTGACGTGAGAATCCCATTTAAGGTGCGAATCTAGTATAATTCCTAAGTATTTGCATTCGTATGTGCAAGGAATGTTAAATGACTTTTCTCTTCCTATTTTAATTCTCAGTGGTTCACTTGGTGGAAGTAAGCGCTTATCTACAGCAAAAGGAATGTGTTTCGTTGTATCTATATTAATGGTTAAGAGGTGATGCCTTAACCAATTATAGATATTCACAAAATCAGATTCAGCTTTGGTTTTGATATCGCTCCAGTTTGCTCCTGAGTAAACTCTCCGACAACAAAAGTTTATTCATATAGATTGTGAATAGTATTGGCCCTAATATTGTTCCCTGAGGTACTCCATATTCTATCATCCTTGTATTACTGAATGTATTATTCACCTTCACTGTTTGGTTTCTATTTGATAAGTAGCTTTTAAATAACGTCAGATGGACACCATTAATTCCAATATCTTCTAGAAGTCTCAAAAGTGTTGTATGATCAACAGTGTCGAACGCTTTTGCTAAGTCTATTAATATACACAAGGCAACGTCGCTATTGTTGAAAGATTTATAAATATGCGTTGTTAATTCAATGACAGCGTCTACAGTGGCCTTATTTTCTTGAAATCCAAATTGCAGTTCAGAAATAATCTTATTAACTTTCAGAAAAGTTTGTAGCCTAATTTTTATAACTTTTTCAACAATTTTTGATAGAACAGGAAGTATGGATACAGGCCTGTAGTTTGTACATCGTTTTCTGTTACCACCTTTATGTAAGGGCACAATGACCGCTGTTTTTAGACTTTGGAAATTTTCCCGTCTTGAAAATCATGTTTACCATGTGCACAACTGGTGGAATTAATGAATAAACTCCAATAGTTAATGAATGAACTCCAATAAATTAAAGGACTTTTAGATCTTTTTTAGGCCGACCTTGTAGAGATAATACCATATGCTCGCTTCAATAAAAGTTTCGAGTATATTCTCAGAGTAATAGATGTTTTCTCTAAATATGTGTGGGCGATTTATAAAAGTGCAACACATGTGAGAGATGCAATGAATGGAATTCTGAAACAATTGTCACATCCCCCTACAAATTTACAAACTGATTTTGGCAAGGAATTTTACAATAAATATTTCAAGGAATTAATGGATACGTCTAACATAAATCATTTTAGTTCGTATTCCAACTTGAAGTGCAGTGTTGTAGAAAGAGTGAATAGAACACTCAAGTCAATTATGTGGAAAGAGTTCAGCGTTCGTGGAAATTATAAGTGGATATATATACTCGATGACATTGTATCGAAATATAATGCTAGGAAACACTCAACTACTGATTATAAGCCAATGGATGGCAATAATGAAAAAAAAAAAAAAACTCAGCTTCGCTTATTCACTCATTAATTTTATAGATCCAAAAAAACAAAAGTATAAAATTGGAGATTTTGTACGAGTTAGTAAAACTAGACAAGCATTTGTGAAAGGTTACACACCCAATTGGTCTAATGAAAATTTCACAATTAGGAAGATAAAATCCACATACTATGAACTTACTACCTATTACGTGATTTTTCAAATGAGGATATCATGGGTGGCTTTTACGAATTCGAAATACAGAAAGTAGAGCATCCTTAAATTTATCTGATTGAGAAAGTGCTAAGAAGAAAAGGAAATAAACTATTCGTAAAATATTTAGGAATGGGGAAGGAGTATAATTCTTGGATCCAAGAAAATGATTTGAAATGATTCAATTCTGAATATACATTATTATTTAAAGATATTGAGAAATAAAATAGTTCTACTTTTTTACAATTTTTATTTGAACTCATTAATACAAAGTGTGGTTATATTTGATAAAATCTATTGATAAAAACCTTTTCTCTATGTTTAACATCTAAAATAGGAGTCAAAATTTTCTCTGAATTACTTATTCTATTGTTGAATCTAATTCTATCTATAACAAACATTTCCCAATAGTATTATGTGATTCTCGATAAGCGAAATTCCAAGAATACATGTTATGAATTTCACAAGTATCACTGAAATGTACTTTCTTCATATTAAAAAGCTATCTCCATCACTTCATTCACTACAGTATATGGATCGACCTTGATTAACTCTTTAACTATCATTGTATTGAATAAATGTTTATACGATTGTTCTAATAAATTGTTTATGTTCACTAACACATCCCCATTCATCTTCATCACTGAGCGTGTTATCATTCATTAGAAGTCTTCAAATCCATGATATTCCAGGAACTCGAAATAGTCATTAATCAACTCCTGTAAAGATAGTACTTCACAGAGAGTTTCTCTTTCTATGTAAACTTGACTTTTTTCATTTCTCACACCGAGAATAGGTTTGTTATTAATATTTATGAAGAAAAGGGTGATGTTATTCAATTCCTTGAATTCCTGTGACGAAGCTTTTGATAAATTCCTCAAAATAAATTCTTCACTCTCGACTAGTTCACGAAAATCTTCTGTAGTGAAATCAATGTGTTGACCCTTCAATGATGAACCACTGATTCTTGAAACTTCTTTGAATTGGTGCGACAGACCCACAGACACATACTTAGTTTTCGATTTATTGATGAAAAATACTTTTGAACACAACATGTATGGTTCGAATACACTGGGTATTGCTTCGAAACACATATTTATCAATATTATTCAAAACCACTTCTGAACGGAAGGAATGAATGTTGTCCTCACTTTATATACTGAATAATGTCCTTGAATATTGATGGTGGAGGGTTTGATAAACTGATCTTGAGATATTATAAAAAGGAAGGGACGATCTGACCTTGAGAAGTGATAAAGGTCCTTGGGTATTGATGGTGGGGGTTTCATAAACTGAACTTGAGAAATTATAACGAGGAAGGGGCAATCTTGAGAAGATTGCCTGAAAAGTCGTAAAGGTGTGGGGATTCAACTTATGAATAAGTTGGGAACATTGGCAAAAAAAATTACCTTGAAAAATTATGATGTAGTGGATTGAGAATAACTGCCTGAATCGGGAGACTTCGAAAAAGTATTTAGTTGATGGTGTGTAAGTATTAGATTGCATCGAACACAATTTACTTGACTTACAGGCGGACCACCAACATGTTTTCATCGGGTCGATTATAATGAATGAAGCATGATAAATATATATGTAGCTTGAATGTTTTCGTCATTGGTTTAGAAAGCTTATGAAAAATTTCAAGAATCTCATACCATCTCAATTTCTGCACTAAATGGTTCACAGGAAAATATTTCAAATCTTCAGCACTAAAATCGGTGATATTTTTCCCATATATGCATGGTCAAAAACGACAGGTTTAGACTTTGGAAATAATCTAAACATTATTTTCTCAGGTAGAGTTATATAATTGAATATCCATTACCTAAATTCTTCGCTTAAACGTACTAAATCTTCACAGCAAACACTCAACGTTGTTTTTACACTTAGAAATGCATCGCAAATGATTTAAGCTTCATTTGCTGTATTTCTATCAGTTATTTCCAAATCAATGCTCCAATTGTAGTTTTTGTTTTCACCATCCATTTCATTAAGTTGTGTGCTCGTCAAAGGTAGATTCCTGCTTCTTGGATTCAAAACACAATGTACACAAAACTTTGTGTGTTACGAATCTTATCCACTCGCCAGAATAATAACAGTAATGGCCTAATTAATTATTATATATGATTTCGGAAAAACTTATTCCACCAGAACTTTGCACTCTAAAATACATAACAGATTAAATGAGATATAACCACACTTTGTTTAAATGAGTTACTTCAGTATTAATTCGATGAAATATATAAGATCGGTAGGGCCGGAAATTCTCAAGGCCGCACCTACCTAACCAATCGAATTCAAGGTCAATTCCCACCATTAACCGTACCCATTACTCCCACTGCTCACCACTGATTCAATTTCGACTCCGCCTATTACCCCCAACACGCCCACTTTTCAAGGTCAAGGTCACTCGGTACGGTCCACCCCCATTCTTTACCTACTACTGTCATTTCCCCAAATTCAAAAGTGATATTGTTCGCCTGACGCTCTGGGGTGAAAATCTTAGACTTCAAGATGAAATAACTTACTTGGGTGTAACATTCTCAAAATACAATTCATGGAAATCAGACCTGAAGAAAACTCTAAACAAAGTCCTTAATAGAGCAAACTTACTATACGCCCTTGGAGGTAGAATCCGGGGATGTAATCCTCGAACTCTGCTGAATATTTACAAGACATGCCTTCGTCCTGTAATCTCGTATAGATGTTTGCTCTATGCGACTCTCCAAAAACGTCAAACAAATTGAAAGTTGCGAAAGAGTAATCTGTCGCAGCATTTTCCGACTACCCTATCGATACCCCTCCAGTCTCTTACACAATAACATCAAAATGCCCCCTATTTTCATACATATGAAAAAACTCCAAGCTCGATATGTCCATCGTACTTTACAAGGACCAATTCTCAACGCCCAAGCGACGCTGATGGCACCATGTTACGGACGCAGACGTGTTCTCTGCAGTGAACCAAAAACAAATTGCTTTTCCCGCCAGCTCGTATCCTGCAAACTTTATAGGAGGCAACCAACGAAGTTCTCGACCATCTAGAGAACATACCTCTTCGTATCCGCAAGCGTGCGGATTAGTGGTGTAGTGCGGGAAAACGTGCGGTACGCTAAAAGTCAAATGTGCGCGAGTAGATAACGTGAAGAACAGACTGTTATTAACTAATTATTGTTTCATAACATCTGATATTTTATAACCTTCAATTAATGACAAGCTAACGTCATCTTACGTGGGTAAAATTTTCTGTTGTTTCCTTTACCATCAAATGTCTAATGAATTGAAAATCGGACATTTGATCAAATGCCACGTATAAATAAGCCGGCCACAGACGCAAAATAATTAATGTAAACTCTAAATGAGTATATGAAAATAATTTTTTTTTTGTTTCACATAATATTTGAAAATACGAGGTTGCAGAAGGTCGCGAGGGCTTATAACTTCCCATTTGTAATTATTTATAAAATTCCATGAAATGTAATTTACTAAAGATTCAATAAACGTCTTTCATTTGATTTGATTTGACTAACTCTAATTACAAGCAATGAACTAGGAAATCTGACAACATCCAAGTAGAACCTAGAAATAGAGATGCTGTAATGTATTTGTAATGGTTTTTGCTAACTGCTGCTGAATAAATCGCTATTTAATGGAAGAAATAATGGTTATTGTGTGATGTATAGTGTGTAGAAAGTGCTACTATGTTCTTTTCAGCAATAGACTAATGAATACCTTCGAAAATTGTATGTAAATAGCTACCTATTACTGATATTTTGACTGAATAGTTTAGACATTAACAAAAGCATTATTTGCTAGAATTGTTCCTTTTTTGTGATTAGTAGAATTACTTACCCTTTGTTACATTTAGTACTTATTTATAACTAATCTCTTATAGGTTTTGTTCTTGATATTAGCACAAAAATTAGCATGCCAAATCATTGTTGTGTGCCTTGATGCAAGTCGAACTACAAAACTTACCTCAAGGCCGGCGAACCACCAGTTTCTGTATTTCGTTTTCCATAGGATGAAAATCTAATGAATCAATGATTAAAAAATATTCCTAGGGCATCATGGACCCCCACAAAATATTCTGTAGTTTGTGCCAAGCATTTTCCAGAGGGTGCACTTATTAGAGAAGGTATTCATCGTTTGCCAGATGGTTCAACGAATGCAATATCTACTCAAGTTAAACTCAATTTAAATGCAGTGCCAAGTATTTTTCAAATTCTTCAAATTTACCCCTACTCATCAAAAACAGTCCACGCCTAAAGAAAAGATCCACCTCAAAGAACCATAGCGTTGAAGGAACGTTGTGAGAAATTGAATGAAGCCTTTCAAAACTCAGATTCCATTTGTAATTTCATTGATTTAACATCCAATTATGAAAGAAGATTTTAATATGTAAATCGTGGAATATAAAATTTTTTGAAAATGACTGCATTTTTTTTATACTCTAGATTTTCCATCAAACGTAACTGAATGTTCACAAATAAACAGTATGCAAATAATTTATCAGATTTTAGTAGGTTCAGATATGCATGTAAATGATTCTATCAATAGAAATAATTTGTCTCCTAATAATTTAAAATGGATTTTACAACTGAAATTAACTAGATGGTCTCAACTAGAAAATTTGCTTGCTCGTTACAAATATGATATCAGAATCATTCAACCATTCAAATTACTGTACACGTCTCATATAAAGGTTTATAGGAATTGACAGATGCGTTAAACTTACTCCCACCTGAGAATGAAAAATAATGAAATTTATAGCATATTGTCAATTCTAATTGATAAAGTGAACTTGTTAGTGTACATACTATAAATACAACTTTTGAATCGCCATAACTCAGACATAGTTCCTCTTAGAAAAAAGTGTATTATTAATTTCTATAGATAGATTGTATGATCCACAATTTTTGTTAAAACTATTTTTTTATACAAAGTACCGTTTCGCTGAAAAGTTTTTTGAAAATGCAATTATAACATGCAGTAGACCGATGTTCGAAGATCGGTCGGTCTACCGGAATGAGCTGATGAGGCGTTGCCAAGTCTATGTTCAAGTCTTGTAAGTAGAGTTAGGTTGTGCCACGGCCACCCTTGATACAGGCCATGAAATGAATATCTGATATATGTCAGAGGGTTGGCTAACATTCCCGCCATAAGTTGAGGTGGTATACCAATGCAAACAGGATGCTTTCCAAAACTTTCGCAGTTTGAAGTTAAATAATTTGAGCTTTTGGTATAAATTATATATTTTTCAATAGTGTACAGTGTATCACAAGTGTTGATGTTGATAAATTGTTTAAATCTCAACATCAAACACTAAAAAACAAAGTGCTTAGTTTGTTTACAAATTTCAGTGAAACGAAATCAATTTTGTGTTGTTCAAAACTTTCGTAGTTTGAAGTTGAATATTTTACGATTTCAGTTCTAATCCTCTATTTATCAATTTTCTATAGTGTTATTTAGGTGCTAGTGTTGATGGTTTGTGGATAACATAACATCAAATTATAAAAGCGGAGTGTTTTGTGTGTACCGATTTAATCGGATTGAATTTGTGTTGTGTTTTGAGTACGGATTACTTACAAATCATTTTTTTGTGAGATATAGTGTAGACGATAGGTATTCCGTTGATGATTCAGTAAGTTTCAACCTTGGGATAGGTGAGTTTCTAATAAGTATATTTTCTAACTTCTTTATTACCGATAACCATCGAATAAACAGATCGCTATTCACAAATCTAACTAACAATAACACATTCTTTCAAAATACAAACTTTCCTCAAAACAGAATTTTTGGAAGCTTTGATATTATTAATAATATTCTAATTATTTGAAACGGGGAGGACTGAATATACCTACAGATTTAATTAGAAATGTCTTATTTCACATGTGTGCCATATTTGAAAAAATTATTAATGATATTTCTCTCGAAATGGCCTTTTTGTATAATATACACCAGAAAGCAATTTTGTGTAATCTCACTATTTCAAGAGTGTCATTGGATGAGTTCTTAAAGATTTTTATTGTTGCTGTTTATGTGGTGAAGACAATAAAAATATTCTGAACATGCTGTGTTCCATTTTTTCGTATATCTTATTGAATCATTACATAAAAAAAAATGAACCTGGACACGAGAAAACTGAATCAAAAAATAAACGAAGAAAGCTGAATACTTTCATAAAGTAGTTTATTGGTTGCGCTAATCAGAAATATAATATTTATTTATACTTAGGCAAATAATTCAATTTGAGTAATTTCTATAGCGTTTCTTTCAAGGTTCCTATTCTCTCAAATAATTCAATAAATTTGGTTAGGCAATTTTTCATGTAAATAAATCCCACTGACTAATAGAGGTATTTTTTACGCAGTGGGACTTTATCGAAAACATCGCTGTTTTCTTGCAATAATAAATGTTTTACAGTTTTCTGTTACCGAAATATGTGCTCACAATATCCAATATAATATTCTATATATTATAAATACTAATAATATTTCTTGTTTGTTCGCAATATACAAAAAGAGTTGAAATAATGCTTGAAAGCTTGGGATCATCCGACTAGGATAGTATACAACTGTGCATAATTTGGCAACACCGAAGGACTACGCTGTTCATGGCCTCTAGTAAAGGTGGCCGTGGCTGTGCCTGTAGTAAAGTTATACATGAATATCTGCCACGGTATCCTAGTGGCCTAACAATCCCGCCATTAGTTGAGCTGGTATACTAATGCAAATAAGACGCTTCTCAAAACTTTCGCAGTTTGAAGTTAAATAAGTTGATCTTTTGGTATGAATTCTATATATTTTATATATATATTTATATATAAATATATATATATATATATATATATTTATTTATATTTTTTATATATTCTATATATATTTGGTATAATTCTCAAAAACAACCGCCATTAACACATAAGGGAATTTATTCGTTCCCTCATGGACGCAACAAAATGAAAGCCGCCAATGCCGAGGACGCTATACTGCCACAACCATTTTCGACGGCCACCATTTCCTCGGATCAACAACTCTGAGCCTGATATGGTCATGGTGGTCCAGTCAAGTACAACATAAGAACGCCAAGCAACGACAGTAACAAGACGGATAATGCAAAAGGAAATCGTAGCGCAAATTATTTCAGGCTTCGAGAAAAGAAAAGGAAACGGAAAAAATTCAAGTGCAAGTAGTAGACGACAATTCTTGGATCACTTCAATCTGAATCCAGGTCACATACACCTAGGAATTGGGGATATATCGATGGCGGTACCAAGAAAAGCTATGAAAAAAAATTTCAAGAAAACCAATTTATCAATACAGAACTCAAATTTTTAAAAAATATTATTGAGAGACAATTATTGGAAATTTATAGATTACCATGTATATGTTAACAAAGTTCATTGTATGCAAATGGTTGTTAATGAATAAATAAATTGTAGGGAAGTCCAAAAGATACTATCTGTATCTTTCATGTTACTGCCTGGATAAGTCAGTTAATTGATACCATATGTTGAAAATGTTTTAAAATTGTATAATCACAATATCAGAAAAAAAGGTTTAAATCACGTAATTTCTAGTTTTTTTATTACTTCTATCAAGTTAATGTTGAGAATAAACAGAAAAGATATGGGATTTGTTTAGGTTTTACTTTAATTTTTATTTTATTGGACGTAGTTCTTTTCATTTTATAATTAGGAGTTGCGCTAGTAGTTTCGTCGCCCTGTGCAAATGAACTAGTAGTTACACAACAATGAGTAACGAGATCAGTAGTAGCGAATACTATTCATGGCTATCTTCTAACTTTTCTTCTCCGACTAAACTATTACGACTTATCTGTTCTTATCAACGAATAAGTTTCTAGAAACGCGCATTTCTAATTTTAATTTCGAAAACTAAAAGGTTGTTTGAATATCGCCCATGAAATATTTCAGACGTCATAGAAATATAATTAGTTACTTTCTAAAATCTATTGATATTAAAAAGAAGAGAAAAGTAGGCAAAATATAGATATCTTGCGAAGATGCGGATGCTCGCTTTGAAAAACAGTTAGACTTTACTTTATCAAATTGTTGAACCGATTAATTGGTGAAATTGAATATTTAAAGAATGACGGCGGATTTCTACATCCGTTATTATGTCGGGCATAAGGGAAAATTCGGTCACGAATTTTTGGAATTCGAATTCCGCCCTGATGGTAAACTAAGGTATGCAAATAATTCAAACTATAAAAATGATACAATGATCCGCAAAGAAGTGTACGTCCATCAATGTGTTATGGAGGAGTTGAAGAGAGTTATAATCGATTCAGAGATTATGCAGGAAGATGATTCATTATGGCCTCCTCCTGATAGAATTGGTCGTCAGGAACTTGAGATTGTTATAAATGATGAACACATTTCATTTACCACATCTAAAACTGGATCTCTAGTTGATGTGAGTCAATCAAAAGATCCAGAAGGCTTAAGGTGCTTCTATTACCTTGTTCAGGACTTGAAGTGCTTAGTGTTCTCCTTAATTGGTCTTCATTTTAAAATCAAACCAATATAATAATGTACATTGATCACAATAAATTTATACAAAAGTGGGATATTTTATGTGCCTTATCGTGTGCCAGCTATACATAGGCTAAAATAAGTTTACCAAGTTTTCTATACAATTAATCATATTGTAATTTCAAAGTTTGAAAATGACTCAATTATATCCGTAATTCTGAAGGTTTATTAACAAAGACACGTTTGACATAACTCTGGGATACATAAAAGGAAAATGTTTAAAGTAAAGAACAAAATAGAAAGTACTTACAGGAATACTTTTTTTCAATTCTTTGTGGTCATCATCTTTGAACATTATCCATTTGATATTCAATTATATAACGGCAGAATCTCATTTACATACACAATCGTTCATGTCTTACTAGTGATTTGAAACCTGATCTCCCTAGTGAGGTACATTATACTTAATCTTTTGATTATTTAAAGTACAGTTAAGTAATTTCATGTCTCAATGTTTTAAAAACTGTCTTTTCAATGATAACAAAAATTTATAATATATATTTTTTACTTACTAAGTTTCTTTTCTTATAATATACTGCAGTTTCAATTTCTCACATGATTGAAATTTGTATTAACTTTATTCTGAGAATACCAAGGACAAGAAATATTGTCATACAGAAAAATTTTCCCAAAACAGTAAAAAGAATAATATCTTGAAAACTATCTTTATTAAAATATATATGGCATATTACATATGCATATAATTAGGTAATTCTTAGTCTAATTGTATAAAACTACATTATAAACTTTGGACAAAACACCGTATGAACATAAATATACTTTAAGATTAATAATCTTCTAAGACTTGAAGTAAAACCAAACTTATAAAGAAAAACGAATATGAAAAAAAAAATTATGACTGCAAAGAATAAAACATATATCATGTCAAAATAATATTGACTTCAGACAAAATATATTCAACTCAAAATTTGCCCCAATGGTGTATTACTATTATAATTTAATATTTACACCTCAAATACACATTCTAACATAAAATAGATTATTAAATTTAACTGAAACATTAGTCGCCTTAAAAAAATAAAATCTAAATCTCTTGGTAGTTAGGTTTTAAAAATTTTAGAATTTTTTTTATTAAAATTGCTTGTATGATCATTGAAAGGGTTTTCAAATGAAGCTGCCAATATAGAAATATAAATGATATTAAAGGCATTTTCATATATTTTTTCAAACTCAATAAAAATTTCAGAGATTTATAATAAGAGAACAAAAACTTTTTAAATTTCTGCTGAATATCTTAAAAATAATCAAAATTAATGAATTAGAATATAATTTATATCAACTTGTGTTAAATTATGTGGACATCAATAACAATGATATAACACTCAACATTAAAAACATAAACAGAGACATATTACAATCTTATAAGTAATTACTAGTACTAAAATCATTAGTTTTTCATTACTAGTTGGAAAAAACATTAAGTCAACAATAATTTTGCCCAAACTGATGGTCACCTTGAGGATTAAAGTATTTTACTTGGCTGACACGCCCTGATAACTTATCAACTTAAACACAGCCATTATTCAACTTAAAATATCAGTATCTTAAATTTTACAAAAACTTTTTTATAGCATTAATAACAGCTGCATGAGCACTTGTTTGAAACATAACTTGATTTCGTATATATAATATTAATTTTACATCTGAGTCAGATAATATTATTAGGATGTGGGAAATTATCAATTTATTCATTGTTATTATTCTTTAAAATTAATTAATTACTACAGAGTATAATATTGATAATACCATAGATAGGCCTGATTAGAACTGATTGATAAAACTGCAGAAATTATATAAACATAATCGTTCCCTGAACATATAGATTTATGTTTCAAACAAATGCCTCATAATGATGGAGCCAATAATATATTATATATATATATATATATATATATATATATATATATATATATATATATATATATATATATATATATATATATATATATATATATATATATATATATATATATATATATATATATATATATATATATATATATATATATATATATATATATATATATATATATATATATATATATATCTATATATATATATATACTGCTACATTCTTGAAAGGTGTTTTTAAGTGTAATCTTCCTAATTTAAATGAAAAAGTAGAAAAAATATAACCTGCTATAAAAATGCTTCTATAATAAATTCTTCTGAATTTGACATATTGAGCTAAATGTTATATATACATAGTAAAGCTATCACAAATTGAACACAAAAACTAATTCACTATGTAGTTACAAAATAATGCCACTAACATTAGCAAAGAAATAATATACTAAAAGATAATGGTTTCATAAAAAAGAATGTAGTAAAGTTTATTATATTATGGCAATTATCAATATGCTAATTATAAAAAAAACAACTTGTGTTTACAACACTGTGTAGCAGAAACAAGATATTGTATTATTCAAAACTAATGTAAAACAAATCAGATAAATAGAAAATATAATATTTCATTCTTATAATCATTTTACTAACACAAATGGATAGCAAGAGTGAGTTAATTTTTTGTCAGGCAAATGAACCATTTTAATATATTCTCGGTCAATTTATTCTGAATTATAATATTTTTCATTTTTATTTCAGCATGTATTTATTACAATTTGAAGGTTTATTTAGCAGCAACAATGAATGAAGACTTATATGAGAGAAACTACATAGTTCTTTAAGCCCATAAAATTTGAGTAACTCTTTTCGAATAAAGCCAAAATCAAGGTATAAATATTATGAACCAACACACCAATAAGAATAGAAGTGATATTTGCTAGATACATACGATATCTATAATATTGATTAAAACTTCTAGGATAATATAAATCATAACTAAATATAAATCTAAAATATTCTTTAACCAAAAATAATAATAAATTATTCCAACAATTTTTTTTTGCCAAGTAAAATACAAACTTTATCATATATAATTTCAACATTAACAATATATGTTACATGCAACACCTTATATAACCAAGACATCCCTTCAAATATAGGCTTAGATAATATAACTCTGCAAAAATATGAAGCCTTTCAATCTGTGACAATAACTTTATATAAATAAGTATACTGTTCAGGTTTATGTAACTAAAAAGCTCAAATATATATATATATATATATATATATATATATATATATATATATTATTTACTTTCAAAGCAAACCATGTCTTCAACTTAATCTAGTAGGAACCACTCTTCAATATATCCTGTTTTCCAAAAATGAATACATTATATATATATATATATATATATATATATATATATATATATATATATATATATATGTATATATTTCTGATCACAATTCTCTGATCACAATTCTCACATCTATTTCTATCAGTAATTTTAGTTGTAATCAATCTGCTTGAAAAGTATCTTGAAATTATATATTCTGAATGTGTTTTCAATTAATTTTCATGCAGTTTGATTAATATAATTCAAATGCAATGGGAACGAGATTCAGTTTTTCCTCCAATTGCAAAGCAATCTATAAATTTTCTAAAACCGCCATTCTTCCAGAGCTTCCTTTGATTTGGTCTAGGATCTTATTCACATATTCTGTTGTGTGACCAGCTATTCTTATTTCTGTAAATGAAATCGAGTATATTATATTTGATATGAATGATATGAAAACAGATGCCAAATAAACACCATTCTATTTCACTGATATGCCAGCCCTTGTTGAATTCTTCAATTTAATTATAGAAGTACATCAATATTATTTCTTCAGTAAGTTTTTATATCCTTATTTCAGACTTTTAATGGTCATTTTTTAAAGTTTTATTTTTCTATTATTTTCAGTGTTAATTTCTTTTTTACTTTCTTTTAGTATCATTAAATATAGCTAGTCAGTTCAATGTCAATTGAAAGAAATCAAAGAACACAATCAACAATTCAAAGAAATTTTAGTACACACTATACCCATTTGATTCAAATTAGCAAATTTCTAATTGAATAAGATGTTCTCAAAATTACTATTTTAATTAGTATAATGTACGTTGGGGTATGCTTGAATGAATAAGTGTTTTTCCTATATTTAGTACTGTATGTATTATTTTTCAAATACTATCTTGTGTTTGTTCAATGTGCAAATCTATCTTCTATTCTTTATCTTAGTGACAGTTGTTAGATATATGTGTTTTTTGTTTAATATTTAATTTTAGATTCGATGTTAAGAGTATAATAATAACAATAATAAAAATAATACAACTTTATTGAATGGCAACTCATTACAGTTGTTCCTTAAATATTAACAAACAAGTAGAATTCCGTTGCACATAAGCAACGGAAAAACATTTCAAAAGGTGGTTAACACGTTGAACACCGCATTGCAAAATCGTATTTCTCACATGAGGACCGGAATTTTTTTTTATTGTTAATTACGTATATTATTTTTCAATTATTTTATTCAGTGTACAATAGTTTGAGGTAGACATTATTAAATTTTTAGATTTATTTCAATTAAAGTGCCCACGGGTGGTCACCCGGTCCCAACATGTAAATTGACTCTTGTGGACCGCGTGAGTCACCGGTGGGCCATTGTTTGTTTTGCGCATTCTTAGGTTTTTATAGCTTTGACGAGTTTAAGCTTGTCGAACATTTAGCCTACTTTAAGAGTAGGCTAGTGATTAAATTTTAATCCTAGTTTCAAAATAGTGTTCGTCACTTCCGTTAATACGGTAGAAGTACAAGACCCTGATTGGTGTATAGATAATATTTGATATGCATTTCAGTGATCTACTATCTACAGGCAATTTTTTAAATACTTTAAAAATAGATACTTTTGAATGATTTTTACTTTTAAATAAGGGAAAAATTATTATGAATTATTATGAACTATTATGAATAATATAACTATTTAAACTTACTTGAAACAAATTTCGAAATTTTTTCAAGATGTTGAGATAATTCTTCGTGCTTTTCAGATGAGGACTCATTAAATTTCGCAACCAATATCTGTTTTGTTTGTTGAATGCTGTTCAGCAGTCTTCCTGAAATAATAGTCACCCCTTAAACTATAACGTAATAAAAAAATTTCTGTACTTACTGTGTTCACTTTCCAATCCATGCAATTTAATTTTATTAGCTTCATGCTGTGCCTTCTTCTTCAATCTACAAGCCCTAGACGCCAATTTGTTTTTCTCTTTTCTAGAGTTTGGTCTGACATTGAACGGAAGCTCACTAACTGGTGTCATGTCATTTATAGTCCTGAAACGAAATTTGAATAAAAATAGCTAAATTAAATGTATACCATAACTGGGTGAAACAAAGAGTTGCAGGATTCCAATTCCAGATACTTCAATTATTACCAACAACATGCCTGCTGACTAGACGTGCGCAAAACAGTACGTTAAGGTGTAATGTGATGTCATATCACATCACGCTCGAAAGTAACATTACTCCGTTATATCACAGTATCACACCATCACCCCATTACGTTAAACATTACTCGCAGACCATCACGCGTGCCGATTCGGTTCATCGCGTTGCGTACTATATAATGTGATGTTTTCACCGTAATTACTTGGGAAGTGTCATACATTGCATTATGTGATGGCTTTCTATTATTATATTATTGACTATATGAGAAAATAAAATGTATTTCTTAGGTGCCTTATTTTGTAAATCCATCATTATGAAGGCCCTAAATTTTATACTATAAAAATTTGAATTAATGAAGAATTATGTTATGTGGTGGTTCTATTATTCACTGTACGTGAGAATGAAATTTATTTCTTTTTTGTCTTATTTTGTGAAAACTGTATCATCTTTATAAAAGTCCTAATTGTATATAATTTCATACCATAATATTTTAAACCATGCTATAATATTATGTAATGGTGTTCTACGTATTATCGACTGTAAGTGCAGTTAGAATTTATTTCTTTGTTACCTTATTTTATGAATTCATCTTTAAAAAGGCCCTAAATTTATGAAGCTGTGTGTGAATTATGTGCTGGTGTTATATTATCGGCTATATGTGAGAATGAAATTTATTTCTTTCAGTCCCATTTTGTGAATCCATCTTTATAAAAGCCATATTTTATACTATAAAATTTTGAATTAATATAGCAATATATTATGTGCTATTATCGAGTACATGTGAAAATGAAATTGATTTCTTTTCTCCTTTATATATATTTTTTGGAACATGTTTTGAAGGAACATATGGACCGAATTATTTAATTAAATTAACTCACATTGTTAAAAAAGCTCTTCAAACAAAATACACAAATTGAATTTCTTATTCTATCACAAAAACCCTCATTGAAATGGCGTCAGACTTAGGCAGTCTATGAGGACTGAAAAAACAACAATATAGCATAGATGCTAATTTAATCGTATGATAGATTCAATAGTAAGAAAATATATTCTGAGAAATATTTAATATTTATATTCTGAGGATATTTAATAGACTGCCAAATAGCTTAAAGAATATGAAGGTTAAAAATAGGAAAATTAAACTAAAGGAATGGATAAAAAACAATGTATCTATAACTTGAAATGAATTTGTATTAGGGTATACATTGCTGGGAGTGAGTTTTAGTTTGTGGATGTGGCCTAATGGGGGGGGGGGGGTTGTTGTTGAGTTGTTTGTGGGTAATTTTAAGTTTAAGTCACCGTGCCCACCAACAGATAACTGTGTTTCTCTCTGTGGGAATTAGCGTAGACAACCTCTATGTAAATTTATGGTTTTCAATAAATAAATAAATAAATTCAAATTTACCTAGATAGCCCCAAATTCTGTATCATACAAAAAGTATCTTAGAAAAATCTTTTTAATGTGAAATATGTAGCTCTCAAAAATATCAGCAGCCAAAACATTTAAATAGAAAAAATATATATTTTTTTAAATTTATTTTTTTGCCGAAAGTTACAAGAAAATGACAAGAATCCATAACAGGCATTATGTAGAGGCATGAAATGTGGATATTATTTAAGACTTTACCTGTTACCACAAATGAACTTACGAATTGAGAATCTAAATTTATCTAAATATTTGTTTATATTATCTGGAAGATCATTGAATCATTTTACTGCAGTATGTGAGATTTTTTCTCTCCATTATTTTTGGCAATTGGAAAAATATAGTAGTGTTGATTAGATCTTGTGTTATGTCAATGCATTTCACTTTTACGATAAGAAAAACGATATTTTAAAAAATTTTTTTTTAATTTTTCAACATAATGACATACCGAGGTTGCCACACTGATACATTCCTCATAACGGTGTTCTAATTTAGTTATACCAGTTCTAAACGTACAGTCGTCAAGCTCCTCAAAATACTGATTTAGTTTCGATAATTTCTTCGTAAGTCTGGAGTGTAGAGAGGATGGGGCATCAACTCAAACTTCAATTCGTGGATTTTGGACATGGCAACAATCGACGAATGCGCTGGTGCGTTATCGTGATGAAACAAACTTTTTTTCTTCGCCAAATGAGGTCGTATAATTTGCACTTCTTCCTTCAAAAGTTGCAAGAAGTCTGCGTAGTATTGACTAGTGATAGTTTTACTCTTTTCAAGATAATCAATGTATACGATTCCTCTCGCATATCAAAAAAACAGTAGCCATAACCTTGTTTGACCTTCTTTGGAGTTTCCACTTTCCACTGTTTTGACTGTTGTGACTCTATTTTCAGGAGTGTAGTGGAGAACCCAAGTCTCATCAACAGCTATGAATCGACGCAAAAATTTGTTTGGCTTACGCCTATACAGCGCCAAATTTTCGTTACAAATGTTTTTTCGAATAAGTTTTTGGTCGAGCGTTAGCAAACGTGGCACCCATCTTACACACAGCTTTTCCATGCTCAAATGGTTGTACAAAATATTTCGCATACGTTCAGCTGATATCCTACAGGTCTCAGCTATCTCATGCACTTTCAATCTGCGGTCTTCCAATACTATTTGATGGATTTTATCAATCATTTCTGAAGTTGTGACCTCAACGGACCGTACAGAGTGAGGTTTGTCAGAGATGCTCACACGACGAATTTTGAATTCAGAAACCCACTGCTTAATAGTTGAATATGATGGGGAGGAGTCTTATAATGTTGAATCAATCTCTTCTTTTATTTGTTTTGGTATAAAACCTTTCAAATAAAAGTATTTGATGACAGCACGTTTCTCCAATGTTTCCATTTTCACTAAAACAACGGAAGCGTCTCGCGCAATGTGCTCTCAAGCGCAAACTAACGTAGCGATTGGGCTGAAACTTTACATACAAGCTCAGTAGGAATGGTTCTGTAGAATGCCATTCCAAAAGTAGACCTAGTGGCTCTTGGTCAGGCCGGAAACGTTTCATCCCACCCTCGTAAATTATCTTATTTTTTTGAGAAAAATCAAATTGGCTTCAAATTTGTTTTTTTAGTATTCAAAAGAATATTTCTGACTTAGCATTCGCTCTGAAGTTTTAGTCTTCTACACCATGAGGAAACCTTTGAAAAACTGATGGTAAGCCAGGTGATTCAAATGAGTAAGATTTATATATACATACATATAATTACACATAGTTGAGTTTTATATACTTATCCAATATAAATTTATATAATATTTTTTATTTCTCATCTTCATGATGAAGAAGACTAAAACTTCCGAAGCGAAGGCTAAGCCAGAAATATTCCTCTGAATAATAAAAAAACAAAAAAATTATTTTTCTCGAAAAAAAAATTAGTTTGATGTTTTGATATCTATAGTAATTCATGAAATTCAATTATTCATTAGTTTTGACAAAGTTGTGATATACAACGAAACGTCTAACGAAAATAAAGTTTTTAATATTGAAAGTAGCCTGTTATTGCTAAAAACATTAAAAAATAAACTATCTTAAACAGGCAATAAATTAATTTGAAATATATATATATATATATATATATATATATATATATATATATATATATATATATATATATATATATATATATATATATTTATAATTTTTTGTTTCAACAAAGTATATTATAATTGCACTACTACTCTATTAACATTGTATTGTATTCATTGAGAAAAATTCTATTTTTCATTAGAACAATGCGTACTTCTTGAATTGTTTCATGTCTTTGACATGGATATGTTATTTTCAATGATCTATCCACAAAATAAATTATTATTCTTTTTTGAGGATAGTGATGATAACTTTTATAATTGCATACTACCCATAATCACATACGGCTTGGGAACAATGTCCATTACAAGAATAGTAGCGGAACAGATAAGAGTTACACAACAAGCCATTGAAAGAGTTATGTTAGCCAAAACTTTGTAAGATAGAATACCAAACAGTCAGTTACGAGACAAATCCATGGTAATAGATGTTATCGAACGAGTGGCGAGCACCGAATCACATGTTGGATGCCCAGAGAGACACGTAGAAGTATGGGACGCACCCGCAAAAAATGTATCGATAATGAAAAAGAGGTGGTGGGAAATCAATGGATAAGAATAGCCAGAGAACAAAAAGATTACCAAAACATGGAATAGAAAAACAATGTTGTATGAAGAACAACTTTTGTAATTTATTATACTTTCATATACCTGTTCAATTTAGTAAGCTCTTTTCCGATGCTGTAAAGCTTTCTTGGATTTGGAGTTAAATCGTTTCCATCGCCCTTCCTAGCTTTGCCACTGTGCTTAATTCCTCTTACGGAACAATCTGGACTGAAAACTGGATCAGTGACTTCATTTAGTCGGTGAGGATCTTCCATTTTACTTTTCATAACCAAGCGCTGACCTTTCGGGCCTTTTGATTGAACATTATACTGCCAAAAATATCGCTCCTTTTTAGAGGGAGATATTTTTGAAGGATGCTCAAAGTCTTCATCAGAATCTAAAAAAAAAGTGAGATAGTGTGATCTTGTCAAAAAGAGCTGAAATCAGGATAATAAATCGTTCTATTTTTATATGCAATGTGTTTAATTATGTTTGTATAGAATCAATCAATTTTTTGAAAGTTGTTTTACCATTATCAGATGAAAAATCTTCATAATGTGTATCACTTTCATCATCACTACCTGCCTCATCATGTGAAAAATCTTGGGAGTCAGGGCTCATTACACCCCCTGTTGATAGAGATGAGGCAGAACCAGCTTCTACAAGAGAACTTGTTGAAAGAAGATGTTTACGTGGCTCTCTTCTTTGCCAAATTTGTTCGGGACCCAGATGTGTAGGAGCAGAGGATGACAACCTAAAAAAAAATTTATATTTCAGCAAATATATTATGCAATTATCTAATTAGAGTTAATATTGTTGAAACAAGGTGTTTGCAATTAATATCAAAATTAGAATTGAAACCTAAAATTATACGCTGGTTCAAATTACATCACAAAAAGTCTTAATTCTCAGCTTTTCCACAGAAAGGACAGTATAAAACAAGGTATATTAAAATGAGCATTTTTGAATGAGTTGAACATGTTCAATATTTGATAAGGTCGCAATACTTTAAATATGATAACACTGATAACACTGAAGAAGTGTACGTCGAAACGCGCGTCATGCGTATTATTATTATAAACATCTTGTTGACTGTTTTAAAAATCAAGCGGTTTTGGGTTTTCGATTATACAGTTTTGATTTAGAAGTTTACAGATTTCAAATCGTTATCAAGCGCAGTGCTTCTAAAACTGTGCGCCGCGGATCTCGGGCCCAGTTTTATTCTATAGAAAAATTTGTAACATGATATTCTCAATAAAGAAACATTTTTCTAAGTAATAATAATAATATTCCTTTATTCATTTCAACAAAATTGTATCAGAACAATGAAAGTGAATTATGTCCAAATTAAATTTACAAAGATTCTTTACATGTTTCGAAATATTCAGCTAGATTATATGGTTCACAATTAAGTATAAATTCATATATACTTTTCCTGTTCATGTTTTCTCATTTGCTTCAAATATTTAGGAAATGCGTTGAACAATGAAATGCCCATATAATGCGGTCCTCTTTCTGTGTTGTATAAGTATGTCTCGGATAAAAGAAAGTATGAATTTGTCTTGTATTATTCTTGTTTCTACAGTTTTCAAAGTAGAAATCCTTACTATGTACATAAAGAAGTAACCTATATATGTATAGGCCATAAAAGGTCTATAAATATACTAAGTATAAATTACTGCTTTCATTGGCATGCTAAAGTTTCCCATCAAATTCATAAGAACAGGTTTGTTTTTTCACCTAATAGTCTTTTGGGTACATTAGACAATTTTTATTAATTCTCCCTCGATATTAACATTCAGTGAGCATGTGTAATATTCAACTATATGTGAGCATGCGTAATATATAAATACTCACCTGGATATATGTCCCCTAGTTCTGTGAATATTAGGGGAACCCAATGGCGTAGAGCAACTAGGTAAGGACTGATCATAAACTCTGTCTGGAGAAGCATAAGAATCCCTTTTCATCAAAAGGTCATGCAGTGTACTGTGTTTTTGCTGAAGTGAGCTCATATGCAAAGGGGAAGACTGGAGAATAGATGAGCCTGAGCTGGAATTAATAAATACAAATAAAACAATTTTTTCATTGTATATAGGAAAGCTGAAGTAAATGAGAGATATAGATGGCGTATTTCAAAGAAAAATATTTAAAATATAAATGATGAAACTAAAGTTCATTTATATATTCGTATATCCATATATTTATAATTCAAATGCCCGTATTTCTTTCAACTTTTCTATTATTTTATACAACATATTTATTAAGCAAATGGACCTTATGGAGCAAACATTCAGGAAATTGCACAGAAAATTGTAATTTTTCAAAACACCTAACGAATATTTAAACTCAACACGTCTGGCTACGGTGACCAATGTCAACAATCAATCAAAAAAAATGTAAAATAAATTGATTTATTAATATATAGCATAGTACACAGTCCATTTCCATATTTAGTTCACATTCCAAGAAATTTTAAACGGAAAAGCAATTGCGAAATGAACGAAATTGAAAGCAAAAGCGTAGAAATAGTATAGGTACCTAGCTGGCAATGCCAGAAAAACAAGAATTTCAGCTAGATTTTTTTCATAAGGCCTTTTTCACTCCCCTAGACAATATTCAGACTGGTTGACGACAGAATTGCGTTCATTAGTAACGCATCGAATAATTCAAAACATTTCAAGAAATTCTTCTAAAATCTAAAACAAGTTAATTTTAAACTAAGAAAAATAGCGTATACGGTGATATATCCTAAATTTAATGAAATAAATTTATATCTTAATTGCAATTTTAACGCTTACCGGTGCGTTTTAGGTCACCGGTTTATCGGGGACGGCGATTTTTAAGTCACCGGTTGTTTTAGCAGGACAAAGGTCGCAGTTTAGATAAATATTTTTCGATCGATATTTCACTCTATCTTGTGATCAAAGGTATACCGGCGACAGTGATTTATAAGTCAACGTTTGTTTTACCAGAGACTTAAGTCGTCGTTCACTTCGCTGTTTTGGTTTCAATCTATCAACTGCTATTCTAACTATTTATAACTTTTGCTACAGCGTGGCGACGGTGCACTTATTCATCTTAATTATTCCGATTATAAAGACGTACTAGTCGAGGGAAACAGACGAATATTATAGCAAACACATAAATCTACTAGACGGATAAGAGATTTCAAACTGAAAACGAAAACTGAATAAAATTATTGAAAATAATTGATATATTAATAATAATAATAATCTTTATTTAATAACTCCAAAACAGTAAATATAGTACTAATACTAATACTGGTAACAGAGTTAAGAACCTAAAACTTTTTTCTACTTTTTTTCTCAATTAATTATATTGAATATTTCTCAAACAAAAATTAAAAATCTTTTTAGGATCCGACACATAACATTGTAGCTGATATTAAGAAACACTGCAGGTGGAACAGAGTTTTTAGCATTTATACTTTCAAATATAGGTGATCTCTGACCTTGAGTCGTTCTAACATATTTATTTCTGAGACTATCTTTATTTCTAGTTGAATAATTATGGAAATCGAAATTTTGTTGAAATTTACATTGAGATTTTAGAAGGCCTTTCTGTATAGAGTTTATGTATTTAATCTGTTCTAGTTTTTTAAGTTTGCTAATATCCAGTAGTTTTGTCGTTTCATAAGTAGTCTTTGTGGGAGTAAAATAATCCAAGGAAAAAATAATTTTAACTGCTTTGTTTTGGATTCTTTGAATTCTTTTAAGTAAATATCCTGGTAAATTTCCCCAACAATGCAGGAGGTATCGAAAATGTGGTTCGAAAAGTGAGTTGTAAATTAAGTTTCTAGCTCGACTATGTAGTTGATCAGAGCATCTTTTTATAGCGCCTATCATAGGACAGATTTTCTATTGATACTATACAAATGTGCACTCCAATCTAAGTTATTCGTTATATTCAATCCCAAATACTTATATGTATCCACCTCCTGAATTTTAATACTATTTAAATATAATTCAATATCACAAACAGGCTTATTTATGTTCCAAGATCATATAAACAGTTTTATCACAGTTAATACTAAGTTTGTTTGTACACAGCCACTCAAAATACAATGTGAGATCAGAGTTTCACACAGATTCAAGATCTTTAAGAGCTTGACCAGATAACACCAACACAGTGTCATCTGCAAACATATAATATTTAGATTTAATATTCAGGTACTTGAAAGAATAAACATACAGAAGATATAATAGAGGACCTAATACTGAACCTTGTGGGACCCCTATACTCACTTCCCTTATATCACTTTTTTCGTTATTTATTGTTGTATAATGTCTCCTATTTATTGAATATGTCTTTAGTACATCAAAACACACGCCCCTGAAACCCATACACTCCAACTTTTTTAACATATTCACGAAGTTTAAATATATTTCATATATCAAAATACCTATCTATCAACTGTATCAATTAACAGAAAAACGAATATAAATCATTAAATATTAAAATACTACCATCGATTAAAGTGCGGTTTGGCGATTCCGTCCTCATCCACGACTGTTCAAAGAGCCAACAATGTCACCCGTTGACGAAAATTAGGTCATCGGTAGCTACTGATGATCACCAAGTCGCCGGTATATCACAAAAATATGTCCCATGACTAAATCTCAATATAAACATCTACAATAAAATCACTGAAAGAGTCGCTTATCATACATATCTTGGTCTTACGATATAGGAGAAATTGACCTGGTGATGTTTTATAGAGATATGCTGAAGGAGTTGGACTGGATGGAGGTTAATGATATACTGGAGATGAATGCTTTAAATTTTGTTCATAAGGTAAATTTGAAGCTGGCACCAGACTATCTAAACGACAAATTGACAAGGTTTACTGAAGTACATGATCACAACACCAGGAACAAAGACAATTTTATGTTGGACCATAGGAATACAAGAGCAGCACAAAAGTCTATTTTAGAGCAGTTGTACAGTATAATAAATTGTTAACTGACTTGAGAAGAGATACTGAATTAAAAATCTTCAGGAGGAAACTGAGAAGAATTTATCTTATGAAAATGAACAAGGACTGAATAACTTTTGAAAGACTAATTTATAAATATTTGAGATTATTATTTTTACATGTAATGTGTTTAATTATGTTTGTATGTTACTTAGTAAAGCACAATGTGTTAAATGAACATTTCTTATTATTATATTCAATACTGTCTGACCTTATTAACTATGTAAAACATTAAATCCATTTTTTAATGACGAAACTCAATTTATGTTCTACGACACGAGCGATTTCAGTTATTTCATTGCATTATGGGCTAACAACAAAGTTACTGCATATTAACCGCCTCCAAAGGCTTCAGATTAGCTCTATGAAAAATAAATTTAATTTCAAATATGAAACAAGATCAGTCGAATTATACAAACAGAATCCAATTCTGGCAATTAAAGAACTTATTGATCTTGATCTTTGTACGTTAGTATATAAAATAGAACAAAAGATAAAAAAGCATTGTTTTCAAAAAGATTTTACGCAGATACAACACAAGAAACAAATACAATTAAGTACTCAGTGTGAGATGTAATCAATTTTTACAAGAAAACTATCCAAAGAAGCTCACCTTAATGATAAATTAACAAAACAATTTCTTCACCTGAAACTGCTACTATACCTACTTAAAAAGGATTAAGGTTTATATTTCATGATACCATAGTTGATTGTCACTTATAAATTTAATTAATTACTTTATATTGCGGTTGCACATAATAATAGTGATCAAATAACAAAAATTCCGACATAGCCAAATTTTGGTGGAAAGCTTGGATTCAACATTATGAAAGAAAGTGTGAAAAGTCACCATGGATCCAAAAGGTGCTACGAAAGTGAAAGGTTAAAATTTGAGGTTTCTACAGAAAAAAAATGCTTAACCCTATATTTTTCAATTACAAAAAAGCTTGGAGTGAGAAATGCGGCTCCAAAAAATTAGGGGTTCTGCGTTATCCAATTTATATTTCCTATTTCCAAGGTCAGTCTTGCTCAAATGTCCAATTGAAATGCAACAAAGGAAGCTTCGTGCGAATTTGATGAATAATTTATGAATACCGCGAATTGGATAAATACCAGCAAGAGGAAAAAGAAGAAATCGAAGAAGGCACGACTGCTGAAGACTTTGAATCAGATTAAAATATTTAAAGAAATCTATACAGTTAAACTCAGTAACCAACATCAAAATTAATAATGCATATACAAAATTAGAAATGAAAATTATTTTATAATTTGTGGAGTAGGCTTTCTGAGGAAACCAAGTTAGAAAAACACGTCGAGTACACTACCTCACAGGTGGAAATGTATATCATGTATAACATGACTCTTATAATCACGATATCTCAGAACTGGTGACTCTAAGAGAAAAAATCATGAGGACTATTTTGGTAGATAATTCCAAGCTCTACAACTTTGACCTGGGGCACTTTTTCCCAAAAACTTACCAATAAAAGATCTCTCTTAGATGTTAACCTTTCACTTTCAATAACTCTCGTAGCGTCCTTGTAATCGATAACGGAATTTGACACATTCTTTCAAATGCTGAACCAAAGTCATTTACCAAAATTTGACTCTGTGAAAACTTTGTGTTGATTCAACAGTTTTAATAAATATCCCCTATGTCCTATATATCAACCTGCAGAGTTTGATTGTCACAACATAAATGGACCATTTTTTAAAGGATTTCTTCAATTTCTTCTAGTAGTTTGTAAAAATTAGAGAATAATGAGAACAACAAGAATGAATCACGAGCCAACGGCTTCTACTAAATGCAGCAATACTGGTAACCTTTTCAGTTCATATTATTTAATACACTACTCTACTGTATATACAAGAAATTCAATACCAAAAAGTACCAAAAGATCAAAATATGTCATGGAATTTCAGTACTGCATTTAATGCCATATTTAACACATTATCACCTTACCTATGACTTTCTGGTGATATAGCAGACATTAAACTTTTAGCTTGATATAGTTCCAGATTATTTAATGGGACACTTGAAGACAGATCGCTTTCTCTAAATGATAGCATGCTATTTTGTGGGCAAGATGAGGCAATCGTGACGTAATTATTATTTAAAAGATGGGAGTTGCTTGTTTGATTTAACTGCACAGTGGAACCTTTCTCGTTAGTCAAATTCATGTAGGTGCTAGTTTCTTCTGGTAGTAGTAAATCATCAAAGTTAATTTCTCTTAGGAGGGTTTCATCGTTAGCATTTAATTCTGCTAAAGTAGGACCTAAAAAAAGGTTTATATGCCTATTAATCATCAATCTTTTACTTTTCTTGATTGAACTTGATTGTGTTCAACGTTTGGATAATTTATTTATTCATATCATCGTTATATGTCAATTATAAGTAAAATTTCTGGAGAAAATTTTCCATTACTGAGGAATTCAAATTCTGAATCTGTAATTTCACACAGAAGTAATTAATGAACACAAAGAGAAATATTTGACAATTGAGATTGCTCTTCAAATGGTTGAAATTTTATTAAGAAAAAACAGAAGTAACAAAATAATATATGTATTTCAATATTTATCTGTAATCAGAATAGTACTAACCCTGAATAAGGTCTGCCTTATCCACTTGGAAGATATCATCATCATCCATGTGTATCAAAGCTTCTGATTTTAAAATCGGCGAATTTATGCTACGACTGCTCCAAATATCAATATTTTCCAAATCTTGTGACTGGAATTGACCTAGATAACACAGATCTTGACTTATAGGTGACTGAGAGTTTTCAAATTCAATATTATAATCTCGGTGGTAATCAATTATATCCATCGGAGGTCTTCTGGGTAACGGAATTGGAACACTTGCAGAAGTATTCATAATAATATCTGCGGTACCTGGTTCTTGTTTTATGATAATTCCAGGATCCAAAAAAAAATCACCCGTAAAATCAGTCATACTTGAAGGGAAAAGTCTGAAATAATGAATATTATATTAATTAAATGCATTGAATATAAACTTAAATTCAAACACTTGAACTTTATGATTTACACTTTAATCACTACAAATGACTTCTTCAGATGCTTACAGAATAGTAAGACTAAGGACTAGGAAGATAAATGACTATATTTCAAAAGTGTAATTATTTTGGAGTTATTTATAATATTATTTTTACATATGAAAAATTTGAACAAAAATTATTATTATATTCCTTGCCTATTTAATTTCTCACAATTATTTGATAAACTGCTCTTTTATGCTGATTTCCTCTTTATATTAGTCTGTAAATCTGATTTAATAATTATATAATGACAGAAAACAGTATTGTTTGCCGTAGTAATCTTATAACATCACCAACCCTCAATTCCAACAATAATATTTAACACTAAATAGTCCTTAAATCCTTAGTAAGATAATTTAAATAAAACTAAGTAGTTTTCTTATTTCTATTCAAAACATGACAATTGTTTCACCTACACAGTGACTTCATCAGATGTTGATGATAAATTGAAACAATATTGTCATGTTTTGAATTAATTATAGTGAAAATTAGAAAACTACTTAGTTTTCTTTAAATTTTGTATTTAGATTTTCATGAAGTATCGGCCCAATTGATAAATGACTTAAGTTAAGAATTTATCAGCTAATAACGTTAACCATAAGTATACAAAATAAATGAGTAATTCAATGCTAAGCAAGAAATTAATTGAGCTTTCACACAACACTTTTGGAAAGTTGTTGAAAAGTATAATATAATTAAAAATACTTGGCAAAGTTAGACAAAAATTGTTTAATTTTTCAATTTAAAACCAATTTGCTTAGAACAAATGAAATCAATTTGGCTTCCTTAATAGGAAATAATGAAGATGAACATATCTGGAAATTGAACATTTCTGGAAATATATTCTAGAAAAAATTAATCTTTCAACTAGCAATTGACATTCCTAGCAATAACGAACTGGAACAATGGAAAAAAATTAATTCCTAATAATTCTTTGAAATTTAAAATTTCATAGTTTTGGCAAACTATAATTTCTAACAGACCATTGGCAGCAAAATTAAATCAATTTGGCTTCCATCTTAGTAAATAATCCAGATGAACAATTTCTGGAAAATCAGGGTAGTCTGAATTCAAATATACATATTGTGATGCATTTTAAATGAAATAAACTAAAAGATACCAATAACAACTGGTTTAAAAATAAAAAATACAATTCATCCTAAAAAATTAAAAAGTCAAAAAAATATCTGATCACTATATCCAAAACAGCCATTTTATAAATCGAAATAATGCAGAAAAATTATATTGCTTGAAAACTACAAAATTTTTACCTAATGGAATCTATTATAATCAAGCTGACAAGAAATATTATTGAATTACGCTACAAATTGGCAGATTTCCCATATAAGTAGGGCTATGATAGAAAGCCGAACAATTCTTCTTAATACAAAATAACTAACACTGATAGAACTTCAGTTAATATAAATAGATAACAAGTAATTCAGATTCCATATTTCCAAATTACTTAGTTCAAACATAAGTTAAGTAAATTGGAGAATTATGTATCAAGTGTTTTGAATTATATTATACTTATTCTACACTATACTAACCTAATAACTAAAAAGTAGAGAAAGCACATAATGGTTGAGAAGAGTATGCTAATCATTAATATGAAACAAGCGTGAAAAAAATTTTCAAAAATGATTATTAGTAACTAATATCATCTCAGGCTTAAGTATAGTCTTATGAAATATATTTCAAATTACAAAATCTAAGTATGCCACAATGACACTCATAGATGGCCATATCAATGGATTCGCATAAAAAACCATAACTAGTTATACCTAAAAATGTAACAGTAAATAGCAATAAACAACAATTCACAATATGTATGTATGCCACAATGACACTCATAGATAGCCAATATAATGGATTTGCATAAAAAACCATAACTAGTTATACCTAAAAATGTAACAGTAAATAGCAATAAACAACAATTCACAATATGTATGTATGCCACAATGACACTCATAGATAGCCAATATAATGGATTTGCATAAATGTAACAGTAAATAACAGCAATAAACAACAATTAGCAATAATTATAATAATAGTAAAAACAATTAGCAATAGAGCATCACACTAAATGAAGAGTTAAATGAGATCAAAGACAGATAAAGGAAATCAATTGGATAATAAATTAATTAGGATAATAAAACAATTGTTAAACTGATTTACACATATATTAAAAAGAATACTGCATGACGTACGTTTCGATGAGATTCACCTTTTTCAAATGCTACGTGCAGACTAATGAAACAAGTCTGCACATAGCATTTGAAAAAGGTGAATCTCATCGAAACGTACGTCATGCAGTATTCTTTTTAATGTATGTGTAAATCAGTTTAACAATTGTTTTATTATGTTTATCGATTTACATCAAGTATCGGCCTTATCAATAATTAATTAATTAGGTATAAATAATATCAAAAAAATCGGTAAATGAAGGAAATACAGTAAAAAAAATAAAAAGCCTAATAGAAATTGAATAAGTTTCAAATTTTACAGAAAACATTTACATAAGACAACAAATTGAGAATAATGAGGGATAAGTATTAACAACAAATTACTGTTATTAACTTGTGACAATATGCAGTAAAACTTATGTAATCTTGGAAATAAATAAATTAAAACATACATTTTAAGCACTTGTTTTCATTCAAAAAATTATTCAATTGTTATTGAAACATGGGTATATAAGTCAAGTTACTAATATTTACATCAATCCAGATTTTTTGGTTTTATAGTTCAATATGATTGTTACATTTTGAAATAGAAACCTCTATGGCGAAATAGTGGTATAACATGGAGAAATAAAAAATATTATTTTTGAAGAGTGTTGAGTGAGGATTTTATTGTGAAAATAATAATTCTTAAAGAAACGTAAGATCTATCTATGCAATATAACAAATTTCTGTTGTGATATCAAGAAAACTGTTATACTGAGTTGATATAGTTGACCTTCACAATTCTAACCTAACTGAACTCCAAAAAAATATTGATCAACTGATTACTTTTACACATTCCTAACAAACACGTGGCTTTGAACAACTTTAGAACCATCCATTTCATACGAAGAGTGTATACTAATTTTTTTTATTATACCTACACGACTTATTTTCCAACATGTTACTCGTAAAGAAACATTATTTCCTTCCTTCAAATATAGATAAAGAGTAAATTCATTATTATATTGATGAAGTGTTAATTACGTGAAAAACAGTTTATATTTGCCAAGACACCATGATGTAAACATAAATATGGATTCACTTTTTCCGTCCTATTTTAGACAAACATAACAAATGACAGCAGATTTTCATGAAATGATTAACTCCGTTGAATAATTATCTACATACCTGAGATATCTGCAATACACCACTGACTTTTATTATTGAATAATTAACGTTATTGAGAACACAATGAGTCAACATCAACAAAATTTTCTACAGATGATGACAATGAACAATAAATAACACTACACACGAATTATCGATCATAATCCTTTTTGTCACCTGAATATTGTAAAATGAAAGGTTTAGGTTGCACTCTTAAATTATAATTAATTAACTTGGTTTGTACACATCTGCTTCGAAATCAAAGAAAGTTACTGATTACACCACCATTTTCATTTAGATCACATCACTTTAGACTAGGAAGGAACAGAACTGTTTTTTATTTCCACACCAATCAAAAATAGAACTGAGAAATTTCTAGCCAATCCAATTATCAAACAGAAATCAGAATATGTTGACTAGGAAGGAACATATGAATACAATCAAGAAATACAATCAGCAGATTAAAATAATAAAATTAGCATAGATTTTTTATAAAAATCAAGGAAGTAATAATATTAGTTTCATAGAAATGATAACCTTGGAATTTCGCAAATTCACTATAAACAAAGCGCTGATATTTTGTTTACGTTTTCACTTGACATAAGCAACTCACGCTCAAAAATATGTCACTTCAATACCAAAACAAGTAGCAAAGATGCGCGCGCACATTATGTAGTAAACATACAGGTGCGTATTATTAATTTATTAGTTCAATTTCTAGATGTCTTTATATGTTCAAAATAGTTTTAGATTTAGCGTTTACAAGAAAATAAATTAACTTTTAAAATATTTCTAATCTTTCTATAATGTTCAATAACCTTGACAAAGGCACCTATATCCATTTAAATACTGGAATTAGGGACGGTGTGAATATTTTCAATGAATAATTTAGATAATTGTGTTTTTTTGTGTGAGATTTTTTTGTTATTAAAATTTTGCATTCAACAAAAAAATACACATATAATAAATTCAGTTAATATTCAGACTCTGTAAAGGATAAACAGTCATTGGCGATACGTTGACCAAATCTACAAACACGGAGAGTTCACGTGGAGGCCTAGCAGTGGAGACTTCCTTTACAGTTGTGTTATTTTATTGATGATTCCATCTCCAGGTTCGTAGACCATGAACTTGGCTACGCCGTTCTGAGATACGCCCAGCAAACCCACAAGCTCCTTATCCCATCGATCGTGAGGGTGTTTCTTGGTCTTACCCTGTCTCTGGGCTGCCAATCACCAACCAAAGCTGACCAACGCTCATTTCTTGTTCGGGCTCGATGGCCTGCCCATTTCCACTTAGACCTTTTTACACACTCTACGACATCCTTCACCTTTGTTTGACCTCTTATCCAGCTGCAGCATATTCTATCTCGTATAGTTAACCCATCATGTATCTTTCTATACTCCGCTGGGTTGTTCGAAGCTTCTGGATGTGAGCAGATTTCAGGATCGAAGTTTCGCTGGCGTAGGTCATCGCTGGTAATACGCATTGGTCAAACACTTTGCTCTTTAAGGATAGTGACATATCCGATTTGAAGATTTGTTTTAGTCGGCCAACTGTGATCCAAGCTGTTCTGGTTCTTTGCATCATCTCCGGAGTAATATCCCCGTCTCCCATGACAATCTGTCCCAGATATGTGTAAAATGCTGCTATTTCTAAGATCCGTCCACCTCCATTTGCTCTCTGGTGCAGAAAGGGTTCAGCTTCATCTTTGTTTTTGCGGTGTTTATTTCCAGGCCTATTTCCTTGCTCGCGATGTTCAGTTCATTGATTCGCTCTTGAAGATAGGTAGTATCGTAGGAGAACAGGACTATATCGTCAGCGAACTTCAAGTGGCTAAGGTAGCGGCCCCTTATCTTGATTCCTTTCTCGCTCCAGTCCAGCTCGTGAAACATACACTCCACAGCAGCTGAGAACAGTTTTGGGGAAAACGGGTTTCCTTGTCTACGCTTCTCATTATTGGCAGTTTTTCCGAGTATCTGTCTATTTTGATGGTTGCTGTGGTATGTTCGTATATATTCTGGATCAGCTCGGTATAGCAAGATGGTATTCCTATCCTCAGTAATGAGGTGATTGCAGCTAAAGTTCAAATACCTTCTTATAGTCAATAAACGCCATGTATAGAGGAATTGCATATTCGTTGCATCTTGATATCACTTCGCGGATGGTGAAAATGTGATCCATATATATATATATATATATATATATATATATATATATATATATATATATATATATATATATATATATATATATATATATATATATATATATATATATATATATATATATATATATATATATATATATATATATATATATATATATATATATATATATATATATATATATATATATATATATATATATATATATATATATATATATATATATATATATATATATATATATATATATATATATATATATATATATATATATATATATATATATATATATATATATATATATATATATATATATATATCGGTGGGGTTGTTAGTACCCCATCGGGCGCTTCCCCAGGTGGCGGATAGGAGAAAGTCTCTTAGATATAGGAGACACTGATACACAGGGCGGACCAAAAACTAACTAAACAAATCCATTGGCGTCTGTTCAGTATATGACGGCCAGTGGTGAGCGTCTGTTTCTCTAGTTGAGGCGGCTGTATTTCAATCTTCTCGAACTCAAAAATCGAGTCGTACATCCTGTGGTCTCAACTGAGACCACCACTAAGCTCTATTCAGCTTGAACGCATGATGGAAAACAAGATCAAAGTATCACTACCCCAGGCACCAGTCGAAAGACTGGCTTCACCTGATCATCGGATTCTGGGGGATCAGGGACACCATGCGGAGAAGAATCGGAGCTTCTCAAAAACCTTCCATAATCTGAAGATCAAACAAAAACATCACATCGGTACAATTAACGTTAATACACTCGCTAAAACAGGTAAACTGAAGCAGCTCACCAACACCATGAGAAAGTTCAATCTCAAAATCACCGCTCTCCAAGAAACACGATTCATGGACGAGAATCATTTCGACACCGACAGTTTCAGAATCTACAAAGGGAAACCTGCCGTGAAAGTAATGGGCAAATTACCGCTTTTAGGTACCGGATTCGCGATACACAATTCCATACTAGACTCGGTTATTAATTTCACATCGCCAAACGAGAGAGTCGTTGCTTTCTATCAAATCAGCTAATAAAGCTTACACTTTAATCAACGTGCACGCTCCCATTAATCACCACAACAAAACCGTTCCAGAAAGCGTACAAGATTTTTGGGAAACATTGGAAGAAACCACCAATAAAATACCAAAACACCACGTGAAAATTTTGCTAGGAGATTTTAACGCATAGCTAGGTAAGGAAAGGAAATTCAGAGATACTACGGGTCCCCATACTAAACACAAACGTACCAACAAGAACGGTGAAAGGTTAATAGCGTTCTGTAGGAACTTCGAACTCAAAATCATGAGTACTCAATTTCAAAAACCTGCACATAAGCTAACTACTTGGAGATCGCCCAGTCTCAAGCAGGGTGAATATCAAATTGATCATGTCGCAATTTCCAAGAACAACTTTTACTAGAACTTTTTTAAAGGAAATTTTAAATGTCAGAACTCGCAAAGGCGTCTTTGATTCGGATCACTATCTCCTCCAAATAAAAACAAAATTTCAACCCAATAGGAATAAAAAATTTACATCCAGAAAAGTTAGGTCCGATCCCGAATATCTGAAACTTCACAAGGATACAATCATTGCACAAATCAATCAGGAAGAATCGACGAATTGGGAAATCCTTACAAAGAATATTCAGAAAGCCATCACACTAGGGCAGGGGTGGCCAACCGGTCGATCGCGATCGACCTGTCGATCGCGACTGTTAGTCCAGTCGATCGTGACCAGGCAAAAAATATGAATAATTAGACCAGACTGCGCAATGTAATTATCAACTACTGCAGCATCATCTTGTATCATTTTCAATCGCTGTTCCATCACGGTTTTTATCCTCTATTCTACGCAGTATAGTGTTTTGTTTTCGGCACGCAATGATCAATAAGCGTGAAGCGTGTGGTTGCGGGGTAGGGGTGTGTGTCAAGTGTCAATCTCGAAGTACTGTGATGCGGCATGTAGAAACAATAAATTAAAACTTAAACAAACAACTACAAAAAGATATCGTCCTATGCGTTGCTTTTTCGCTTCAATTTGACGAGTCACCAGTTTTTATTTGGATGGTCTTCGTAGATTTCTCGGCCAAAGAAGAACTGTTAAGTATGATTCCCTCAAAAGAAACAACTTGTGACCTTGATATATTCACGGAATTCAAAGCATATATTTGCTAGATTAAGCTATTCTTGTATAAACCTGTATAAATGACAACTGATGGAGCTCCCGCAATGACATGTACTCAAAATGGTTTCATTACTCGTTGTCACCAGGACGAAGATTTTCTAGACTTCATTGGCTTCCACTGCATAACTCATCAACAATTACTGGCAGTAAGAGATTAAACACGAAACATGTGATGTATATTTCTTTCAAAATTATAAATTCCATAAAAGGAAAATCCCTCCAAAGGCGGCTCTTAACAGCAATAGATGATAAGGAACCAGAATTGGCATTGCACATTGAAGTAAGGTGGTTGACCCGAAGCAAGTTTTTGCCGCCAAGATTTCGAGATCTATTGGAAGAAATAATAAAATTTCGGAATGAAAGGAGTGATGATTGTGGGAAATTGCTTGATTTAGACTAGCAATGTGATTCAGCTTTCTTGGCCGATTTTACTGGAAAATTGAGTACATTAAATCTGAATCTACAATGCAAGAATGAAACATTAACAAAGCATTCCAAAGTCAAAGAGGATATATGATAGTTAACATAGAGAAGAAAAAATTTGAACAATTTGTAAACATCAAGGATCACATGGAAAAACATCCTACCTACAATTTCATTTCAGAGATGTGAATCACAGAAATTAGGGCAGTAATAGCAGATTTCGAAATTCGCCTCAGTGATTTCAAAAAAATTGAGAACTTGGTTCAATTCATAAGTTATTTGCTTAATGATGCCATTGATCAAGTGATATCTATGAATTGGCTAAAAAATTTGCAGATACATTTCAAATGGAGCACATGCTGTTACAAAATGAAATTATTACTCTGTGCTGCGACATATTTCTAAAAGCAAGATCATCCGCTAGTCAAGATTTCTGTGCTTCGGCTTCCAACGAAAAATATCCAAATTTGAAAACACGTGAAGTTGAAAACAACTCCATTCGTGTTTTGGTTCAACATATGTATGTGAATCAGCATTTTCGTACTTAGAGCAAACAAAAAATAAACACCGTTTTCGCTTGACAGATGGTCATACATTGGATTCTTTAAGGTTGGCACTTTCCAACTACAAACCTGATTATGCTAAACTAGTGGAAAATGATGAGGCGCAATGCTCACACTAATATATAGGACCCATTTCAATTAAGTAAATTTAAGGAAACGATCTCATATGTGATATGAAAAGAATCTACTAAGACCGGCCAATAAAAAATACATGATTGTATACTAAACTATGCTGTTTCATTGGAGATTTCAAGAAGTATGTACTTGGTAGATCGCACAGGGTTTCGTTAGTAAACAGTAGATCTTAGGTCTAATCAAGTTGGCCACCCCTGCACTAGGGCAACCTCCTCGGACCAGGAAATACCGCTGGTGGAACTTGATCTGCGACCAAGCAGTCGACAAGAGAATAACTGCATGGAAAAAATTTAACGTCCATAAAAATGAAGAAAACTGGGAGAATTTCCTTACAACTCAAAAACAGGCCTCCAAAGTAATTAGAAGAGGAAAACGGAGAAATGATAATAATAGGTGTCACGAAATACAGAAGGATTTCACCAATAATAATACTAGAGATTTTCACAAATCTTTCGGAGAAAGCTTGCGAGAATACCAAGCGCCCACTCTTTGCTTCAAAAAATCCGATGGCGCGTTGGAAACTAACACAAAAAATAACTGCAAAATGTTAGCCGAATATTTCAGCACCCTTCTCAACTGCAATCCACCCCAAGAAAAACTTAAGTTCGACTTTTCGGGGTTTACGCATCCAGACTCGCAAGCCCCTGATATGGAAGAGATTACGGCAATTATCAAGCAACTCAAAAACAACAAAGCAGCAGGAGAAGATGGGATTATTGCGGAACTCTGGAAACTGAACGATACTACTATGACGCAAAAACTTCATCATTTAATATTAGAAATCTGGAGAACGGAACAGATACCAGATAGGATTGGAAATGCGCGTTAATACATCCATTGCACAAAAAGGGGGACAAAATGGATATCAATAATTACAGGGGAATTTCCTTACTCCCGCTTGCGTACAAAATACTTTCTAATGCACTCCTAAACAGAGTAGAACACCTAGCAGATCCACTAATTGGGGAATACCAAGCTGGATTCAGAAAATGCCGATCATGTGCTGAACAGATCTGGACTTTGAAGACGATATTACAGATGAGGAAATGTAGAAATACAGTGATCACATTCATTGACTTCAAGAAAGCATATGATTCGGTAGACCGCGAAACCCTTTTCGAAATCATGAAAGAATTTGGAATCGATCGAAAGACCCGAATAATTATAGAACAGACACTTACAGGTACAACTTCCAAGGTAAAATTTATGGGCGAAATATCAGATCCCTTTGAAATCAAAACCGGTGTGCGGCAGGGGGACGGACTTTCGCCAATTCTTTTCAATATTGTTTTAGAAAAGATCATTAGGGAATGGGAACTTCACGTGAAGGGCATACAAGTGGGTATCAAAAAAGAAAATAGAATAAATGTCAAATGTCTCTCCTTTGTAGACGATATTGTTATCATCACAGACAACAGAACTGAAGCCATTCGCGCCGTGGAAAAACTACATGAAATTGCGCAGAAAACCGGGTATATATATATATATATGAAATGGTATTATCCCTGTGTGAGTTCATTTTTATAAGAGGGTTAAATGAAACACATTTCTCACAACTCCAAAATTTGGTTTAATTAGCTACAGTTTCGCGAAGTATTATTCGCATCATCAGGCTTCAGATCATTCACAGCCCTTAGCTAATTAAACCAAATTTTGGAATTGTGAGAATTGTGTTTCATTTAACCCTCATTATATATATATATATATATATATATATATATATATATATATATATATATATATATATATATATATATATATATATATATATATATATATATATATATATATATATATATATATATATATATATATTTTATATTATTTCGAAAGTTTTTAGCAATAACAGGCTTTTTTTGATATGAAAAAGTTTATTTTTGTTGATGTTTCGTTGTTATATTACAACTTTGTCAGTACTAATTAATTAGTTTTGACAAAGTTGTAATATAACAACGAAACGTCAACAAAAATAAACTTTTTCATATCAAAAAAAGCCTGTTATTGCTAAAAACTTTCGAAATAAAATATCTTAAACAGGCAATAAATCAATTTCAAGAAATATATATATATATATATATATATATACGTATATAACATATGTAACATAGCATACATATACGTGTTACATATTAAATATATTAAAATAAATTAAACTCTTGGCTTAATGTTTCACGATTTATTTAACAATATGTATAGTCAATATGTTTCAAGCGTTAGCTCATTTTCAAGACTGACTTTCGAGCTAACGCTCGAAACATGTTGACTATACATATTGTTAAATAAATCGTGAAACATTAAGCCAAGAGATTTTGATATTCAATTATGTTTCACCAAGGGTTAAGTGAGAATTCAATCTCATTCACATATTATATGCTGTCGATGTATGTTACATTTCAATATTCACAATGATGTAAACTTATAAGACAATATCATTTAGAAAAAGTAAAGTTTTTAACTTGTAAGTATATTAATATAATCTATTTAACATCTTCAGATAATCACAGTTAATAAATTCAATAAAAAAAATATAAATATATATTAATCAATTTTCATCACTACTATCATAAGAGGCACTTTGAAAATTATCTGGCTCCATAGAATCAAATAAAAGTTTCACTACTCCACCTGCCATTTTTGGACCATAATGTCCAAGCCAAAACTGATTATCAACACCTGCATGTTCAAATACGATATCAGATACTTCCTCTTTATAGTCTTGTAGAACTACTTCAACCTTCAAATAGAAAAAAATTAAAAAATTTGAGAAAACTGATCCCTAAAATTAAGCTGGGTGAAATATTTTGATACTGTGGATGGAATATCTAATATTAATGCATGAGAATTTACTAAAATATTACTACATCACCTTTTTCCACTTTGTAGCTTCATTTCCATTATACTTAAATAGCTCTCTCACTTCCATAACAACCAGATTCCTACTACTATGATATTCATCTATAACAGGAAACACATTCTCTAAATCCTCTTCTATGGCATTTTCACGAAACTCATCCTCTGAATCCTCTTCTACGGAATTCTCAGCTGATTTTTGTGGGAGAGAATATAATGTAAGCGTCAAGGTGTATGTTCCTCCACAATCAAATCTACCTGCTACCCACTCACTGGCATATATATGTGGTTTATGTTTATTCACTATGTACTTAATCAGATTGTTAGATAAATGAATGACTTGATTTTTAGTACATATCCCATAAGAAGTTACAAAACAACTTGTTGCATTCACAAAATCAGGACAGTCTATAGGATAAGGATCAGAACCAACAGGTTCATTTTCTACTCTAAATTTATTTCCACCATTGCCAATACACTTCCAGTACTTGAACTTTTCTTGTCCACAATTGTTTTTAAGAAGATTTCCTTCAAAATATATTGGGCTTCTAAATAAGGCATAAAATGTGTACCAGGGTAAATGTTTTGGTATTTTTTTATATTTTCTAAAGTATATAGTATTCCACAAGCTATGCATTTTAATTATATTGTACCACTTTTTACATACTAATCCCAACTTCAAAATATCTGATGGCGGCACAAAACTAAATATCAAAATAAAAACCTCTTCTGGTAAATAAATTTGATTAAAATAATGTCCATTATCGGATTCCTCTATCTCGCTATTTGGAAAAATAAAATTTAAATTAGGAATAGCTATTTGATCTTCTGTTCGACTCATTTTACACTTTGTTTGATTCTGGAAGAGTCGAAACTCGCTACTAAAAACAAATCCCATTTGTGTTCTTTTTTGGTTTACCAATTTTTTACTTCATTATGACACAGAAATATACGATCAAACCTTTTTTTACGTGTAAAATTAAAATTCAGCAATACAAATAAAGAATATGCTCAGTATTCCCGTCATGGTGTGAAAAAGGATAGGTATTAACATTAACCATAGAATATACTTTTATATTAAGTCATTTTCTGAAGAACGAAAGAAGTATAATCCTACACTTTAGAATGCTCCTTTGTTATTCAACCAATAATGACGTCAACTAATTTCAGACTGAATTTTTGATGAAACATTGTGAATGATTTAACATCATTACGGAAATCTCTTTCCTTTTCTCAATTAAAATAGTTGCCTCAGCTTCGAAATATTCGCGTTCTCAACTCGTTAGTAGAATTTTGATGTTATTAATACTGAGATCTAAGTAATATATAAGTTTCACTGTAATTGTATTATAATTACAGTATATTATAGGTATTCTTTGTATAGTCCTTCATATTTCTGTTATTCAATAATTTAATTGATGCTAAATCCGATTGGTGAAACCTACAAAAATACTAGTATGATAATCCACAGATGTTTTCCTTTTCGTATTTATGTTTCTAAAAGTTTAACTTCAATAAAATGTATTACAATACGACCATTGAACTTTCTTTACAACAGGATTTCCTTAAATGATTTGCCTTAATTTTTATTTTTCAATGAGAAACCGAATTTTCTTTCTAAGTATCTATAATTATATTCATTTAACCATGCTACTGCTTTTATATAAATGCTACAATCACAATACTGATTGTTTATGAATTAGAAATGCAGATAGACTAATAAGAAATTTTCGAAAATCTGTTTTTAAATTGGAATGTGAAAATTTACTTATTGTGAACGCAACATCCAAATCGGTAAGCCATGAGCAAATAAATGCAAAGTGAAAAAATGGGGGAACGATTACTCTTTGAGGTTGGGAAATGTTTTCAAAAAAGGTAACATGGGTTATGTTTTATTAAATTAATAGAATTCATTTATTTTTTCTAAAAATTAAAACATCAAATTAAAATATCAACAGATGAATGGTCAAAATATTATCAACTGATTCTCCAAATTTCAAATGTCATATTTTTCTTTTTCGTATTTCAAGTACTTTCATGGAAAGATATGTTTACATCATTATTAATATAAGAGTTACATCATGCATTTTTGGACATTTTTGTTTAGATTGAATTAAATCATATTATGCCTTGTTGATTTTTGCATTCATTGGACTGGGGTTTTAGACCATTCTACAGGACTTCGCCCTGTGCGCAGTAGAAAGGGAAGAGGGCGCCTTGAGTCATTATCGGAATTCATAAATTAATATAATATACGAATATAAGTTTTCGCGGATAGGTGCCTATAAATCAACAATATTTTAAGCGCTCTCATCGACATTTACATAGGTTGCGTCGTCGTCGCAATATGAAAAACCATTGACACTTTATGTTTTTTACGGAATACAGGTGCTTGTTGATAAAAAAGCACCGAATGCTATGTGATTCGATTGCATCACCTGTACTGTACTGTACTGTAGTGTACTGTAGGAAAGCACCCGCATCAAAGTCAATGAGCTCTGAACTGCACCAAGTACAAGAATGTGCCATTAATGCAGTAAATTACATAAAGATTGGTCCGCTAAAAGTAGGAGATTTCAAAAACTATGCATAGCCATGGTAGCCGAATATAAGGTCCTTCTATATTACTGTCATTCATGATTGCTTTCACGTAGAAATATATTATTTCGTCTTTCGACATACATGAATAATTTCGCACTTTATCACAACAAGAATGTTATGAAACCACTGGATCCCAGGTAGCAGACTGACGCTAATTGATGTCATATATTGGTTTCAACATGTCGGAAGAGACGTCGACACTGACGTCTCACTGACCATGCAGTGACGTCAAAATGTCATAGCCTCAAGACGTCATTTTGAGCTGCTCATTAGACGTCATTAAACCACGATAAAAAGACGTCAATAATTAGAGAAAAATAGACGTCACGAAGACGTTTTTAAGAGCCTATATTGGAGGGTTTCCATATTTTAAATAAAATAATTTTTATCATTAAACATTTTCAACAAAATATTATTTTAATGATTAGTTTCAATCAACTTGCTCAATGCCTTTTTTCTCAATCGTTCTGTGGCGTGTTTGGGGTAAACCTTGATGGCATTTTTATTATGCGCAAGTTGTTGGTGAATCTGGAATATTATAATATAGTTGAAATAGATTACTCAAAATTATTTTGATATGGTATTACTCAAAAAATGAAGAGAATTTTTACTGAGGTTCATTATAAACAAAGATAATTCTTTCAATTAGATTCAAAAAAGTGTAGCACAAACTCAAAATTTTAAAAACCACGAGCTTATTTATACAAGAAATAGACGTAGCTAGTAAATTGTGATGAATACATGAAAAAACATCTAATTATCATGCTGTGATGTGTTCACAAAAACTTCAAATGAATTGCATATAAAAATAACCTACAAAAAAAATTTTTTTTAAAAGCAAAAACTCAACAGTTACAGCTGTATTTAACCCGGCGCCTGCTAGGTTGGGTCATAATGAACCGAGATGTTTTTAAATGCGGGTATTTAAGAAAATAATAGTGTAACGTTACCAGGCTTCTCAGTAGCTTCAGTTAGTGCCCCGCTTTTATCATTTCTTATGTCAACTTACATGGTGTGCGCCTGCACAGGATGATAGACGCGGTCAAACAAGAAAAAGGTAAATATGACCCAACTATACACTCGATGATACCTTTTCGTGCCAATTACGTTGAGTGCATTATTTCGTTTATTTATTTGTGCCATCATTAAGTATTTCAATATATTTTGTTATTTTTATGTTTTATTTGAATAATGGATAAAGAGGAACGTGAAACTGTGAGAAGAAAGCCACTCGGAAGAAGGAGAAAATTCTTCGAAAAACGAGGAAGATTATCACGTTCTCAAGAGAGTGATACAGAGCAAGAGGCATCAGACATTGATGATGATGATATACCTTTGAGTGGCATCCAACATCAAATGTATTCCTTCGTACGTAGATCTAATCAGCACAATTCATCGGATGCAGAAACATCGGATCATGAGTTACTTTTTCAACTTATTCTGGTAAAGATGGTACAATATGGCACAAACAACCATTTAGACAAAATGTTCGCATTCGATCAGAAAATATTATCAATTTTGCGCCAGGAGTTCAGTCTGGAGCTAGATGTGCTAAATCTGAAAAGGAGTGCTTAAACATTTTTTTCGACAAGGAAATGTTGGACGCTATTCTCAGTTATACAAATTCACGAATCAGAGTAAAGATAACAGACTGTCAAGACCCTACAAAAAACAGCTACATGAAAGAATGTGATCATAATGAACTGATGGCATTCTCTGGACTTCTTTTTATAGCTGGAGTACAGAGATTAGGCTGACAGAACTTGAGCGATCTTTGGGCTTGAGACGGCACTGGAATAAAAACTTTTCGTTTGAATATGACACAACAGCGATTCCATTTTATACAGAGTTTTATTTGCTTTGATGATCGGGTTACTCGGGATGTTTTTTTATTTGTAGGTTTCTAGAAGTTGAATGTTTTATTGTAAATTTATATTGATTTCCTAAATACATAAAAAACTTCATATTTTTTAAAATTTTATCTCCAAAATATTATAATTTAAGAACTATTCTTCAAGTTAAACACGAATTTGCTCCAAATGTCGTTGAAATGGTAAAAATTACTTACGCTTTAAAATCCGGGTAATTATGACCCACAATGCAGTTGTTGTACCTATTTTCTACCAGGCTGACGCCGGGTTAAATGGAGCAAATACAATTATTTTTTTCTTTGACTTTTCCTATCTCATTTGAATAAAGAAACAACAGATTCTTACAATCAGTATAGTATGTGCTATACCGAACCAGATTTTGCGCAAAAAGTAGCATATTTGTGCGATCGATTTAAGGAAATGAAGAATAAATTGTCTGTTATTGCTGTTCAACAACACGCACATTCTGAGAAGAAATTTGACTAATTTGGCTTCAAAATGAATATTTTAATTTAAATTCAAAAGCTTTATAACTTTTCGTTTCTTTTGCAACATCATAAATGTGCGAAGCTAAGATAATATGTGGAGCAAGAAATGATAGTAGCAGAATCAAGCTTCATTCACCTGTTCGAAAAACCTTTGTGGAGATCACCAAACTCTCCCGTCACATTGATTTGACTTGAAACTATTTTATTTTTGTTGTTCTTCAGTCTTGTTCTTTTGTTTCCGTTCTCAATTCTGAATATATTGAAGAACTGAAGTCCATATTGCGGATATTTCAAATTTAACTACTTAAAATTTGTAGTATTGCTAATGTTATCAATTTCAATTAGTAGGTATTATAAATTAATATTGCTTATATACCTATTTTAAATAGCTAGCAAGGGTAGGGAGTCGTGAAAAAATAGGGAACTTGTAAATGCGCTGCGGCCTGAAAAAGATTGAGAGCTCTTGCTATAGAAATTACCTACATATGAATTTCGGAGTATTGCAATATATGAACAACATTGCTATTGCAATGCTAGTAGGGACTTTAGCTACTAATAACCGCAAATTATCATGTTATATGAACTGTTATGTATAGACTGCCTAATTGTCATGCAAACATGCAAAACGAGTTGTTGAATGGTTAATCTTGCTTCCTTAAAGAGTAGATCTCGTATTGGCAACTATGATGAACGGCTTCGACCTTGCTACAAAAATGTTTATCAATATTGTAAGGTTATGTAGTATATAAATTGATGAAGATAACTTAAAAAAATAAAACAATTTTGATTGTGTTATCTACTTTAAAGTAATCACCTAGCCATATACAGCAATATAGTGTGTACGGATGTAGAATAGTATTGAACAAAGTTTGTTCCCTGTAAAAAAATAACTGTGCATTTGTTACTTTATTAAAACTATTAAAATGCAATTTGCTGGAAAAGTTGTACTGATTACAGGAGCAAGTTCTGGGATTGGATCTGCAACTGCTGCACATTTTAGTAAACTTGGTGCCAGTCTTGCTCTCACCGGAAGAAATTTTGAAAATTTGAAAAAAGTTTCAAAAGAATGTTTAAGCAATTCAACAAATTCTTGTGAACCATTTATTGTTACTGGCGAATTAACAAATGAAAATGATGTCAAAAGTATTTTGCAAAAGACGATCGAACATTTCGGACGACTTGATGTTTTGGTGAATAATGCAGGTTAGTTGAGATATTTTGTGAACATTTTAAATGCAAAGAATGTGAGATTTGGGTACCAAAAATTTTTCTGAAGAATTGGACGAAAATTTGGTTTTTATATATGAATTTATAATTTTTGATATATTTTGGCTTTACAATTTCTAAAAACATATCTCGTATTATTTTACTGAATTAAATAATAGAATATCAAAGGCAAATTAATTGCAGTTTTATGACCTAAAATCAATTTGAATTTCACCATAAAATATGCTTAAATTGGAAATGGTATTCAAACTTCATTACATTTGTATGTTACATTTAATTAGCTTATTGTTCTAATAAATTAAGCATTAAATGAAATGCCAATTAACTAATGATTCATTTGAATATTGCAAAAGCTCCTTTACTTAATGTTACTTTTAATCAAAATTTCTTTAAATGTATCAAATATATCATAATATTTTTTCAAACCATAACTGTATTCTTTTAGGAATCATTTCTTCAGGCAGCATTGAAAATACATCTTTAGAACAGTACGATACAATAATGAATACCAATGTGAGATCCATTTACCAGTTAACATCTTTAGCAGTTCCACATCTGATAAGTACAAAAGGTTCCATAGTAAATGTGTCAAGTGTAAACGGGATAAGAGCTTTTACTGGTGTGCTAGCTTACTGTGTCTCTAAAGCTGCCGTTGATCATTTCACTAGATGTGTCGCTCTCGAGTTAGCGCCAAAACAAGTAAGATGTAACAGTGTGAATCCTGGAGTTACCATCACTAACTTGCATAAGAGATCTGGAATGAACCAGGAACAGTACGAGCAATTTTTGAAGCGAAGTCAAGAAACACATGCTTTGGGACGTCCTGGAACTGCAGAAGAAGTAGCTAAGTCTATTGTGTTTTTGGCAGGAGATGATTCCAGTTTTATTACTGGTGTCAGTTTACCTTGTGATGGGGGACGCCATGCTATGTGTCCAAGATAAACAATTCATATTTGAACTAAAAAAGAATAAACTAGATATTATATAATGGTTATTATGGGAATATAAAACACTGTTATTAATCGGAAGTTTTTGACTTATTGAAAGATGTATATTTGCCTCATTTTGATGACCTCAACTGATCTAAAATGTAATAGGAATATTTATAATGCAGTATTGTTTCCTCAAACAAATTGCAATATACTTTTTAATGAAATGTTTCTGAGAGTTCACGTTATGTAAATTAATGGTACAGATACTCATAACAATTTATTTTATTAGTGCTTTTTATTTTGAATCAGAATTAAGTAGATATAACCAGTCACCGTTACGTTAAATACTGTTAGAAACCTCTTACCTTTTTATAGTGAACTTGTAGGAGTTTGCCAAGCACTCTTTGAAAACTCTCATCTCGATCAACTGTATGTAGTACCATGAAGTTCATCACGATAGAGGCATGCTATCCGTAATCGTTGATTGAATCAGCCATCTGTAGGGGTTTATGGAGACTTCTTGGTGACAATTTGTTACTTTGTACGAAATGAACCCATTGGAAAATATACCTACTACACCTCTAAGGTCAGGTTAGTAAAAAGCTAAGTTGATAAGTACGTTAACTATAAAAGCAAATATCAATGCCAAGTTTCAAAGAAACATTGTTATTGTTTTTAGTTTTTATACTAATGTGCGTTATGTCTTTGGCAAATGCAAGTATCGTTTTTATGTATGCAACTCTTTGCTATCATATCTGCAGGATCGGTTGAAAAAGTTTCAAGATGTTTATGAAAACATCTGAACCATGGCAACCACGACGCAATGGAAGGTTTGATGTTACAAGTTCTATAACAGTTAATAATATGAGGCGATTCTTATATAGAAAATTAATATTTATATTATAACAATGTTCAAATTTCTCTCAAATATTAAAACAACATACACATTCTTAGGATGTAGCATTAACAACTGGTGTAATATACAAATAACAGATATTTTTGCATTAAGTATCTGTACTACAGCCTAACTCTACTTTCAAGACATGAAATAGGAAATCTGGCAACATCTAAGTAGGACCTAGAAATAGATATGCTGTAATGGTTTCTGCTCATTGCTGCTGAATAAATCGCTATTTGAAGAAAGAAACAACAATCACATCCAAAAATGTTGTTGTGAAAAGTGCTATTGTTTGATGTGAAGAACAAGCAAAAGAAATTTCTCGCAAATTTCGAATATAACAGGAATATCTGTTGTGTTTCATGTTGTGCTTTTTTTTGGTTGTACCAGGATAGGTCGAAACAATACCCAACTTTTTTCATCTAATTGTGTAAAAACAGAAATCCGGGTTTTAGTTATTGTGCTATTATGTGATGTATAAAGCGTAGAAAGTGCTACTGTGTTTTTTCATCAACAGACTACCTTCGAAAATTGTATGTAAATAGCTACCTAGCTATTATTGATGTTTTGACTGAGTACAGACATTAACAAAAGCGTTGTTTGCTAGAATTGTTTCTTTTTTGTGAATAGTAGAATTACCTTTGTTAGATTTAGTAGTTATTTAGAACTAATCTCTTATAGGTCTTGTTCTTGATATTAGCACAAAAATTAACATGCTATGTCATTGCTGTGTGCCTGGATGCAAGTCGAACTACAAAACTTACCTCGAATCCGACGAACCACCAGTTTCTGTATTTACTTTTCCAAAGGATAAAATCTAATGAATCAATAGCTAAGAAATATTCCTAGGGCATTATGGGCCTCCACAAAATGTGGTAAAAATATTCTGTAGTTTGTGCCAAACATTTTCCAAAGGGTGCATTTATTAGAGAAAGTATTTATCGTTTGCCGGATGGCAATACCCGCTCAAGTGAAACTCAATTTAAATGCCGTGCCAAGTATTTTTCCAAATTTACCCCGCTACTTATCAGAAACACTCCACGCTCAAAGAAAAGATCCAGCGTAAAGAACCATAGCATTGAAGGAACGTTATGAGAAATTGAATAAAGCCTTTGAAAACTCAGTTTCAATTTAATATAAATAATTTAATATAAATATATATATATAATTTAAATATATATAATTTAAATATTGATTTAATAAATTTGAATGATAGTGATACAAATAGTTATATAAATATGAAGATAGTGATAAATGATAGTGATTTAAAATGGATTAAAAGTTGTAGAATAGCAGGATTCACGCTACACAGTAAATTTACTCACTGACCAATTGAAAAGATTTGACCATGTCCACCTCGATATAGTAGTTCCTCTAGCTTCTTCAGAAGATACAAGTTATTATTTGACAATGACAGATGAATTCATAAAATGGCCAGAAGCTGTTCTAATTACAGATATCACAGCAGATACAATTGCGACAAAATTGTACGAGAATTGGTTATCACTTATTGCAGAACCTTCGCGATTCACAACGGATCAAGGACGGCAGTTCAAAAGTAATCTCTCACAGCAATTAGCTCCTCCACAAGGGATTCAAAAATAGGGGTCACTCCTTACTATCCGCAATCAAAAGGCCTCAACGAAGAATTCCACCGTCCACTGAAATCAGCCATAATTGCATCGAACATTGGACTACATTGCCAACATTTTCATAAAGTATACAGGGAGGTTAGTACGTTCCCCACATGTTATGCTAACTATGTGTGACACTGCGGGGGGAGTATGCGGTGACTAGTCACAGCAAGGTAAAAGAAGAAAAGACGACTGCGCATCTCGGGACGCAACCTCAGGAGAAGTCAACAAGATCTCGTCGACTTCGGCGCTAGTCGCCAAGCAGTCAACATGACTGCCTCTACAAACATCATTAGTGCACTTAAATGTATTTAGTTGTAAATAGTCATATTAAATAAAGTTGTTCATACTGAACAGAGTTTGGGTATACATCCTACGAAACCCCAACAGTATTAATAAGTTTATTAACGTAATAGGTTTTCCTAATATAAGTAAAGTTAAATAAATGTATAACATTTCATATTCAAAGTAAACACCATTTCTGTATACAAATTAATCCAAAATCAACAACAAAACAATCAGCAACAAATGAAAAATCAATTAACTGCAACATTCAAATTAACAACAATTCTATCCAACCCTACAAACTGTCCGCTCAAATCCCCCGATCAAACTATATATATATATATATATATATATATATATATATATATATATATATATATATATATATATATATATATATATATATATATATATATATATATATATATATATATATATATATATATATATATATATATATATATATATATATATATATATATATATATATATATATATATATATATATATATATATATATATATATATATATATATATATATATATATATATATATATATATATATATATATATGATAACAATAACACAAACCTCACAAGCAATCATCAGAAGCATTTAAGTTTAACTTTAAAACTTTGTAACAACTCACTAGATTTAATTTCTGATGGCAACTTGTGATAAGCAACGAATCCCATAAAAAATAACGACTTTACAATTGCACTTTTTTTAGTCTTTTCAATATGTAAGTCATTTCTTCCTCTAGTGAGGTGAATATATACTTCGTTATTGAAACACAGGAATTCATCAAAATATGACGGTGCCACACCATTAACTAATTTGAATACGTCATTAATCGATTGGGCCGATACTTGAGGAAAATCTAAATACATAATTTAAATAAAATATAATAATAATAATCCATTTATTTAGCAATAAAATGCTATACAAGACTGTACATATTTCATTAGTCCCACAATATAAGTTATAAACGAATATTTATAAATCTTATACATACTACAACCTATCTTACAATTAACATATTTAAATCTTACAAATTAATTTTCATTTTGCCACGACTAATGATATTTTTTCTACCTAAACAAGTTGATAAATTTTTATTTTTAATAATCACACTCATTATAGTACTCCCTTAATTTTTTCCTGAACTGCGTAAATGTTGCAGTCTTAATAGAGATAGGTAATTTATTATATTTCACCACGCCTTTTACAAAAACTGAGTTATGTGCTGCGCTACTTGCAGCTTGTTGTAGCATAAATCCCATCTTATTTCTCGTGTCGTAATTGTGTACTTTCTGAAACGGTACTAAAATTTCATCAAAATAATCTGGCATAATTCCTGTTTTAATTTTATAGATGAATATTAAGGCTTGCATCTCCAAAAATTTTTCTATATTAATCCAATTTAGGTCTTGCAACATATTGTCAATACCAGCATACCTATTCCGCTTTAAAATTATTCTCATAGCTCTGTTCTGTAGTAGCTGTAATCGTTTAATTCCATCAATATTACTCAGGTAAAGAATAGTACTGGCGAAGAGATAATGAGGTAATATAATAATATTATATACTGTTTTTCGAGCCCAGCATGTTAAGTACTTGCTACATCTATAGAGCACTCCTAATTTTTGTGATATTTTCCTGCAAACATATTCTCGGTGATTTTCAAATTTAAGTTTACTGTCTACTATAATGCCTAAATATTTTATTGTTTCAATTATTTCTATTTTGTCATTGTTAATTTTCAGATTTATCCTGTCTAAGTCACCTAGTATTTTCTCTGTAATATTTCTTTTACCTAATATCATTGCTTTGGTTTTCTGCACATTTAATTTAAGCTTGTTACTATTCAGCCAGATAACTAATCTGTCAATATCCTCTTGTAGTTTATCTATGATATTACTTTCACTGCTTGTTATATAAATTATAGTGTCATCTGCAAACAAATGTATTTTACAATTTTTAACGATATTTTCTATATCATTTATATAATTATAAAACTAAGAAGTTTCTCGATTTTCACTATAATTAATTCAAAAACATGACAATATAGTTTCGCCAACACAGTGGCTTCATCAGATGTTGATGATAAACTGCAGTTATCATCAACAAAGTTAAAGTTATAAAAAGTACATGCTGAATCTGTAATAGTATTCACTATATCACGAATACTTCAACGAAATAGTTATTGAAACTAATTGCTATTTCATACTTGTTATTTTTAAACTTTCGAAACCCATTAGACTTGAACTCAATCTGTGTGTTAGTATTGACACTTTTTGTGCTTATCATGTTTTTCAGAGTTTTCCACATAACAGTTGTATTATTTCTATTGCAATCAATTTTACGAAAGTAATAGTAATTATTTTCAACTTTTAACAAATTAACAACTTCATTGCCATAATTCGAATAAAACTAAGTAGTTTCTCGATTTTCACTATAATTATTTTTCATATATATTCAATAATACAATATCATTATAGTGAAAATCAAAAAACTACTTAGTTTTATTTAAATTATGTATTTAGATTTTCATCAAGTATCGGCCCAATCGATTAATTAATAAATTCATTTCCCTTTTTCTTGTATAATTTCCACTTGATATCTTTTTCGTTACATCTAGCAAATTTAAATTCCAAGAAGCTCCACATCTATAGCTACATTCCGATATGGGTGATATTTTGTTCTATGGCTTGTTCACAATTTGACAATAGGCTCATATATAATTTATTAACATTGTCTGAGTCAGTATCCCACTAGTTTGGCATCAATTTTATCCTGATTCTGTGAAGGTTTTTTTTCACTCATATTTCTGAAAAATCGTCCAGGTGATACATGAAGTGATCTATCCACATGCATCAAATTAATAGAATTAATGAAATAATCCCCTATAACAGGTATTTCATGTACATGAGCCTCAGCTAAATTGTGATTAACGAGTACAAAATCAATCAGTGACTTACTCAACTTACTAATTCTTGTATGTTGCGTTATCAACCATTCAATACAATGAAATCGTGTAAGCTTTCACGGCCGGTGTTTATTGTGAAACATGGTGATATAATCTTCCGGGCTGATTGGCCGTGGTCAACTGGAACTCCTCCTCTTCCAGACGTTTCGTCTATAACTGCGAGAGACATCTTCAATGGCGGCGAGTGCTTCGACGTAGTTGTGTCCTGGGCGACGTCTCTGGAGCAACTGATGATCTGTTGACTAGTGCGTCGATATTTATAGCTGTGCGTGGCTCGGCAATATGTCCGCTTCGCTCTGATTGGTCCACTCCAACGCGTTCGTTGGCTGGTGTTGGACTAATCACTTTCCGTTTCAGTACAGGGTGCCAAATGTTCCTTATTCTCAAGTTTCTTCTTTACGATTGAAATTGTTGCGATGCTTGTATATCTCGATAGCCTCTCGTTCGAGCCTGGCGTGGTTATTTCGATCCGTGGAGAGAACCTCAGCGTCGTCGTATTTGATATTGTGCTCCAAGTTGTTATGAGCATGGTCCGCTACAGCTGACTTTTCATCAGGCTGAACTCGGCGACAATAACCTTCGTGTTCTCTGACAATACAATATTGTAAAAATAGTAATTCGAGTTTTTTTACATTCATGCTTACATCACTCAAAAAATCAAAATTAAAATCTCCCACCAGAATACAAATAGTTAGAACTAAAAATTTCATCACAAACATTCTCGAAACTATCTATGAAACATACCTCCGAACCTGATGGCTACCGATATAAACAACCAATTAACCATAGGTACACAGCGATGTTTACTTTCACCGTCATACACCAGTAAGAACAGACCACTATAAATTGTTTGACACAACTGTACTTCAAATTATATCTTATATAAATTACAGTACCTCCGGTATGCCTACTAATGTGTTATAACCACATATCTGAATCTTTGAGTTCTCGATGTTACTAGTTACTTCACTTATCAAAATCAACTTTGGGCTAAGGTTTACAATGGTTGCCTTGATCAAATCCATTTTATTCAACAAATTTTGGTTGGGCATTAAAATAAACTATATCTTCCTTATATCTTATACTACGATTTTCAACTGGTTTTTTTGAACTCTCTTTCCCTGCTTATTTCCATATTTGTTTACAATAGTTGGTTTTCCGTTTATTTACTATATCATCTTCGAAAGATCACCATTCTGTATCAATGCATTCAACTGACCCTTAATTTCCTTACCTATAACATTCCTGTTGGCGTTTCATTTGGTCAGATGCTACCCTAATTCCGAATGAAAGAGCAGCACCACTATTCCTCAGAACTGTTATAACATCTTCAGTCGATTTTGATACGACCTCAAGAGGACGAATTTTATCACTAGTTACAGGTCACCAAACGTAGCATGATCGATGACGACATGATGCGCCGTAAACTGTGGGAGGGACTAAATCTACCGATCTCTGTTTAAGTTGGGATATACTACTTGCCCGGTCGCGCATCTCATCGATCACGCTACGTTTGGTGAGCTGTAGTTTACCCAGCCTTGAAATCCTCAGTTCAGATTTATCAATGTTATGATCTCTAAGAATATCCTTAACTGCTCTTCCATCATCCAGGTTCTTCTCATTCCCATTTCTGCCCCTTAATTCATTGACATTGAATATTATCAAACTCTTGGCTCTACTTTGTCTATCTACCACTTCTGAAACAACGTCTTCCATATCAGGACTTACTTTCGTACCATGGCTTACATCATTGAAATTGCCCTTATTTATAAGTTTATCAACCATATCCTTCAAATCGGCGACTTCTCTTATTAGTACTGGTACCTGTTTCAAACCATTTTCACATTCGTTGCAAACAAATTTTAATTTTCGTTTAATCTTCGTCTGAAGACATTTAACATCAGATGCAGTGAAATCAGCACAATCCATACAGAAACATGATTTACGCCCATCGCTAGGGAAAAGCAGGCTTCCGTCTGATTCCATGTTGCATTTAATGCACTTTTCTATTTCGTTTTTATAATGATTCCAATGTTTATCAACAACGAAACAGATGCGCAATGTTCCTTATACTATAAATGATAATCCTATATTCACGTACTTTTACACCAAGCACAACAAGATTTACCAATAACAATTATTATTGACTAATATTTAACTTTTGAACTTCAGATTATTGATCATAGTAATCACATAAAACTTAGATACCTACAGATGAAGGTTTTACTTTTTATTTATTCAGTTTACGAATTCAAATCAACACTTTTACAAGAGAAAGATTCACACGTGCTACATTTACGACATTCGTTATACCCAGTCGTTCTCATTGGTTATACTTTGTTGACATTTTCCTTCGCGGTCTCACCTTCGCTTGGGTTGGAATAACTTGGTCTTGAATAGCTATGAGTAGGCCCTGCGTTTCGGGAAACACTCTGGCTGAGACCAATCAGTACTTCCACTTTTCCTTTTTTGTCGACATTTTCGTTCGTGGTCTCATTAATGTGCCTCTAGTCCAAGGGTTTTTCGCTCCAACGCTATTACTTCTCGTTGTTAGATTGATAATAACTTGTAACCTGGACTTCACTCAGTCTCAGAGGGGCGAAGTCATCAATTTGGCAAATCACTTTGTAAAACTGTGACTTTTTATGGAAATAATCACGGATATTCTATATTTGTGGATCCAACACGTAACCCTTATCTGTCAATCCTCTACCGCCCTCATATCTTGGTAGAGTAGAACTTTTTACCGAGCTTTTTGGATGGTTGTTTTTAAACTTTGTAAGCAATGTTCTGGTCTTTCGCTGCAGGTTGTCGACATCAGTTCTGCTCCAGTTTAATAATCCGTATGAGTAAACAAGAATCGAACATGAGTTAGTATTGATTGCCTTGAAGAGATGTTCACTATTAAGTTTGTCAGCACCTCTCTCACTCGCTTCGTAAATTCAGTGGAGATTTCTTCTTTAATCGATAGATGATGGATTCTTTGGCATTGCTTCAATCTTTTGTTTTGAAGCATTGAACAGATGTGATTCATTTTGCATTTGAAATATTCTGTATTTTGCTGTATAATGCTGTATTTTGCCGCTTTTTGACATTTTTCCATACCGAATTGCATTTTTATATCGTTAGAGATTTCATCTATATTACTAAGAATTTGAACTTATTCGTATTATTATTATTATTTCAATCGAGATGGACGGAGTTGGGCAGCAATAATAAACCAAATTATACAACTTACCAAACATAGGAAACCAAGATGAATTGCCTCTTTCTGTTTGCAGAGGATTTGAATTCAACTGCTGCTGCATCAAAAAGTAATATGATACATCAAAAGAAATTAGTACTTTAAAATGTTGTCCACTCCGACAATATTTTAAAGTACTTTTCTGCAAGTATGTATGAAGAAAGAAAAGGGGTTACATGAGTTTGGGGAAACAAGTGGTAGTTTTTTACTAGTTTACTGTTGATTGTTCACTCAGGATGGTGCTAACCAGTGCTGAGTCAAATAGGGAATTTTTAGACGCTGGATAATAAAGATGCCGTTCAGCAGGCAGAATTCTTAATACTCTTCGGTTTTTATGAAGCTAATTTCTAAATTACCCTCTCAAACTAGACTTTTTCCAAACTGCTTGAACTAGACTTTCTCGTTATTAATGTTTTTTACTTTTATTAATAGTATTTTTCATTTATTTTGCGAATTTAGAGCCTAAAGGTTTTTTTACAAATCATCCCTATCCTTTCTGGCTATATAAGACTGCTACTGGAGGTGATTATAGACATTAGAATTGTTGTCATATATCTATATATATAGAAAATGTTATGTTGGTTTGTGTACACTACAAAAACTCAAAAAGTTCTGCACCGATTGAGCTGAAATTTTAGCATGATATATAATCTGCATTAAGGCTTGTTTTTATCTTTATTATATTATTTTTTGCTTTAGTCACATATCCGTGACCGTGAAAAAACAGTTTTTTTAACGATCAGCTGTGTACCAGGGGACCGTGCCATCTGCCGGGTGCGAGGAAAACACTTGCTGACAACCGCAGTAGTAATGGCGCAGTCACATGAGATATTCGTTCCCATTTACATTGTTTATTTACAAAAAATTTGCATCTGATTCTATTATGCAATCTGAATTAAATATTCTGTTGAATAACATCGAAATCACTGGTCGAAAAAGTATTTCCTGACATTGAATGTCAGGAGAATCATAGAAATCACGATTGGCTCAGTGAACGAGCTATCCTTAATAATGTTATTCAATCCAGTATTCAAAGTGATGAAATTACATATAAGTCGATAGACACCGCTGTGGAAGCATATGAAGTACCTAGTTAATTATCCAATGGAATTTTTAAACTCACTTGATTTGCCAGGGATGCCACCACACATATTAAAATTGAAAATAGGTGTGCCAATTATCCTCTTGCGGAATATTAAACAGCCAAAACTTTGCAACGGCACGCGATTTGCAGAAATTTATGAATAACGTAGTGGAAGCAACGATTTTAACGGGGCGTTTCAAAGGTGAAGATGTCCTAATTTCTCGAATACCCATGATCCCGAACGATACACCATTTCAATTTCAAAGATGGCAATTCCCAATTCGATTGGCATTTGCAATCACAATCAATAAAGCTCAAGGTCAATCTTTAGAATTGTGTGGTTTAGATTTAGATTCGGATTGCTTTTCACGTCAACCGTATGTTGCGTGTTCCCGAGTCAGCAAACCAGATAAACACTGAAAAAACAAAAAATATTGTCCTTCCACAAGTATTGCAAAATTAATCTTGTCTGAAAAGTATTCTTTATTTTGTTTCTCATCTTTCACCATTCAATCATAATGTGCCACATCAAAGGGTATGTGCCACACCACAGGCAGGGTACAGCTAGTATGTAATAACATTTTAATATTAATCTATCAGCTTCTCCAGGTCAAAAGGAATAAAATCAGATACACAGATATTTTCAAATCTATTTATTTCCTCAAATAAAATATATTATAAATACATCTGTTAACTCATCAATTACTACCAGCTCATGGAAATTTACAAATGTCTACTTGGTTGGTTGGTCCTAAAATAACTTTTTCTATGTATAGCCTCCACAAACTACGAGACAAAATTCAATTAATTCAATGTATTCATAATTTGAGAAAGATTTTCAAAATAGCATCATGAACTGTCAAAACGATCAAGGTTCGAGCATTTTAAAAGCTGATTCTTTGCCTTTATTTCGTGCAAATGTTTTCCACCCACTTCGCGTAATGCTTAGATAATATATTCGAGTTTTCAAAAATAATGAGCGGCGTGTAGGTTTGAAGCAATCATTTCAATTATATATACGAAAAATAATCGATTCGGTAGGTATTGTTTACCTCTTTAACAGTTAAACATGTTAATTATTAATTAGGTTATTCAAATTCTGAATGCCCTCGTTTATAATATAAACATTATTATCAATGAGGCCACTGTTTCTCACTGGGCAAATGCTCAGGGTAACGTCATCGATAGGGGACTATTGAGGACACATTTCCTAACGTAGAAATTGCATTGAGAATATTTTAAAGCACGATTGTAACTAAATGCAGTGGAGAACTTTCCATCTCCAAATTGACAAGAATACAAAAAGAATTAAGAATTATAATGCTTGAAAAGACAAAAACCACCAGGTCTCTGATGTCCATAGAATGTGCTATGCTCAATACCATTGACTTTGTATGAGTGATTAATAATTTTGACCACCTTTAACATAGAAGGGTACCTGTGTGATCAATTGAGATTAAATGATAAAAGAGTTGCTTTTGTGGATGATATATTAAATTTCCTATTAATTTATAGTCAGTAAATCAATAAAAGTAAGTGTGTAGCCTTGTTTGTGTACTTTTATTGTCTATTCTAACAAAAAAGTGTTCTCCAAGGTAATACAGGCAGCATTAGATTAATGTGCCAAGGGCCACGAATACATCAAAAACTGCCATGTTCTTCATTTGAATATACGTATTCTCATCGTTAGAAGATGTATCAACAAGGAAAAGGTTCTCCATTTTTTTCAGTTCTGTTCTCCATTAAGGCTTGGTTATCGATCTTTGTTTTCCATCTTTGATTGGTTCTATATTCAAACTTGAACCACGCTCGGCTTTAGATAGTTTTCTAACTGAAGAACATGACGGATATACGACTTCGTTAAGTAAATAGTTGATTAGAGAGACGGAGATCAAGTTTTAGTTTTCTAGTAGTTTAAAGTTGAGAATATCATCATTTTTTTCGGAGGAATTTGAAATTGAATAACCTAATCGATAGTTATGTATTGACCGTATATTCATTTAAAGAAAACATGGTTCATTTAAACATAATGAACAAATTTAACACGACTTTTCTTAAAACCATTCGAAGTTGTTTTTGTAACAGATAGCACCATATTAGTGATCATCTGCATAGAAAAAATATGAGTTTTATCATTTTCACAGCCATAATTGTTAGTTTATCTTGGATATAAATTCTAAGGCATCCGATATTGAAACTGAAGCGACAAAAATGGAATTATATATATATATATATATATATATATATATATATATATATATATATTATATATATATATATATATATATATATATATATATAAATATATATATATATATATATATATATATATATATATATATATATATATATATATATAAATATATACGTATATATAACACCAATGATAACTGGCCACGACTTGCAGAGTTCGTAACTATATTATTCTTCATTTTTATCAACAGAACTTTCGATAAGCTTCCCAATTAGTATTTCATATTGCATAAAATATAATTCTGAAATGATTGAGGAATGAAATGAAAATGGTTTCAGTATTTTAATTACAAATATTGCAGATTACATTCGTTTTGGAAATCTATATCTTTATTATTTGCGTCATAAATTTGTTCAATGAATAGGCTTTCCATAATTTTCGAATAGATGATTAATTTTGTTTGTATTCGAACCCACAGGAACAAAAAGTCTTGATAAGTCCTGAAATTCAGAATAGATAGCTGAGTTCCCTGCATGTGCAATCGATTTATGTGACTCTAAACTGTTTTAAAAATTTGATAGACATTTGTAGTTTTAGTATAGCCTAGTTTTTTTAAAGTAGTATAGCCTAATTTTTTAAAAGTTTTTATTGCATTTATGATTAAATTTTGAATTTTCATCTGGCTTTTATATAAAGTCATTTATTTTTAAGAATTCTCCTTATAACTCAGGCATTTCGCTAATCTTCCATAGGTAAGATTAGTAATTTTTATATGTTGCTACGGAGTAATTGTAGTGTATATGTATTCTGCCCTTATTCAAATGAATTATTTCAATAAATTCAAGCAGGTGATAATAATAAATCACTTTTATTTATTCACTGTTAGAGTACAAATGTAAGTAGAGCTTTAAAACATAAAGAATATAAATAATAGAATATAAACTTAAATTCAATTATATTTAATAGTGTTGGCGTTTACTTGATGTAAATCCATTATAATTGAATATAAACTTAAAATCAAACACTTTAACTTATGATTTACACTTTATTGACTACATAGCATGACGCGTTACAAACGACTTCTTCAGATGCTAACAGAATAATTATTACAAAATTTAACAGAATTATTTTTCTGTTAGCATCTGAAGAAGTTGCTTGTAACGACGAAACGCGTCATGCTGTAGTCGATAGTATGTAGTCAATAAAGTGTAAATCATAAGTTCATGTGTTTGAATTTAAGTTTATATTCAATTATAATGGATTTATATCAAGTAAACTCCAACACTCTTAAATAAATAAATAATAGTTCATTGTTAACGTAAATAAATAACTGAATAATTAATAAATAAAAAAATTATCAATCATAAAGTGGGAACGATAATAAAATTCAAAATATGCACAATAGTCTCAATAAATCATAATACTATTACTATCAACTGGAAAATGTACCCATCACCAGGGTGAATCTTACTAAAGAAATCTTCGATATTTATGTCCATTAATAGGTATATTCAATTATAGGAATGAAATTTTCGTTTTGTATTTGGCAAATAATTAAATACCTCAATAGCAACAGTGCTTTTCATTTCTCTACGGTATTTATCGTTGAAGCCATGAGGGTTAATAATATTTGATGGCGGATGGGTTGAATAGTTGAGCACATTATTGACAAATGAAGTTCAATATAGTTCAAACAATCATGATTATTTCATATCGTATTTAATTCTCATATTACACCTAGAAAATTATTCAATAGAATGAGGATACCCTATTAATTACATCTCTCATATAAGGTTTATATTTCCCAATTTTAAGTAGTACTTCATTTGCAAGTACCTACCTCTTGCACGATTCGTGGTGCTAACCTACATTCTTCACTATAATAAAAAATCACATTAAATTTGTTTGGAATGTCGAAAAACATCTTGGAAGAAATTTCTCTAAATTACCTTTAATGGTTTAATAGCAGTTTTTAGTCTTTTTCTCTGGCTACAAAATCGTACAGATAATTCAATAATATGTTACAAAAACAACTTATGTGGATGGTATTCCTTTTTTATTTTATCATATAGTACAAGAAGTAAAAAGTCTTTTCACAACTTTCGTTTATAAGTCTTTAGTTGATATGGATTAATAGGAATAATTTTTATGAAATTAATATATTCTTCTGGTGGAATTGATTTTCACATCTGTCTATAAAGTTAACTACTTTTTTCACTTATGGTTCTTAGAAGCTATTTGGACAATTTACATACATAAAAATTGCTGACAATGGCAATTCTATAATATTATTATTATCCCAATTTGAAGCCTTCGCGCTCCCTCACAGGGAAACTTTCACTTATTGCAGATATCCCAGATATCACAGAGGGATTAAACTCTGTGGAGGCCCTTCACAAATTGTCAGGATCGTGGCGGCGGTCCCCATGGCGAGAATCTTCAAGGCGGCGATTTTATTATTATCATTACCATCATCATCAGAAAAAGGATTAGAGAAGAGGATAAAAATATTATGATTTACTTAGGAATACTTCTGAAGAAAGTGTTCACTTATTGAACATGTGAAACCAAGAAATATTAAATCGAAAATTAACGTGGTTATATCCGTGATACTGTAAAACTCAATTTTGAAAGATTTTAATTCCTGCTGATCAAATTCAGTGGAAGTATCGAATTTTTCACATAATTTTTTTCTTATTAGCATCATCATATCACCATGTATTTTTTTTTATAGTATTAACCCAGTAGTCATACAATATATATATATATATATATATATATATATATATATATATATATATAAATATATATATATATATATATATATATATATATATTATATATATATATATATATATATATATATATATATATATATATATATATATATATATATATATATATATATATATATATATATATATATATATATATATATATATATATATATATATATATATATATATATATATATATATATATAAGCCTCCTTGGATTTTGCACGCGCTCATCAGTAAATTGTGATCAAATGGATTGTAACTTTTCCAATTTGTCTTGTGGATTCATATAGTAATCATGAAAGTATAGCACCATCTCTCGGAAATAACGTTATCACTCTCTGGACCTGACATCAACGCTCATCGACAAATAATTCGTGAGTGATTATTTTTGGCAGGTAATATTAACGCGATATGTATATAATTATGCATCTCTAGTTATAGAACGCAATAATTTGTCTCATATGAAAATGAGAAGTAGAAATATTCCTATTATTCCAAATTTCAACTAATACTTGAATAGTTCAGTTCGAGAATGATTAGTTTCTTTTCACAGTCCATGGAATTCAACTTGATAATTATTGTGTTCAGCATTCCAACTGGAAACAGTCCTTAGCAAAAATTACGTTTTTTTCTTTATATCGTTCTATTTGTGAGTCAAGCGATCTCTACCATGTAAAAAATATTATCTATCAATGTTGCATATTAAGTCTTTATTCGTTGTTTCGGAAGCTTGCTTGAAATTGTATTTTTCTTTCACTGATTTATCATCACTTTTTCATGTATACCCGAATAATTTTATCTTTAAGCATTTTTGATGGAAAACTTGCATGTATCGAATTTATAATGTTTATTTTTTCTTCCGAAGGTGAAAAACGCTATTACGATTTGAAAATAAGAGTATATCTAGAATAATTTACCAGACTGCTTTCGATTTAATTTTACAAATTCGATTAATTAATTATTACTTCTAGTCATTTTCCAAAGAGTAATATAAAAACGGGACTATGAAAAAATTACTTCATTACAACCTTGTAAAATGATAGTAAAAACCATTTCCATTTATTTTTCGTACGTCACTCATACAGTGCGACTTCATCTGAAATTGAACAGTCGGTTTCAGATTTGCCTTAAATTAAGTCAGCAGATTACCCAGCCATAAGTGTTATTGAACTGAAATGTAAGGAGAATGATTTTTATTGGACTTATGGGTAATTAATAGCGAACGATCGGAGAAAATGGTAAGCCACTAGGTAAAAATGTGCGTGGTAGTCAGAATAAGTTATTTTACGATACCTCCCCCCCGCCCTGTTGGTCGTTCGCCATGTCATTTGGGTGTAAAATGGCCCTTATTGTTTGGAAGTGTTTTTTAAAGCCAAGCTTAGTGTAAAGTCCCTTTGATGCGTCATTTTCAGGACGGATAACCACGAATGGCAAATAACCTGAAAAAAATTAATGGTTAGTAAAATTGCTTCAGACATCAGTATCTATCTAAAACTCAACATAAAACTTTGATAATAATGCCATTGCGAGTGAAAATATCAGTTCAATTTTGACTGTAGGTATTTCATACGTTCAATAGCATTTCTTTACAAACAGGTGTAATATGTTTAAGTATACGAGTAAATTATTGCAACCTCACACACAAGTGCCTCGACTTGAGCATTCTACGGTGTTGAATTTAGATCCATTCAGTTGAGTAATATGTAGGATACTTGGTAAATCGAAATGAGTGGCGCTTGTTAAATCCTGTTAGTTCTGTTATCATCATTTCATAAACTCTAATTATAAGTAGATGTTTTTTTCAGATATTGTATCAACGTTTACGATGTGATGTCTCTCCATTATCCTTCTGCTTAAGGGATAAAAGTTAGAGAAATATTGAAATCGATGCCACACCTGATGGAAGTGCGAGACATATGTTTCGTTCTGCCAGGAACTCGTCAGTCGCACCACATTCATCGAAGAGAGGATTTCACATTTCTTCTGTACCTACGGGTAAAGAAAAAAATGTAAAAGTTCGATGCTTGATGGGCCTGTAATCTGAGAGATGTTTTCTACTGATTCCTATAGATGGAGTATTCATTACTCCACGCCTCTACGGTATTCCACTTGAAGTCATAAGAGGATGCCTGGAGAATCTAATCGTTGAAACTTCGATGGACGTGATGCGACTGACGAGTTCCTTGCTGAACGAAACATATGTCTCGTACTTCCATCAGGTGTGGCATCAATTTCAATATTTCTCTAACATTTATCCCTTGAAGGACAATGGCGACATCACATCGTACAAGTTCACATATCTAGCTCTACTATAACATTCTTTTGGTGAATTTGAATTTTTCAAATGAATGTTCTAGTGTTCATTTTTTTGAATATTTCATTCAGTGCCATAAGCACAAAAAAACTTAATTTCCTTATATATACACACATATATATATATATATATATATATATATATATATATATATATATATATATATATATATATATATATATATATATATATATATATATATATATATATATATATATATATATATATATATATATATATATATATATATATATATATATCGAAATGATTGAAATAAAACTCTCAGGGAGCTGCATTCACAAATGTCAACGGAAACACAACCTATCACTTGAACATCCAACTTGTTGAAAGGATACACCATACAACGCTGTTGTATGTTGTATTGTGTCATCTCCTAATTTGGGAACCTTCAGTGGTATGCATCCAAGCAATAAAATTGCGATGGTTTTCAAAAAGCATCTCAGCCTTTCGTTTCGAAATGACGCAATATCGGTTGGTGAACTAATCACTTGAGCTCCTCCTATCGAAGAAAGGAGATAAATCCTCCCAAGCATGGCAGAGCGCACGTGACAAGATCAGTGCGCACTTATAGGCTTTGTAGACGTTTTATTTCAATACCTCAGGGACTTTTCTTTAGATGTATAAAAATCCTCTCATGCCTTATCGCTCCAGTTCACACATTAGCGGACAATTCGATAAGTAGTTTCCAGATTCAGGAATCCTTCATAGTTAGCCAATAACTCGTTTTTCCGATAAAGGGAGCTCTTGTGATTAGTTCACTAATCGATGTTTGCCTTTTGAAGAGATAGGGCCTAGGTGCCCTTGGAAAATCATCGAAACTTAATTGTTTGGATGCATGTCACCGAAGATTCCCATATTAGGATGAAACAGCGTTGTATGGTATTTCATTTCAACAAATTCGATGTTTTTAGGAACGCACTTAATATTCACTTTTGGAGAGAAAGTGGTAGATTGTTTTTTCGTTGAAAGAAAAATTTGTGTAGACAGCTTTATATATATATATATATATATATATATATATATATATATATATATATATATATATATATATATATATATATATATATATTCAGTGTTCAATTGGGATTGATGTCCAGGACAGGAAAATAAGTTACCTCTTTAGTATTTTCCAAGCTTTCAAAAATGTTTATTTTCTTCTTCAGGGTTGAAATTGTACAATATTAACAGATTATATAACAAGGATTATATAACTATTGAAAATTTTTCTTACAATTACTATGAAGTTAGTCCGAAAGTACATTTGTTTCTTGAATTTTGAAAATAAGTACGAGTTTTCCCAAATGTATTGGGTTCGAATATTATTGCATTCTACGTGTTTATTAGTTGAATGAAGTAACGACACTAACTGTATTTCTCAATTCTCCTTTTCAAGTGGATTGTTTCGAGATGTGTTTTCAAGCGCCCCGGGCGTTTCTTAAACTGCAAACGTTGGCCTAAGTTTTATGACTAACGAATGAGAGGTAATGAGAAATACTTGTCTAAAAATCACTGACTGAACAATTCTTTTAAGACTAGTTTCGACTTTTACTGCATTCTTGATAATGCTGTAAAAGGCTAAAATAATCGAATGAAGAATTGTTTAGTTAGTGATTTTCAGACAAGTATTTCTTATTACCTCTCATTTAAATATGAACTATCACAGAGTTGATTCATCGTCCATTGAATTTGTTATTTATGAATTTGGAAAAATCGAAACTGTCTTTAATATAATATTCATTTTCTCTGTCATATGCGGCTGTGCAAATATCTGTAAGGAATTTCGATAATTTGTTATTAGGAGCATTAATTGAGGAAATTATTGGACGTGGGGAAAGTTCAGGTTCATGTATTTTTGGTAGGCGGAAAAATCTAGGAGCTACGGAATTGTAAATTGTCAGAGTTTTCAATCTCAATTAAACACTGAAAATACATATCTACAGTCGTAAAACATTCAACTATAAATATATATATATATATATATATATATATATATATATATATATATATATATATATATATATATATATATATATATATATATATTGAGGAAAACTAGGAAGATGACATTGATAGTAATTACACTAAACTTACCGCGGTCTTTAACAATTTTGGTCAGGTACTTGGCCAGGATCAGGCCGTAGCCTTTTCTTCTATAATCTGGCTTTGTTTGCATAGAGAACATAGCGCCGTAGTAGGATTGTACCATCCAGGCAGCCAATTCTCCTTTTTGTGAGAAGATGCCATAGCACGGTAGTTTATCCAACAGTTTTTCGAATACTTCAACGCATTCCATATGATTGGCGGGGTACAACTCATAGATGGTAGATAGTTGTTCGAGCGACAGCTGCAGCATCTCCGCATCATCTGCGAGTTTCCTGTAAATTATAATTTGAAGGATATGTTTACTGAATGTTGTATTTCACGTTTAATGAACATTGGGACTTGAATATAAACGGTTACATGTAAAATGATTTAACAATCTATGAGCTAGTAGCAGTGGCGACGACTCTATGCGGCCTGAGGGGTCCGAGCCCCTTCAACAATTGGAACAAATTATATTATGCTTTGTGAAATCACAATAATGTTTGTATTTTCAGATTAAAAATATTTGTACTAGTTTAGTACTGTTTTACGATATTGCTATGGTATTTTATCAGTTATTTTCTGATTTCTCTGGTTTTATTGCATTCTTAATAGCTCTTTTAATATCATCAGACGACTTACTTAATTCCGCACTTTTAGCTCTATCATTAAGGCACATTTACTTCCTTTTTATTTTTCTCCACTCATCAAAGCGCTACTGTCAGCTGCATATTTTTCCTGCAATATATTTTCTTGTTTACACTCTAACGCATTCACTGTCTGATTTAATAATTTCAATGCCTTCAAAACCCCTAGAAAGTTCAAAATGAACTTGCTAGGGGTTCATTTAAACGATACTAGGGGTCCAAAATAAACGATTCCTGTAAGGACTATCATAGATATTCAAGGTTAACAAAATAAGGAATTAATACGTATTATACCTTACGAATATAAAAGAGATCCATCCTGAGATTAGGATGAGAAGATATGAATAGGTTAAACATAAATTAAGACAACTAATTGACATTTCCGAAAATGCCTAAAAATCTAAAACAATTCGAAAAAGTCTTTTGTCTGACGGTTAGACTTATTGATAATTTGTCCAAAAGGTTCACTTGAATTGCTTGAATACTCGTGAGTATGTAACTAATCCTGTAACTCTTAGGCTCTGTACCATATGATAAGGCTTTTGGAAGTCGAATTGGTGAAAAATGGTTGTGGAAATAAATCCACAAACAAAGCCAAAATGTATTAATTAAATGTAGATGCAAGACAATCGCTACATGTAAGGTTTAAGAGAATTAACAGTTTTTGATAGCTAGGAACACAGATCAAATGCATAATGAAACAATCAATGACTCCAATATAAAGACTTTTGCAGTTCTTGGTCATGACAATAGGATCTAGAACTGAAGAACAAGACACACTGAACAAAAAAATAAACCAGAAGATCTGGTAAATGTCATGTAAGTGATACTTTTAGAACGAAGAAAATAAATGGAGTTGAATATAAAAACAAAACAAATGAAATTCTTGAATATCTGCAGAAACTTTATTATATTCGAAAACTCCACATTAACATTCAAAGCAAGGCTTATAGAGGGGGTAGAAAAATTTAAATATTTGGGCATCTGACATTCAAACTCCAAACGCATTCCTGACGTTTCGGAGAGTGTTTAAATAGTCTTATTGTTACCTTAACCTAAGGCTGAGATTCACCAATTGCTACGTTTGGTGAGTATTTCGTTCGGTTGGACATTAAAAACGAATGCAATGAACATATAAGAAGCTTTCGAGATGTGGCTCTATCGCAGAATCCTTGGGGTGCATTCGTTACACCTACAAAAGAGGAAATTCCTAGACGTGTCAACAAAGTGAAGTGTTCGACGTGACTAAAAAGAGGAAGTGATTGAGATCGAGGTCAGGAGAGGGATGGAACGGAGGAGGGTGTCTTGGCTGCGAAATATCATGCAGTTACACAGTCGTTGATAGAGGCCTCTAGAAAAGAGGAGCAATGGAAAATTTTATCGCAAACATCTTTGGTGGATATGCATAAAAAGAGAAAGAAGATACTTTAGGACTAATGTCGTTATTGTTCTTTTATCATTATCAGTAATAAAACACAAAATCTAAGATCTAAAAAATCTTAGATAAAAAAAAACACTTGAATTGAGCAAAGAGTGCATTTTCAACCACTTGTAGGAAAAAAAATTACATATTCAATGACCGATTCCACCAGCGAGAGTATACAACCATGTAAATGGAAAACATAAACTATATATTTCGAAATATCGAAAGTAAATATTTGAAAATGAAGTTGTTGCGCAAGCAGATTTGAGTATTTCCGACAACTGATCTGAGCACAAAACGCTAACATCCATAGAGCTACAGCAGAGCTTACAACTCAAATGTTTGGTTAAGATAGACACGAACAACCTTTACTTTGTGATGATACAACAGTTACACCAGTATTATATGTACTGTCTATGTCCTTATAACAAATCCTTTTGTATACATTTAAAGCTGCTTTCCTCTAAGCGTTCACACCGATCATTTCGAAGTATCTAGATAGGATTTTTATAGCTGTGAATGCTTAGTAGAACGCGCCTTAAATAAGTTTCCGATAAGAGGAAAATTTGAATTGGATACGTGGTTTGAGTTTGGCATTGCAATTATTCACAAACTATTACTACTTGTTATTTTTATTGTTATTATTATTCCTTGGAAATAATCCCGCAAATAATGGCAATAATTCCATCATTGTTGGATGTATCAAACGTTAAATATGCTATGGCTGAAATTGGTGACACTGAAAGAGTCTGAGTTCCAGATGTTTCTTAAAATATATTTATTTGAGGGACTTCAAGATTTATATATAATATTTCTTCTCATCAAAGAGTGATAATCGAAACAAGCCAGTTCATTTGAGTGAATTCTTCTTCCTGCCAGACAACCTTGAATGTCAAGAGCTAAGTGTCTCAAAGGCCGAGAGGTATAGTGACCTATATCGCTTTTGACTTACTGGTGCTCGTGGGTTCGATTCTAACCGTAATCTTGGGTCGTTCGGCATCGGAAACTGTTAACCAACGGAGTTATTATAGGTCTCCGACTTCTGCTCTTAGAACAATGATAAAAATAATAACACCGCTCGGGGCAGTCAAAAGACTGCTAGGGGAGTGACGGCCCTACAGGTCCTAGTTATGTGAGTCACCGAGAAAAATTAGTGACAACCAAACGCCCTGGGGTCTCGCAGGTCATGTTTGGGGCCGACGCCAGACATGACAGCATGCGGAAGTCAGAGGCAGGAGGTTGAACAAGGTATAGTTTCAGAACAAAACCAACCAGGCCATCAACACCAACACGGAAGTCCTACAAGGTCGTAACCCGACCTGCCGAGTAGGTACTATCACATCCATCACTCACTAAGGCTGGATTACCAAGAAGCCGCTTGAAATCGACAACGTTTATGAATAAAACTGATCAAAAATTTATCAAGATAATAATAAAAGGCAAAAATTTCATCAAGATTTCTGAAGGACATACCACGAAATTAAATTCACTGCATAGAGAGTGGCCGATCAGTACCCAGTCATTCTGAAAAAGAGACTCGTGCCAGGAGCAAGATTCAGCACCATGAAGAATGATGTTGCTGGTGAAATGGAAGAACAACGCAACGGCGAAGGATATATAGTCTCAATAGACAACTTAGCCGATATACTACCCGAATTGAGGCAACCAGCAACCGGCAGGAAGTGCCGAGGCAACACTTAAATGATGAACAGACTTCAACAACGATGCTTCATAATGAAATGAGGAAGTCGATTCTGGAATATAGTAATACAAATTCCCTTGGCAGGCCCTTCTAGTCTAGGCCCGATTGTTTGCGCACTCAATTTGTCAACGTTATGCCCGACTTTGTTCATAGCTCTGTATCATTGGAGGCCCTACATACAGTCCTCTACTGTGCAGCCATTTCAGCAGCAAAATGAAGAGCAGTAAAAATACGTGTAAGGAAAGAAGACAAGTGAACAAGGAGAAAAAACCGAGCATATTCTGGCAGCAAAGATTACACAAAAAAAATAACGAACTGAAAAAAAATATTGGCCAACTAACACAATACCAGGAACAAGAAGACGAAAACTCGAGAGAAGCATTGCATCCATAGTGACGAGTGGTCGAATTAATGCACGTCACGATAATAAAAACATCACCACCCAGCAATGCCTTTACATCCTTCACAAAAACCATCTGTTTAAGCGGCTCGTTTGAAGAGATACAAGGATAGTAGTAGAAGGAAAGTGGACAATGCGTTATGCGTGAGATCCGAGAGATCCTTTTATAGGTCTCTCAAAGTGAAGAAATAGTCAGCCGTCGATGGAAAGTAACCTATCAAAGAAGCTATTCAGCATTTCTGGAATGTACACTTGGCTTCGCCTTCGTAATCAAATCGTAATGCAGGAGAATAGAGGAGGAGAAAACCAGCATCTGACGGCCTATATAAATGCTGGCTTAAAATATTGTGGTTTGCGATCCTCAAACTATGCCGGTTTTTCTTACGCAGGGTGTTACATACCGTTTACCAATGGATTTGTCAGACAAACAAAACCCAGGCAAATATCGTCAAATTATCTCTCTGGAAGAGAAATAATTTGAGGCGTTGAAAACTCTATACAAAGTTATTACGCATTGTTTAGCTGATAGAATATTTGAACACTATAAGCGAAATAATGTCATTGTCGATCAACAGAATGGATGCACCAAGAACGCTATGGGTTGTACGGAACAACTCATGATAGACTCGGTGATCTGCAACCAAGCTTACTTCATAAAAAGGAACCTGTTCATGTCATTCATTGTATACATGTGAACGTTTGATTCCGTGAATCAAGATTGGTTAATTAAGGTGATGAAAATCTACAAAATTGGCCCCTCTGTAGTTAACTTCCAAGATCATGATATGTCGACGTGAAAGACCACAATACACCTAAATGGAGTCAACTGTTATTTATCGACAGATGCCATACTAATGAAGAAGAGTATTTTCAGAGAGACACGTTGAGTGCTCTTTGGTTCTGCTTAGCTATGAGTTCCCTACCGCACAGATTGAACTGTACCAGGAACGGATTTATTTTGAGTCAAACATAACTACACTGAAGCCATCAATGTGAATCATCTATTATATATAAACGACCTTAAGTTAATAACCAACACCAAACAGTAATTTGAATCAAAAGGTTCATATTATAGATGAGTTCCCCACCGATTTGAAAATGCAATTTGACATGGATAAATGTTTTACCTTGTTTGTAAAAATGCAAGATGCAAACTTCATTCCCCTATGAATACTAATCGTTTAATGAAAGAAGAAATCTCCACTTTATTCACGAGGCGAGTGAGAAAGGTGCCGAACACAAAACTTGACAGTACACATCTCTTCCGATGTTAGATGTTACTGATATCTTGGCCGATATAGGTAAATAAAATAGCAAATAGGAAACCTCCGTGACTATTTTAATAGGAAGTCTGCTGACTCAGAGGTGCTCAGACTGATTTGCCAAACTGGTGACTCCACTTCTCTGAAACTGAGCGAAGGTCGGGTTGCAAGTTTTAATCAATCCAACAAAGAAAAGCTATAGATTGAAGGGGTAAAATCCTTGAAGGGTAGGCACATTAAAGGGGCCGTGAAGGGAAATGTGACAAAGATTCATCAAACTTATGGTTGATCTCAGGCATAATGTTTTCCGAAACTGAAGTCATATTTCTAACTATTCAAGACCAGATTATTTCAACCCGTAATTACAAGGAACACATTGTTAAAGACTCAACAGTGAGGGATGACATATGTCGATACTGATGCAAGGAGACAATACAAGATATAACAGGGGATGTCAAATCTTCGCACCAAGAGAACACAAAGAGAGACATGACGAAGTATTAATGATTGTGCATCAAGAACTTGAATTAAAACTACATATTCTACAGAAAGAAAAGGTCCCTTACTACAACTACAATCCGGAGCCAATTTCGGAGAATGGACAGTTTAGACTTTACTGGGACCGCACCATCTTGACGGATCAAACAGTTCGCCACAAGAGTCCTGACCTTGTCCGGGTTGACAAAAGAACCAGGGAAATACCAGTTGGAAATTCCATACACGAACCACTTAATTGAGAAGAATGTCGTAAAATCTTTAAATATCCAGAACACTATGAGTTCACAGGCATCTCTGTCTCAATCATCTTAGGATCGACTGGTATAATGCCGGAAAATCTCCAGAATAATATCAGAATATTCGGTGAACATCTCTATAAGGAATTTCAGAAATCCGCGCTGCTCGCCACATCAAGGAGTGTCAGAAAGCTTTTGGGATATAACAGAAATCAACGCAACGAAGGTCACTGCCGTGAAGATTGCCACCTTGGCGACCGACGCCACGAGCATGCTAATTTGGAAAGAGAAAACCTTCACACACTTACATACAATATCTGGGAAAAGTTAAAGTTACCGTGAGAGATAGTGTCAAGGTTGTAAGTCTTGAAATCGTGAATAATAATGTTGTATATAAGTGCAAGTGCGCAATGCGTACGTATAAGTGCGAGAGAGAGCGTTTTTCGGCTGATTTCTAGGTCGTAAAACGGTGAGCTCTCATAGTCTTAGCGGTCATAATTTTGAAGCAATTAGATGAAGTACGCATAGTATCGAATCGTTCTTTATTTTAAAATTACTACTCAACATTTATGTCAAAATGAAAACAAGAGTCCATTTGAGTTCGAAAGGATATGTGAGTAAACAAATCTGCACAAGAAATATAATTCTTAAATATACGAGTAATTCGTAACTATTACTAATAATGAGTAAAGGTCGATATGTTTCATTATGAAATTAATGACTTCATAAAAAATTATAGATTTTTTCAATGAAAGTAATTTGTTTTTTCATGGTTTTATTTTTCATCTGAGCTGACACATTCGTAATCTGCTTCATTTGAAGTTTCTGTGAAAATTGGAATACATTCATTATATGATGAAATCAAGAATTTAATAATGTTGAAAATTGAAGTTAGCTGTTTTTTCATTTTCAATATTTTCATTGATAATACCACATCAATTAATGTTATGTGCTATGTATCAATGACACATTGTAGCATGCATTCTAATTTTAAAAAAATTCTAATTTTTTAAAAATTAGTTGCCAAAAGTTTTTATTCGGGGCCTTTTTTTTATTCAGTGGATCTACAGTTTAACGCCGGTTCCGAACGGCCATTGGGCTTGTAATCATTGTACATTACCCAGCATATCATTATTATTCAAACTACTTAAATCATAAACAACTACGAACACCCATGCCTTCACGTTCCGCGTTCAACTACGAACACCCAATCCGCGTTCATCTATCTAGCGTTTCAATTCTTTATCTACCATTTCTTTGAAAAATTCAAATAAATCATAATACCCGGAAATCTTCTGCTGTCAGCACCCCCATTTCCGCATTGTCGAAAACTTCAAATTCGATAACATACTCTTTCGTAAATTCCTCTTTCGATGGTAGCTTGCAAGAGAGTGTCGTCACTAGACGAAGTAGCAAATTAACACGTCCTTCTATCCGCGAAAGTGTCTACGAAATATCGAAATTGGACGCGATCTCACAAAAATGTAAGAATGATAAATCCGTCACGAATAACAGAATTCGCGGGTGGATTCAGTCACCAGCTGTATCCAAGTCGCCGGATACATGTCTGGAAAAAGGCGATAACGATGTTTTCCAGTCGTTTCATGAAAAAGGTCCGACCGATATTAAAATAACTGAGGCTGTATTTTTCAAATATCTTGATACCCCTAAAGAAACTGCTAAAATAGAGAAAAACATTTCTGCGAGCTATGAGGCAGGAAGTGATTTTACGGACTAAGCTACTAAGCTAGTAGCTTAGTATATAAGCTCTTATACTGCTAATATACCGAGTCCTCGCAAGATATTTCAAAACTGTTTTGCGAGAAGGCAAAATAGAGGAATTATAATTTCAGAAACTTTACTTGAGTCATTGGCTTTATATGTGTCACAAATTTTATTCAATATTTCGGCATCTGTATCTATGAATATTACAGACGAATTGCATTTATATCTCAAAAAATCTTTCAAGCCAGTTATATGAGTAACTCCCAGATCATCAGAAATTCCAAATCCGCTCAGAGTAATATGACTCCGCCAGATACTATGAACGAGCGTCTCAATAAGGAGAGACAGCCGATAAACGCTCACTCGAACTAATACTTACGTAATAGCTTTGGTTACTTGCAATTTTGTACAACCGTCAAGATGGTCTGGTAGGTAAAAGAAGCTAGAAATGTGTTGGCTTTTTTGAATTATCAGTTTTTGATGATAAAAGCCCAGGTAGCAAGCTGAAGTAACATGACGTCTTATTAGAGTCAATTTTCGGTCAATTTTGGTCAGCGACGTCATTTGAGCGTTGAGTGACGTCTTTTTAACGTCAAATAACTGACGCTCATATGATGACAGCATATGACGTCAGCGCAAAGTACTACTATTTTCGTCAATTTATGACCGTTAATTTTTTGAGAAATGACAAATGTTCTAATTCTAAATGGCATAAAACGTAATTTGATGACGTCTTTTTAAAAGTTTAAAATGACGTCTTGAAGCTGTGATATTTCGACGTCACTTCTCACATATTCAAACCAATATATGACGTCATATTACCGTCACCTTGCTACCTGGGATAATATTATGTATGAACTTTGAAAAGACTGGAAGGCATTTCGTGAATCAAAAAAATAACTTTGAGAACGTTTGGTTAGATATAAATTTGGCTGGACACATTAAAATGGTCTGGATTTTATATTTTCCAATTTTCGGACATATCCGATTTTATATTTTCAATTCGGACATATCAAAATTTCAAAATGCTTCAAGAATTTGTTTTCCCTTCAGAAATTGCAATTTCAAGAAGCTATGGCTCGGACAATATCTACAATTTTGTAGCCAGTCGTCGCTATTATGTTTAGATAACCCAAAAAATGTATATCACAAATTCCCAACGTGCCTCAAATGACTGCTCAAGAACGCCACTCAGCTCTTAAACTATAGAGTTTGATGTTAAAAATAAAAATAATAGTGATGAAATGTTTTCTTTTACTGTGCCTCATAAGGGATGGACATTATGTATAATGCCCGGACTATTTAATTATTTGAATAGTTATTATCAAATGGCCTTCTGTTGTTGGTCATTCTTCATAATGTCCAAACCTTATAAAAAATGATCTATTTATCACTTGCTCTACAAAATTCATAGTATATAGTATATATATATATATATATATATATATATATATATATATATATATATATATATATATATATATATATATATATATATATATATATATATATATATATATATATATATATATATATATATATATATATATATATATATATATATATATATATATATATATAAATATATCGAGTATATTTTCAATAATTTCAATTCATAATGAATCCAATACTTTTAAATCTGATATTCACTTTTCAGTATATATTCAGTTTAAAATTATTTGAAGTGGCGCACTTTCAATGGTTTTCAACATTAGCACAAAAGCTTAATAAAAGCAATACCTTCTTTAGGTTAGGTTCACTTCTTTTGTTTTGATCTTATGATTATTTCATATGGTTTAAGTTAATACTTTTGCTACATACGTACATTTCTGTGCATTCTTCCTCTACTGGCTCTGACTGAAAAAACACTTCTCCGGTTAACTTTTCCAAGGTGCCGATTTCCGAATAGAATTCCTCAATTTTTTCCATGATAAGAGCATGTGTAAAATTTAGGTATAATGGTTTTGTCCAATCGATTAGTACGTCTTCTTCCTTTAGAAGACAGAGATTGTCAAGCTGGTCACAAGGACAAAACACGCTGAAACTTTCGTACATTTTATTGTTGGGCTGCAATAAAAACAAAGGTTTTTGAACTGAACAATGTTTAAGTAAACTTGCTGATATATATATATATATATATATATATATATATATATATATATATATATATATATATATATATATATATTGATTGCTATCCGACTGATAGGAAATACTAATCGTAGAGCTTTCCGATAGATTTTTTGTGAAGAATTTTTGACACTAGTTCGCTTTCATAATTATTATTAAAGATTGCGGTTAATAATAATTATGAAAGCGGACTAGTGTCAAAAATGCTTCACAAAAAACTCTATCGGAAAGCTCTACGATTAGTATTCCCTTATCAGTCGGATAGAAATCGTGAATATAATAGTTTAACATACTTTGGAACCGTCAGTCAAAAAGTCAAAACCTTTTTAAGTAAACATAATTTTAATTTTTAATTTGAAACGAACAATAATTTATCGAGACACATTAAGAACAATGAAAACAAAATTAAAAGAGAAGACAAATCAGGTGTACCAATTGAATTGTGGAACATATCCCGGTATATATATATATATATATATATATATATATATATATATATATATATATATATATATATATATATATATATATATATATATAAAAAACTAGTAGAAATTTCGGTACTAGAATACAGGAACATAAATATAGCTTCTCGTATAATAAAAGTAATTCGTATTACGCTAACCATTTATTAACAGAAAACCATACTTTTGATACGAATTTCAAAATTTTACACAATATAGAGAGAAGTAGTCAATTAGATTATTGGGAAATAGTGGAAAAAAAATCGGCTTAAAAATTCTGGAAATTTGCTCAATGAACAGATAGACTTAAACAATTCACCCTTGTTAAACCTTTTCAGGTAATAGAAATTATATTTCAGAATGGAATATCTTAGGTAAAATCCGAAGTCATAGAATCCCAAATACCCTGATATTTATACCTGTGTTTTTCAAAATGTTGTTATTATTCTGTAAGCATCTGAAGAAGTCGTTTGTAACGACGAAACGCGTCATGCTATGTAGTCAATAAAGTGTAAATCATAAGTTCAAGTGTTTGAATTTGAGTTTATATTCAATTATAATGGATTCACATCAAGTAAACGCCAATACTATTAAATATTATGATGTACTGACTATTTATTGACTACATAGCATGACGCGTTTCGTCGTAACAAACGACTTCTTCAGATGCTAACAGAATATATGCTAACGTCATGCTATGTAGTCAATAAAGTGTAAATCATAAGTTTAAGTGTTTGAATTTAAGTTTATATTCAATTATAATGGATTTATATCAAGTAAACGCCAACACTATTAAATATTAAATAAAAAAAGTTAATATTGTAATATTTTCGCCCTTAAGAAGAAAATCAACATTTTCGAAAGCTTGGAAAATACTAAAGAGGTAACTTATTTTCCTGTCCTGTTAATATCTTTGTTATAAATTGATATTCTTAGCACATTTCTTGTTAATATTTAATAGTGTTGGTTGAATAAAAACTAAAATTCAAACACATGAAGTTTTGATTTACACTTTATTGACAACATAGCATGACGCGTTTCGTCGTTACAAATGACTTCTTCAGATGCTGATAGAATACTGATTCTTCTAATTGTAGCTTTGTCCAAACTTTGCAGTAAATCAGTTTTACCAATTAAAACATTTTATTTAATAAAATATATATTCTCTATCTGAGTTATCTGAGTATCTGTTTCATGGACAAATTAGAAATTTAGTTGTGATTAATACCTACTTTAAACTTAATTGAGGTATCATTCTCATATTTAGTTGTCCGATAAGTGTAGGTTATAATCTATGAGCTCCTGTGTCAGATAAACTATTACTCAGGGACATGTGACTGATTGATCCTTTCTAATTGTGATATTTTCTTCTCTTCACAGCAATAAAATCAGTATTTTTCGTGATATTTCGAGTTCATTATTTAATTTTGAAATGTATGGATTATGTCGTTGTTTATCTTTATTGTTTGGCATTTATTTGATCAGTATTCACGATAAATATATTATTTCTCAATTCAGAAATTTCTAAGTAAAACATGTTGTCACATGAGACAATCTGTTATACAAAAGACACATTTTATCAGGGTGATTTGAGTTACATTTTTTTTATTTTGAGCCTTGTTAAAATATTTCCATTTAGGAGTCAAATACCCTCTACATATATTTTGGATATGGCGGTGAAACTATTAAAATGTATTAATCACGCAAAGTACCATGAACAATACAACTCTTCGAAAAGCGTTTAGATATAATCATCACAATTTCCATACGATTTGAATAACGCGATATTCCATCTAATCGGTGAATAAACCACCGTGGTGCAAACAAAATGTGGTGATATTTACCGATTTAGATGTAAGTCACGTACAGTGAAACAGAATAAGCCGGTTACCCCAGGAACGGAATGGGGATAAGAGACTGAGGTTAGGGATAAAAAAAATTTTTCGATTCTGACCTAATCAATATTCCGATCAGGCAACGAATTTTCCAACGAAACATTTTCTAACCAATCTTTTCTCGGACATTTTGACGATTTTGAAAAATCTCACAAGCATTTGTGAAGATTTTCCATGAAGCTTTCTCGGAAATTCGATATAAAAATTGAACTCAATGACGAAATGAAAAATTTTTTTGAAAATAAAAGGAAAATATCAACAGAAAAAAATGATTTTTTGGAATGGGGAGCAATGAGAATCGAAATTATCAACACACGGTATAATAATTATAATAACAAACATAAAAACATCACAGCGCATCAATATCTGGACATATTTCGGCAAAAACTATCCGTTTTCGTATGTCGTACAAAAAAAAGTGAACAATGTGTTTTTTGTGAGATCCGAGATATAGTTCTCTCAATATACAGTTGAATATATAGTTTTTTCTATAAGTCTTTCAATGCCACTAAAACTGCAGCAAACAACGACGGAAAGTACCCGACCAAAGAATCTATTCAACATTTTTGGAGTGAGAAGTTGGCTTCATCTTCTCATTCAAATCGAAATGCAGGATCGATAGAGGAGGAGAACGTGGCTGCCAACATCAACAGTGAGATTAGACAACATTCAATCACTTAAGAGGAACTTAAAATTACTTTGAAATATTACAGAGAACTCAGTCCCAATCAATTCACATAACTTCTAATAATAACTTCTATGGAGTTAAAGTGAATGTCACAATTATTGGCAACTCTATTGAATGTAGACTCCATTAACCAAATGGGGGAGTGTATTAACGAGTTGGTACTTGGAGTCTCTAGGTCGAATAATACTGTAGTACGAGAATTTTGCCTAGGAACGCGAAGTTTTAAAGCGGACAAGAGAGGAGAGGAGATTAAACTAAAGCGACGCAATATTTCGTTATGATTGACTCTCTCTCTCTCTGGATAAACTTTATCCTCCCTCCAAACTAAGAATTTCAAGAAACGTCTCTGAATATCCTCAAGAAGGCGTTGATGGCAAGTTTGAATAGAATGCCAGATCATGATGGCATACTCCAATTTGCTACGAATTAGGATTAGACATCATCTCACTGATGTTCTAAGAGATCCTCAAACAATCAGGTAATTAGCCAAGTATCGTCCAATTATCTGCTTCTAACGCTACACAAGATTATTACGTCTTGTATAGCTGACAGCATATGTAAATACTGCGAGGGAAATATCATTGCCAATCAACAGAAGGGATGCACAAAAAACTATGGGTTATAAGGAACAACTTATTATAGAATTTGTGATCCTCAACCAGGCCTAACACAAAAGGAGGAAGCTTTTATGGCATACATAGGCTAAAAGAAAGCTTTTGATTTCGTGCCTAATGATTGACTGATTGAGGTGATGTAAATCTACAAAATTGAGAGTTACTATACCAATTGAAAGGGTTGCAGTGAGACTAGTTAAGTCCTCTTTGGTTTTGCTTGCAATGAATCCTCAACCTCGCAAATTGAACTCTACCAAAACCGGATTATCGATTAAATGTAACAACACGGAAGCCATCAAAGTCAATCGTAATATATATGGACGACCTGAAGCTTATGACCAGAACCGAGCAACAATTGGAGCAAATGCATGATATTGTTGATGAATGATATTGTCTATATAAAAACTCAATTTGGTATGGATATATGTCGTGCCATTTGAGCCAAAAACTCAAGATGAATTTCAAATGCAAAATGCAGATTACATCGAGTCAATGCGAGGGAAAAAGAATTATAAATCCTTGGGAACGAAACAATTCCAGAGAATCGCTAATCGTTTAATGAAGGAGGAAATCTCCACTTAATTCACGAAGTGAGTGAGAAAGGAACTTGCATAGCAATTACACCTTATAAAGAGGGAAAAGGTGCCTTACAATTTTGGTGAATGACCAGTTCAGACTCTACTGGGAACGCACTATCTTGATTGATAAAACAGTTCCTCACAATAGGTCTGACCTTGTCATGGTTGGCAAGTGAGCGAGAAAAACTACATTTATCGAAGTCGCCATTGAGATGTGAACAACTTGATTGAAAAAAATGCCAAAAATATCTCCAAATATCGGAAACTTGAACTGCGAGTGCAAAGACAGTGGCACATGAACGTAGTCAAGACTGTTCCAATTCTTCTTACGATCTTCTTAGGTATAAACTCACAATATTTTCTGAAAAATCGATGCTACTTGCCGCATCTGTCAAGAAGTTTTTACGACATAACGGAAGTCAATGCCACGAAGGCCGCCTCCAAGAAGATGGCAGCTGTAGGGACCGCCGCCACGGACCTGATAATTTGAAAAGGGCCGACAACAAGCTTAATTCCTCTGATATATGATATCTGGGATGAGTGAAAGTTGCCCCGTGAGGAATAATGAAAGCCGTAAGATTTGAAATCGGGATAATAACATCTATTTTCGCTATCATGGAAACTCAATTCTAAATTATACTCAGATCAAGATACTATATTTCACTCAAAGCGATAATCGAGAAATGTTTCTATCGAATAAGATTGAACATTAACAAACATTTTGGATACTTCAAGTTTAAATTTTTCTAAATCTCAAATATTGACAAAACCCTTGGGTTATTATAGGTTTGTAGAGCTTGATACACATATATTTTGTGTTTTTTCCAATACTAGGGATTCCAAAGCCTTGAAAAAAGTAACGAAGTCATCAAAATAATTATGATTCTTTCTTAAAAAGAATGAGCACTCTAAAATATATAGATCCGATAAAGTGATAATGTTGAGTGTTCTGAAATGAACTCTGCATGATTCTCTATATCGCAGACCCATCATAATCCTCATCGCATATTTTTGAAAAACGAGAATTTTGTTAACTTCTGGACCATCATCCATTAATGATGATTCCTCAAATAAAGATTCAAAATTTGCACAGAAGATAGTATTTAACCTCTATACATAACATTCTGATCATTTTGAGTTTCTTTCTCAGGTGATTTATATGTTCACCCCAATTTAAATTGGAATCAATCACAATTCCCAAAAATTTTATACAATATGTTGTCTCTACTTGAGAATTATTTGAATTTATTGTTGAGGGATATGTATGTCTTATTAATTATCATCAATTATTGCTTTTGAAGAATATACATTCAGTCCTTCTTACATTCAGGCCCAGATCGTTCTAGTAGCACTAGAGTGCATCAGAATTGTCTATCAGATTAAATATTGGTCGAGTTGTTTTAATGCTACATTCAATATATTTTTCTTAACTAGGAAATGTGTGTCATATGTGAACATAACATAATACATGTGTGAGTTTCACACTAGACCCAAGTGAATTTTGAGACATCAGGTAGTTCATTAATATACGAGTAAATGACAAAATGAAGGGACTACAAAACAGTTCCCTGTGGAACACCCGTGTTTATCGTTCTATTTGTGGAAACATACATCTTTTCCTCATTATGCATATAAACTCTGTGGGTTTTATTTCGCAAGCAGTTTCGCATCAGTTCGAGTCGACAATTTCGAATACCACACGAGCACAATTTTTTCAAGAGACGCTATTGGTTCACACTATTGAAAACCTTGGAAAACATAACTGATGTTTTTTTTACTCAAATAACCATTTGTATTTTTGGAAACAATATGGAATTTATATAGGAGTTGGTGGAACGTAGGAGAAAGAGAATATTAAAGGTTCTCAGAACATTGCATTAGTTGTAATCATTTCATAGATGTCCATAAAACCTAATGATTACACATAGGCAATAAATGAAAACATTTAGACATTTTCGACGTCATATAAATCAACAGGTCTCTAAAAAACTCGTAAAAACGTTTGTTAACGAACAAATCTCAGGTATCCTATAGATGCAAATACACCTCTATCCTATAGATGTAAATTTGCTGTGTCTTTGTAGTTATTCTCAATAATGAGCTTACCGCTCCAAACATGTTTTCTCAACGTTATAATTTTATTGAATTTTATTCAACACTTTCGTGAACCATTAAGCCAAGAGTTTAATTTAAATTTATTAATAAGAGAAATTTCACTCCATTTTTGAAATGCCCAATATGACATCTTGAACTTTTTTTCCGTCAAATAGTCTTCAATACGGTTGGCTCTGAAAAAGGCTCACTGGTCATTGACAAGTGGTCAACGAGAGGACCACTTTTGAAAAGAGTGAACCTAACTGTTACTAAGTGTTACCTAACGGAATTTCTGTTCAGTTTTTACTTTCAGCTTTACAGAATTCTACTTTAACCTAGAGATTGAGTTCTAACCAATTGGACACACTTATCTTAAAGCTAACTTGCATGGAATATGCTGTGTTCGAATAAACTTGCTTGCCGATAATGCTAAAAGGTGACAAGGAAAACTGAATTCACCATAATACATAAAATCAATAAATTGAATGCATAAAATGCATCCTGAAAATTACTAAACCATTAGGTACTAATTATAAAAGGTGTTTTTTTTGGAGGCATAGAACTTTAAGTTGGCATTACTGTTGAAGATAGCGACCAATTTAACAGATGAGAAGTGATTTATTCTCAGTTTGGTTTGGCAATTCATTATGAATAGACTCACATCTGAACAACGCTTGAAAATAGTGCAATTTTATTTCAAAAATAATGGTTCTGTGCGGAATACGTATCGATACGTGATACGTTAGCGATGAAGCGCACTTCTGGTTGAATGGCTACGTTAACAAACCAATCTGCCGCATTTGGAGTGAAGACTGTTTGGTGCGCTTTATGGGCTGGCGGAATCATTGGTACGTACTTTTTCAAAAACGATGACGGGCAGAACGTTACAGTCAATGGTGATCGCTATAAAGCCATGATTACTAACTTTTTCATTCCTGAATTGAACAACCATGATGTCCAGGAGCTGTGGTTTCAAAAAGACGGCACAACATGTCACACAGCTCGTGCCACAAACGATTTATTGAGAGACACATTTGGTGACCGTCTAATTTCACGTTTTGGACCTGTGAATTGGACTCCAAGATCTTGTGATTTAACACCGCTAGACTACTTTCTGTGGGGCTATGTACAGTCATTGGTCTATGCGGATAAGCCAAGAACGTTCGACCATTTAGAAGAGAATATTCGCCGTGTTATTGCCGATATACGGCCACAAATGTTGGAAAAAGTCATCGAAAATTCGACGTCCAGATCGGACTACATCCGAGCCAGCCGCGTAGGTCATATGCCAGAAATCATATTCAAAATGTAATGCCACAAGATTATCTTTCGAATAAAAAAAATTCTTGTCAATCGAATGATTCATCGTTGTTTTATTGCAATTTAAAGTTCTATACCTCTAAAAAAACAATCGTTATTTTAAATGTAAATCAGAAAATAAATCCCATTAATTTCGAATTCAAAGAAAAAAGATTAACTTTAATTAAAACTTAAATTTTCAAGAATGAATTGATTAAGTTAGTAGACGTAAAAGGTGTATAAGTAAAACACTATTGCAGTCAGTCTTTCATTTTTAACTGATATTCGAATGCATGTGAAGTCGATATATAACATGAGGTGACGATTATAAAAACATTATGAAAATTCATGGCATTTACAAATATAATTATTTCGAAATAGATGCATACTGCATATATAATCTAAATCTAAGTATTATTACACTATAATATATTTCCGATATTGAATATGGCCTGGATTATTTTGTTATATACCGTTAGGAACTTCTACAATTGTTTAGCTCTGATAGTTTCCCCTTTCTGAACGTAGATACATCAGTTTGAAAGAGAATTTCACCCTTAAACTGTAATTTATAACTATATAATGATATATTTCAATTCTCATGTACTTTCCGCGTAAATAATATTTCTGATATATTTGAAAACGTGTCCAAATTGTTCAAGTTGGAAGTGCTTAAAAAAAGTTTTCGATGTTTTTTGTTGCAGTATTTAGTATTTGACGTCCCCATACAAACTTTCACTTTCAAAGTTCAGTGTCACCAAAAAAATATCGGAAAATTTCTCCTGATGAAGAAGGTGAATACAATTTCAAAAGGGAACATTCCATATT